>OZ035882.1:36458079-37658079 GCA_964034835.1 Muscina levida | reverse complement strand
TATTACATACGTGGACCATTTCATTTTTATATATATAGATATTTAAAAAATTAAAAATATTAAAAATATTTAAAAAATTAAAAATATTAAAAATATTATAAATATTATAAATATTAAAAATATTCAAAATATTAAAAATATTAATATTAAAAAAGTCTTCATTTGTTGCATAGTGTTATTAGCGTTTTCTGCCTAATTTTGTCCTTTCTAAAAAGTTGTTAATTTAAATTTTTGTCTCCTACCTTACTTTTTTTCCCAAAAGGTACGACTTTCACAATTTTAATTCCATGCGTGTCTCATATTTTGTAAGAATATTATCAATTTTTGCTATGGTCATATGTTAATTTTTCTCAATTGCTGCATTTCCAAATTTTATTTATAATATGTAAGTTTCGATTCTTCCGTTACCTAAGTCATAGCCCTGGCTTCTTAAGGTCATAGTTTACGTAGCGGTGTTTTCTTCATGTACTTTATTTAATATTTCCTATTTAGACTTTGGTCTACTGAAATATCCATCAACTATCAGTCGTTTCTACTTGATTTCAATCTGTGCTAAAATTCTATTTTTAGTATAGAGTAAGTAGAGGTTTGCTTGCAAATTACACCAACAGTTACTAATTACACTTTTGCTACGCTAAGTTATATTGCTACCCCACACTTGGCTTCAAGGAAACACATTTCCTTCCTTTTCGCCTAATTTCACCTTCAAATGTTGATGATTACACCAAATTTTGTATGGGTAAGGAATTTCCTTCAACCATCAAATCAAATGAAAGGTGAAATTTTATAAGCAAATCCGTGAAAGAGTCATTATGATTTTATTGAACTTGCACGTGTGTGTTTGTGTGTAAGTGTATTGTCTTAAGTCATGTTTGTGTGAAATAATATTGTAGTGTTATGGTAAGCTTTGATACCTTTTGTAATTTCCTTATGAATCATAGATTGTGTTTTATGATTTTGTATTTCGTTTGTACTTTGTTTAATGTTACAAAGCGATTCACTATGGAAAGCGAAAGGGTTTGGAGGGACGGCGTTGTTGGTGTAACTAAAAGGTAAAAAAACGATTCTTCATTAGAAAATAAGAAATGGAGAAATGTGATTTACGTAATCTAATATCTTTAACATACCCTAACAGAAAATGTCTAACAATTTTGCTTTTATTGAATTGATTTTATGAATTTCGTTATGGTTCTACCAGCACAAGTCATACTACATCTTATGCTGGTATAATGCCGATATGTCAAAAATATAGACACTTAACATACTTGCCATCACTTTCTTCGCTGGGTTAACATAGCAAACTGTATGTGTGTATGATATAACTATACATAAGTACATGTAGATTTTTATTACAAACAAAAGCGTTAATGGTTTCCATACATACGATATAAGTGTATTTGTGTTCAAATGTACGCGTGTCACAAAACAAATGTTCACAAGTATTAGAGACGTCTGTGCATATATGTATATGTTTACGAATGTATGCATTCGTTGTTGGGTTTTTGGCGCCATGTGTTTTTAATACAATTTGTTTCCGTTTCGTTTTATTGTAATTTTTTTTCTTCTTTCTGTTTCTTTGTTTTAAGTCATATTTGTATTGTTTTTTTTTTCGTTTCTGCTCTATCCTGTTTCATTATATATACATAGCAATGTATAAAAATATATATTTGCAAATTGTTGGTCGTTGTATGTAGATAGAAACCTCTAGAGTTGGTGAATTTTGACGATTTGCAAATAATATCCCACTTCAACGCAGGTCTTTTTTAATAGCGTCTCTAACCTTAGTTGAAATTGTTGGAACTTTAGCAATTTATCTTTTAGTTTAAATTTCAATATTTGTTTCATGTCTGCAATAGTTTGTGTTACCAATTGCACGCATGATTCTTTTCGCTGAGTTTTAAACAGGATTCATGTTCGTGCTATTCTGTTTCACTACAAATCTAGCTAAGTAATTTCGAAGGTCTGTGTATCGAAATTGTATGGGGGGGTTTCAAGTACATTATCAAATAGCCTATACAAAGGCCTATGGTACAACCATATGGCAAACTATTTGCTAATGTATAGAATATATACGAAAGGGGTTTATCGACTTTTAACGCGTTTCCAAAAAGGAAGTTGTGCACTTGTGTTTTTAGACATAGAACATGAATGTCCTTGACACAAAAATATGTCTGTGGGAATTGTTTGCGTTTGTATTGTTGTCCTGTAGATTAAATATTTATCATTATTTGCATATCCGTTGTAATTGTAGAGATAGAAAAGATAGCAACACCAAAGTTCTATTAAATGGAAATCACATTTTGTGCATTTAGCAAAAGTAAAAGCAAATATAATGGGTGACTCATGGCAAGTCATAAAGGGAATAAGGAAAACGACACTATAGGTGGTTCATAATAAACAAATAAGGTTAAAGTCAGATTAGTAATTATTTCCAATTTTTGTAATATTTTAAAATTTTATATTTTGTAATATTTTTAATATTTTAAGTATTTTTTATATATATTTAATATTTTTAATATTTTTAATATTTTTAACATTTTTAATATTTTTAATATTTTTAATATTTTTAATATTTTTAATATTTTTAATATTTTTAATATTTTTAATATTTTTAATATTTTAAATTTTTTTTAATATTTTTAATATTTTTAATATTCTTAATATTTTTAATATTTTTAATATTTTTAATATTTTTAATATTTTTAATATTTTTAATATTTTTAATATATTTAATGGTTTGAATATATTTAACTAACGTTAATATTTTTAATATATTTAATAGTTTTAATATTTTTAATGTTTACATATTTGTAAAATTTTTAATATTTTAAATATTTTTATTGTATTTAATATTTTTAATATTGTTAATATTTTACATATTTTAAAATGTTAAAAATATTTATATTTTAAATATTAAATATTTTCAATTCTTCTAATATTTCTAATGTTTTTAAAATTTTTAATACTTGAATGTGTAAAAAATTTTTAATATTTTCAGTATTTTTAGTATTTAAAATATTTTTAATTTTTTTTTAATATTTTTAATATGTTTAATATATTTATTATGAATAAAATGTTTTTAGTAGTTTTTATATTTTTATTTTTTTTTTAATTTTTTTTATTATTTTTTATATTATTAATATTTTTGTTATTTTTAATATTTTTTCATTTTTAATAGTATTAATATTTTTAATATTTTCAATATTTCTAATATTTTTAATATTTTTAATATTGTTTTTGATTTTGTTTATTATTGATCTGCAATGAATTATGATATTGTCATAAATCGGTTTAAGATCAGTTCTATTGGCAATTATTTATTATTGCCAATAGTTTTTTATTCAAGAGTGTTAAATGTATTATGGTGCAGCAGGTTAGGCGTATGACGTCATTTCGACATTAACCACAATGTCTCGTCAGCGCCCTTTGCTGTGCCTTATCCTCAATCATCACAAACCTTAAGGGAAGCAAGCATCTCAAAGTTAATGAGAACTTTTCCCAACGGTGCGAAGAAAGCAACCTCGAAGCACACAACATGCCAACATAATACACAAACAAGCCCTTGCGTATGCATGTGTCCATCGGACACAATTGCACAGGAGTTTTGTTGTTGACAAAGTGCCAACCCCGTTCTGCGTAGCGTCAGCGTTTCGTTGTTCTTGATTTTGTTTATTGTTGATCTGCAATGAATTATGATATTGTCTTAATAAATAATTGCCAATAGAACTGATCTTAAACCGAACTATGACAATATCATAATTCATTGCAGATCGACAATAAACAAAATCAAGAACATCGAAACACTGACGGTACGCAGAATGGGGTTGACACTTTGTCAACAACAAAACTCCTGTGCAATTGTGTCCGATGGATTAGTATTTCCGATGGATTAGTATTTTTAATTTTTTTAATATTTTAAATATTTTTAATATTTTACATATTTTAAAATGTTTAAAAAATTTTTATTTTATATATTTTTAATTCTTCAAATAATTTTAAAGTTTTAATATTTTTAATATTTGTAATGTGTAAAATATTTTTAATATTTTTAATATTTGTAATATTTTTAATATTTGTAATATTTTTAATATTTTTATTATCTAAAATATTTTTAATATTTTTTAATATTTAATATTATTATTATTTTTAATATATTTAATAACTTTTAAAATTTTTAATATTTTTAGTATTTATTATATTTTTTATCTTTTTACCATATTTAATTTGTTTTAATATTTTTAATGTTTTAAATATTTTTAATATTTTTAATAATTTTAATATTTTTAATATTTTTAATATTTTTAATATTTTTAATATTTTTAATATTTTTAATATTTTTAATATTTTTAATATTTTTAATATTTTTAATATTTTTTATATTTTTAATGTTTGTAATATTTTTAATTATGTTAATATTTTTAATATATTTAATATTTTTAAAAATTTTTTTTTTAAATTTTTAATATTTTATATTATTATTTAATTTTATATATTATTTTTTTTATATATTATTTAATTTAAAATTTTTTTAATAGTTATATTATCTGTTTTTAATATTTTTAATATTTAGTTTCAACTATTATATATCGCAACGTTTCACATATTTTTCATTTTTTTTTAATTTAAATCTTCTTCCTTTGGCGAGCCGAAGTGTAACATTCGTTGAACGAATTCCTTTTCTTTCTTTTTAACCATAATTTCTCTTTGGGACTTGGTTTGAATGAATAGCTTATTATATCGTGTTGCCACCACTGTTGTTGTTCGTTCTGTTGTTGTTGTTGCTACACTAGCGTTGTTACAAGTTTGACCTCGTGCACTTGACTATGGCGTTTTTAACAAAATAAAAAAAGAGTAATGCAAAAAACGACAACGGCGATGACTACGACAACAGCAAATACATACAAAAGAAACCCCGACTAACAAATAAACGGAACAATTTAACATGCAACCCTACTCGCCACCCTATTACGACTCCGGTTACCGTTGTGAGGGAAACCCATAGCGGATCTCTTCGTGTCAATACTGAGAGCCTGGTAAAGACCATACAAAAGCACACACCGCAAAAAAAAGCACCAATTGTTGTGGCAAAAACGCGACAACCACCTATGCCTAAGCACACATATCTACATACACATGCAGTCACATATTAATGTGAGTGGCTACAGTATATTACCAGATAAATGTAAATGTGAAACAGAAACCAAAATAGTTTACGACGATGAGTACCAGTTGTGTATATTGGCTGTAATTTTTTTTCTTTTTTTTGGTTATTTTATTCCGTGATTACGAAATCGATGTTAGAGAAGTAAGAGAGCAAAACGTGTGTGATGAAACTGTGAGAGATAAGTCATAAGGTGGAGAGAGCGTGAGAGAGACGCCAGGAAACTGTGTGAGAGCGACAACAATTTTGGTGTTTGTTGGCAAAAATAAAGGAAGGAACTTATATGAAGTATGAGGATACTATTTCGTGTCAATGCTATTGCAATTAGCGCGAGGGTAGTATACAAAATGTAGGTAACTTTCTTGTCGTAAACTTAGGTTTAGGCTCTGGATTTTATATAAAGAGAGAATGTTGTTATTTTACTAAAATAACACCAAATGTTAATGCGATTAAGATTTTGTACGACAGTCGTTGGATCTGTGGGAGAATATATGTAAAACAAGACACTCTTTGGAGTGCTTATTAGTGTTGTTTTTTTTTTTTGCTATTGTAAGAGTTGTTATATAACACATCACAACACATAATTTTGGGTCGGAATTCTAAATACTGCACGTAAAATAAGCCCCAAAAAGAAGTAGTTCTTCATCATTCCTTACATGACATAATACTTTAATATCGCTTTGAAGTTAGTAAGTATCGTATAGGGGAATTTGTCACGTTTAAGACTCTTTTGTTTGACATGGCATAAATACTACATGGTGGCGTATGATTATCATAAGTAATATTCTATGTAAATTATACGCCACGGAGTACAACAGTTTTATTGTAACTGCAACAAAATAAACACAGTTCCAAATCATTTGATGAATGGAACAGTAAATTTGTTATAGCTAAATCAGACTAGTGGTTCTCGAGTTATGTCACACAAAAGAATCTAAAACGTGACAAATTCCCCTATACGATACTTACTTAATTCAAATCGATATTAAATTATTATGGCATGTAACTTGACAAAACGAATGAAAGAGAACTTTTTTTTTGTGGCTACTTTCACGTGCAGTTCTCAGAATTGAGTCCCAAATCAATGAGCTTAAAAATGCTGCACTGTGTAAGTTGATGTTACAAAATTTGGTTGAATGACCCCACTTAGTACCTATCCTTAACTGAAACCATTAGGCAATATTATATATATTCGTATCTTGGTGTATTACTCATAAAAGGTTTCAATGATCTCTTATATTGTCGATATCCTGAAAAACGTCTCTAGTCCACTTTTTGTGAAATGGACTAAACGGTGCCAAAGTGTCCCAAAACTCTTAATCTGTGCCCTGTAAAACAGTTAGTAATTTTGCAGTTATTGCATCAAAATATAGAGGATTATAAAATTCAAATCATCAATAACTCAGAACCGCAAAAAGTGGACTTGAGACATATTTGCAAGATACCGATGATATATTTGTTTAAGGAGTATTTGATTTGCATCATTCCAAAATTTGAATACAAAATCTCACTTCCATACAATTTGTTTATTTTTCTTACTTAATATCAAAAACATTTCCCAGTTTCTGTAAAATACCCTCGTTATTAACTGGTTTTAAATTTAACTTCTTGTGCGTTCGCTGGCCGAGTTCAAGTGCTGCACACGCCACAACAATTCACATGAATTTAGTATGAGTTCGATTAAGTCCTGTACGTTTTATTAAACTCTCCGTTGTGTTGGAGAAGAGATTTACGAATCAAAGGACACGAATGCCCACGAACTAGTAAACAGTAACAATTTTGCAGATTTTGTGTTTGTCAACGTTCGAACTGTGGTCGAACTCAACCAGACACTCGAACCTGCACACACTCGTTTCAGGCCAAGCTAAACGTGAACGTAAAGGAACACGAGACTATTGCTGCTCTATCTAGCTATGACTAATGATGAGTGAGTGTGAGTGTTGGAAAGAAAAAAAAATTCACAGTATTTGCAACATCATGTTGAACCTGAAGCTTCTGACCTCACCCCTGCACCCAACACACTCCCACCTAGACAATACAGTTACCATTTAACTAATACCATTACCACGACCAACACCACTACAGCTTTTAGTCTCTCTTACACGCGAGGACATTATACAGGATGTGTTGTGTGTGTGCGTGTGTTTGTGTGTGTTAAGAGTGTAATATAGTGTGTGAATCAGGATAAGGTTAGCCATATACATGTGCGTGTGTTGGATTGGTGTTAATGTAAGCGTATGTGTGTGTGTGCCAAAGTCACAACACGAGACTTTTACTCGTCGAGTCTACTACACTATACACAGGAACTACAATAACAACAGCAACAACGGAAACATGTTGTAGAATGTACGAAATGGTAAAAGGAAAACGCTGAACTGAACTGAACACAACGGATTGTATGGCTTTTTACCATTCTGCAGATTGTTGGTTATTTCGAGTTAAGTAAAGTTAGCAAATTTTATTTGTTGTTTGCCAAACGAAGAGAAGTAGTGAATAATTTAAGCGGAATCACGGAACCACAACGAAATATTAAAAAATTGAAATCGAAATTCTATTCTATTGGAATGAAATGAAAATGTAGCGACGACACAAAGGCGAGGTGTTTGAAATGATTAAATGTGTAACAAAATTAAAACCAAAAAAATAACTAAAACCAAAAAAGGAAAAGAGTAATAAAATTTACTTCAAGAAACAAAAAAAAACATAACGACGAAATTAAGAACAAAAATTTCAAGATTTATGTGAAAAAAATCTGTGATATTAAAGATTTGTAATCTTGCCAGAGTGTAATTTAATAATGTCCATCAAAGCAAATTTAAAATGGAGTTTAAATTTTTGAAATGCTGCAGCCGTTGCTTTATACAACGTGGAAAATTTCAACGTCGCTATCGAGTCTAACACAGCTGATGCTGATTTCTGTTGTTCAAATTGTGCGCAAGTTGCTGGCTGCTGTCTAACTGCTGCTGCTGCTACTGCTGCTGCTGTTGCAACGCCAGGACTCCATCATTTGAGGGGCTGTCATTGCTACATCTTCTCCAGCTGGTGTTGTTGCTAAAGCTGCTGCAAATCATAAACCCCCAAAAAAGTGAAGTTCTGTGAAGCTTTCCTCTTCTCCCCCCCCCAAAAAAGTGCACTAAATAATGGAGATAACCATGTGACAACGCCTAAAATTATACTATAAATATAGAGCAAACAAAACAAAACACGTAATAAATAAAAGTGATGAATGTTTGGCTACAAATTTTCTAAAATTCGTTAAACATTAAACCGAAATCTAAAACAAACAAAAAAACTTGAAACTCTTTGTAAAGTTACAATTTAATGCTTAGTAGCTTAGTCTTGTTTTTTAGTTAAAGTATTTTAATTTTTCCCCCAACGCGCCTTATTAGAGACTCTACGGATACGTATCTACTACAAACTGTTTCGTAACTGTTGCTTTGCTAAAGTTTATAACAAAAAATATAAATAATTTTTTGAAACTATTTTGAGAAAAATATCGTACAACTGCTGTGATATAAAGTGGCTTAGAAAATAATAAATAAAATACAAAAAAAAAAAAACAAACGAAAAAAAACACGTCCTGTAGAAATTATATTAGCTCAGTTTTGTTTAAATAACAAATTTACAAATTAAGCAAAAATAACACACATATTACTAAGTGAGCAATCTCAAATTGTTGGATAGCACAACATAATGACAAAAGGTTTCGTTAAACCTTAGACAGTGTACAAAGTACTAAGTGATATCATTATATGAGACGCAAGCACAAATTTCATAATACACCTACAACAGATGGATAGTAGATACAAGTGCACAAAAGTTGAAATTTGCAATAAAAAATATTATCGTTTTAGACAAAAAACAAAAAAAAAATATAAATTTTAAAAATCGGATCAATTTTAATAGAACAACAGCAACAACTATATGCAGTTACAAACGTTTGTTTGGCTACAAACAAATCAGTGCAGCTTTAAAGCTTAGTATTTAAATAACTTTAAAGTTTACCAGTATCAACAAAGTGTCAGCTCTCCAACTCTCTCACGAGAGTTCATATTTGGGGCATATTTAAAGCTACAGGTGATAATTTATTGAAATTGTTAAAATTATACATAGTGTAAAAGTGTTAAAAAGGCTTTACTTATAAAGATCAAGTCAAAGCTATGGACGACAAAATTAAATTAAATAATTTTTTTTTTTTTTTTTTTTTGAATATCTTAATGGAAGTGTTAAAGACCTTCCCTTCTAATACTGTTAACAAATAGAGTGGCAATATGAAATTGTTAAGTGACCTTTTTAAATAACAAAATCCCCAGTTTATTACCAGAAAACGACGATTTGGAAATATAAATTTAAATCTGACATACAATAACAAAACGTAATAAAAAATACTCCAAAACTAAACCAACATTAATTGCAATCTTTTCGATTGATAAATTTTTATATGATAGTCGATATATCTAAAGAATAACAGTTAACTAATAGTATAATTTAAAAAGTTAAATAAACTAAAAGAAAATAATACCTATATGCTGCAAAAATTTTATAATAACATCTACACAAAATCAACTAAGTACACCTCAATAAATTCTTGCTAAATAACAAATAAAATAACGTCTTCTACGCTTTTTGAACTTGTTATATATGACAAAGCTTTTGGACATATTGATCGTGAAACTAAATGGCTCCCAGCCGCTGCTGTTGTAGCTGACCTAATTAATCAATTAAATATCGTTATGAAACTAAAATACCGTAATAAGACGGATATATTTAAAGATATATACGAGTAAAAAATATACCATTAAAATCCAACAACGTTTAACTGACAAAACAGGTCATATTTACGGCAAAAAAAGTTTAAAAATCAAAATTACCTTATCAATTTTGTATTAAACGATACATCAAACTAGCTAAACGATCTGAAATGTATTTTATTGTTGATATTACCTCTTTACGAGAAGGACTACAAAATAATATTTACTAAGTTGTACATACTTACTCATCAATACAATCCAAAGACCCAGTGATTATAGTTTTTTTTTTTTGGAAAATGTGACAGACAAAGCTTTAAGACATAGTGATCGTGCAAACATATGTTGATCAACTATAAAACAAATTTATCTCATCTTCTGCAAAATTAGAACAATAGCTTACTACATACATCTTTAAAAATTTAAACAAAATAAACCACTTACGAACTATATGAGCTATAGAAATAACATTGGTATAAAAGCTACCTCAAAAGTGTTTTTTGTTTCAATACTGATCGTGTTAACGGGTAGTCAATTTTTGAGCAATTTTAATTTGAAACAATTAACAACCCCAAATCATTAAGATACAAAAGACTTTAATAAGCTTTCACAGCCGATGGTAAAACAAATTCCCTTAATACACGCAAATAATTTGATAATAAATCGAAGGCATTAACAACTAAACAGTCAATTATTAACGGTACGAAAAAGCTTTCAAGCTCTAAACTGAAAATTGTAAAAAAATATGACTTTGCTAAAGTAAATACAAAAAATGCTAATAACGTAGAAAAATTGTTCGTGTAACTAAATAATCAATTTTTTTTTACAAATAAAGTATGCAATAGTTAGCAATTGATAAAGCTACAAAAAGAGCTTTTAGATGAAAAACATATGGATGTTAAAATGGAACTAAACAATAATGGACCGAAATTAGTCATTAAATCCTGCTAATAACCTTGTAATATTGTTCATGCTACCAAATAATCAAGTTGTTAACAAATAAAGTTTGCAACAATTAACAAATACATGTAAAAATTGTTTAAAGCTCAAAGCTCATTTTTACTTTTATATAATCATCAAAAGTTGATAATAAATCGAAGACATCTACACGGAAACAAAAAATTATCAAAGCTACATAAAGAGCTTTCAGATAAAAAAAAAACATATGGATGTTAAAAAGCAACTAATTAGAAATAAACTGAAGTTAGTTAAAAAAATAACGACTTGCTGAAAATAAATAAAAATCCGGCAAATAACATTGAAAAATTGTTCGTGTTACCAAATAATCGCGTTGTTAACTAATAATTACAACAATTAACAATAAACAGTTGTTAAAGCTCAAAGCTCTTTCATACTTATATATAATCATAAAAAGATAATAATAATGATAATAAATCGAAATCATCAACACTGTATAAATTAATTATCAAAGCTACCAAAAGAGCTTTCATGTGTAACATATGGAAGCGTTAAAAATTAGTAAAAAAAATAAAATGATAATGACGACAACCTTAACAACGAAATTCCATTGCTTTGAAAGCCCCCTCAATTATGAATTTCTGAAATATTGATTGTGTTGCCGCAAAATCAATAAATTAACACATTAAATTCGGCGCAATGTAAAAATTATCGTTAAATAGTGAAAATCATAAAAGTGTCAACATTCCAAACCTTTAAAGTAATTTAAGATAAAGACAAAGCTTTAAACAGCTTACTTATATATTCCTAAAAAAAATGATAATAAACTTATATACAATGAGTCATAATAAATGCAAATAATCATTCATATGTAACAGTGAACAGAAGTTATTCAGAAAAAAATAATAATAAGCAAATACAACTCCAGCTAAACAAATGAGTGAAATTTACCATACCCTTTTTTGGGCTCCCTATGACCGCAGCATCCCCGCAGAGTCTTAAAAAATACGTCATTGTATTCGTCCCCAAAATATCTTTTATTTGAGGGGGCCATCACAGAACATAGGGCTCCCCAGGGACCCACGAAGTGATTTAGACATTTCAGCGCTAACGATCGACACAGTAGGCTTTCCTATAACCGATAAAAAATTTCGTATGAAATCTACAACCTGGCTTAGTAAATAATGATCCACCAAATAGAACTTTAAACGATTCGAAGCTTTTTTACAAAATTCGGCTGGAGAACTGTTAAGTTGACAAACAAACAGGAACATATAATTCTAAAAACAGCTACGACTTGACAAAAGTTTCAAAAAAAGACAAAACATTGCAACTATTATAAGTAGTAGTAAAAAATCTCACTGTCAAACACCCAGAACATTAGCCCATCTAAATTATGAATACTAACGTTTTAAATTAAGAAATGTTAAACAAAGTAACTTTAATAAATATCTCAAAAGCTGTTTGTGCAAAGACTTCGAATAACACAGTACAACACATGATTTTGGGTTTCAATTCTGAGAACGTGCACGTGGAAGAAGCCCCTTAAAGAAGAAGTTCTGCTTCGTCTGTTTTGACAAGTTACATGCCATAATAATTTAAAATCGACTTGAAGTTAGTAAGTACCTTATAGGGGAATTTGTCACGTTTTATGTTATGTTTGACATAACATAAATACTATATGATGGCGTATGATTATCATAAGTTATATTCTACGTAAATCATACGCCATGGAATACAACAGTTTTATTGTAACTGCTACAAAATAAACCCAGTTCAAAATCATTTGATGAATGGAAAAGTGAAACCGTAGGGAAACGTTATATGAACATATTAAAGGAATTGTAATTAATTAATTCTTTCTTAATTCTTTTTAATTTGTTGCAACTAAATCGGACTAGTGGTTCTCGAGTTATGTAAAACAAAAGAGACTAAAATGTAACAAATTCCCCTATACGATGCACATAGAAGTATTTTGATGATCTGGGCGGCCAAAAACCCAAATCTCAAGTTTAATATATATCCGTTAAATTGATTGGGAAATGTAGTGGACACTCCATGTAACGAAAAACCACAATTACAAGTTAATTTACTTGCGAGAAACCCAAAAAAACTGAAGTTCAAAACCAATGATTGATTTTACGATTTTACGAAAGTGTTAATTTTTTCTTAATTTTAAAGTGTTTAATTTTTTCCAAGTGCAAAATAGTGATGGATTCAGAATATATTGGCATGGAATTTTTCAAATATCATATAGTTCATTAATATTTGTGCCTACAAATTTTTTAAATGCTCGGCAAGTAAGGACCAAAATAATGCTGATTTTTTGGAGATTTTTGTTTAGGTATCCTGTTAGATCCCGCAAGTCTTGCGACTGTTATGAACCCTTTTTGGTCTTATTTAACAAGTACAGAAAAGTGTTGCCGCGAAAAGTCGCGGATGGCCAAAAAACCGTTAATTAAAGTTCATACCTAAGAAAATCATTCACATTCTCGCTAATAAAGTCATTCAAAAATAGCAGCAACATTCATAATTTTTTCTTATGATCCGTCAACTAAGAAGGAATAGGAAATTCTATGCAAAAAATTATAATTTAGGAACGATAACAAAAAATGTCCTTTACAACAATGCGTCTGTGCAATTTCGTTTGGAAGCCTTTGCTACTGGAGTATTTGTCATTAAATTGTTTTTGTTGTCACAGAACAACTACACAACTATACGAAAAATTGAGGCAGAGGCTCGAAACAAACATTTTCGAGCTTGCAGGCAGGATTTTGCAAACATTTCTCCAGAGATTCGTGCAATCAGGGCATCCAATAGGCTTTGCTTGAGATCAGATCTACTTCTTAGTGCACCAACAACTAAAAATAAAACAAAGATTTCTTCATTTCTGACAGAAACTATAGAGATGTTGCTCTCAGCTCAACCGAATCTAGCAGCTGAAAGTGATGTGAACGACGAAATTAGCGATGACGGCGAATAAAAAAGAAATATGGAAATATTAAGTTTTAAATGTCCAATATATGCAAATATAACTGTTTTTACTATAAAAAAATCAACTGTTGATGTTTCAAACGTTACTCTCACCTTAATTAACAATTAAAATATTTTTGGCCGCACAGATCATCAAAATACTTCTATGTGCGATGCTTACTAACTTTAGATCGATATTAAATTATTATGGCATGTAACTTGACAAAACGAATGATGCAGAAGTTCTTCTTTTTGGGGCTACTTTCATGTGGAGTTCTCAGAATTGAGTCCCAAATTAATTAGCTGCAAAATGTTGTACTGTGTAAGTTTTAGACTCGAAACACTTTGCTATCTATTCTAATGGCAACATGCTATTTAAAAGCTTCACAGTTAAGAACTTAAAATGTGTTTGTCAGTCGTAGCAATGCATAAAATCTTTTAAGATCTCACGACCCTATAAGTATCAAAAAGCCATCTTTCGGCAATGTCAAGGAAATCACAGGTACCACGGGTAGATGATTGAAAGAAGTAGAATAAAAAAGGTAGAACTTCAATATAACTAAGTTCAGCTGAAAATCGTAAAAACCAACATTAAACGACAGAGCTTAAAGCTCTGTAAAACATTGGGAAGATATATTATTCAAGAACTTGTGATAAAAAATGCAGATAAACATAACACAAGAAAAAAAAATTACTAAAATCGACGAAACTATGTCCAAGGAGTTTGTGCAAAAGTGTTGCAGTAAGAAGCTTCGTTCAAAGAAAAAACTATACCACTACGTCCAAAGTTCTACAACAGAAATTACTGAAATCTGTTATAATGAAAAAAAAACTAACCAAAAATTCTTAAATCTCCAGTGCTGTTAAATATCCCAATGAATCTTTAAATCAGCAAATAATAAGAAAATAACAACTTTCTTTGAGTGTATTAGAAGACTTAACGTTCATTACTCATGAACTCGGTTATGGAATGTTGTCGCCAACAAAAAATTACAATTTGAATCTGATCTACAGTCTTGTTTATTATTAAACTTTCATACTAAAATCTAATAGCTGCTTTAAAGTTTCCATTATCAGTTGAATCGAACCAAAACTCAAACCATAACATACAAAAGACAAATAACTATTTGCAAAAAACATAAATTTATAAAAGCAAATTTTAAAATATTTTTATAAAATAAAAATTGATTATAAATATTTAAATAGTGAATACCATTAAAGAACAACAAACCATATTTTCTCAAAAATTTAATTGTTTAAAAAATTATTTACAAAAATCTGTAACATTTTTTTTAAATAATTACGAAAAGAAAAATTTAAACAACAAATTATCATTATATATCTCGATGACATAAAATTCAATAAAAACTAACTAACAATTTGATGCAAAAACAAATGATTTACAATTTAAAGTACAAAAACAGTAAAAGTTTTCTTAAAAAAATTAAAAATAAAAATGCAAACAAAAATAATGAATTTAAATACTGAAATACTGATTTCCACTACAAACATAATCAACAAATAATGATTAACAATCAAAGATTAATTAACAGTCAATGATAAAAAATTTAAAAAAAATGCAAAATGTCCTTAAAAACAAAATGTTGAAAAATAAATAAAAACAATAATAAAAATATAAAATTTATATAAAAAATTAACAATTTTATATATTTAAACAACGAAAACTATACAAATTTTTTAGCAAGGAAAAAAAACAAATTCAAATACTAATAAATTATTTATAGATAATATGAAAAAAATCCCAAACACGACGTCATAATCTAACTACCAAAAACAAAAATTAATTTCTAAAAAACAGCCAAGCAGCTGTTTATTCTTTAAAAAAAAAATTTAATTAAAACGTTAAAATTTAAAAATTTATATTTAAAATAAAATTAAAGTTAACAGCTTTAAATACCGAAAATATGAAAATTTTTAAATTTAAATAACTTGAAAAATCGAAAATGCATTTAAAATATAAAATATTCCAAAATGTTGAGATTTTCGACGTTTTTGTGGTATTTGTTAATTCATCAAAATACACAATTTTTAACATAAAACAATATTTTCTTTTTCCATAGAAGTGCAACAACCACAAAAGATTTGTAGACACGATAAATTTACATTAAATAAAAAGGATAATAAATAACACTAAATATTCTACACACTGCAAGTGTATATAAAAAACAAAATCCAGCTTTAATCAAATATTTCAAGAAAGAAACTTAAAACTAAAACTAAAAATAATTTCTTACAACTAAACATAAATATCAAACAACTTTTTGTACACCATAGACGACGCTTAAAGCGAATATAGCATAAAGCTCAACTCAATTTTAAAAGCTTTTGCATTATATACGAAAATAACAAACAAAAGGACTAAAAATTGTCTCTTTTGAACAGCGACTTAAGCAAGCCATATCAATACAGATATAAAACTACTAATACAAAAACAACAACTTTTAATAACGAAAACAAAAAACAAATATAAATAAATATAAAATATAAAATTTTTTCCTTGAACTTTGGTAAACCAACTTTAAAACAAACACACACACACACATTAAGTGAAACAATTTCTAAACATAACAAAATGGGTTCCCATGATTCCGGCTCTTGTGACTGTTGTGGCACTTCCAGTGATCGTAGCAATGGCAATGCAGAAAGAAGACAACCACAGCAACAACCTGCACCACCACCACCGCCCCCTGCACCACCAGCACCAGCACAACAAGCCAATGTACCCAATCTGCAGCAACAGCTACAAAGAGCTCATTTGGCGCCCTTGCCTATACAGCCCATCTTACCGGCTCAACCTGCAGCAGCAGCAGCACTACCGCCGGCTGCAGCACCTCCTGCCCCACCTGCTGCCAGAGCAAATCAACCAGCCGCTCCCCAGCATGTCCAAGATCAGCAAAACAACAATAATAATAATAACAACAACAACAACAATCCTAATCCGCATCCTAATCCTCAGTATTTGGCAAATCAACGCAATATCGCCAATTATGTCAATCAAGTAAATCTTCATTTGAATTTGACCAACAACAATCAGCCTGCCCAACAACAACAGCAGCAGCAGCTACAACCACCTGCTCCCCAATTAGCTCGAGATTACGTCTACAATAACAACAACAATCACATCTATGTCAATCCACACTCATATGACACCAACACTGCCGCCAGTCTTACCAATACCACAGGCTCCCTTACAACTGCCACCGGATCGACAGCTCAAGCGGTCTCGCTGCAGGCCACAGCTAATGCCACTGCAGGCACCGCCGGAGCAACAGGTGGCGATCATGAGAATCATTTGAACAACAATGGACCAGGTGGCGGTGGCTCCATTGCCGGTGGCGGCGATATTACACGCCAACACACTTCGACCACATTGAGCACTTTGAATACATATCTTTTTCCCTGTGGCGCCGATTCAGCTGGCACCATAGGTGGTGTTACCTTCAATGGCAGCCATTCATGCGACCTCGATTCAAATTTCAGTCGCATGGTAGCCGGCAGTGAGGGAGGCAGCTCGACCATTAGTTCCGGCTTGGGCTTTATCAATAAGCGCCGCATTAAGCGCCTATTTGGTGTAGGCAACGGGCCCTATGCATCCGCCTTGAGACGCCGCAGTTCACATCTCATCCAGTTTCAAACAGCTGCCATGGCTGCCAAGAAGCAGCAACAACTGGAGCGTCATGCCACCGTTGCCTCGGCCAATGCCGCCTTTTATGAACAACAGAAAAAGAAGAAGGAAAAGAAGAAACCACCCGGACCGCCGCCCCAGGCCAGAGCCCAAAATTCGCGACAAATGGAAGATCCCATGATGAATCGCCCCCGGCGCCAGACTAACAAAAAGAAGGACGAGGGCCTGCCGCCCGAAATTCAACAGCAACTGCAACAGCTGGAGGGCCTACATGACAAGTATTCATTTTCGTTTACATTTTGGAATATCTAGCTAACTACTACTACTACTACAAAGTTTTTGCGATAATTTTAGTTGACATATTTTTGGAATAAAGCTTTTTATTATCACAATTTTGTTGCACTCTTTTGATTTTTGTGGAAAGCTTCAGCAAAATGCCGAGCCAAAAAAAAAAGGTTAAGTTCAAATGCTTTGTATTTCGATTCGTTTTTATTCTTTATATTCCAGTGCGTCTTACAATCAATGCGTAGCGTTATCTATCTTACTTATGCTGCACCCTGTTGTTCCACCTGTACGAACTCAAAACATTTTGTTTTTCGAAATTTCACAGATATTTTTCTTAGTTCAAATTCAAATTCAACAACAAATTTAGCTTTGAAATGCAATTTTTTTGTTTTGTACAAATGAAAAAAAAAATCATATATGCTTACACGTATTTTATACAAAAAAAAAAATAGATAATTGGAAGAAAAACTGATGTAAATTGTAAGGATGAAATTAAAAATTTTCAATATTATAAAAAATTCACATGCAAGATTTTGTTAGTGAGCATTTTAGAGAATATAATATAACTAATTTATGTGTATCAGTGGATAGATTATGCATAAAAGTTGTGCACATTTCTATTTTTATGATGTAACGAATGAAGAACGAACAATTTTCTTTGGTTACCATATAAAAGAGTTTAACACAGATTATTTATGAAAAGTAATATGTCAAAGGACATATATTGCCGCAAAGGTATGCACATTAATTTTTTTAAATAAATTTAAAACGTCATATGAGCTTAAAATTTGAAACAATAAATTGTGCATATAATGGGGTTATCTATGAAGAACAATCGTCGCTACCATTATATTCTTATAAGCAATGTGTCAAAGTCGTCAAAGTTGTACTAAATAAGTCAAGATTATCCGAAACTCAACTTTAGCCTTCGAAAACCTATTTAAAACCTTTAAACATCAACCAAAGGAAAAAAATCATGAAACCGTCGTTGTAACTTAAAAAACTAATGATGCATTTCGATTTCTCGTGTTCGAATTGGGCAAAAATCGTCATATCCGCCTTCGTCTTCAAAAATGTTAGACAAAAACTATAATTTTAACTGTAATTTTAATTTGTGAAAGTTTTATAGTTAGAAAATATTTGTTGTGTCAATCTTTGTAACATAGTCAAGATTGTATGTAAAGGAATTTACGGAAAAAAATATTGTGGTAAAATAAAATAAAAAAATAAAAATAAATAATTATTAAATTTACGTTAAAGTGTATCAAATGATACATCAAATTCGGCTTACGATCAGAAAAGTGTTTTTTTTTTTTATTTTTTTTTTTTTTTTTTTTTTATTTTATTGTTTAAATATTTTTGGTCAAAATTCAGTGTGTCACTCACTAGGATGACGCGTTTCGAACTCCAATTTCATCCTAGTGAGTGACACACTGAATTTTGACCAAAAATATTTAAACAATAAAATAAAAAAAAAAAAAAAAAAAATAAAAAAAAACACTTTTCTGATCGTAAGCCGAATTTGATGTATCATTTGATACACTTTAACGTAAATTTAATATATAAAATCACGATCGACTAAAAAAAAAAAAAAAAAAAAAAAAAATTAACAATCAATAAATAATTATATTATACTAATATCTCGGCATACGTCATAAAAATTCCAATTTGTAGCTTATTGTCTAAGCAAAAAATGTTTGAAAAAAAACACCAGCTTACAAATTTTCGTTTTTTCTCTGCAAATCAGACTTTAAAACACCTTTCCATAGATTTTAACTTCATAAAAACGAAAATAATTTTTAAAAATTTTTAAATGCCGTTTTTTTTATAAAAAATTTGTTTTTTTTTATTTAATATTCGGGAGTTTTACTTACTATTTTGGTTCTTCCTTATCCGATATTTATATATAACCACTCAAGTTAAAGATAACAAAACATAATGTTCTAAGTTGGTGGGGATTGCTAAAATGTATGGTGGACCCCCACTTATTTATCTCCCCTTTATTGCAGGTATTCGATGTTATTGAATTATTAAAATCAGTTATTAATGCCACACTTCTTTCTGCTGAATCGTTAAAAACATTAAGCTGTGTGGCAATTTCAAATATTATCCATATGTCATTTGGTTTGGACAACACATTATTCAAAAGGTTTAAAGTCGTAAACAGTCTTAAAATCGCCTTTAAACGATGTTCGGAATGGCTCCACGAAAAGCCCCCCAATGAAAAAACGCCCAAACGTGAAATGAAATATTCCCCAAATTTGTTTCATACATTTTTGGGTGTTATTTCATATGAAATAACTCCCAAATTTTTTGGGTAGTTTTTCATTTATTTTTGGGAATTTTTTCATTCTTCATTTGGGGTTTTCAAATTATGAAATAATCTCCAATGAAATAACACCCAACAAATTTTTAAAATTCGGGGCTTGTTTCATAGCGTGTATAATTTGGGTGTTATTTCATTTTTTGTTCGGGGGTTATTTCATTTTTAAAGCTGTTTCTTTTTGGGGGTTCTAATTATATAAATATATAAAAATAGGCCTTTTACAAGAAAACTTTTAGCCTTTGAATACATTACAATATCTTTTGAATATTTACAGATATTTCCATATGTGAAAATTTTTTCATTTTGAGAATGATATCTAAGAAAGGGAATTTTTTAAATTTGTAAGAGTTCTTCAGAAGGAGGAATTCAATTAAAGCAGAGAGTTTGATTTGCTTGTGAACAGTGGAGGTGGTTGTGTAAAGGCCAAACGTAAAAGGCAAATTGTCTTCCGAACTGCAAAATTATAGAAGGGCTACAACGATCTACGATCCACACGATTTATTTCAACAATTTTGCGACTTTGCTGTTGGTCCATATTGACTTCATGAAATCCTTGGTGAAACTGGCTCTTTTATGAATTTTGGGCATAATTTCATTTTTGTTGCTGATGGGGTTTATTTCATTGGGGGTTGTTTCATTTGCATCATTGGGTGTTATTTCATATGAAATAACTCCCAAATATTGGGGGTTGTTTCGTTTTCGCTTTGGGGTTTATTTCATTTATTTTTGGATGTTATTTCATTCACTGTTTTTGGGTGTTATTTCCTATTTTTTGGGGTTTATTTCATTGGGGGTTATTTCCTGGGGGTTATTTCATTGGGGGACTTTTCGTGGAGCCGTTCGGAATACCTAGGGATCAACATTTTGGGGTCTTGAATTATTTTTTATCTCTTTAGGGATAAAACTTTCAGAAAATGGACGCGCACCGAAGAAAATAAGACACATAATTTGTCCCATACATCTTTGAACCGGTTTAATATCTACCCTTTATCTTTAATCCTTAAGGTAGTCAGTTCCCATAAAATTTTGTATTTTTTATATTTCTTTTTGTTATACTCGTATATATGCCAATATATGTCAAGGAACATATGTCAATATGCACAGATCAGAGAATGACAATAAGTACTTGGCATTAAAGTTTACTTAAGTACATACGCATAATTTGTATACTTTACCTAACACACAGAAAATGTTTACAAACTCTTATTTGCTTTGAAAAAGACATGTTTGCACTCTTTTTATAACAGTAACAACGGCAGCCCAATACAACCACAATATGAGTTTGTGTTGGTGAGTTGCTCTCTTCCCTATCTCACTGTAGTGAAGGAAATTGTTACATAGTTTTTTCATAATTATAACTAAAATTATAATATAAAAATATAGGAAATAACTAATAAATATTTTTGCAGTGCGAGTGGCAACGTACATAAACATATTAGAATTCATTTTTTTTCCAAAAAAAATTCATTTTTATATTTTAACAGGCGTCGACACAACCGCGTCGGACGAATGCTTAAGCGAGACTGAATGCGTTCTAATGTATGTGAGAATACATTTGTGGCTCTCTCGCTCATGTGGCCCATGGGCTACCTCTCGCGGTTGGCTGATTTATAACGAACATTACCTCGACCTACTCTTACTTTTGTTTCTTATACTTTTGTATCGTAAACATAAAGTACACTCGACACGAAGTCAGAAGCCAAAGCAGACTCAACCTAATTATGAAGTTTTTTAACTAAGATAATGATCATCATGGATCATCGTTTTTGATCGTTCTTACATTCGTCAACTCTTCTAAGCACTACGGGTCACATGAGTACTCCTGTAAATTCCCATACTCTACGGAACAGATATAGAAATTTGACATGTATAACTAGCAACCCAACACCACCAACACTTGTTGTAGCTGTGCTTGCCCGCTTGTTCGGCAAAACTACAATAGACGTCTTTTCTGTAATTATTTCGTCGAATATAACACTCAGTACTTACTAATTTATACTTTTGATAGTATACACCATTAACGATTTCGTTTAACTGCGTATATACTTATTTATTTAATCCAAAGTAAGCGAGAGTTACGTCGATTGACTCCCATGCGCATTACTAGGGGGTAGTAAAATAAACATACATATTATTTTCATATTTTTATTTATCTTCTCTTCTCTTTTTTAAGTGCCGTCCATTTAGTGTTTGATCTACAAGTGTAAAGTCAACCACTGTGTTAGAAGTTTGTCGTGTTTAAATGCAAATGAGACCAGACCTACACCATACAATAGGCCGCTTCACTTTAAATTTTTCCATTCTGTAGTAATATATTATTAACGAACTAGTTCACTCCACCTCATTATCTACTTCATCATATAATTGGTATCGACGAAAGTTATTACGAATTACCATTAGTGTTTTCTTCAACGGATGGTAGGCGAGGGGTTGGCGATAGTATACCTCCTATGGCATGCCCATGTTAAATTCGTCACTTAAATGTATGGCGAGTATATTGACGAGGAAGTACTGTGTCATTCCTTGTAATCGATGGTATGATTACATACGTAATGCTTACCAGACCAAGCGGGTTGTTATGTGCACTTGGGTATACCAATGCACTAGTGTGTGCGGGTATGGGCATGGTTTGATCGTTTACTCGTTACACATGTTCATGTTTGGACATTAACACTTTAATAGTACTCTTAGCATTCATTTTGTCATTCTCTGGCACAGACTAGCCATACGTTGGAATATTTGAACTCTGAAAAACCTTTCACCAGACAGTAACTCCAATAGAACTTTGTCATAGGGTGTGATTGACTACGGTCACACAAGAAGCGTCAGCGCTGTCGGATTGTACAGAGTGATGTTGGGCTCTCCCAACTAACGCGCTCTCATGCTTCCCCATCAATCGTTGAACATTATTTCTCTGTCTGTACTTTTGTCTGTTTTTGTGTTGAATGCGAAACAAACGTGTATGGTCATAAGCAAGAAACTTAAGCAAAGACTGTCATATGCGAATCAAATAAAACATTAGAGTACGTGTGATTGTCGATCGCGGTTATGTGAAAAAAAAGCACGACTATTGCCGGCCTCGCGTGGCTATGTGATGCCTATCACTGTGAACTAAAAAAGGATCCATTGCTTTTTTTGCACTCATATAGTTCCACTATGGCCTTTTTCGCTCTGTATAAAACACAAATTCAGCTTCTTATCGAATATTAGGTCGAAATGTTTTGTACAATCCGCGAAAGGAATTTCAGTGACGCACAAGGAAATGGTTTCCACGGATAAGTGATAAACAGAAACAGTTCGGTCTTGTTTGTATTTACCGCACTCTCCGCCATAGTGAGATTGTGCTCTTTAAAGAATGCCTCTGAGTGTTCTCAGGAACATTCCCCTAATTGCTATTACCATACCGTCTGCATATGCGAAACGCTGACGCTGACCTACTCAGAATACGGTTCATATAATATGTCACTTTGGGTGTATCCTAGTTATAAATCTATTTAAATCTGACGACTTTATCTATAAAGGCTGCGTAGTATACTCTTTGATGGCGAGAGAACTTTCAAAGAATCTAACCATGTCATACATGTGTCAATGAACTAACGTATGAAAATTTATCCTAATTATTATGCTAGGTGTGGAATTGGCGTGGCAAACATTTTTTTAGTCCAGATTTCACGATATTTTAAGTGGAGCAGAGAGATTCAATTTGATGTACTGATTATAGTATGGCACTATGCACAATAAATATGTAGACGAAATTTGCATTTCCCATCACTAGGCAGTGTGAGGGTGGCAAAAGTATTTCTGATTCCTAGAGAGATAAAATTTGGTGCACCAAAACTTCGTATCCATTGGGTATGGAATATGGAATATCGTTCAGTGGGCGGAATGGGCGTGGCAGAAGTGTTCTTTTTATCCCAAAAAGATAAAATGACACCCATATCATCTCTCGACACTACAAACATAAATAAAAAAAACTTAATTTCCCTTTGCAACCCATGAATGAGTATGGGATAGCTTCTCACGTTGTTGTGAATAAACACGCTTTCTATTTTTAGATTCACAACTAACGGCACCTACTTGTTTATCGACGAATGCGAACGTCACTGTTTGAGAAGCTTATTACTAGACATGCCGATTGACTCGACACTTATACTGCGAAGTTGGGGTCAACATTCGAGGGGAGCCGACAATGAAAGAACAATTTTTTTAAGATGACTGGAGCCAGGTTTGAACCTACGATCTCTCGCATGGTAGTCGCGTGTTCTATGCCACGGCCGGTCCCATAAATACACAGACGAATTTTTGAAGATGATTTTTGACAGATACTGTCTCATGTTTGCAACAGTTTTTGGTCACCATTCATAACTATACAATATGCATTGCTACTGCGGTTGCACCGACACAGTATGTGTTGCTGCTGCGGTGGAACCAACACAGTATGTGTAATATGTGTACTAGGGTGACAGTAAAAATTAAACTTTGGATTTTCGGTAATACCAGAGCGGAATATTGTGTCAGTTGTTATAAAATGGCTATGGTCAAAATTTGAGCAAAAATTAACAACTATAAGCCGTGCCCATAGATTTAAAGATCAAATCTATGTATATGACAATGAGTTTGTCTTGGTTTGTGTGAATTTTTAAGTACCGTATAGAATCAAAAACGAATTTTTTGTGGTAAAAATTAGGCCCTGCACTATTTTTGAAACCAATCTCTAATCGCCTTAAAGGTTTGTGTGGATGCATTTGGCAGCAAAGTTCGTGATCCAACAATAAATGGGCGGGATCGCATCAGTGGGCGTGGTATTAAACTTGGAACTTTAAAGGGCTGTATCTCATGAACTGTAAGAGGTATAAAGCTGATATTTGGTATTATGTTGTTGGTACAGTATAATTTATGAATTCAGGTGGAAGTGGGCTGTGCCACGCCCCATTTAAAGGAAACCGTTATAACATCCATAATAATAGTATCCAGAAAATTTCACAGTATAGTAGAGATATAACCAGGCGATTTGGAACCAAGTTGGCAAAAAGTGTCGATGCGCCGCCCACACATGGCCGTATTTGACTATTAAAAATACATATAATAAAATACTATTTAAAATACAATTCCATAATCGTACCTTGGTAAAAAATATAAAATTTACTAAGAATCTCACCTTTAACCTAAAAGTCATGTATTGGTACAAAATTCCGGTCAGTAATGTCTACATTACTGTGATCAATGAAAATGTGGCTGTTGCCATTCTAAGAACAATGGTATGTCACACGTTACGATCGGACTTTAAATAGTTACACATGAAAAAAATGCAAAAAGCAAGGGTTCAAGGGGCGTGGCAATTAAAATTTTTTTTTTTTAATTCGTCTTCAAATTATCTTTCTAGGGGGTGAACGGTACAACTTTATTTTTTAGTTTTGTAGTTTGTCCGAAGACAATTTGAGGACAACAAATTTTATTTTATTTATACGACCCCCCGCTGCAGTTCTCTGATATGGATTTCTGTATTTACTGCAATTTAAAAACAAAAATTGTATTTTTCCAAAAAAAATAAAATCCTTTAACGGTACGTACCTTTTATGTGTCTAAAAAAAAATGAAATGACTCACTTAAAGGACCGGCCGTGGCATACTGGTTAGAACACGCGACTACCATGGGGAGATCAGTTGTTCGATTCCGGGCTCCAGTCATCTATATTTTCTTTCAAGAATTTCGAAAAATTTTTTGGATTTTTTGAAGATGGGTATGGGGTCGATGAAATAGATTTTATCAAAAAATGAGGTTATGTAGAAAAAAATTTTATATCATTTTTTTCTGGTGCTTTTTGTTCATACAACTAAACAATTCTCTTCTTATGGATCCGATCCCACGACAAAAAATTATTGGTGTGAAAAATTATTATATTATGGACCACTTTGAATTGAATTATTTTTCCTAGATTTCAAACGTCGATAACTTGAAAAGTTTTCAAAATTTTTTCAAGATGTAAAATGCGTTGGAAAGGTCTTTAAATTACCTTTCATTCGGTACATAGATTTATTTTTACTTGTTGGAAAAATATAAAAAAAATTAAAGTTTGAGAATTTTTTTTTATTTATCAAATTTTATGAAAATTAAAAGAATTTCATTATGTTTCGTTCTTGGTAAGGTAAAAAAAAACTTCTAAAATACATTGCTTTAATAAAAATATCAGAAATTCAATTCATCAATATATTTGTATTCCCATAAAAAATCAAAAGATATTAAATAAACAAAATCAACATATTTAATGAACAAATTAAAATTAAAAAGTAAATTTGTATCTTAAATTACAATATATTAACAACCAAATGTGGAACAACTGTGGAAGTATTTTCAAATTGGTTTCTTAAGAGCTTTTTCAATAACATTTTTGTTAACATTAGATATAATTTTTTGATTGTTATCAACTCTAATCAATAAATTTTTGAAAATCATCCTCATTCTTTGTAATTTTTTTGTTTTATATTGTAGTCGACGCCACGCCTCTTTCTGATAAATTATTCACAACACATAGTTTTTCTAGCTTTTTCTTTGAAGAAACAAAATCATCATAATTTTTCCATAAAAGTGTATCTTTCGAAAAAAGGAAGTGGGCAACTTTAATTCATCAAAAACCCTTTAACTGTTTGAGGTTACAAAATTATGCATTATGAATTTTGTTACATTTTAAAAAGGGCCTATTTCAAATATTTTAAAATTCAAATGGTGTGAATTTAAAAATAAAAAATATTTTTTTTGTCTATTTTTTATTTTTTGCAACATTTTTCACAAGTAAGATATAAACTTATATATACCAAAATAAAGGTATCTAAATTATCTTTCTAACGCATTTTACATCTTGAAAAAAATTTGAAAACTTTTCAAGTTATCGAGGTTTAAAATCTAGGAAAAATAATTTTTCACTTTTAAGACTATCAAAGTGGTCCATAATATAATAATTTTTCACGCCTATAATTTTTTTGTCGTGGGATCGGATCCTTGATAAGAGAATTGTTTAGTTGTATGAACAAAAAGCACCAGAAAAAAATAATATAAAATTTTTTTCTCCATAACCTAATTTTTTTGATAAAATCTATTTCAGCGACCCCATACCCATCTTCAAAAAATTCCAAAAAATTTTCGAAATTCTTTTATATCACAATCTGTAATATTCCGCTTCAAGAGTTGCAAAATATTTTTAGTGAAACGCCCTCATACTCATTCCCATAATTTGTACATTCAATGGAAATCGAATATCATAAACTTTAAACGATTTTTTCTACTATTAACACGATTTGTAGTTAGTCCACCGCTCAACCAATTCCTTCAATACGTTTTGGAAAATAATAATCAGCAAAAATATAAAGACCATATAAACCACTAAACCATGATCCTTTTACTCGCGTACACAACCAAATACATTTGTACACCGTCATTGATACCGACATTAAGGCATTAAGAGTGCAACTATATTTGTTTTTTTTTGGCATAAAATGATTTAGCACTTTTACGCCTGACTGACCAAAATGCACTCTAGAGATAAATTGCAAATGCGTTTTGTTAAAATGTGTGTGCGTCTGTGTGAGAGAAAAAGCAAAACGTATCCTGTGTGCAAGTACGCTATCAATGTGTGTGAGTATGAATTTTTAATGTTCAATTATGAATTATTGTCTATATTTAAATGTATAGTTGCAAATATAAGTAAAAGCTATGACTATGTGTGTGTGTGAGTGCATAATAAATACAGTTTTAAAGCACTCACATTTAACCTTCGACGTGGAAATTTAATAAAATATTTATTTAGCACAAAAACTATATTTGTTACTGTCACACGAAACAAGAGCAAAGGGAATTAGCTAAGACAACAATAGGCTACGAGTACGAGTTATGATATCTGATGGATTATTGTAATGGCAAGTCATTATAATAATGTTCTTGTGTGTAAGGATTGTGCATTATACCCAATAGGGCAGGTGGTATTAACTAATTGTTATTTAAAAATTCTACTAAATATGGAATGCAGCTGAGTTTAGTAAGAATGACTATGGTCACAAACAAATTTTTTCCCTTAAAGTATAATTAGCTTTCTTCACATGATTGAGTAAAGCTTTTGAATTTCAGTGTGCGTTTTTTAAGGGCATCGCAACTAAATGTGTATAAATGTTTACCACATTGCATCATATTCAACTCACAAATGCATCGACTTTCACCCATGGCTGTAGAGTGCCGCCCAAGTCAATCACAGAGAACATGCATGTATGGCCGATTGCGTTACCGCAGGTAGGCGTAGGTGGTGCAGTACACGATATGAGTGACAAGCTAAATATGTCATTGCAAGAAAAAGACAAGGAAAAATATAAATAAAAACTAAAGCCGTAAACCGTACAGCGTGTACAACAACATGTCTCAATTCCCTCAAAATATTGATCAAATAATTGGAATGACTTTGTGGTTATTTCTGTTACCGGGTAGTTGTGAAGGTTGATGTCATGTTTAGCAGCAATAAGACCAAGCACCAATGCTCTGGGCCCCCCTTTGTGCCAGATATTGACACACGGACTGTGGGTAACGAAACGAATGCTATACGGTTACGTTACAGCTCTTGGCAATTTTATTTTTATTTTGTCCATATACTATTGACAAGTGCGATTTGCATTGACGTCTAACTAAAGCGGTCTTCGTAACCAGCAAATGTTACACAACTTTGCGTTTGATTTGATTGCTACACAGCAGTTTGCACCTTTTCTCTTGCAAGTCATTGAACCTATATCGATATGTTGCAAAAATATCTCACAAAGTTGGAGTCCCTTTGAAATGTTTTTTTTTCTAGTGTTTTGAATGATATTTGGCATCATTGCTAGAAATTTGTAGTCCTCCTCATATTTTATGGTCCGTTTTGTCATCGCTGTTGTTTGACTCCAGTTTTTTTTTGCAAGTATTTTTTTCCTCGTTTGCGCAAAAATTCGTTGCCAAAACAACAGTAGTCAGACATTTAATTTTTTTCAACTACGTCTATGTGTGTGCGTGTGTGTGTGTTGCCTCCCGTTCATCATCTTTGCTGCTGGTGCTGCTGCTCCGTCAGGCTATTCTATTTTGGGGGTAAAATTTATTACGCTTTTTATGTCTTTTGCTGAATCAGTTTTGTTTTAGCGTCTATTAGACGCCATAAAGTCAAAAACTCCCTTAAGCTTTAATTTGTTAAACGGAGGAGATTTTATTTAATAGATTTCGTTTGCTTTTCTTCAATTTTGGCAAACGTCGTGGTCGTCGTCGTCGTCGCAACTACTTTGAAAAGGGTCAAAAGTTATACTCTGTTTTTATTGTGTTGCTGTTTTCAATTCCACTGACTTTTGTTGTTGTTGTGTGAACTGTGTGCGCATAGAGATTGTTTTATATTTTAGCTTGGACATTGCCAAATGGATTCATATAAAATTTCTAAGCTATTAAAATTAGCTTTATATATAGAGAAGTTAATAATATCAATTAAAACTTATGGTGCTTTTTCGAAAGCATTGGGAGTGTATTGAAAACTCATGACATTTGACTTTACTGATCAACTAAATTTTTTAGGATAACGTGCTTATGTTGTTGCTTAGACAACAACAACAACAACACTTTGTAGATAAATTCTTTATGAGAAAAGACTAAAAGTTTGCAGTGTTAATTATCTGCCGTTTCAATTCCCCTTACTCACCCTACAAAGAAAATCTACAATATATCGATTATAGAAATCTCTTTCATCAAACTCCTGTCATGTGTCATCGTATGTTGTTTGACCGTAGGTGTCATTTCACAGTTTCGTTTGCAAATCAGATAAATTAAACGTAATGAGAAATAAGCGAACTGACCTTTTTTCTGTTGTTGTTTTTTTTTATGCATAAAACCGCCACTTTACGGCATCGAATGCAATTATATTCACCTTTGATATGAGAGATGTAGTAGTTGTAATTGTGGCGGCCATAAACAACACAATATCATGATGAATAATTCATCACTTTCATTGGTGGTGAGGAGTAAAACTGCGGGTTTTAATGAGATTCAGACGGCTATGTATGGGCGTGTGTGTGTGTGTGAAATCGGTTGCAGCTTTTGTCACGTGATAGGCGTTGTAATGCATACGGGTGTAACAACGAGGGTTTAGTCGGGATGTCAATAGATTTTTTATAAAAACAATCTATAATTTACAATCTACACATACAGAAGGAACAATTTCTAAATATCACCGATGCGATATTATATTGAAAAATAGAGTTTGTTTATTTTTAAATTTTTAACTAAGGTTTTATTTTCAATTAATTTTTTAATTTTAAATTTTAATTTTTAATTTTTAATTTTTATTTTTAATTTTTAATTTTTAATTTTTAATTTTTACTTATTAATTTTTAATTTTTAATTTTTAATTTTTAATTTTTAATTTTTAATTTTTAATTTTTAATTTTTAATTTTTAATTTTTAATTTTTAATTTTTAATTTTTAATTTTTAATTTTTAATTTTTAATTTTTAATTTTTAATTTTTAATTTTTAATTTTTAATTTTTAATTTTTAATTTTTAATTTTTAATTTTTAATTTTTAATTTTTAATTTTTAATTTTTAATTTTTAATTTTTAATTTTTAATTTTTAATTTTTAATTTTTAATTTTTAATTTTTAATTTTTAATTTTTAATTTTTAATTTTTAATTTTTAATTTTTAATTTTTAATTTTTAATTTTTAATTTTTAATTTTTAATTTTTAATTTTTAATTTTTAATTTTTAATTTTTAATTTTTAATTTTTAATTTTTAATTTTTAATTTTTAATTTTTAATTTTTAACTTTTAATTTTTAATTTTTAATTTTTAATTTTTAATTTTTAATTTTTAATTTTTAATTTTTAATTTTTAATTTTTAATTTTTAATTTTTAATTTTTAATTTTTAATTTTTAATTTTTAATTTTTAATTTTTAATTTTTAATTTTTAATTTTTAATTTTTAATTTTTAATTTTTAATTTTTAATTTTTAATTTTTAATTTTTAATTTTTAATTTTTAATTTTTAATTTTTAATTTTTAATTTTTAATTTTTAATTTTTAATTTTTAATTTTTAATTTTTAATTTTTAATTTTTAATTTTTAATTTTTAATTTTTAATTTTTAATTTTTAATTTTTAATTTTTAATTTTTAATTTTTAATTTTTAATTTTTAATTTTTAATTTTTAATTTTTAATTTTTAATTTTTAATTTTTAATTTTTAATTTTTAATTTTTAATTTTTATTTTTAATTTTTAATTTTTAATTTTTAATTTCTAATTTTTAATGTTTAGTTTTTAAAATTTAATAAGAAAAATGTTAAAAATTTCAGACTATTAATTTTTTTAGTTTAAATTTGTTTATCTTTTTTGTTTTTGCAATACTAACACATACACCGCCCCTGCAATAACAACAACAACACAAATTCCAGTTGTTATTAAGAACAAATAAAATTATTATAATTTGTATGTTTATTCGCCGCTGCCCACAAACCTGATGACATTGACACACATGTGCGCTATTTACTGCACTAACAACAATAACAATAACTCGAGCACAGGAGTAATAGCGATACTTACACGCAATGGTCATAAACATTCAACAACACTTTTGTTACATACTCGTTTTGTGCTGTTGTTCTTTTACTTTATGGTCATACCACATTAAACGCTTACATTGAAATATATACATATACATGTAATCCGTCAAGCGCTCACAAACACACTCCCATTCATACTACCATATTAACTTTACTGACTAAGCTTTGCCACTGTGGTTGTTAGGACGTTACATTCGTTAAAGTAATTAAATTTTATATGGAGCCTTAAATGGTATTCGCACATGGCTAAAAGAGTAATAACGAAAATGAATGGTATTACACACACATTTGTGAGTATGTTACACTGACTATTTGCAGTGTGGGAAGAATAACCAAAATTCAAATGTTTCGTTATCCCTTTCTTTGTTACTTTTTTGAAAATTCTTTTTGTAAGTACCAATCAAGACAATTTCGAATATGCACGTCACTGCACTTGACAATTGGTTGTGGCAGCAATCATCATACCACTATGGGGATTTCCAGGGTTATGTCAAATATGAAAAGGTTTTTGGGTATAAATTGTGTCCATGTTCTGAATGCCAAGAGTGCAATTTAGACCACAGCTAGATGTAAAAGAGGAGATTTTGCGAGGGGGTTAGTGTACACTGTACAGTCGTATGTGATATGGACTACCGATTACCTCACGTCATATTATTTTTTGAGAGGCTTATTGGGTTTTAAAGGCATTCAAGTACGGCTTTAAGTAATTTCTGAGACGTATCGGGCTGTCGAAGGTAACTTTATAGTCGACGAACGATTATATGAATATTTTGTCAAATGTTCAATTGTTTCGCAGGTCAAAAGCCACACTGATAAGGTCCAATCAGGTTTGTAAAGATAGTATTTCACATTACAGATTTGAGTTCAGGTAGTTTGTAATAGCACTAGGATCGCCTTGATTAAACATAGGACCATCAATTTGCGGCAGTGCTCTCTATATACCTGTAGCTAACTCTGCATTCTTTCTTTAATTCTTGACGTTACAGGAGAGAATCCCAGTAAAATAATCATATTTTCTTAATTCTATTCACTCGCTCATCTGTTCCTGTCATTCACTTTTTACCTGTTTAATAGCGGCGCACAGTGACTCATTTTGGGAAAACACGTTCCAAAAATTAAAACTTTTGAACAACAGCTGATATCGATTTGAAACTTTTACTGATAAATCTTGAGACTTCAAAGATTGTCTACTGTAAAAATGGGAGTGCCACGCCTAAAAGAAATGGGCGGAAAAAGTGGTAGATTACAGACTTTTGTTTTTTGTTCTCGAAGTACAGATCAAAATTTTGTTTCAATCGCAATGAAATCTGCCACTTCTTCGTCTATTGGGCCAGAGACAATCTATACTAAAATTTAGAGAAATCGGTTCAGATTAAGATATAGTCCTCATATATACATATGTTCCCCGATTTGACTGATCTTTACGAAATGTGGCACATGGCATTCTAATTGGCCCAGAACTACATTTGTTAAAAGCCAGCCATATCGGGTTCGATTAATATATAGCCTCTATAGATATGATTCAACCGTTTACATTCTGACAACTTTAAAAGCCGCGTTTTGCTTCCGATCCTCATGAAATTTGGCACATCTTCGTTTTTTGGGCCAGAGACAATCTGTACTAAAATTTATAGAAATCGGTTTAGATTTAGATATAGTCCCCTTATATATGTTCCCCGATTTGACTTAATACCCCTCTAGAAGTCATATGTAAATATATATTCGTGTACCGATTTGGGACATGGTTGTGTTTCTAGTATTACATTTATACTTACTTACTTACTTAGCTGGTACTTGCAATCCCAGTGGATTATATACCGCACGTAGAAAAATATTATAAGCGCCTCGATCTTCTGCGCTTCTTCTCCAGTTAGTCACACCGAGTTCTGTAAGGTTCTCAGTAACCTGGTCTTTTCGAGCTGGAGCATTTTCGTCCATGCGTACAACATGACCTAGCCAACGCAACCGTTGCACATTAATGCGTTTGACCACGTCAATGTCAGTGTACAGATCGTACAGCTCATGATTCATACGACGCCGATACTCTCCGTTAACGATGATGGGCCCATATATTTTACGGAGTATTTTTCTCTGGAATACCGCCAGAACCGATTCATCCGCTTGTGTCATAACCCAGGATTCTGAGCCATACATTAGGACAGGTAGAACCAGTATCTGGTATAGCTGGACTTTTGTTCGTCGAGAGAGGGCTCTGTCATTGAATCGCTTGCTTAGTCCGTAGTAGCATTTATTTGCAAGCAGGATTCTTCTCCGGATTTCTAGGCTGACATTATTTGCTTTGTTGATGGCGGAGCTTAGGTAGACAAAATTATCTACCACCTCGAAATTATAGTTGTCAACGTTCACGCAGTTTCCCAAACGAGTAGATTCTTTGTTCGTTGAAACTAATAACTTCGTTTTGTCCTCGTTCACCGTTAGGCTGATTCCTTCTGAATACCTGAGAAGGCTGCAGTCACATCCCGCAGTTTTCGACCGATGATGTCTACGTCATCAGCGTACGCGAGTAGCATGTGGCTTTTATTGAATATAGTGCCACTCGTGTTTACTGCAGCTTTTCTCATTATCATCTCCATCACAATGTTGAAGAGATCGCACTATAGGCCGTCGCCTTGTTTTAGGCCTCGTCTGGTATAGAATGGCTCCGTAAGGTCCTTGCCAATCTTCACTGAAGACTTCGTGTCAGTCAGCGTCATTCCGCAAAGACGTATCAGCTTCGCTGGAATACCAAACTCAGCCATATTACATTTTTACTACTATATATTTCGTCAAACAACATGTGTTGGTCAGTGAATATAAATTAAATTATGTGCCAATTTTCAGGAAGTTATCATATCAAATAACAAAGATATTAAGTTTTTTCTCTAGTACAATAGGTACTACTCAACCTGTAATGTGGCATGGCTTGGCTCATAAAAAGTCAAATATCTCCAATCGGGCACGATTGTGGCAATGATTTTTTTTTAAATTGTTTCACGGACGTTGCCTCAATAATACAAAATTTTCAAAATTTCCGGCACGCCCGGCCTTTTTTTTTTTAAAACAACTCAAAGTTTGAAAATTAAGCAAAAAATAAAGGTTTTAAAAAAAAATTATAAGAATTAGGCCTTTATAAAAAAATACATATATCATTATTTTATTATCTTTGGAATTGTTCCTAAAATCAAGGGAAAAAAATTCATGGTTTTATCTCCAACCGATTTTGAACAAACACTAGTTTAGCTCTGCATTAATATTGATTTTTTTTTACATTTTTCATTCTTTTTCCAAATAGCCCAACTTTGACCAGCTGTACAAGCTAAACTTTACAATCAAAACGGATGACAGTTCAGAATTTGATACTTCAATCAGTTCTTAATTGAAAAATATAAACCTTTTTGGCCAGTCAAACAACTCGAAATTAATTTTTGGCACGAATTTTCGTCAAATGAGCCACTGTGCGGCGTAGTAGTATCGCAGTAGCTGCGAATTCGGTTTGTGTAGGCAGTGGACATCTCTGGCGTTTGCAGATAAGCGATGTCCATATGTCTTTGTGACGTGGTGGCGTTTTTACTCTGTCAATCTTGTGCGAGCTTAACGGCACAGCTATAACCAAGTTGGCTTGTGGATATCTTTATGCTGAAATGTTGTTCCACTCACTACTAGTCTGCTATTCGATGGGGAATGTGTTTTTTCGATTGATGGACCAAAGCGTGTTAATTCACAACATCGCGAGAAGCTTCCCCATACATATATTTCCTGTAAATTTCAAAACAGAGTTGAACATCAGGTAAATATTTTTATCCATCGAATCGAGTGATTTGAATACTAACGAAGAATTTTCCGATGATGAAGTGATTTTGCATAAGTGAGTATCAAAGAAATCAAGAGGGAGCATCAAATGCATACTCCGAATCTGGTATCTGTGTCGACAGATTTAAGACATCGGACGTAGCAGTAGTTCGTATATTAAACGCTAAGGCACGAACTTTACAACTTGTCCCAAGAAAGTATGTACTACGAGAATCCAGTACACAAAATCGACAGTTGGTTGCTGCATTTTACTCAAGCAAAAGCCCGTAAATGGTAATAATTTTGCCTTTTCCTTTACCATACGTTATCTTTGATACGCCCAAGAGCTGCTTGTTCCTATGTGACGACAACAGGGAGTGAATCAACTTTTTTTCCGACGCCTTGTAAGTTCGAAAACATTTTGCTTTCTCAGTGTACATTGGAAAATTTCCCTTTAACCAACTGTGAGGTTTCTGTTGAAATTTCAGCTACCTGCTGTATATTTTGTGTATGAGCTACTCGAAGGGAGGTTCCGATTGCTCATATACCTTTTTGGGTCAAGTTGAAGATGATTTTCGGAAAATATCGCTATGGGAAAATAAACCGGTACAGCAGCAGACACGGTACAGGTTCTCTGGTATTATGGGAATGGTCCTTGTTCAAGAACTTTTGTATGTAGGGAACCGGTGTGCTTTGTATGAACATGGCCGCTAAAGTGGCAATTGGCACCTGACTGACACTTTATGATGCGTCTTGATCTAGACCTTGTAGGGAAGTTTAGTTTCGGTTTAGAAGATCAAGTTATGGATATGTCAAACATCCGTATGATTCCAAATCATGTTAAAGAATATTTCTAAACAAAGACGTTGATAAAATTCAACGCCGCAGAAATACTACAGGTATATCAAATTGGCACTTCTTTAACACAACTAGTTTGTTAACATATACCCTCTTCACCAGTCTCAGAAGAGGAACTTTCAGACAAGTGTTATAAGAGGAATTATACAAATATGTAACAGTTCTCTAACAAATTTTTCATTTCATTTATTTAAAAAAAAATAAATGATATAATCATTTGTACCTTAATCTAATCAAAAACACATTAATTGTACTTAGGTCGTTCTTTATTCTCTCACAATAGATCCACAAAAGAGAACATACAAACTACTGTGTGTATCTCAAAACCATTGAGCGCGTGTGTGTGTGTGTGTGCATTTAATGTTATGCTCTTCAATGGTATTGGTGGTAGGACACTTCAACTCCCCTTTATGGGCTGTTGGTTGTTGCAAACAATAGGAACGTGTTATTTCGTGTTGGAGTTTCTACTCTGCTTTGTGTTAACATTCTCAGTTTGTTATGTTCGTTTTTTTTTTGTGTTTATTCCGTTTATTATGGAGTTTTCATACACAATATGACCTTGAGGATTAGTCGTCGTCGTCGTCGTCGTTGGTGTTGCAGTTGCTGTTGTTGCCGAAGTAGTATTGTGTATATTGTATACAGTGTATAATTTATTTATAATATTTAGGTTGTTGTAGTTGCTGCTGTTCTGTCGTTTATTTCGCTCTTTTTGCTGGAGTGTGTGTGTGTGTTTGTGTTTTTGCTTTGCTTTCCTACTGTGTGAGTGAGAGCCTATGCGAAATTATTTCATGACAAAGTTCATTTTAATTCCATTTGACTATTAAATCAAGTGACGTAGTCGCCGTTGCAGTCGTTGTCGTCGTTGTTGATGCTTTTGCTGTTTACATCGTCTCCATTGAGCTGAGAGTGTTGATGGTGGTAGTGGCCCCATTGTCGACCTCCCTGGGGTTGTGTGGTTAAGACCTAAAATCGTAAAGTTGGCATCCTGTGGAAGTGAATAATTATGTGTAAGAAGGCGAATGACAAACGACGATGAACGTGTTAGTCTATGAGAGGGAGAGAGGAAGAGAGCGCGTGAGTGTGTGTGACTATGCATATGAGTGCTAATTTAACGGGGGGTGACAAAGGTAATGGGACATGCGAAACCGAAATTTAGGTTATACCACAAACCCCCCGCCCCCCTTCCCGTGTAGGAAATGTTACAATGTCGGGGCAAGAAATGTCATGCAAATAATTACAATTTATGTAATTGACAACTCGTAGACAATGTCATGTGTACGAAGTAACGAGTGGGCGTAACGACATATTTTGTTGTTGACCTGGTCGTAGTAATGTCAAACTGCCTTGGTCAGCGATTTTTGATGTTGGTTGTTTGGTGGGTGTTTTTAGAAGTCATTGAATTGCAAATTGTTTAATTTGGCGAGATTGGAAATATAATAGTTTAGCTTATGTTAACAATAGCGGGTAATAATAAGGATAATGCAAATTTTAGTATTAGTGTAAGGAAGTGCTTTATAATAGCTATTATTTGTAACACAATCCGTTAATTTTGCGGCAGTTGCGGTGGTAATGGGAATGAAAGTAATTTTAGTAGACAATTGCTGATTGTCCAGATTACTCGAGAGTTGTTTTCCAAAATATGGAGAAAACCGCAGATCGCAGCAATGTTACTCTGACTTTTATGCAACGATCGGTTTCAGTTGTTACTAGCAATGGGAAAAATCTACTTAGTTTTTGGTATAAAGTGAAAATACTGCGTGATAAGAGTTTAACACATTATTATAATCTTAGCACTGTCAAATATTCTTCCACATTCTATAAGGTTGTAACTCTATACCGTTATGGCATAAGTTGATATGTCCAATAATTAAAACTTGACAAGAAGCCTACTCAAAATTTTGAAACCTTAAAAGACATATCAGCCTTATTTTACAGAAATTTAATAGACGTCCTCTTATCTCCGACATATCATCCTCTGCCAACATGTTCTTAAGTCAATAAAAGTAATTTTGAAAAACCATTTGCCTTAACGGTATAGAACAAAAGTACAATTCCTGATCCTGTTCTCATCAGTTTTCGGTAAATAATTGCTTTACTTCCGTATCACAACAGTTCCATGTGGTTTCGTACTGAGTAAATTTTCTGTACTCCTTCAATGTTAACACATACAACCAACTGGTTAATTAAAATACAAAATAAACTTGTAAATTATTTCATACATCCAACCTTGACATCCACAAGAAAACCAAAAAAATGTTTGCTAACAAATACATATGGAATCGTTTCAATTTTTTGACGGAATACAACACATATGGACAACTACCTGTATATGTATATATTTTTACATATGTATATGAATTAATGTTTACATGGACGTATATATAAGCAACAACTGCAAGTGATTATGACCTTAACACCGGAAGCATTTTATTTATAAAACAACACCATCACCACCACCATCTGTTACACATACGATATGTATGTAAATGTAAATACTATATTGAGTTCTTCTGACAAGTTCGCATGTGTTTGAGTATATTTGTGTTGAGTTGCATGCAAATACCAAAATTACTGATGGGTTGGTATTCAACTGTATTAAGGACCTTCATTTGCCAAAAGCAAATGGTTGTTTTCGGGTCTGATAATTTTTTTGTTTCATTATTGATTTTAATTAAACCGGCTTGGTAAGAATGAATATATATAGAGAGAGAGGGAGTTCAGTTTTACCATAATGACCTTACATATATTCAATAGCATGCTAAGACGGCTTTAAAACTATAGAATAAATGGAATGTATTAAAGTTTCTACGGAGTTAAGGATTTGGTAATAACATCAGGATAGAGACAAGGGAAATGCAGTGACGTTAAAGGCTTAAAGTAAATCTCTGCAGCAAATTAAAAATTAAAAATTAAATACTAAAAATTAAAAATTTAAAATTTAAAATTTAAAATTTAAAATTTAAAATTTAAAATTTAAAAATTAAAATTTAAAATTTAAAATTTAAAAATTAAAATTTAAAATTCAAAATTCAAAATTCAAAATTCAAAATTCAAAATTCAAAATTCAAAATTCAAAATTCAAAATTCAAAATTCAAAATTCAAAATTAAAAATTAAAAATTAAAAATTAAAAATTAAAAATTAAAAATTAAAAATTAAAAATTAAAAATTAAAAATTAAAAATTAAAAATTAAAAATTAAAAATTAAAAATTAAAAATTAAAAATTAAAAATTAAAAATTAAAAATAAAAAATTAAAAATTAAAAATTAAAAATTAAAAATTAAAAATTAAAAATTAAAAATTAAAAATTAAAAATTAAAAATTAAAAATTAAAAATTAAAAATTAAAAATTAAAAATTAAAAATTAAAAATTAAAAATTAAAAATTAAAAATTAAAAATTAAAAATTAAAAATTAAAAATTAAAAATTAAAAATTAAAAATTAAAAATTAAAAATTAAAAATTAAAAATTAAAAATTAAAAATTAAAAATTAAAAATTAAAAATTAAAAATTAAAAATTAAAAATTAAAAATTAAAAATTAAAAATTAAAAATTAAAAATTAAAAATTAAAAATTAAAAATTAAAAATTAAAAATTAAAAATTTAATATGTTAAAAAAATGTGTGAGGGGTGATAAATTACACTGTAACAATTTGGGGGTTATTGTCTCGGAGGTAAACGAAACCAATTTCAAACGGTACCATTTGGCATTAGTAACAAAACCTTAAATTTTGGTCCACTAAGTGAAATCAAGGAATATGAAAATTTAATCATAAAAATATATTTGGGATAGTTTACGTCATATATTAAAATTTTCCAGGGAATATTTCCTTGGAACATGTTAACTCCTTTTAGGCAAAATTTTGAAAAACAGCTTAAAAGTCAACTTTAGAGTGAGGTCAAGAGCTAAAATTTTTGTAAGAACTTTTCCCTGGAAAATTTCACGAAGAGTTACCTAAGACATATAACCTCTACAAGTCAGAGGCTACAAATAAAATCAAGATGAAATGTTGATGAAATGTTAAAAAGTTAATTTGTGATAAAAAATGTGCAACTTTTCGGGAGGGAACCAAACAAATATCAAACAAAAGCATTTGGCATAGGTTACAAAATCTTAAACTCCATTTTATTCCACTACGTCACAATTTTCTGGTACAGTGGTTTGATTTTTTTGATCAAAAGTCGAATCAACAAATATGAAAAATCATGTGTAAGATAACATTTAGGTTAGTACATGTCTTCGGATAACTAAATATTTTTTTAAAATTTTTAGAGAAATATTTCCTCGGAAAATTTTAACCTCTAACTCCCTTTTTTGACCCAATTTTGAAAAACTGCTAAAAATTCTGCTTTAGAAGGAGATTCAGATCAATGTCCTTTACGGATGAGAGCATTAAAAGTTTGTGCCATAAACGTACTTTTTGGTTCAGAACTATAAAACTACTTTTTGATAAAGTTCAAATGATTGTTTGTATAATATAACACAGTGCAACATTTCAAAGGTCATCGTCTGGTGCCGCCTTCGTACCCAGATATTTTTGAAGTATATACCAAGACTAAAAAAATCCCCAAAGGATTTGGCCCCATTACATCGAAACATTTTTTTATGGATACACCAATATTTTCGCCCTAACACGATTTTTTTATAATTTTTACGGAGTCCATATTTCATTAACCGTTCGAAAATTTTTCTTTTTGTCTTCGGCAAAGTTGTAGATCTAAACCATAGCAAAAAAAGTGTTAAATAGACCGACCCAAAAAAATGCATCCAGTGCATGAAAATTGCAAAAATATGGGAAAAAAGGATATTTTTTTATAATGTTTTCCACACAAAATTTATTTTGTTGTACTCCGTGTCGTATGATTTATGTGAAATATTACTTATTACAATCATAATTTTTTGGTGAAAATATCATGAAAAAATAGCATTTTTTCCCATATTTTTACAATTTTCATGCACTAGATGCAATTTTTTTGGGTCGGTCTATTTGAGACTTTTTTTTCTCTGGTTTAGATCTACAACTTTGCCGAAGACGAAAAGAAAAAATTCCGAACAGTTTATGAAATATGGACTCCCTAATAATGGTCAAAAAATCGTATTGGGGTGAAAATATTGGAGTATCCATAAAAAAATGTTTCGATGTAATGGGACCAAATCCTTTGTGGATTTTTTTAGTCTCGGTATATACTTCAAAAATAGCTGGGTACGAAGGCGGCACCAATTTATGTGTTGCACTGTGTAATTAAAGCACTTAGTGATAATATAGAAGTACTTTTTTGTAAACCAAAGGAATATTTTGGTACAATAAAAGTAACTTTTGGTACAAGAAAAGTACTTTTTGTTGCACTGAAAGTACTATTTTATACATTAAAAACAATTTTTGGTACAAAAAAATAGTTTTGGTTAAAGTAAAGGTACTCTTTGTTACAATGAAGGTACTTTTTGTTACAATAAATGTACTTTTTGTTACTTCTTTGCTACAATAAAATAACACTGATAGTACAAGAAACTAAGAAACTAAACTACTTTAGATGCAGTAAAACTTAGAAAAAGTGCCTTTAGAATAAAAGTGCGTTTTTTTTACAAAAGAAATGCTCTAGCGGCAATTCTCTCTAACTTTTTCCTACTCTTGGACCCCGTCTCCTGATGAAACATCTTAATTCTTCCTTAAATATTTCTCTGGGTTATCATGTGACACAAAGTACTTTATTTATACAAGACAACAACTGCTTACAACATTTAACATATGTTGCGGTAAAAAAAACTTATTCCTATTACATTCTTCTGTTGGCTCAACTGTTGTCCCAACCAAAAAGTTATTTTCCTTTTTCTTGGTTTTTGTTTTAATTTCCTTAGTTGTGGCTATGTGGTATTACAATGGGCAATTTTTTTTTCTCGCAATAGTCTCAGTTATTCAGTGTGTGTAATTCAGTTTTTATTGCTGCGCTCACCCGAACCCGATGACGAAAGGAAAACGAAATATGAACTTGGGTTTTTGTGTTGATTCGAAATTGATGTTTGTTTTGTCGAAAAGTTTTTGATGATTTAAGTCTTCCTAAGTTGTTGAAAATTTTATTTAGTTCGTTGTGTTTTTTTTGTCATAAATTGTGTTTGTTTGCTTAAGAGTTGTCGCTTTTGCGGTTGACAGTGAATGGTAAAGGGGGATGTGGGGTAGAGAGGTCATGTGTATGAAATATATTTTATGAGCGCAATGTGGAATTCCGGTGGAAGTTTTAGCAAAATGTTGCTACACTGTTCATTTCAGTGTTTAGTTTTTTGCAAATTTTAATTTAGAGATTGGTATTTATTGTGTGTGGAGGGGGAAAAATTAAGGTTGGATAAGCTAATTTTACCTTACGAATATTAAATCTGTAATTGTGATAGAACAATCAAATTCGCAGAGTTATTTATGTATATATAAAATATATATTAGTAATAGTTTAACAGTGAAACCATTTAATATTATGGTATGTAATAAATAGTGTTTGTTTTTAATTACATATCAACAATATGCAAACTCACATTTTAAGCAATAATTTAGACATTTTGCTAACAATACTCTTGTTGCTTAGGACGTCTTATATAATTTTCACTTTAATTATACATCTATTAGCCATTTGTTAATATTGCCAAACGTCTAAAAACATATAATCATTCATAGGCATTCACTTCAAAATCACATCATTTACTTTTTAATGCAAAATCTATCCCCATTTGAAATATTTTATTACCCCATTAAATGAGCTATAAATTTTCTAATAAAATCTATGCTAACCAGTTTCACACACTCACTCACACATTATATGCGATGAGCAGGGACATAGGAAATCGTAGCAAATCAATGACGTATGAGTTTTATTATTTCTATACTACATAGAAACATTTATCACTTATTCGTAGTGTGGACCCCGCCTATTCGTATTAAGTATACGTTGTGCACGATGTGCTATTTGGTGTATGGTATTTTTTGTTGTTGTATGTCATAAACATCGATATTTATTGTAGTTCATTTTTACCGAAGTCATTGAAACACGTGTAAAATACGCAGCAATGAAACTATTGAACTAGAGACGCGCCACATGACTTTATATACTAAATATCATGCGGTTTTATAGACCTCCCGCATTCTGTTTGCAATAAATTATGTGTGTGAAGGGGAAATTAAATATTTTATTATATTTGGCAATTTTTTTGCTGTTGTTGAGATTTCTCACGAAATGTATTGCAATCAGAGATGGATGTACTGAGTTGAGGGAGGGTTATCGTTTTGGGGTTGGGAGGGATTTGTTAGGTAAGGGATACATTGTTGTATGCACTTAATGTAGAGCATGCCGAAGTATTTAGATTAAGAGATTAAAGAAAAACGTAAGAAACCTAAGCCTGTAAGAAACATACTACAGTTTCTTATTGGGAAGTTATAAGTAAAATATAATTTTACCATATGGGGTTGGTCATGGGTAGGGAGTTACCAGAAGGGGTATGTTAATATAGTCCTGGGGAGGGGCCATTCTGCCTATTTACAATACCATAAACAAGGCTCAATCACTTTAAAAAGTCGTGAAATAAATTTGGTCTTAATATACTAGGATCCCAACTCATCCCTTTTAATGAGTTACACTTTTTCACGTATTAATTGATATATACCCTCAAACCTAAGGGTAAATGTATAATTACTAAATTAAAGAAAAAATGATTCATTTAAAAAATTTCTTTTTAATAATTTTTATTCTGGTATTTATTGTCGAAATTTTTATTACGATTGTAAATTATTGTTTTTGACATTTAACGTCTAAGGTTACTTCATTCAAATATAGGCCGTCGGAAGTTATTTTCCAAAAGTTGCACCAAAATTAATCTATACATACATATATATAAAATGGAATGTGTGATTGTTTATTTGTTTGTTTGTACCTTATAGGTGACCAAACCTCTGGACCGATCTTCAGCATTGAAATATTGAATCGTTGAATCGAATCTAACTGGGACTCTGGCATGACATATAGGGTACTTTTTTTCGACCACGCCTACTTTTACGCCCATTTTTTTAAATAATATGCAATAGCGAAGCATTGCCGGGCCCACTAGTATTAATATAAGATTGATTAATTTCTATTTTTTTTAAAACTTTAAATATAATTACATGTCGGAATATTTATTAACTCGAAAGAAGAATTACTGATATAAAATAATTTTAGGTAATTTTATTCTAATGTTGGTCGCGGTTACCTGTTAGGTTGTCTACTTGGAATGACGATCACGCTCTCCGATTACTCCTTCCTACATAAGGAAAGGAGTTACGATAATAATACAAAATTAATGTTGGGTACCATGACTTGAACCGTAACTGGTTTTTCGACAGAATTCGTAGATTTGTTTTAATTTTTTTTTTCAAATATGGGTATGAAAGTAATTTAAAAAGAGAGTGATTTATTTAGAAGTTTTCTTTCAAATTTTGAATAAAACGCTGTAACTAAAATTGGCAAGTGGAATCTTTGTTATGACCCGAGAGAACATCCCTTGACATTTTGACCACGTCGAATAGCGATCATTCTTTCCGAACTATATATCTTGAATTTACAAGGGAATTACTCGAGTATTTTGGGCCACTAAGTCCTGTATCGTAGCAGGTTTATCGTCGGTTTTTATAAATTGGTTGTTAAATGACCAAATTGTGATTCATTTAGAACTTTCCTTTTTAATTAAAAAAAAAAAACTTTCCTAGAACTAAATGTCGAAATCTTTATTACTCTGACATTAACTTTTCAAGAATAATTTCATTTAAATGTTGGCCAAGACTACGCCACTGATGGTCTACTCGGAAGTCCCTATAATCCTTACGTATAAATAGTCATGTTTCTAAAATTCTATGTATGGCGTCACAGCTATTGGTCATGAATATTCTCCTTACTTTGAGCTGGAACTTTCACTAAGACTTAAATTGGCAACACTAGTCTCGGAATGTCGATTATACACAACATAAAACTTGAACTTAATTTCCCTTTGCACCCCATGAATGAGGTATGGGATAGCTTCTCGCGTTGTTGTGAATTAACACGCTTTCTATTTTTAGATTCACAACTAACGGCACCTACTTATTTATCGACGAATGCGAACGTCACTGTTTTGAGAAGCTCTTACTAGACACAACGATTGAATCGACGCTTAATACTGCGAAGTTGCTGTCAACAACATTCGAGGGGAGCCGACAATGAAAGAAAATTTTATTTACTTTTTCTTTTAAGATGACTGGAGCCAGGTTTGAACCTGCGATCTCCCGCATGGTAGTCGCGTGTTCTAACCACTACACAACATATGTTGTACGAAAAAAAGATTTTTAAAGCAGGACTATTTTCCAAATTCAGCTGAATAATTTAAAGACATTGTGGAATTGAAAGTCCTTACAGGACGCATTGTCAGACTATAATGAATAAACGTAAGATGACACCTGGACACCGGTTTCACGTGCTCTGTAAAAAGAACAGTTAGAAAAACAATCTTTAAATGAATCACACTTTACTTGACATACAAACTGCCATTTACAATATCATTTTATACCAACATAGAAAACTACGACAAACTAGTTGTCATGTTAAATACCATTTCGTCAATACAATTAAATTTTTAATTAAAAAGGCGCCAATAACCAAAATTGTAAATACAATAAACAGTTTTGTTATAGTTACAATTTGTGTATTTTAGTTAAATTTGAAAAGTGTTTGAAAATTGTTCAATATGACAATTTACAAACATGTTCAAATGGAAAAGTTGTTATAAATCGAAATTGAATGCTAACAATAATATTTAATTACTTAACAACAGTTGTGTTTTTTTTTTCTGTGAAGTAGGACAAATATTTACCAGTTTTGGTACATACATTTTTAACGTTGTTATGTAGAATAAATAGAGGTGATTTAAGAGCACTACATCAAGTTTTGTTTTTTTTTTTACCAAATTTAATGTTCTGCTAAATCCCAAGAAGTGCTTATTATGCTCCTTTTTGACAATTTTGTTTTGCTGGGTTACTGTATATCGTCATACCAAAGTATGAGTTAATTATTGTTTCTCCTACTTTAATTCTTCCTTATCTTAAAATATTGATTTAAAAATTCATCTGAAATTCTACGGAATATCTCAACTTTCTAACTGTCATTATTATTTTTAACATTTTCTGCCTCAAGTGCTGCTATCTTTAGTGTACACCCAAATATCCTTCGATTGTCTACAAAATAATTGAACTCTTTTATTTAAGCTTTTGGTTTTCATTGTTTGTAATAGCTTTTTGTTTCCAAAAAGCTTTCGTTGCGTCTCCTGTGTCAGTGTGTAACACTGTAAATAACATTCTGCAAGCAAAGTTAATGTAATTTACAGAAACTACTTCGTGTACAGCGTTGACGTTGACGATGGCGGTTAGTTTTTGAAAGTTCTGCATAATTATGAATAAAAAATAATGCACAATTGTTATGATACCAAATTACATAGGGTATTTTGTTTTGAGGGTTTTGTGCAGCCACAACTTTACAGTATAACCTTTTACTATCATGTCTCATGTGCTATGACATTAAATATTCATTTATTGTTCTGATTTCGAAATTTGCTATTGATTTTTTTTCTCACTCTGTTGACATTTTTTTTTGTCATGGGGGCCATGACACCCCGTTTTTAGTCGAGTGTAGTTTCTGTGTCACATATTAAATCGATATTTGCTGTCGTCATCACTTTACGCAAAGATCATTTGTTTTACACGTCAACAAAAAACCGAAGACACACACACATGCACACAATATGACTATGACGTGTGAATTGAGTGTTTTGATACTAAATGTACTTAAAAGGGTATTTGTATAAGGAATGACACATTCAAAATGGATATTATATAAAAAAGGCATATTGCAGGCATAGTAAATTAATAAATCTAAGAAATTTTGATGTGTTCTGCGAGTTGTTATTTGAATAAATTTGTTATTCCATTAAAGGTTTTTTTATCGAACAACAGCTACTAGAAATCAATTTTTAGCCTAGCTCATAAAAATTTTCCCTCCTTTTCCATATTATAGAGATGAATCGGTATAAAAAAACTATGCGATCCTTACATTATAGGTGCAGGACGTTGTCAGCAATTTTACTTAAAATACTACGAGAAACATATCTGTTAGTTTTGTAAAAAAAATATAAAAATTATCCATAAATAGAGTACAACAAAAATATTTGCCATTAAATTTCACCTTGTCAACACTTAAAATCTGTTTAAGGGTAAATTTCGTACTAATTCCGAATTGGTGTTAAAAAACGAATTTTTTGTGGAAAAAAATTTGACACAAATATTATATGTATGCATCTATATGTATTTATCGTTTATCTATATATATATATATAAATGAACTGTGTGCGTTGATAAGGCCATCACTTGAGAACGCATAGACTGATCTGACTAATTTTTATATATAACGATCGTAATGACTAGAGTATGGTTGTTATGAAAAAATTACCACTCCCATTTCTACGCGCAATTTTTTAATATATCTAAAATTCCTATAAAATGCTCTAAAAATTTTGCTCTATAATGTTTTTTATAAATAAATTTAATATAATATATCGCTCATTTGCTGCAAGACCGGCATAACTCAAAAAAAAAAAAAACTGATTTTGAGTTAATGATGTAGAATTGTTCATTTCATCATACTCCATATTGTGTAAAATATTTATGTTAATATATTTTATACACTCTGCATGAGAGCTATTTGAATTTCTCCATTTCGTACAAGTTGGGTGTAAATTAAAAACTCTAAACGCGCTTATCTCGGAATCGATTTTTTTGAGTTATGCCGGTCTTGCAGCAAATGAGCGATATATTTTTTATATTTTGGATTATATGGGCGGAGTGGGCATGGCAAAAAAAAAATTTCAGTTAGAGAGCTAAAATTTGGTACACAGATAAGTCTCGATACTTCAGATAGAATTTGCAGACGACATTTGCTTTTCAATGGCCAACCTGTATCTAAGTCCTAGAGAGATAAAATTTGATATCATAATAGTACTTTGCAACACAATTATGAATATGCAGATGAAATTTTAATTTTCGATCAATGGGTGGTGAGATCGTGGCAAAAATGTAGATATAAAATTTGGTACACTGATAATACTCGACAGGACAGGATGAAATTTGCAGACGAAATTTTTTTATTCAATCACTTAAATAAAAAAACTTAATTTCCCTTTGCATCCCATGAATAAGATATGGGATAGCTTCTCGTGTTGTTGTGAATTAACATGCTTTCAATTTTTAGATTCACAACTAACGGCACCTACTTGTTTATCGACGAATGCGAACGTCACTATTTGAGAGACTCTTACTAGACATGCCGATTGACTCGAAACTTAATATTGCGAAGTTGCAACATTCGAGGGGAGTCGACAATGAAAGAACAATTTTTTTTTAAGATGACTGGAGCCAGGTTTGAACCTGCGATCTCCAGCATGGTAGTCGCGTGTTATAACCACTATGCCACGGCATGGAAAAACTTCATCTTAGTCGTAGAAAGATAAAACTTGATATATAGATATTACTCTAACAACAATTATAAATTATCGATCAGTGGTCGAAGTGGGCGTGGTCAGGTCAAACTGTATTTTATGTACATTTTTAAGATAGGGCATGTCGAAAATGTTTTTATGTTCCCCAGAGAGATGAAATTTAGTACACATATGGGCAAATCCTGTGTTGCGGACGTTACATTCGTACGCATTTATGTTTTGTCATTTTAATCCTGTTTGCGTTATGAGTGAGATATTTATAAATAAACTTCAGTAAACAACAGTTATTTGAGAGTACTTTGAAATGCCATTTAATTAATTGTTTAACTACTTTTGACAAAAAAGATATTCGAGCCAAAAGTGCCGTTGCGGTCGTTACAAAAAATGGAAGTAGCTTTGGATGTCAATGTATATTTTCGTCTATTTTAGCAAATATATCATAGTAATAAAAAAAATCGAAATACATAAAGGAAAGAGGAATATTTAAGGATTTTAAAAAGGCTTTATTAAGAGTTCTACATTTAGTGGTTCATCCAAAAATTTGAAATTTGACCGTTGCGGACGTTACGTTGCGGGCGTTACACTTTTTCCCACTATATTATTTATGCTAAAAAATTGTATCCACATCAGACAGTCTGTTAAGGAACTATAGACAAACACAGGTATAAATATAAGAATTATATATATTTTATGAATAGACCCGGTAGGTATCGCTGGAGTGGACTTATTTCGAAAATTTGAGGGGATGGACCAATTTAACTGAAATTCAGAATGTATGTTTGTTTGATCATGAGAAAAGATTGTATATACATTTGCATTAATACAATGCAGATCAATATGGTACTGGCACCGTAACAGTTGACTTACCGCAATACATAGCAGGAGCGTGAAATTATGTTGAAGTTAATGAAACGCTTCTGATATCAGACCAGCCAACAGGTTGTATCTTTGGCTGAAACAGTAGAACTAATGCCCCCATTTCACAAACATTTCATATGAGTTTACAATTGCTGTGTTCAATAAATAAAATTTTAAAAAAATTCATTCCGTCGCGGTCGTTACGCACTTTGTCATTCATATTTTCTGTGGAATGGTGTGAAAAAACCTATTTATATATATTTTACGCGCACTATTGGCTCTCTTTACGAACGTACTTGGATTCAGGAAAAACTAAATATTAAAGCAGTTAAATTTAAAAAACCTTGTTTTCCGTTGCGGACGTTATATGCCGAATGCCCATTTTTACTTACTTAAGTGGCCAATTACAATTTACGAAACGTAGTTCATAAATTTGAGGCCTGAAGTAATAAAGAATTCCACACGCTTCGGTCTTCTGCGTGTGTTCTCCAGTTAGTCCTACCAGATGATGGCACATCGCCTACCACTTGGTCCTTCCAACGGAGTTTGGGTCTCCCTGCTCTGCGCCGTCCTTCTGGTTCGCCTTCAAACACCTTTCTCGCTGGAGCATTTACATCCATCCTGGCAACATGTCCCAGCCATCGAAGTCGTTGGATTCTGACTCTTTTAGCTACGTCGATGTCGTGGTCAAGCTCATACAGCTCATGGTTCATCCGATGGCGAAACTGGCCTTCGACACAGATAGGTCCATATATTTTTCGGAGTACTTTTCTCTCGAATACTCCCAGGTTTTGTATGTCCGTTGTAGTAAGCACCCATGATTCGGCACCATACAACAGAACAGGTAAGATAAGCACCTGGTACAGCTGTTTCTTAGTATTCCGAGAGAAGGTGGTGTTACTAAAGTGCTGCCGAAGTCCGTAGAAACATCTATTGGCTAGCACTATTCTCCGTTTAATTTCTTGGCTGACATTATTCATCTTGTTGACGGAAGATCCGAGGTAGGTAAATTCGTCGACTACCTCAAAACAATAATTGTCAACGTTCACGGTGCGTCCCCATCGAGAGGACTCTTTGTTCGTCGAAATCATTATTTTTGTTTTGTCCTCGTTGACCGCTAAACCCATTTTTGCTGACTCCTTTTCTAGCGATGAGAAAACTGCAGTAACATCCCGCAGATTTCGGCCAATGATATCTATATCATCGGCGTAGGCTAGTGGCATGTGGCTTTTGTGGAATATGGTGCCAGACATGTTGATACCAGCCTTTCTCATCACCTTCTCCATAACTATGTTAAATAGTGTACAGGACAGGCTATCGCCCTGCCTGAGACCTCTTTCCGTGTTGAATGGTTCAGACTGATCCTTACCAATCTTAACCGAGGATTTGGTGTTGTCTAAGGTACATTTGCAAAGTCTAATCAGCTTTGCAGGAATACCAAACTCAGACATGGCCTCATAAAGCCTATTCCTTATCGGAGAGTCGAAGGCAGCTTTGTAGTCGACAAAGAGGTGGTAGGTGTCGATCTGCTTTTCATGGGTTTTTTCCAGGATTTGTCGTAAGGTGAATATTTGATCAGTCGTAGATTTGCCAGGTCTAAAGCCGCACTGATATGGTCCAATTAGTTTTTCTACAATTGGCTTTAGACGTTCACACAATATGCTTGAAAGGACCTTGTACGCAATTGGTAATAGGCTTATTCCACGGTAGTTCTTACATTCACTACGATCTCCTTTCTTGTATATGGGACATAACAGACTGAGACTCCAATCCCCGGGCATGCTCTCCTCTTGCCAGATGTTCTCCATGAGCTGATGCATGCTCCTAATCAGCTCCTCCCCGCCAGCCTTAAACAATTCAGCAGGGAGACCATCGGCTCCAGCAGCTTTGTTGTTTTTAAGGCGGGAGATGGCCATACGTATCTCGCTCTGGCTCGGAGGTGGACAGTTAATACCATCGTCATGGATTGGAGCGGGGTCTTCTGGAGTGGTGTCAGTATCCAGTAAATTTCTAAAGTGATCTCTCCATATCTTCAGAACGTTATCCGGGTCCGTCACTAGCTGACCATCGCTGTCCTTGCAGGAGGGCAACCCTGTTCCACGCATTCTCGCTTTCACTCTCTTGTAGAATTTTCGGGCTTCCCCTCTACTTCGGAGCAACTCAGTACACTCGTCCTGCCTCTTCTTCAGCTCCTTCTTTTTTCTTCTAAAAAGACGCGTTGCTTGTCGTCTCTTCTCCCTGTGCCGTTCACGAACAGCTCGCGTTGCCATTGGCTGCAGTTTCGCCCTGTATGCAGCAACCGTCTCTCTCGTGGCACTGCGACATTCATCATCGTACCAGGCATCTTCTTGAGACGGCTTTGAGTACCCAAGTACGCTTCTCGCAGCCCGTTCTAAGGAGTCGGCTATATTTTGCCACTGCGAGGTTATATTGTCAGGGGTTGGAGCATTCCGCAGCAGTTGAGTTAGGTGGTTGGAGTAGGCGTTTGCTACCTCTGTGGTCCGCAGTTTACCGATGTCCAGCTTTCGTTGTGCCTGGTTACGTACGTTTTTCGCCATGCTTAGCCTTGTGCGTACCTTAACTGCGGTAAGGAAGTGATCGGAGTCAATGTTCGCACCCCTAATCACTCGTACGTCCAGAACACTCGATGCGTGCCTTCCATCGACTACCACATGATCAATCTGATTCCTCGTCAATTGATCTGGAGATAACCATGTTGCCTTATGAATATTTTTATGGTCAAATCTAGTGCTGCAAACTACCATATTTCTTGCCGCAGAGAAATCAATCAGTCTGATGCCATTGTTCGACGTTTCGGTGTGCAGACTGAATTTTCCGATGGTAGGCTCAAATGCGGTTTCCCTGCCTATTTTAGCATTAAAATCGCCTAGTACAATTTTAATGTCATGGCTCGGGCTACGGTCATATACATTTTCTAGGCTCTCGTAGAACTCGTCTTTGTCCTCATCGCTTTTCTCTTCTGTCGGAGCATGGGCACATATAAGTGTTATGTGGAAAAACTTTGTTTTGACTCTTATGGTGGCTATACGTTCACACACCGGGTTGAACCTTGAGACTAGGTGTCGCAGTCTCTTGCCAACCACAAATCCACATCCAAACTCGTGCTTGTCCGCATGGCCACTATAGTAGATGTCGCACGTCTTCATGCGCGAGCACCCGTGTCCCGTCCACCGGATTTCCTGTAAAGCGGTTATGTCAGCCTTGTATTCTTCGAGGACTTCCGCCAGTTGGATAGAGGCACCTGGTCTATACAGTGTTCTAACATTCCAGGTGCATATCCTTAAATCATGGTCCTTAATTCGTTTGCGGTGGTCGTCAACATTTTGGGGGGTCCATTTTATTCTTTTCTTACTTCTTTTCATTGCAATTGGTTATACGTCAGTGGCGGGTTGCAAGCCCAGCGCACCACGTCGCAGTTTTCTCCTCCTGCCAGGATTTTATTACAGCCGCCCATTCTGGGTCAGACGCTGACCAGGGTACCGCTCACTCTGAGCAGACGTGCCTGGGTTTTACTTAACATTATTAATATCTTCTGAATGACCGACCGAGTCGTTTTTTACATTTAATTGTAGACAACTGATTAGATTTTAAGTTTATTATAAAATTAAAAGGAAATATGGTGGGTTTTACCATCTTTATGAACATTTAAAAAGCATATATTTTAGAAATACAGATAAAGTCAAGAGGTAGATCCAGTTTGTGACCTGCCATTCATAAATGGATCACCGAAAATGGGTATGCTGTATATATTTTGAGGGTTGAATATATAGCCCATTTATGGATTAACAAATATATGTGGTTTTAATAACACTGAAATTCTTTCCTTGGTATACATTATTTCGGATTTACCCATATAACACTCTGCTAAAAAAATATCAATATCTTAATAAAATTTTCGGATTAGGGCTTGACAATATAGTTTTTATGGTTACAGCGAGAAAATGTGATATGCAGATAATATGTGGCACAACAAGTATACAAATGTAGACGAAATGTTTTTTTCTGACCAGTGGGCGGGCTTTATGTGCCAAAGGGGTTTTTTTAACCACAGAGAAATAAAGTTTAATACACCGTTACTAAAACTATTCATATCACAGTACAACACATGATTTTGGGACTCAATTCTGACAACTGCACGTGAAAGTAGCCCCAAAAAGAAGAAGTTCTGCATCATTCGTTTTGATGAACCTAGGAACCTAGGCTCTAAAGTGACTCCTTCTATACGCTACACTTTTGGGTCGTATTAATTGATGTAAAGTATACCCTGTCACATAATGTCATCGTCTTTATTTGCTAATATTTTTGGACCATTAGTTCAGATTTTCGTATCTCTTACTAAATATAGAGCTTCTTAAGTTTTATACAATAAGATAAAGATTTAATAAAAAGTCAAAATTTTCAATGTTTCTCATCTCATTAAAATGTACGACCTGTCACATATATGTGACTATGGAATTGCCCATTTGTTTTTTTTTATCCAACATTCCACTCTTTACCCTCTTGCTCCGCATACATTTGCATTACTTATAGCTGACGAGCTCTAAATGTTGTTATTTCTCCTCGAGTATGATCAATATTTAATGCTTCAACACGACGACAACATCACGACACATTCAAAAAACATTTTACCTCAAAATCATTATAACAGAGTTGTGAATCTCCATTTTTTTTTTGGCATTACACTCGGAGGACCTTCTGTTCTTGTGTCATCCCTGCCCTCTTCTTGGCAATAAGAGGACGCACACACTTACATCAAAACAACAACCGAACAACGATAGCGACTCATCTGACAAGATGAAGCTAAAGATGAAGACCAAAAACTTTTAAGTACTAAACGCCAATGATGCACAATATACAGCAACTGGAAGCTGCTGCTGGTGTTGCTGCTCTAGGTAGTGATGTCAAGCAACATTTGTGCTCTCTTCTGGTGTTCCTTAGAGACTAATGACACTGACTCTTTATGTTAGTGTGTGTGTGTGTGTTTGTAAAACTACTGCAAAAAAGTGTTGGTTTAGGCCTAAAAGAGTTGGTCAATAATTTGTTTTTTTTTTGTTGGATGGTATGTAAAATTAAGCGTGTGTGTGCGCGCTTTTAAACATGTTTTGGGGTTGTATTTTGTTGTTAAATACTATATTTGAGCTATGTGAGTAAATCTATAGTATGACAAACTGCAAACAAACAAAGCACATTACACATTTACTCCACTAACGTGGTTTTGCACTATACAGTACCAAGTAGACAACAATAATAGCAGCAGCAGCAACAACAACAACTCTACAGCGTGGTGTTTAAAAACTGAGAAAACAGATCCATCTACCAGTAGGCAGAGTAGAAACAGGACACATGGACACAATAAATAGCAACCAAACAACAACAACAATAATAATAATAAAAGAAATGAAAACGAATGTTTTGCTACTTCATAGCACCAACACCAAAGTGAACTCAGAACTTAGCAGAAACCTGCCCAAAATATAAGCATACATTTGTCAAATGACACTCAATTACTAAAAATTCCAATGTAAAAGTGCATTTCAACGTTTTTCGACACAATATGGCCAAACTGACGGCGGCAACAGCAACCACAGCACAAACACAGGGCAAACAAAGCCCATAAGGACTACTACTAACGGACGGACAGACTGACAGACTGACAGACGGACGGACGGACATACGGATCGAATCGGCTACGTACTATAGCTAAGGATGAGACCCCGAAAAAAAAAACACACTCAGAAAGCTATAGAAAACACAAACATACAAATGGCAACAACGATATGAGAAAAATAAAAATAATATAAAAAACACTAAAAAGTGACAGCACCACACACAGTCATACATAGCTGATTGCAGCCAGCAGCAGCGCGTTGTCAGTAGTAGTACTAACACTTTTTTCCCTATTGCCAAAAAAACAGAAGAAAAGTAGCAGGCCTGTGAGCTGCTCAGTTGGCCATGTAGTAGAAGTGGAAGTCGTAGTGGTTCTCTCTACCAACCGACGACGACGACAGCGGTTGTAGGATAAGCACATTACCTAAAACGGTCTGAAAAATAAATACCTTAAGAATTTCAGCCAAATAAGCAAAGAAATTATTTGTTAAAATCCGCAGAAATGAAAGGAAAAGTATGACAATTTTCCACAAACGCCCGTGAAACTGCAACGACGGTAATTCAGACCGTAAACGGGTAACGGAAACGGAAGTGTTAGTGATAAAAAGTTTGTAGGTGTCAGTCAAACAACACAAATTTAAAATAAGCCAAAGAAATTGTATTACAGCAAAGAAACAAGTGAGAATAAGCAAAAAAATAAAAAAATAAATAAGTAAAGTATTTAGGCACCATCAAAAATTTGAATACCAAAAAAGAAAAAAAAAGGAAATCTAATGGGTATATAGCAAAAGCCATCAAAATGATCATAATTGTGTGAGCTGATAATAGTAAAACCAATACAAATGCAGTAAAAGCACCAGGAAAAGGGCTATAGTTACAACAGCCCCCCACAAAAGGAAATCACCGTGTCACACTGTCTTCACATCTGCTGGAGTTTTTTGACAACTTCAAAAATGTTTATTTATAACGCCCTTAAAACTGGACTAGAGAAATTGTAAATAAACCTAAACTAGTTACTACAATAATTTTTCCAATTTTTGCTCTAACTCTTTTTCTCTCTCTTACAAACAATTTTTAAACCTTTTTCTAAGCTTTTAAGAAAAATTTACCATTATATTTCCCAACGTAACATCTAATCTAACCCTTTGCTCAAGAAAAATCTTTTAAATCTTAAATTTATTTTCTCCTTTCCTTAAGCTTTAGCCAATACAAATTTCGTATCTCTCAACATGTCCTAAGTCTTGTGTGAAAGTTTTATATTGCATATTTGTGTCGTATTCGTATTTCATTGCTCCATCTTCTTGCTGGCATTTTGTCATACTGCGTTAATTAAATTTTTCTTGTTATTTATTTCCTGCCATAACGTATTTACCCTTTGACCCCGTTTTCATTTTCATTTATATACGTTAGTTTTGTGTTTTTTTTTGGCTTTCTATTTGGCTTACTTTGTATCTATTACCTTTTAACCTTAAAACGCTTTTGTTCGTTGTTTTTCTCTTCTTTTTTTTTTGCTATAGTTGTGTTGGCAAATTTTGTGTGTTATTTTTTAATGTCTCCTTGGTTCTTTTACTATGTGTCATGTTTTCTTAAGATTTCATTTGGTTTTTTTCTTCTTGTGTTATAATCTTATCTTTTTTTCTTAGCCTAATAACGTGTTGTTTTCAATATTTTTGTAAAATATCTTTGACAATATTAAATTTTATTAAGTTTTTCACTTTACAAACATCTACACTATTTATAGTATTTGTTGTAAGAACACATGTAATATGGAATGTGTAGATGTGTGCTGATGATGTTGGGTTATCTTTTGCTGTTTAACCATAAGGGGTGGGTTGTAAAGTGTGCATTGATCAATAGCACAGGCTTTTTAAAAAAAAAAAATGTTGGTTACGATAGTCTTTTTGGCAGTGAATGGTTATTATTTTGGGAAGTCGTGGGAATTTAAGGGATTTTTCGGAATTCTTACTTTTAGGGGCATAAGGCCAAGAAAGGGATAACATTATTACCATAACTTAGACCTAACAGCTAAAGATATTTGGGGAAGTCTTGGGAATTTAAGGGATTTTTCGGAATTTTTACTTTTAAGGGCATAAGGCCAAGAAAGGGATAACATTGGTACCATAACTTAGACCTAACAGCTAAAGATAGAAACGCGCATATTTGTGTGAATGTTTATTTTATAGAGCAGTAGCGCGTTACAAACGTATTTTTGGATGCACTAATTTGGGGGCAGTGACATGGTTGGGTCACTTAAACCGAGAATTTAATACAAGAAACATGACACAAATTCCTTTTAGAAAAATAAAAATAGTGAATAAAGTTTTTTTTCGAAATAAATTATGGGCGGTAGATATGGGCGTGGTTATAAATAAGAGAAACTTTCGTTTTTATCTAACTTAAGGAATTAAGAATTATGAAATTTGATGTGGGTGGTTCTCTTAAGATTTTTACTATCACAAATAGAGGAGGCAGAACTATGCGTCGCACATAAAAGGAGAAAGTGAGTTTCTGAAATAGAAAAAACAATTCCAAAATTGTTATTGGTATTGCACCAAATTTGCCTCAATTTGCCTCTGATATATTACTAACAACTGTGTTAAATTATATCAAATTATCTCTTAGGTCACACCCACCTCCCATATATCCTGAATGCAAAAAACGTATATTTTCCAAAATGAGATACATTCACTTAATTGCGAATAATAGCAAAACGCGAAAATCGATTTTAACGATCTTTATTTCATTTTGTTCATGGGTTATATAGCATTACGAGAAAGTAGTAAGACTTGAAATTTTTTACCGTTTTTTTTATTAATTTTTAAATAGAATTTTGTAGGCAAATTTTTTAATTTTTTTCCATAAATTTATTTATTACTGCATAACTGTTGGTTATGCTGAGAAATCATATATGGACAGATTAAAGATTAATTAAATTTCGGATTTTTGTTTCATCAATATTGGACTAGTCATTCTAGAGTTATGCCTTCCAACTTTTAAGTCCAAAGCGGCATGGGTTAACATACTCCAATCGTGCTCAAACTCTGGCTATCATAAATTAAAGACTTACCATTGTTTACATAGACAAAATTCTAAAATTTTTTTTTTCCATATAACCTCCTGAACATCCTAATGCATAGTTGTACTACCGAACATTATTTGTATATCGAATTGATAAAAAATAGCTCTAGCTCTAAAACACTTTTGCCACACCCCTTTCACCCACTGTTTGAAATAAAATATTCTGTCAGTATATTTTTGTATTATGCCCTCCGCCCACTATGCGCCCCTGTGTGGTACCAAATTGTATGTCTCGAGGGCTAGGTTACAGTTTTTCCACGATCGTACCGCTCTCTGACGGAAAATTAAAATATCGCCTGAATATTCGCAGAACGAACACTTATAATTGTTGTACAGAGTAATACTTATATATCAAGTTTTATCTCTCTAGGACTAAAATACAGTTTAAACACGCCCCCTTCGCCCACTGATTGAAAATACAAATTGCGTCTTCAGAAATTCCCCCAGCCCTGCCGAGAACTATCTGTGTACCAAATTTTATATATCTAACAGCCCACTGATCGAAAATTAAAATTTCATCGGCATACTCATAGTTGTGTAGCATAGTACTATCACGACTTAAATACAGATTGGCCACGCCCTTTCCGCCCACTGATCAAATATAAAAATTTCGTCTGGAAATTTTAACTTGAAGTGTCGAGTACTATCTGAGTACCAAATTTTATGTCTCTCGTCCAAAAAAATGTTTTGCAACGCCCATTTAAACCGAAATTTAAAAATCCATATAGAACATTATAGAGCAAAATCTGTAAAGTAATGGAATTTTTAAAACGTTTTATAAGATTTTAAGATATATTACAAAAGTGGGCGTAGAAATGGATGTGGCCAAAATTTCTTTTTCTAAAAACCTATTACGAACATTATAGAAAAAAATAAGTCAAATCGGTCGATACGTTCTCAAGTGATGCTCTTACTAACACACAAAAATCCATTTTAATTTATATGAAAGAATATAAAGATAGCAGAATAACAAAAATGTGACGAAACCAGAATGAATTATTTTTTTGCGTGGAAATTTATATCACAGATGCCATCAAAAATTCATTTTGACCAAATTTGTTTGGTTGGTTGGTATTTAGTCATCCTTTCCGTAAATGAAAGGATCCTATTGTATTACCCATTGAGGGTTTGTGGCATCCCTTTAAACTGCTGTGTTCCAGGTGCCTCTTGCATAAGTAGTTTCTTTCCGGATGGTGCTGATATGTAAAGTGACTTAAGAAGGGTTTGCCTAGGGCTTAAAATCTCTTTCTGCACAGGGCTGGTCATGGTCGGTATATAATTGACTGTTGCTATTCCTGCGGTAGATACTTTCGTTTTTTTTTTTTGTGAAGCCAGTGTCCCGTTAGGAAGGTAATAGATTTTATGATCTATTGTCTTTCAAGATTAAATATATTTTAATGTACGTTTCGGGTCGTATTCAAGCCATGTCTTCCTGCCTTTCATACAGGTTTGTTCATTCTTTCATACTTAGTTTGCTGTTCTCAACGTAAGATATCAGATAGTGCTTTTATAGGTGGACATAGGGCAGTTGCAGTTTCCTATGTCTAGCTATCCACGTGATCAAAACTCTCGTTAAGAGATGTCTAGCAGAGTGCCATCTGTTATGCTTTTCTCAAGTTAATCTCGTTGTTGAGCACATACCAACACATATGGACCCACATAAACATCCACAAAAAATGTCGTCAAAATCGGTCGATTCGTATAGGTGGAGTTCAGTGATAAACTTTCGTACAAAAGACATATATAAAGATTTTGCATATGCAAAGTTCTTTAAAAATTATGATCATATATCATATGTAACGCTCGTATATTTTTTTTGGACAAAAACAGTACATTTCACTGAAATTTTTTAAAAAAGCAGTACATCGATTTAGAAAAAACAGTACTTTTCGCAGTACATATTTTCATAGCTTATATATTTTATTCAATATGAAAAATAATTAACAATCATTTCCAGAATCAACTTTTGTGGTTGTTTTGTATATGTCGTTTGAAGCAATTTGAATAAGCAATTCCGGCATGGTTTTGAGCTAATTTTAGAAATCAGCGCATTTGTACTTCATATTACATTTGACGGTCAGAATCGCCTTCAATGTTTGCACATCTAATCGGGTTTTGCCTGACGTCTAAGTTTTGTTCACTGCAGAGAAGGTTCGCTCCACTGATGCTGAAGTTCCTGGCAAACATAAAATGTACTCAACGATTAATATGTCCACACACCAATCCACATTCGAAACATTGCCTTCTCTCCATTGCATAATTTTGTCGCTCGTTTTTGATATACATATCTAAATTGGGTGTGCAAATATACCGCATTTTCATTGGCACTGTATAAATTGTATTCGCTTAACTTGTTCATAACGACTTCGACTTCATTCCATTTGTATAAAATCATTCAAATCAAAGCAGGCAAAATTACCGAAAAAATCAGTGCGTAAAGCAGCCATCTCAATCGAATTGTATCCATTGGCAATAAGTTTTTGATTTTCTGCTACTACAGCTTGGGATAAAAAATCATCCTCTTGAACCATTTTTAGGTTTTTTTCGAGCTTATTTTTGAAGTAAACAATATTATTGCATTAATTCGCTGTTCGCTGTTTATATTTCTATTATGTATCGAAAAACAGTACTTTGAGGGAGAAAAGCAGTACGCAGTTTTTGATGTCGAAAAACAGTACAGTACTGCGAAAAACAGTACAGATACGAGCCTTAATCATATGATATAATAATAATCATATTTTATTTCCATTATATTATTAGTTTTTTAATAATCATATTTGGTAACACTTTCACCTTTTCGACACCCATTTTACAATTGATAACTTTGCGGTTGCCGCAAAGACATTTAAATGGCAATAAAAAATTATTATTACATTCAAATTCAAATTTTACAAATTGTTATAAAAGCTCATAACAGGTTTTGTATTGCAACACTTTTGTGACTCGGGCTGGCGCCCATTCAATCACAATGCAAAAGCTTTATTGGCCAGTCAGACAACACTTAAAGCAAATGTCAAATATCAGGCTAAAGGGGAAAACAGACACAAATAAACAGACACGTACAAACACACATACATAAGTGTGAGCAGGGAGCTTTACAAGAATAACAACCACCAATGTGAGATTACAAAGACTAAAGTCTATTTATAAAACGACAGTGCACTCGGTTTGATTTTCATTTGAGTTGCTCTCGGTCAACAGTCATAAAATATGAATACAAAAGGACGATGATACATTCTGGTGGCAATGATGACGATGATGATAATGACGACACGATGACGACAGTAATGGTGGCAATGAGCTTAAGAGTAGGGTCTGTAAGTGACTGTTTTAGGTGTTTTTATCCACAACTGAAATCTTTGGACGAAATGCATTGAAAATAGGCAAAACGTTTAAAATATTTATAATATAAATTAAGTTATATAATACATAAAACATCTAAAATATTAAAAAATAGTAATAATATAAAAAATGTTAAAAATATTAGAAATATTAAAAATATTCTAAATATTAAAAATATTAAAAGTATTAAAAATATTAAAAATATTAAAAATATTAAAAATATTAAAAATACTAAAAATATTAAAAATATTAAAAATATTAAAAATATTAAAAATATTAAAAATATTAAAAATATTAAAAATATTAAAAATATTAAAAATATTAAAAATATTAAAAATATTAAAAATATTAAGAATATTAAAAATATTAAAAATATTAAAAATATTTTAAAATATTAAAAATATTAAAAATATTAAAAATATTAAAAATATTAAAAATATTAAAAATATTAAAAATATTAAAAATATTAAAAATATTAAAAATAATAAAAATATTAAAAATATTAAAAATATTTAAAATATTAAAAATATTAATAATATTAAAAATATTAAAAATATTAAAATTATTAAAAATATTAAAAATATTAAAAATATTAAAAATATTAAAAACATTAAAACTATTGAAAATATTTAAAATATTAAAAATATTTAAAATATTGAAAATTTTAAAAATACTAAAAATATTTAAAATATTATAATTATTTAAAATATTAAAAATATTTAAAATATTTAAAATATTTAAAATATTAAAAATACTAAAAATACTAAAAATATAAAAAATTAGAAATTATTAAAAATAATAAAAATTTAAATATTTAAATATAAATTTTTTAAAAATTCAAAAATTTTTATAAATATTGAAAGTAAAAAAAAATTAAACTATTAAAAATTTAAAAAAAATATTAAAATACCAAAAATCAATAATTTTAACAAAATGAATTCACATTTAAAATATTGAAAATGTTATTATTCAGTATTATAGAAATTTTTAGAACTCTTTACCAAATCAAAGGATCCCAAAATTTATTTAAAATTTCTCTTTTCCGCTAGTCTATATAACTGTTACTACCACATCCCTTCGTTACAAGCAATACGTTCAACATATATGTCTATTCCCATGAGCGTGTCCGCGTTTGTGCAAATGGTGCGGCTTCATAGGTTTAGTAATCGGTTTTAGTGTGTCTTCATTCAATGCATTTACACTTTTTCACATACATGTAGACTCTCATAACTTCCGTTCGTGTTTGTCTGTTGCCAGCAGTCACGTTTTTCATGTGTGGTCGTCATTCCGTAGTTAGAGGTACCCATGGCCTGTTATCGTATTTCTCTGCTGATGGAATGAACCATCACTTTAGTCGTGCAATATGCTTGCTGTTGGTGTTGTTATTGCTTTTATTAAATGTATTCTCGTTAAGTTTTGTTTTATTGTTGAATGGATTCACTTTGAGCGAATCGCATGATGATGTTTATAAACTAAAAACGATACAAAACCTTTTAAACAATTTAAACTGAACTAAAGTAAATGCATAAACATTTATAACTGTGCGACAGTAGCGTCGGGCTGTCAGTGTTTATTGCAAAGGGGTTAGGGGGTTTCTTATTTTGTATGTATTGTATTGCCTTGCTATTTTAGGAACTCTTGTCATTGTATCAGTAGATTGATTTGCAAACCTATGGTGTCGGAGCCATTTTAATTTCGGGCACACACATAATCAAATTTCATAACATATTTTATTATTTCTCATGACTTTTTTTAATTAGTAATAGGATGTTTCCAAAGTCACATTCGTTACCGATTTGAAGAGATTTTTGAAATAGAATTCGAACTTAAGCATATATGCCACGAGGATTGCTTAGTTTTGTACTTACGAAAGTTCAAGCATCGGTAGCAACCGAAAGAATTCATAAAAAATGTAATGTCAATAATTTCGTTGACCATTAGAAAACGTGATGGTCGTTTCTCTATAAAGTACCAATATCTTACAATCTGACAACATATTTTAAAATCTTATTCTAAAAGTCACTTACTTATGAAACCAACCCCCCTATTACCCTTATCAATTGGTCCTTTGTCCTATTCTGTAACGATATCTAACAATCCTCTTGTGATTTCTACTTAATACCTTTTCCATTCTTCTGTCTATATACTATCTATCTCTTCTATCTTTTCATCACCTCCGCCGCCACTTCATCACCTCGAAATGATTGGTAATATTGCCATTACTACTCTTTATTATCTTGTGTTTGATGATTTTAGTCTCCATCATCACCACAATCCACCACATGACCACACATGAGCAATTCATTTTCTTTCAAATACACATATTTGGCTCTTAAATTGGCATTGGGCTTGACAGCACTCCTGGCACAATGCAATCCAAAAAATTATTTGTTACCAATTACAAATTCCCTTCGTTGTTGGCATTTCAATGAAATGAAATGTTCTCAGCCATAAAACTTTGTCTACCCCCTACACGACCACAAGGTAGCTTACATTTGTTGTAATTGTGTTGATTATCTAAAACGTTTTCGAAACGTAGCTGGCTGTTGTTCATCCTTAGTATTTTTGATGCATTTTAACACACTCGGTTTACACCTGAATGCCAGAAAGTGTAAAAGCAATTCCTCGCCCGCTTCTTCGCCCTAATATGTGGCAAATACAGTTAAGAGCAATTGTGGTGTTTGTGTTTTCGTTGTTGTTGTTGTTTTTAGGTGTTTTAATATTTTGTAGTTGCTATAACCATTGATGTTCCAAAAACCATATCAGAAAAAAACTGTAGTTACATTTAAATACCTATAAATATATAGTCGTCGGTAGTCGTTTTGTGTTTGTATGTCACATATGCATTCTGATACATGCGATAGTGTATGGGTGTGTGTATGTGCTGGCATGTGGACGGACATTAGTTATAAACAAAAATTAATAGTTTTGTTGTAGTTGTCTGTGGCGGCCGGTATTCACACCAGCACCACTACTTTAACATTTAGAATAGCCAGACTGTCGGACAGTTGTAACGTTATAAGGAAAGACTTGCCGTCAAACGTTTGTAAGGATAAACCATCGTTATACTGTTACAAATGTCTGTTCCTTAGCCAGCCCAACTCTACGGTTGTTAGACACGTGTGTGTGTGTTTATGCCTTCACAGTACCAACACTACGATATGTTTTTTTGTTTTATATAAAGAATGACGAAATTTTAACAAAATTGTATAACAATTATTTAAAAACACTCGTCGTCGCACTAACCCCATTTAGCCATTCCACCCAGCCATCCATCCATCTATTCGTCTGTCCGCGTCCTTCCACCCATCCATCCCTTCGTTCGTCGTTCAGTCCATCCTTTCACCCATATATCTATCTATGGAACCCAAACTGTAACGACAACAACAACACTGAAACTACAACAACAACAACTACTACTAATATTGGTAGTACTACTCATATTGTCATAGTATTGAGACACTAGAAACCATATGGATACGAGCACTACAAGCACTACGTTCGAGTAAAACAAGCTAGAGTACATTTACATGCATAAGTAGAAAAACAGTGGTGGCCGAGAATTTAGCACACGAGAGGGGTATTAGGGCAATGTTGTTGGTATGGAGGGAAATTTTAAGAACTGAAGATGAAGATGTATTACTGGCATAGTTTCGAATTGGTATTGGTATTGAACGTATTGTGTGAAACCTATTCCCAGCGGCGGAAATCATGAGAAGGAAGGGCTTCGTCCATGAGTTTGAAGGCCTTCTTTTGGATCCGGTATGCCTTCCTTGACCTTCTTTCTTCCTTTCTTTTTTTACATTGCGTGACATTGGAAAAGAAGGCCTTCCGTCGCCGGTTTCCATAATAAGGCCTTATGGATGCTTTCTATAAGAAGGCCCCATTTAAACTTTCTAAAAAAGGGCCCTATGGAAGCTTTCTTTCAGTGCACCCTCAAATTATTATTATTTTTTTTTTGAGAGCGCACCGGTTATTTTTATATATTTCTCACTTCTATTTTTTTCTCTATACTTACATTTTTTTTCCAACGACAGTAAACATTGGTGGAGTTTGAACCCACTACCTCGTGATTTTCAGTCAGCCATGCTACTGTCTAGCCTATGAAGATGCATTCGAATTGTGTGGTTGAAACTAATGATAAAAAAACTCCTTACACGGAAATTAACAATTCTTTCCATTTGGAAGACATACAATACTCCTTATATTTGGAAGCGAGAGGGTATGTGTATGAAATCCCTCTGCATTCTTTTCAAAGGCCTCTGGCATGCCTTTATAAAAGTTGAAAGAAAAAGTATTAACAATTCTTTTCATTTAGAAGGCATACAATACCCCTGTTATTTAGAAGCGAGAGGGGATGTGTATGAAATCCCTCTGTCTTTTTTTTACATGTCTTTGGCAGGTCTGTCCATAAAATGCCTAAATCTGATAAAAATTATGCATCTGTATTCCTTATTTGAAATGTTATTTCCAAATAAGGACCACGGAATGCATTATATGAAGAAGGCCTCTCAAATTCCGCCGCTGGGTTGGAGTTATAACTAAAAATAAAAAAAAAATTAATTTCCCTTTGCACCCCATGAATGAGGTATGGGATAGCTTCTCGCGCTAATATAACAAAAAGGTCTAGTAGACTAACACTAGTACACTAACTCGTGTTATATTACGCTTAATTATATTGAAATTAAATAAAATCTATATATATAAAAATGAAATGGTCCACGTATGTCATACCATCACTTGAGAACGGCTGGAGCGATTTGGCTGATTTTTTTTTTATTCGATTCGAAATTTTCCGTAGATTGTTTGTGTTGAAAAAAATCAAATCCAGGTGGCGCTAGGGTGGATTTATATCGAAAATTTGAATGCATGTACCAATTCAACTGAAATTTAGAATGGATATCCGTTGAACATGAGATAACATTTTATATACAAATCAACCCGGTAGGTGGCGCTGGGGTAGGTTTACAATCAAAATTTTAACGAATGGGCCAATTTAACTGAAATTCAGAATCTATGTTTGCTTGATCATCAGAAAAAATTGTATGTACAAATGGACCCGGTAGATGGCGCCAGGGTGGATTCATATCGAAAATTTGAATGCATGTACCAATTTAACTGAAATTTAGTATTTAAGTTTGTGGAACCTTGAGAAAAAATTGTTTGTATAAATTGACCCGGTAGGTGTCGCTAGGGTGGAATTATAATGAAAATTTTAACGAATTAAACAATTTGACTGAAATTCAAAATGTATATTTGTTTTATTATGAGAATTTTTTTTTGTATATATGGACCTACAGTTGATTTGGCTGGGGTTGAATTATTCCGAAAATTTATATCGATTGTCCGATTTTACTTAAACTTAAAATATATGATTTTTTTTGCATGTTTAAAAACCAGTTGCCGGTGTTTAACTTATGATAACTTAATTTTTGGAATGTCATTAAGTCACTGTTTTTAGCATCATAGTTATTCAGAAGTCTATATATAAAAAAAGATATACATTTTGATGTCACCACTAATTGTGAAAACGGTTGACCCCATTTGTCCCAAAATTTCAGTGAAAGTTGAGGATTGGCTGTAGATGGTCACCCAGACCGCAAAAAGGCTTACAGAAGAATGACTAACTTTTATAATGGCGTACTTCCTACAGAATTAAAGAGCTTCACAAAGTGTTTTTCCCATTTCGAAATTTTAGGGGACAACAACGAAAATAGGAATAACTGTTGATATCACCCAGACCATACGGATAATGGGGTTGCTGAGCCTCATGAAGGCATTTTTGGAAATTCGTATTCCTTGGGATAAAAAGGTACAATCACCCAGTACACCAACGCAGAAAGTTATATGTCAGTCAATCGGCTTAAAAATGTGGTTTTAGAATATATGCCTATCAATAAGTATGTTTTCATCACATCATGGACGACACTGCTGATCCGTTTCACCAATTCTTATAATAATATAAAGTAATCTTTAAGATATATGAAGAACAGAATTTGTCCGGGAAACCTCGCCCTTTAAATTGAAATATTTTAGAGGTCAAAGAAATAAACCAATCGTTATTAGATTTCAACTACACTCAACATATTTTACAAAAATTTGGAGGCAGGAAGAAGTCTGCCGGGCCAGCTAGTTAAAAATAACGAAAACAAATATACAGCACACCTGACATCGTCACCAGAAAACTGATGGTGATTGAAACAAAATACTTGCAATTTTGTAATGAGGATAAGTAGACAAACCACAATTAGCTATACGAGTTCGTGTATCACTTTTTGTCAGAATGACGACCTCTGAATCAATGCAATTTTGTTACCGCTGAGCCGATGTTTCATGTGTAAATGAAGGAAATATTCACAGGACGGTAAATCTGGTGAATATATTAGAGGGGAAAGTATGTGCGCTGGACATAAATTTGCGACGCTTGTGACATACAAATGCACCATCTTACACCACACGTCGTAAAATTAACCTTGTCAAAAATAAGAAAAACTAAAAAATCATACACTTGGATGATCCTATATCAAAAAGTATGTATTTTTATACTCTACACCAGGCGCTAGCATGCACCGAAGAGTATATTCAGTTTGTTCTTCCATTTGTGACGTCCATAAGGAGGTGTGGTAGGTACAAATGATCAGCATAGGATTCTGAGTCGATGTAAAGATGTCCGTCCGTTCGGCCGTCTATCAGTTGTATATTTTCTTTCATTGGCGGTCCCCTCGATGTTGTCGACAGCAACATCGAAGTATAAGTGTCGAGTCAACCGGCATGTCTAGTAAAAGCATCTCAAAGAGTGACGTATCGCATTATAGTATATGCCGTAAGTTGTAAATCTAAACATATACAGCCTGTTAATTCACAACAATGCGAGAATCTATCCCATATCTTAATTGATGAGGTGTAAAGAAAAATTAAGTTTTAAATGTCTGGATTATTTGTAGTTAACATTTAAAAAATTCGCTGTTTGTAATTAAGTATGTGTTTTGTTTTTGTCAGTGTATTATATTTGTTTCAAATACTAAATTTATCACAAATTCTGCAATACTTAACCAAATACTTATGATCGTGAATACCCCCAACATTTTAAGCTTCGGCATAGCTTAAGATACTTATTTCACTATTTTGTAATGACTTTGAATATTTATTTTGGACTACAATAACATTTTTTTTGGAACATTTGGGTACTATTAAAGTACTTTTTGGAACATCAAAGAGTAAAATAACAGTACTCTGTGTTACAATAAAATTCTTTGTGCTACGATTTAAGTACTATTTTGTACAAAAAAAGTACTTTTTGATACAAAATATTAATTCGTGGTATAATAAAAAAACTTTTTGGTACAACAAAAAGTACCTTTTGGTATAATAACATTTCTTTGTTGTATACTAATAGTACTTTTTAACACAATCAAAGTATTTTTTGGCACAATAAAAGTAATTTTTGATACAATAAAAGTACTTTTAGATACAACTTAAGTATTTTTTGGTACAATAAAAGTACTTTTAATATAAAAAAGGAATTAGTGTTATAATAAAAGTTTTTTTGGTATAACAAAAGTTTTTTTTGGTATCCTACTCCGCTTTCAAGCCATTTTGCTGCCTTAATAATCGGATTGAAACCAGTTCATCTCATTGATTATATACGATGCTCGCCGGTGCCTTCCGCCCCTCAATGTCTGGTGGTAACAAGTTCAGGATCGTGAACTTATTTGGAGTAGTTCTGAGTGCCCCTGTTATCATGATATCACCAGTCTCATAATGTGTACGATTTCTGGTTAGCCTTCTTGAACGCCGGCCTCCAAACTGCCGATACGTAATATAAGATTGGTTTAATAACAAAGTCGTATAAACAGTTTACGTGTACCTATGCAACAGCTTAGAGCAGTTACCGCTTTGCTGGTCCTTGTCTGAGTTAAGTTTACTATCTTGTACTATTCGGCATTATAAGAAAGTGGAAGTGCAACTCCATTCAGCCTGAGTTTTGGCTAATAGAGGGCTTTTATATCTTCGAGTAAATAGCACCAGTTCTGTTGTCCTTCAATGGGACATCCGGATGAAGTCTCATACGGTGGACCAACTTATATTTCGATTCATTCAGGGAAACATTTGTCGTCAACGGCCCAAACCCACTATTGTGACTTCAATCACTTACTAGACCTGAATCAATTCAATCAACTGGCCAAGACTGCCCAGCAAAATTAGGTCTCTCTCTCTCTCTCTCTCTCTATGTAGATTGTCCTAATGAGAATACTAGATACTTGGAAGCCATCTCCAATGGATTTAAATATTTTAATTAGCATAACTTGAATGCAATTCAAATGCATCTGGCCGAAGTGCATACAATCGAGTAAAGCGACGTATGTCAATACTCAGTCTTACCCTTTCAGGTTTGTTACTTCTTCATGATTCATTCGGAATTCATTTCAACAGGAATGGAAAAACGATTGATTGTGAATAAGAGATGAAAAGTTTTAAAAAAGTTTTTACGATGTAGCGAAGACCTCATGTGTATCATGGAAGAAACAACTCGAACTGATAGAGTTGTTGAGTGAATAGATAAAGAGGATGTTACAGTCGTTTCGGAAGAGGAAGTAATATTGATTGAAGAAATGATTCGAGACACCCCAGTAGCTACACCCCCCTTAGAATAGATAGATTGTCCATCAAGCCATTCAAACCTGGCACAGTCCAAACTGTGAGAAAATGCACTTATGTTATATACGGATGACACATAATCACTATTCTGACAGCCTGGGAAATGTGTTGTCATCAGCACTTCTAGGATTTCTCGACGGTTGGTGGTTCATGAACCAGCTGTTCGTTGTGTATACGATGGTATTTTTAAACTAGTTTTCGAATAGTTTTCCAGACAACTGCATAATATTCTCCATGACTGTCTTTTGGTGTTCCTAATCAGGGGGTTTAAAAACAGTTAATTGATCTGATCTGCGGATCCATTGTGATTGTCCCTTAGAAAGAGGATAAAAGGTTAGAGAAAGATTGAGTGGGGGGAGGGGTAGAGATAGAAAGGTTCCTGATATTGCAATAGTATGTAAGAATTCCACAGGCCAGTCTCAGGTCACTCTTGCGTAGGCTAACCATGTACGCCGATCGTGATCTGCTGTATTCGGCCACAGGAGTTCCAGCATCTGCTAGATCTTTTCTACATTCTATCCTCCATTAATCCAAAAAGATAGCAATTGGGCGGGAGAACATCTTTCAGAGCGTCAAGATCAAACATAGTACAGACTTATTGGTACATTCATGGGAGTTTTTGACATGAAATATACGTAATCCAAATCATAGCATATTGCACTGAAAGGTAACTGCTAGATTACTTCTACAAAGACCAGCTTGAAGTTCTTTGTACATATTCAAAATCATTGGTTCGACTTGGTTCGACTTCTGCTATTCAAATGAATTACACGGAGATTGTTCTGGGTTTTTGTTTTTGTTCTGTATTCAAATTTCATGTGGGGTTAGTTTATTCTATCGTGTTAAACATTTTCGAAGGCAAAATCTTTACTCTGCTACATTATTGCCCACATTGGCTTAAATGTGTGTGATGTGATGATTACTACATACTACTTTGGGGGCTACCTTATCACATATTCACCCAAACATGCACATGTGCATGCACATACCGGCGCACAAACACACGTAAGCAGGGAATTTGTGCTATAATGAAAGTTGAATAAAAAAAAAACGCTTGGTGTGTGTACAACCGAACCTACCACAGAATGTATTAAAGGAAATTTTATTACAATAACAACAACGTCCACAACAACATGAGCCATCTATGAGTTGTTGCTATTATTGTCTTTGGTGGGTTATTTTTTCTGTTGTTCACATTTCAGTTCCAGTTCACTACGGTTCGGTTCGGTTTTACAGTTTTAGATTACAACAACAAGCAAGCTCAGAAAACAATAACAAAATAACAACACAACAACAACAACACTCAAACTAACAGAAAGGGTGCCAAAAAACAAAATAATATAAAATTACAAAAACAGTCTGTCTGGTTAGCGAGCCTTAAATGGTTGCATAAATGGTTACCCGCCTCCTCATTAATAAAAATGATTCTACTAATAATAATAATAATAACGATATAAATATTTACAAATCGGCTAGAAAATCGCAAGCGTTATGTCTTCTCTACCTAATCAGTTGCGAAATGCGTAACTCAGACGTAAAGCATTGGCGGCGGGTCGCAATTGGCAAATCGCAGCTGCAGTATTTAGTGGAAAATGTGTAGCAGCGGAAGTGCATAAAAGTGAATGTCATGCAAAAATAATAAAATGTCGGCAAAATTTCATATAATTCCCTTTACGGGAAATCTTTGCAATAAAGTTTTAAAATATGGAAAAGCCAGAAAAAATAAGCATAAGCTAAAGTTGCCGCAGAAGTGTATGCATAAGTTTTCACGTGTGTGTGTGTGTAAGTGTAAAAAAGTGAAAAAGTTTCGGTCATAGAAGGATAACACCAAATGCAATGAGATTGTGTAAACTTCGCTACCATAAAAAAAGAAAATCAAAAAAAAAAAAAAAATTAAACTGATATAAAACTTTACGGCAACATCATTATGAATCATCATTATTAGCCTTAAGATTTTTGTTGTTTATTATGAATATTGAGCTGTTACCTATATGTTCAATAATATATATGAGAGAGTGTAAATATATGCCTATATTCACATATATAGGGATATATAGATATACATAGGTCTATGTGCATGGCAATATGATGGGGGTTTGAAAGTCTCTTAAGAGACTGCCAAGTTTTCAAGCGTCAGACTTACAGTGTCGTACAAAACACATAGTAGCAATCAATGGTTGTAGATCTGCAAAAATTTAAATCAAATAAATAACCTGAAAATTAGTTATATCTTGTCATTGTTTACAGGTCTGTTGTGAATAATACCAAAATATCTTCATTGACTAGCCACACAGTACTTTGCCAAAGGATTAAAATGAATGGTAAAAACTTAAGATAACTATTTTTTTCTTAGAGAGATCTCTAGCAAATTTTTCAGAGCTATGGTTTTGTAGATCATTCGAATGTTCAAAATTTTTCTCAATATAGGGACGAAAAGCAGTATAAAATGTTATACGAAAAAACTCCTTGTTTAATCTCATTGAAATGTTTTTATCATAAATGCTCTATATTTATGGGAACATAGTTTTTTGACCAGTTTCAAATTCTCGTTAAGTTCAAAATTAAAATTTCATCAGATGACAAAAAAAAAATTAAAACTAGGCGAATCTGTACGTTCGGAATTTTCATATACTAAGGCTAAGGCTTTCATTCTGCAATGGCACAACTACTCCTGAAAGTCATCCCCAAAACGAGGGAGTTTATATGAGAGGTGTGAGTAGTTTTTTTGAGGGATAAGCTTGCTTATATAATTTCAGCTCAACATTTCTTAAACTACGGCTGTAATCGCGGGGAGAGATAGACGGAAACGACCAAAATAGGGAAGTTTGTATCGGAAGTGGGATAAATTTTTGCCGATCTTGTTTATCTCAGAAATTAACCTTCACTTAGAGGATAGTTAATTTCTTGCATACCAAATTTCAGCTCGATAGCTCTTAAATTGCGACTGTAGTTGCACGGACAGACTCTCTAAAAAGGGCAATTTGTATGGGAGGTGGTAGTAGATTTTGACGGATCTCGTTCATCTTAGAACTTAACTTCCACTTTGAGGATAAAGTATGCATTCTACATTTCAGCTCGATAGTTTGTATGGTGGTGGAAGTTGATTTTGTCCGATATTGTTCATCTCAGAACTTTACCTTCGCTTTGAGAATACAAGCTTGCATACCAAATTTTAACTCGATGTTGCTTAAACTACTAGGACGGACGGACGGGCATTTTGTATGGTAGGTGGAAGTAGATTTTGTATGATCTTGCTCATCTTAGAACTTAACCTCCGCTTGAGGGATAAAAGCTTTTATACGAAATTTCAGATCGATGGCCCTTAAACTATTGCTGTGGTATTGGGGACAGAAAGACGGACACCCCCAAAAGGGGGTGTTTGCATGGGGGGTGGGATTGGTTTTTGTCTGATATTGCTTATCGTACAACTTATCCCTTGCTTAGAGCTTGGAAGTTAGTATACCAAATTTCAGCTCAATAGCTTTTAAACTACCGCTGTTATCGGGGGTAGAGGCAGACGGACACACCCAAAACGGGGGAGTTTATATGGGAGGTGTAAGTAGTTTTAGTCCGATCTTGCTTATCTTAGAATATAACCCCCGCTCAGACCATAGAAGCTTGCATACTAAATTATAGTTTGGTATTTCTTAAACTACAGCTGTAATCGCGGGGACAGACGGACGGACACCCCAAAAAAGGGAAGTTTTGTGTTAAAGGTCGAAGTAGTTTTTGCCCGAGGACCGGCGTTTCGCTGGGTCACGTCTAGGAATCGAGATATATCGATTTGAAGTTAGTAACTATCATATAGGGGAAATTGTCACCTTTGGTGGTCTTTTTCCGATTTTGCTCAAACAAATTTAAAAAAATTAAAAATTACAATCCTTTAATCTGTTCATATAACGTTTTTCTACATAAGCAACAGTTTCCTTTTTAAATTCATCAAATGATTTTGAACTGGGTTTATTTTGTAACAGTTACAATAAAACTGTTGTACTCCGTGGCGTATGATTTAAGTGGATTATTACTTATGATATTCATACGCCACCATATAACAATATAACAAATTAACCTAAAACGTGAGATATACCCCTATATGATAGTTACTTACTTTAAATCGATATATCTCGATTCCTAGACGTGACCCAGCGAAACGCCGCTTATAACTTGTTTTTGACCGATATAACATTTCCCGTTTGTTTCATCCCATCTCGATTTTGACTGTCGCATAGTGCAACTCTGTTTCGTTCATTTGTAGATAATAAGTTTTGTGTCAAAGATTGCTAGTTGTTGTTGTTTTTGAGTTTTAACCACCATTTTCCTCTACTGAACCCCCAGTTATTTTTCTTCCGAACATTTTCCCCAAACATACCTACACCCTACTTTATCTCCTTAAGAGGGCTCCCAAACAAAAAATTAAATTTTTATAAATTTAGCTCACAACGCTTTAACTGTCCCAAAGGTGCCCCTAGAGGAGTCAAATGTAGGACCGATCCACAATATTTTTGCAACCCCAATAGTTTCCCAAAACACAATTTGAGGATCCGTGCCCTCTTCCACTCCCCGATATAGTAATGATTGTGCTGTTGCGTCATTAGATGTCTGATCGAAACCAGGCGCATATATCTCTTTATTTATGATTATATGGCCTATTTTAAGTCCGATACCCATTTTATTTTTTGATTTATGGATAGCCAGTTTTGTCCAGAGATTTTGTATAACCTAAACGCTTAACGATCAGATTGAAAATAAATATATATACATTTAAAATGTGTCTAACATCTTTAACGGTTTTCTTTACATTTCTATGTATATTTCTATAACTTCTCTCAACATTTCCCTACTTTTACCCCTTATTGTAGACTAGTACACAACAAAGTTATGCAGCAACCTACTCCTGTATATTATGCCTACAATTTCCTACTGCTACAGCTCCTCCTCCACTCCACTTCATTACTCTGCACTTGAATCGTAACCGAAACAATACTTCACACTCATGCAGAAGGCGGCCGACCAAAGGCCAGTTGCCGTCAATGTGTCGTCGTCCAGTCATCATTTTAGTCGCCAACGTCCTTGTTGTCATCATATTAAAGTTGTTATTGTTTTTGATAGAAAGCGGGAGTTTGTGACAGCATAAAAAAATGTTAAAAGAAAAATCACCCGCCACCAACCTTACCAGTTACTTTCACACATTAGTGAGTGATGAGGGTGAGGGTGGGTAAGCTGCAGTGCTTAATTTATTAACAACGAGGGAATTATAGGTAATTTAAACAAAGTAAATTTTACAATATTTAAATGTTTTAATATACCAGACATGTATGTGGATATATGTGGGTGAAATTGTTGTTTCATGGCATTTTTGGTATATATAAGAAAGATATCTAAAGCAAATGCAGATGTGCATAGACATATATATTATATATTAAGATCGGTCGAATAACAACGTTAAAGTAGACACCCTCTACTTTTGAAGATTATCCAAATAGTATGGCAGAGCAAGTCATTTATTTTAATCCAATGCACTCTTCATATGATCCATATATGTTTAATTGCTCCGCTGCTTTTTTGTTGGATAGGGTAAAAAGAATGTAGAAAAAAATTAAATTGACGTCGGAGTCAAAAATGATCAAAAAGCTAAATGCATCGTTTCGATTGACGTCGGAGTCAAAAATGATCAAAAAGCTAAATGCATCGTTTCGATCGGATATTTAATGACGATACTACATTGTCCTCAAATTATCTTCAGACAAACTAAAAAACTGGTGGCAGAAAAAATAAACTCTTATTCGCCATATAGAGCGAGCCTATCTAGTAAAGATAGAGGGTGATTATTGTAGGGCAAAATGTTCGGAGGTAAAAATCGTTCATACATTTTACCGCTTACAAGGTTCCATGGGAGCGGCAGGGGCTGATATCATAAAAAATTATAAAATATTAAAACATATTATATGGGGATCAGCTTAAGGGTAGAAGATAGAGGGTAGATATGTTCGTAGAAACTGTTCGGGTTCCAAAAACATTAGAGTCGGTCATACATTTGACTCCTCTAAAGGCACATTTTGGGGCATATAAAAACTTTATTTTTGTATGAGAGCCCCCTTGGGTGGTAAAGATAGGGGCTAGCTATGTTTGGGAAAAATCTTAAGACGGACAAATTTCTGGTGATCGGTGATTCATTTAACTCTTCTAGGGCCGGCACTGGGCTCGTTGTGGGTTTTGTTATGGTTCTTTTTCCCGATTCCCTACCACTTTTGACCACAATGCACAGCCAGTTGCCCCACCCACACCGGCTCCACAAAAAGCCCCTCAAATAATAATAACACCCAAAAAATAAGAAATAACACCCAAAAACAGTGAATGAAATAACATCGAAAAATAAATAAAATAAACCCCAAAGCGAAAACGAAACAACTCCCCATATTTGGGAGTTATTTCATATATATAACACCCAGTGATGAAAATGAAATAACCCCCAATGAAATAAACCCCATCAGCAATAAAAATGAAATTATGCCCAAAATTCTTAAAAGCGTCAGTGTGGATCGTAGATCGTTGTAGCCCTGCTCTATTTTTGCAGTTCGGAAAACAATTTGCCTTTTACGTTTGGCCTTTACACAACCACCTCCACTGTTCACAAACAAATCAAACTCTCTGCTTTTATTGAATTGTTCCTTCCGAAGAACTCTTAAAAATTTAAAAAAATTTCCATTCTAAGATATCATTCTCAAAATGAAAAAATGCTCGTAGCATATTGTTGATTTTCTATCCGTCAATATGAACACGAATGAAAATATCTGTAAACATTCAAAAGATATTGTAATATATTCACAGGCTAAAAGTTTTCTTGTAAAAGACCTATTTTTATATTATATAATTATATACATAATTATAACCCCCGAAAACCAACTGCTTTTTAAAATGAAATAACCCTCGAATAAAAAATGAAATAACACCCAAATTATACACGCTATGAAACAAAATGAAAAACGGCCCAAAAAAATTGGCAGTTATTTCATATGAAATATCACCCAAAAAATGTATGAACATTTCTCGTTTGAGCGTTATTTCATTGGGGGGCTTTTCGTGGAGCCCCCACACCTCCCCCATTTTATGGCTCATTATTTTTTTTTTTTACCTTAAAGTTTTATAAAATCTTTATTTTTGTATGAGAGCCCCCATGGGTGGTGAAGATAGGGGGTAGGTATGTTTGAAAAAAATTTAAGGATGAGAAAATTACTGGGGGTCGTTAATACATTTTACTTCTATAGGGGCGGCACCGGGCCCGTCAAGGGGCTTGTTGTGTTTTTTTCGATTCCCTACCTGCTTTCACTATGATGCGCAGCATATTATGGCTTATAATTTTTTTCACAAAATTGGGGGGTGAGCCGTTTTCAAATCTTTTCTTGGAATTCATCGTAGATTACGATTTTGATAACCGCTTGGTCGAGAAAATATTATATTGACAATAGTCAGCGTCGAACTCTGAGTCAGTTTAAAGATGTCCGTCCGTTCGTTCATCTGTCTGTTGTGCAAGCTTCTATACTATAAGCGTAGGTTAAGTGGTAAACAAACTCCCCTTATTGGGGGTAAAAAAAACTTTATAAAACAAGAATTTAGAAGAGAATTGGGTGGCACCACGAAATGACCCCCAATGAAATAATCCCCAAACAAAGATATGAAATAATCCCCAAATGAAATAAACCCCAAAAATTATATTTTTTGGGAAGTTTCATTGCGGTTTGGGTTTAGTCTCTTACTTTATCTTTTTTGGTGTTTAGTTTCATTGGGGTCTTATTTCATTATGCAATAAGTCCCTAATCGTTTAGGGGTTCTTTCATTTCTAATTTTGGTTTTTTTTATCGTCATTATAATTGATTTCAGTTTTATTTTTGGATGTTATTCCATTTGATTTTGGGGGTTATTTCATTGGGGATTATTTAATTTCTTGGTTTGGTTTATTGCACTGGGGGTTATTTCGTGGAACCGAATTGGGATACTCGCGGTCTTGAGTGCCTGGAGTATTTGTAGTAAACATTTAAAAGAACGCAGTGCATCAACATTTTTGGTGTTGGAATAATTCCTTTACGGAATGAAATTATAACATAGCACAACATTTTTCAGCATCTTGATTTGGGACTCAATTCTGAGAACTGCATGTGAAAGTAGCCCCAAAAAGAAGAAGTTCTACATCATTCGTTTTGCCAAGTTACATGTCATAATAATTTAATATCGATTTGAAGTTAGTAAGTATCGAATAGGGGAATTTGTCACGTTTTAAGCTCTTTTGTTTGACATAACATAACAACTAGTCCGATTTAGCTGAAACAAATTTAAAAAAAAAAAAATAAGAACTACAATTCCTTTAATCTGTTCATATAACGTTTCCCTACATAAGCAACAGTTTCACTTTTTCATTGATCAAATGATTTTGAACTGGGTTTATTTTGTGGCAGTTACAATAAAACTTCTATACTCCGTGACGTATGATTTACGTGAAATATTACTTATGATAACACCGTGCAACAGTGGTTTTCACACTAGATGAAGACCATATATACGTGAAACTAGAGACCATATGTAGTGAAACTGCGTTCTCAGTTTATCGCCAGGACGTCCGGATTTTTTTAAAAGGACTTCAAATTTTCAAAGGGTGCACCACTTTCAAAAAAATTAAATCAAATCATCCCTCGAACAATATGACAACGAAATTGGTATCAAATGAAAGTTAAGAATCTCAGCAATGCAAACAAATAACAGATTTTAGTGGATATGGACCAAAAATATCAAAAATGTCACTTTAAAGTTTTAAAGCTTGATATCATTTAAATAATTTTTTCTGAAAAAAATATATGTTGAAGAAGTTATATGTACATTTTATTAATCTAGCTTTAATAGTTTGGAAAAAAAGAAAAAAAAAAATATTAATCATGTTTCAAAATATTATATATATATAAAAAAAAACTGGATTAAAATTAAATAAAATGTAAACGTTGACTTTGCCGCTTATGCTTCTCGTCTGTGTCACGACATATTGTCAACAATATTCTGTCATCATGTGGCATTCACTTTTTCCTCTAAATCGATTTTCAATCGTCCCGATTTCTTGATGAAAACGCTCACCATGCTCATCACTGAAATTTCCCAAATTGGGGGGAAAAAAGTCAAGATGGTTGTATAGAAAATGAATCTTCTTTGAAATTTTTGATCTTAATCCATTAAACTCTGTTATTTGTTTGCATTGCTGAGATTCTTACCTTTTATTTGATACCCATATCGTTATCATTATCAGGTTCGTGGAAATATTTAATTTAATTTTTTGAAAAAAATTTTTAAAAAAAATCCTGACGTTCTGGCGATAAACTGAGAACGCAGTTTTACTACATAAGGTCATTAGTTCTCATATATATGGTCGTCATCAAGTGTGAAGAAAAAAATTGAAAATTGTAGCAGGGTGTAATCATACGCCACCATATACATAGTATTTATGTTATGTCAAACAAAAGAGTCTTAAACGTGACAAATTGCCCTATACGATACTTACTAACATCAAATTGATATTAAATTATTATGGCATGTAACTTGACAAAAACGAATGATGCAGATCTTCTTCTTTTTGGGGCTAATTTCATGTGCAGTTCTCAGAATTGAGCCCGAACATCATGTGTTGTACTGTGATATGGACTACATGGGCTCCCAAATGTACTAAGGGTGAGGGTATATCTATGTCGGTTTACCCCACTGAAACTTTCTTACTTGTTATATATGGCATCTGAGGGTATAATTATCTTACTAGTTTTTAGTTAACATCTCTGACATTTAACAACAGTTTAGTTCCTTGTAGTACTTTACAATGCCTTTACTATATCCATTAATACTGCTAAAACTGTAAACCGGTTGCTGCGTACTCAACAATTGCCAGGACTCCCCCAACCACTAACACTTTCATTTGTGTGTGTGTGTGTTTGTGCGCGTTTTTGTGCATCCAAAAACAATCAATTACATTTCACGCTCCACTGTTGCGGCTCCCTCATGTTCGAGTGTCTGCAACTTTAGCCGCCATTAATACCAATGAAAGTCGACCCCCCAGGGAGCAGAGCGGGAGGTATTAATAAATAGTGCGTCATACATGGCTGCCAACGAGCATAGAACATGTTCCGCCTGCAGTTGTTCGGTTGGCTATGGCTTCCTTATGTTGTTTGGTGTTGGATCCTGGGGACTGATGCTAATGTTGCTGTTGCCACTAATGCTGATAAAGATGATAATGATGATGATGTCTTGCATGTTGGTGTTGTCGACAGCATGTCGTTGCTGTTGTTGTCTCCATCGTCGTCGTTGTCGCCGTCGCTGTCGTTGTTGTCCTCGTTCGTTTGGCGTTTTTGTTATGCTCTTGAATATATGTTGCGATAGGTTACGTTTTATGTTGTATTAGAGACGGTTAAAGCTGAGGGTTTTTTCCCCGTTTTGGATTACAACTTTTAGTTGTGTTTGTGTGTTACTGCCACACCAAACAAATGCAAGGAACATCTCTCTCTCAGAAATACGAGTTCATTCGCAACAATTTCTATTCTGGTTCTTTTTGTGTGTTTCAATAACGCTACAACTACGAGGATAACAACGATGAGACAACGAAAAAAACGTGCGTGGATTTAGTGAAGATACAAACAAACGAGGCAAAAAAAATGTACAAGAAATAACGCAAACAGCGAAACAACAACATCAACCACAACCAAAATGAATAAAACCAAAAAAAAAAAGTCAACGCTAAACATAGGAAGTTAAGCAAGAAATAGTGCAAAAAACGGAAAATTGTATAAAACTTACGATATCTTTTGTCGCCTGTGATGTTGTGCTGTCGCGTAACACAATAACGTATATAAAAAACCAAACAGCTTCCGTCCTTATGAAATCGCAACACAATGAATCAAATGCTTAGTTTATGGGAATACAAAAAGAAAAAAAAAGTTGTGAATCAATTTCCATTTCAAGTATATACGAGTACATATATATAACAAATATACATACATACATAGTGTGTAATGCAAGAAAAAGCTTTAATCTTCTATGTCTCTTAATAACAAAAGTGAATACATTAATACGAAAAGCTAACGAATACAAATAATAGTACCAATAACGGGATTGCTTTTTGTTTTATTACTTGTTTGGTTTAAAAAAAAAAAGTTTTGGTGGCAATTGTTTAACGATATAACAAAGTAAAATCATAATATAGCATAATTAAATTATTTGTCATTGTTATTAAACAAAAAAGAAATGTGTCAAGTTGTGTAGAACCAAAGAAATACAAGTGATTGTTGTTATGTTTGTTTTAATACCATTCGTCATCTTGGCTATGAAGCAAACACATACATATCACTTACTTTCATACTTCTCTTGAAATAAGACTGATGCTAAAGAGAGAAAGTAAAATTTATGCATATATGTATCAGATAACCAATTGTAGTTGTTGTTGCTTACAACTACACATAATTAAATTATTTACGAATTCACAAGTAATATATTAATATATAAAGAGTATTTTGTGTGTATGTGTGTGTAAGTGTGGATGTGAACCAAGGCATTTTAATGCTAAGCGCGAACCGGAAATGTAAAATGGTGACATCTACATATGTAAGGAATTGCAGGAAATACGTAAACATTTAAGAAGTTAGTTATGTGGCATTACATGCAGCAAATACGTAAACATTTAAGAAGTTTATAATGTGGTATTACATATCTTCACTCTAAAATGTCCCTAATCCTTTACTGTGCCTTAGATTTATTTCTTTATTCCATCCTCAATACTTTAAGATTTACAGCTAAAATTAAGTCATCAATAACTTGCAATGCATCGTAAAGTTTTTTTTTTTGCAACTAGTGCACTTATAAAAGAAAATGAGCTCATACTATGGTCTATGTCCTTCCCACGCAAATTTAGCTAATTGGTATTTCGAGTATATTTCTTGTTGGCTACAATGTTTGTTATTGTTTCAGTTGGTGTTTTTTGTTTGTGTGTTTGCTAAAAATATCGTTTATGCAATGACTTATATGGCGTGTGAAAATTTCTTCTGAATATTAACACTCGTATAGTTGCCGGCACTACACGATGCACAAGAATGACTTTGAGGTGATACATCCTAAGGCATACAATCCAACATTCACTCACATATCCATTTAAAGTTGTGCTAGCTTTTCAGGGTACATGTCGTCAGAATGTGAAGACATTATTAATAGGAAATCCTGGCGCCTCTTGTATTATCCTCTTAAGTTGAAAATGTTTTTCAAGATCCCATTATTTACAGCAAAAACTAAAATTTTTATTATTATATCTCTATTTAAGGATATATTTTAATAATCATACAAGTTGCTATTACTTATTAACTTATAATCTACAAATGCCAAATATGTATGGTTTTATGACGATAGTAAGAAGTTCATAAGCAAATACATATCTATAGAGCCGAGCTGTAGATCAATTTTTACAATTCTTTTACTAATCAAAAAGGCTCCACGAAAAGCCCCTAATAAAATAACGCCCAGGAAATAACCCCCAATAAAATAAACCCCAACAAATAGGAAATAACGCCCAAAAACAGTGAATGAAATAACATCGAAAAATAAATGAAATAAACCCCAAAGCGAAAACCAAACAACCCCCAATATTTGGGAGTTATTTCATATTAAATAACACCCAATGATAAAAATGAAACAACCCCCAATAAAATAAACCCCATCTGCAAATAAATTAAAGTATGCCCAAAATTCATAAAAGAGTCAGTTTCCCCAAAGAATTCAAGAAGTCAATATGGACCAACAGCAAAGTCGCAAAATTATTGAAATGAATCGTAGATCGTTGTAGCGCTGCCCTATTTTTGCCGTTTGGAAGACAATTTGCCTTTACACAACCACCTCTACTCCACTTAAACTCTCTGCTATTATTGAATTCTACCTTCTAAAGAACTCTTACAAATTTAAAAAAAAATTCCATTTTTAGATATCATTCTAAATCAATATGTCAATATAAACACAAATAGAAATATCTGTAAACATTCAAAACATTTTGTAACATATTCACAGGGTTATAGTTTTCTTGTAAAAGGCGTATCTTCCAATTTGGGCCATAAAAAGTTCGTTATTATTTCACGATAGCGAACACCATTCACAGTAAGTGCCAGACCGGCCTCATTTTGGAAAAAATACGGCCCGATGATGCCGCCAGCCCATAAACCGCACCAAACAGTCACTCTTTGTGGGTGCATTGATTTTTCGACAATCACTCTTGGATTATCATTAGCCCAATTGGGGCAATTCTGCTTATTGACTAATCCACTGAGGTGAAAATGTGCCTCATCACTGAAGATGATTTTCTTCGAAAAATTATCATCCACTGTTGTAATTTTTTGCCACCATTCTGACCATCGACGACGTTTGGAATGGTCAAGAAGCTTTAGTTCTTATGCCAATTGCACCTTGTAAGCATATAAATGCAAGTCTTTATGCATAATGTTCATAAACGACGAGCGTGGGAGGTGCAATTGATGGGCACGATGACGAGTTGACGTGGACGGCTCTTCAACTACACTATCGCTAACAGCTGCAATATTTTCTGCAGTACGAGCAGTACGCTGGGACTTTGTCCAGAGGTTGAAAGTTACTGATTTTCACTCACTTGGGAGTGACCAGAAGCGATTCCTTTTGTGGCACTGTCCAAGCAGCTAACTACTTCCGGCCTAAGACCAAGTGTTCCCCGGGCAATGACTTTAAAGCAACCGCTTAGAAGTTAGCTAAAGTTAGAAGGCGAAATGTTGAGTAATCTAATCGGCATGCAACCACCGATGCGCCTTAGGAAGTAGGTAACAGAAGTTACTGAAGCTCAACACAGGCTCTCTAAGTGGCTTTGGCAGCCCCAAGAAACTTGGATCGGGAGCGGTGGCCTAATAAGCCACTGTCCTTAAACAAAATTTATTATGAAAACACGAAAAAAAGAAAAAACAAGAACCCACCCAAATGTTGACGACCTCCGCAAACAATATAAGGACCATGATTTAAGGATATGCACCTGGAATGTGCGAACTCTATACAGAGATGGTGCCTCTATCTAACTGGCGAATGTCTTCGACAAATACAAGGCTGACATCACCGCCATACAGGAAATAAGATGGACGGGACAGGGATGCACACGACGAAAGAACTGTGACATCTATTACAGCTGCCATGCAGAAAGACACGAATTTGGATGTGGTTTCATAGTCGGCAAGAGACTTTGACACCTGGTCTCGCGGTTTTTTATATTACGCTGATTTGTGTACACGCCCCGACGGAAGACAAAGACGATGATATCATCATGATGAATCATGAGCTGTATGAGCTGTACAACGACAACGACGTGGTCAAGCGCGTTCAAATAGACCGAATGCGCTGGCTTGGACACGTTGTACGAATGGACGAAAACGCTCCGGCTCGAAAAGTCTTCGGCAATAAACTCGATGGGCGGCGCAGGAGGAGGCGACCAAAACTCCGATGGATGGACCATGTGACGGAACTGTTAAGTAAGCTTGGTATGACGAACTGTCTACGGGGCGCAAAGGACCGAAACGCTTGAAATGTTTTTCTTCGTGCGGCTACTGATAGATGAATTTCTGTTGTTGCTGCCAGTAAAGAAGAAGAAGAAGAGCTGTACGCTCATGCACTGATGTTTTCAAATCTCCTACAGACCCAGTTTGCTCACATTTTTTCCGATTTTTCCGATTGTACGCACATTTGGATCCGGCCGTGGCATAGTGGTTAGAACACGCGACTACCATGCGGGAGATCGCAGGTTCAAACCTGGCTCCAGTCATCTTAAAAGAAAAAAAAATAAATAAAAGTTTCTTTCATTGTCGGCTCTCCTCGAATGTTGTTTGACAGCAACTTCGCAGTATTAAGCGTCGATTCAATCGTCGTGTCTAGTAAGAGCTTCTCAAAAACAGTGACGTTCGCATTCGTCGATAAATAAGTAGGTGCCGTTGGTTGTGAATCTAAAAATAGAAAAGCGTGTTAATTCACAACAACGCGAGAAGCTATCCCATACCTCATTCATGGGGTGCAAAGGGAAATTAAGTAAGTAATTAAGTAAGTACGCACATTTGGATGATTAAATTGACCGACAAAATCACGAAAAGCACGATATGCATTTTGATTGAACGCCCATTTTCATAATAAGCCTGAATAACTTTAATGCGTTGCTCGATTGTGTATCTTTCCGTGGTTCAAATTAAGTTAGTCTGAAATTGAGAAATGTCAAATGAAATGCAGAAAAGAACTTGACGTTAAGGTGTAGTTCACTTTCAACATCGGCCATAACAATTTAACCATCCTTTATATGTATATATATATTCCCGTCCAACCCAGATGGAGCATAGGGCCTCAACAGATCTCGTGTACATGATCCTTTCTGACTCTATTTGTCTTTCCCCTTCCCTCTCTTATCCTTTTAGTTTTTATGACAACAGTTTGCTGGTTCGATTGTTCCTATAGAATATTCGCAGAATTCTTTCAAGAGATTGGTTCACAAACACTTGTATCTTGTTGTCAAAAGGCCGACATACACTGATTGTTCGGGATTGCTTATTTGTGAGACTTTACTTATTCGCAGATGACATATGACCCGTTTGGTTGCCCTCAGCTCGGCACCTCAGTACTGGTTCCGGATTAGTAAAAATTGGATGTTGTATGTTAGATGTATATCGTATTATAGCCGTAGTTTTAAAAAAGTTCGATTGCTTTTAAAATATTTGGTACAGGTGCTTCTGTTCACTAAGCGGATGCTAAGTTATACATTGCTTTGATGATATTATGCTTAAGTGATTGAATCGTTTCTAGATTGTTGGCATAACATTGGCCCATCACGGTTCCGCACAAAGAGAAAGTCCAAAGGTGTCAAATCGCAGCTCTGAGACGGCCAATTGACATCGCCAAGACGGGCGCAAAAGGTCAACTGTTAAAAGGTTAAGCGACTCATTTCGTTTTTCGGAGGTATGATACCCACTCTCTGTCGATATTTCAAGCGAGAAGCAGCGGTCAGTATCAAAAGATACTATGATTAAAAAAAAAAAACTTGTAATTGGCCCACCCATATCCGATCAAATTTATTTAAAAATGTTGCAGAATAGTTCTTAAAAATATAGAACTTTTCATTAATTTGGAAATTTCACATAAGCGGTACCTACTTTTTATAAGGTTAAATAAGTATTTTATTATTGCGCAACAACAAGCGTTACAAAATTCACAATATTCGAAATATTTTTTAACAAGATTTGTGTAAAAAAATTCTCTTAAATTATAATAATGATATGTATTTCTATGTCATTTTGTAGAAATTTCATTTCGCATCCTCCTCCGCTAATTTAAGAAAATGCGATATGAGAATTTTCGTAGAGAGTAATGTTTGTTTGCTTGTAATTTTTTTGTATTTGGGGGGATTCAAATCTGTATCTAGATATTGGCAACGACGGGCAATGGATATTTTCTTTTTTTTTGTATATTTTGCAAACTTTGATTCCTCTCCACCAAACCGCACATGGTAGTGCCACGACATGCCACTTTGAATGCGTCCAAGTATGGTTTGGCTCTGTAACCTCCTTTTGTGTGACACATATACGAGTAGTCTCATGTAAATACATGGATATGTTTGACAGTGCCAGTGTGTTATGTATGTGTGTGAGTGTGTGTAGAGATATGGCGTTTAAGTTTGTATCTACTACTAGCATATACGTACATACGTATGTACTTTGCAAAACTTTGTTTAGTGTGTCAGTATGACGCTATTGTTTTCGTGGTTGTTGTTGGTGTTGTTGTTGTTGTTGCTGCTGCTCCTGTTGCCACTGCCGCTGCTGTTGCTATTGTAAACCGGTTGTTTTTGTCTATGAACTTCATTTCGAACTTCTCATTCCGCCTTTTCTTCGTTTTGGATTCTTTTCCTATGCAATTCGTTTCGAGAGTTTCCTTCCGCTTTTCTGCTCTGCTCTGCTCTGTTTATTCTCCCTTGTTCCCTTTCACTTTTGATATTGATTTTTTTTTGCTTAGTGCCTTTAGAGATATTTTTCGTGTTTCCTTTTTTGCATTTCTATTATTAAATTAAAATGAATTCGATCATGTCATTATGTGTGCTGCGGTACGATGGCTTTGTTGGCCGGGTTCGGGGGCAAAAGGATTCGATATCTATGTAGTTGGTGTAACCACTGTGCTGCCGCACGTCAGCTCAGCTGTGTTATTTACATAATCGCAAGAGGTGAAGGATATGATTAAGAGGCAAAACATGTATCAGGGGATTGTTTAAAGGATTTCAGTGATGCAATTTAAGATTTTACTATGACTCTGCTTAAGGTCACACTGTGAACTAAATTGCACAATGAAGTTGAGGTCAAATGTGGGCCAAATATGTGACGACGACACGACAATGTCGAAAATGAAATAATTTATTGGCGGTGTCATGGTAGAGGTGCGACGTTTTTATGTTGAAGAAGACAAACGAGAGGAATTGTTGGTGTTTTAGGGGACTGGTCGTTTTATCATTACGCCTAGAGGCGGATCGTTAAATAATCAGTTGGGTAATTTTAATATTGTTTGTAGATACAGTGGCTTACCTGATTATTGTAAAATAGGTTTATTATAGGCAATATAACGAATATAATTAGTGACATTTCTGCCCTTTTATGGACAAAAATCAGGAATGATTTGGTTGAAATTCAAGTTTTTTTATAGTATATTTTAAAAGATAACAGAACAGTTTAAAAAAATTCTTAAAGATGTTTTCAAATGTCAAAAGGGCCAAAGGTAAAGTGTTTCTTCACATCCAACAACAAATCTTTCACATATAATATAAAGATCACATGCTGTCCTATACAGATTCATCAAATGAATGTGTATATTGGGGAAAGTAGGTTAATTTTTTAGAAACGTTTAATTTAAATTTTTGTACCATTATGGCAAAAAAGAGTTTTTGTCAGCGATATGTGGAAATATATTACATGCTTAGAAACTTAGATATAGATATAGCTAATATGTCCTTTTGTCTTAAAGACGTTTCTAAACTTTGAAACGGCTTCCAGAAAAATTATGAAAATTGGACATACCAACTTTTCCAACACGGTTTCTATTTAAAAGAGCAATAAAAGCATTAAAGTTAAGGTAAAGAGGTAAATCATTTTAGTACTGCACATTATTTTTGAATCACTTTTTGAACTTTTTCGGCAATCTCTGGCCGTCATGTGTAATGTTGTAACGTAATGGTGTAATTAGTTATACAAACATGTTTTGAGTCAATGGAACTTCTTATGCTCACTTGGGTTATTTAAGTTATACAGTTAATATTAATTTTTAATACCAATCACATTCTTAATGAGATAATGGCTATCATAATATTAAAACCTATTTATATTTTTACACTAACTTGTGTGCCCGGTAATGCTTTGCTTTTGCATAGTTGACAAGTGGTAAAAAATTAACTTAGTAAAACATATCTTAATGAATTGTCTCACAGCTATAAATGCTGTATGTGTGCCATTTTGAAACGTAATTTGAGAACGCTCCCTAGAGTCGATAATATTATGTTAAGCGTGCTTACTTATGTGGCTAGTTTCAAGAATATGTCTTATGCGTAAAACCATTTCATCCCCGTGGTCAAAGGTATATAGTCCTGAGTGCCGTGTACAAATATTGTTTATATAGCCCTAAAACACAAAGATTTATTTTTTGTATGGATTTTCAAGTCTTTGTGTTTGAATACTCTCTCTGGCATTAAAAATAATTTTGTTACGTACTCTCCGCCCAGTGATCGAAAATAAAAATTTAATTTACATATTCATATTTGTTTTGCAGTACTATCTGCATAACAAATATTATGTCTCTAACCAGTAAAACACCTTTGCCCCGCCTTCTCCGCCCTTTATATAAAAATTAAATGGGCGTCCCTTATCGGACTACTGAAGTGTATCTCTCTTGGACTAAAATAGAGTTTTATCAATCTACATCGGTCTACTGATCGTCTGCAAAATTTAATATGTTGTGCCGATTGCTATCTGTGTACCAATTTATATATCTGTAGTGTATAGTTTGGTCACTCCCACTCCGCCCACTGATCGAAATTTTTGTATACATATGCACATATGTGCTGCCCAGTTGTATTTGTGTATCAAATTTTATCTTCCCAGCACTAACAAATGTTTTACCATGTCAGCTCTCCCACGGTTATTTCCTCATGTTGTACTAATTGTTTACCAAAAGTTCATTAAAATCGTTTCAGGACATACAGAAACACAGACAAATATACATTTTAGTACAATACAAGTACCTTCGATTATATACCCTTTTGGTACGATTAAAGTACTTTTGGAATAAATGAAGGAACATTTTGGTACGATATTATTGGTACACTAAATGTGTCTGTTGTTACAAAAACCAGTAAGAAAGTTTCAGTGGGAAAACCGACTTACTTACATCCTCACCCCCAGTAAAACATAAAATTTTCAAGTTTGGTTGTATAGAATGAGTAAACGAAACGAGTAGTTGTTCAAGAAAAATTTCGTTAATAATGAAAAACAACATCAGCCAATTGGCCATCACGAGCACGCTTACGGGACCATATCCTTTTCATGAAATCTTCCACTACCAAATCACAAAGTGGCTGCCCTATGTCTTCGATAGCCTCACGATTTTTATCTTTGAGGTCTTGAATCGACTCTGGGCTGTTGGCGTAGACCTTATCTTTCACGTGGCTCCAAAGGAAGAAGTTGCAAGGTGTTAAATCACAAGATCTCGGTGGCCAATTGTAATCACCCCTTCGAGAGATAACACGGTCCGGAAATTTTTCCCGTAAAAGATCAATGGTTTCGTTGCTTGTGTGGCACGTAGCGCCGTCTTGTTGAAAATAAACTTTGTCCAGATGAATACCATCCAACTCCAACCATAAAAAATCATTAACCATCTCTCGATAGCGCAAGCCATTCACCGTGACTGTTGATCTAAGCTCATTTTCAAAAAAAGCAAGGTCCAATGACCCCGCCGGACCATAAACCGCACCAAACAGTCACACGTTGAGGATGGAAAAGCTTCTCAACAATCTCTGAGCCCAAGATGCGAAAATACCGAGGTGGAAACGGGCCTTATCAGTTCAGATGATTTGTCGATGAAATTCCGCATCATTTTCATGCATTTCAAGGACCCAATCAGCAAAGACACGACATTGTTGATGATCGGCCGGCTTGAGTTCTTCTGTTTACTGAACTTTATGAGCCTTAAGACCCATGTCTTTATGCAAAATACGGTGTAATGACGTTTGTGGAATGCCAAAAATTCCAAAGAACGATGAGGAATGGACAAACCTGGGTTTTCTTCAACACTTTGGACTACAGCAGCAATATTCTCAGTTGTTCTTGAGCGACGTGCACGGGTTTTATTCTTCACATCACTAACTTGTCCCAACAGCTCGAATTGTTCCACCAATTTCAGTAGTGCTTCACGACGACCAAAAAATATTTTGGTTTTGCGAACTGTGACTGCAAGATTTTCACCATTTTTGTAGAGAATTTTAATAATTCCAATGCATTGTTGAAGCGTGTATCGTTCTATTTTTAGTAATGACGTAGTTTCTACTTGTCAAATGTCAAAAAATAAAAGCTTCAAAAGTTACAGCTACCGAAATAGCGGACCATTTACAATAACACCTCTCATTGGAAAACCCTTTTATATTCTTAAGTGCTAACATTAAATGAAATATTAACTAACCTAAACAAACGATTGACAGGGAAAAATAATCTAAATATCACAACATACGCAGCCACACAAGCGCAGTGTGAGCGTAAGAAAATCCATGACAAACACGGGGCCGCACAATTGCCTTATTAGTGTGGAAAATTCTGCACTATTAATACATCATTGCCCCTGTGTCTATGTTGTCCCTTATCTACTGCTGACGACAATTTATTTCTTTATGTCGATAGAAAACTCATGTTCAAATGTAAACATTGATATGACTACTCGATTTCTAAAGTGGGCGGAGGTAGCAAAAAGGGCGTGGCTAGACGTCCACTTTTTTCCCCCCAAAACTTTATCCTACTTTAGCCTTACTAAATACAGAATTTGGGTACGATCGCTTTTTATGTATGAATAATATTAACCGATTTCTAAAGTGATGTAACAGATGGGGAGAGGCTAGACTTCCAGTTTTTTCTCCAATACTTTATCCTGCTATAGCTTTACTAAATACAGAATTTGGGTACGATCGCGTTGGGTGTATTGATATTGCTACTGGATTACTAAAGTGGGCGGAGTGGTACATTTTTATGGTTGGTGCAAGAAGGGGCGTGGCTAGACTATAAATTTTATCTCCAAAAATTTATTCTGATATAGCTTAACTAAATACAGAATTTGGGAACGATCGTGTTGGATGTATTGATATTGTTACTGGATTACTAAAGTGGGTGGAACGGTATATTTGTATGGGAGTTACTAGAAGGGGCGTGGCCATATAGCCCATTTGCTATAACGCACAGTGGCGAAAAAAACGTTTTTTTGGACAATTGAAATTTTAGACCGATTTCATGCGTTTAAGAAATTTCCGAATTTAGACAGATGGTGTAACATATTAAGGTATTGATCATTTAAAATGAAAGCACACTACATTGTCTACTTGTAAACACAAAGTTTTTATTTGTCAGAAGTTTAAAACTGCATTATTTTGGTACATATCTTAAAACTTGTCCAGGTTGTAAATTAAGTTTTGTTCTAATCGGATAATAATTATGAGCAGGACACCGAGTAAAAGTGTGAAAATAGTGCTCCCATATATCTACTTGCAGTAGAGCCAAAAAAAATTTGTTGTCTTATTTTTTCACTGAGTTTAATTCGTAACTTATGTTCACATTAATTGAGGTCAGTTCGAAATTTTTGGGACACGTAATGCAAAAAATATTTGACATTAAAGTCAAAAATTATTTTTCATCGACTTTGACAAATTCTAAAAAAATAACGGTAAGGAATTTAGAATAAAAAACATTCTGTACATTCTGTGCACAATTTTGTTTCCAATAATACAAAAAAAGAATTTTGAAAATCGGTCAAGAATTGCGGCCTAAAATTTCAAATGTCCAAAAAAACTTTTTTTTTCCCCACTGTGTACCTTAAGTAGTTTTGTAGAAATATGACCCATGTAAAGGTTAACAACAATTGGCTGACAGATTGACAAAAAGAAAGACGGATATGGTTCAAATGACTTCAAAAGTCATAAATCGAATTTGGTTCAAAGAAACCTAGGGTCTTAAGTGACTCCTTCTCTCTGTTACACTTTTGGGTTGTATCAAATGATATATACCGTCCTGCCGGTAGGGTGAGGGTATAAAGAACCTTTTGGGCTGTAGTACTTTATAATATAATAAAAGTGGAATGTATGTAAAATCACTTTTAGATACAATAGCAATATCTTTTAGTACAATAACATACATTTTAATACACTAACCGGTCTATTCTGACGTGGTTACAATAGTCACCACGGTTACAATAGACTACTTTAGTTACAAAATCAAAAAATCGGTATTCCGAATTCTTGTTATCGTGACAATTGTTACAAAACTTGTTACCTGCCAAAAAGGAGGTAACAAGGTTGTTTCAGCTCTTTGGAATACTATTTTGAGATGTAAAATAAATGTTAAATTATTGAAGTCGTAGGTAAAAGACTTTAAGACCTTTTTTCTATGGAAATGTAGTGGCAAAATGTATGGACGACGCACGTAGCGCCGTCTTGTTGAAAATAAACTTTGTCCAGATGAATACCATCCAACTCCAACCATAAAAAATCATTAACCATCTCTCGATAGCGCAAGCCATTCACCGTGACTGTTGATCTAAGCTCATTTTCAAAAAAAGCAAGGTCCAATGACCCCGCCGGACCATAAACCGCACCAAACAGTCACACGTTGAGGATGGAAAAGCTTCTCAACAATCTCTGAGCCCAAGATGCGAAAATACCGAGGTGGAAACGGGCCTTATCAGTTCAGATGATTTGTCGATGAAATTCCGCATCATTTTCATGCATTTCAAGGACCCAATCAGCAAAGACACGACATTGTTGATGATCGGCCGGCTTGAGTTCTTCTGTTTACTGAACTTTATGAGCCTTAAGACCCATGTCTTTATGCAAAATACGGTGTAATGACGTTTGTGGAATGCCAAAAATTCCAAAGAACGATGAGGAATGGACAAACCTGGGTTTTCTTCAACACTTTGGACTACAGCAGCAATATTCTCAGTTGTTCTTGAGCGACGTGCACGGGTTTTATTCTTCACATCACTAACTTGTCCCAACAGCTCGAATTGTTCCACCAATTTCAGTAGTGCTTCACGACGACCAAAAAATATTTTGGTTTTGCGAACTGTGACTGCAAGATTTTCACCATTTTTGTAGAGAATTTTAATAATTCCAATGCATTGTTGAAGCGTGTATCGTTCTATTTTTAGTAATGACGTAGTTTCTACTTGTCAAATGTCAAAAAATAAAAGCTTCAAAAGTTACAGCTACCGAAATAGCGGACCATTTACAATAACACCTCTCATTGGAAAACCCTTTTATATTCTTAAGTGCTAACATTAAATGAAATATTAACTAACCTAAACAAACGATTGACAGGGAAAAATAATCTAAATATCACAACATACGCAGCCACACAAGCGCAGTGTGAGCGTAAGAAAATCCATGACAAACACGGGGCCGCACAATTGCCTTATTAGTGTGGAAAATTCTGCACTATTAATACATCATTGCCCCTGTGTCTATGTTGTCCCTTATCTACTGCTGACGACAATTTATTTCTTTATGTCGATAGAAAACTCATGTTCAAATGTAAACATTGATATGACTACTCGATTTCTAAAGTGGGCGGAGGTAGCAAAAAGGGCGTGGCTAGACGTCCACTTTTTTCCCCCCAAAACTTTATCCTACTTTAGCCTTACTAAATACAGAATTTGGGTACGATCGCTTTTTATGTATGAATAATATTAACCGATTTCTAAAGTGATGTAACAGATGGGGAGAGGCTAGACTTCCAGTTTTTTCTCCAATACTTTATCCTGCTATAGCTTTACTAAATACAGAATTTGGGTACGATCGCGTTGGGTGTATTGATATTGCTACTGGATTACTAAAGTGGGCGGAGTGGTACATTTTTATGGTTGGTGCAAGAAGGGGCGTGGCTAGACTATAAATTTTATCTCCAAAAATTTATTCTGATATAGCTTAACTAAATACAGAATTTGGGAACGATCGTGTTGGATGTATTGATATTGTTACTGGATTACTAAAGTGGGTGGAACGGTATATTTGTATGGGAGTTACTAGAAGGGGCGTGGCCATATAGCCCATTTGCTATAACGCACAGTGGCGAAAAAAACGTTTTTTTGGACAATTGAAATTTTAGACCGATTTCATGCGTTTAAGAAATTTCCGAATTTAGACAGATGGTGTAACATATTAAGGTATTGATCATTTAAAATGAAAGCACACTACATTGTCTACTTGTAAACACAAAGTTTTTATTTGTCAGAAGTTTAAAACTGCATTATTTTGGTACATATCTTAAAACTTGTCCAGGTTGTAAATTAAGTTTTGTTCTAATCGGATAATAATTATGAGCAGGACACCGAGTAAAAGTGTGAAAATAGTGCTCCCATATATCTACTTGCAGTAGAGCCAAAAAAAATTTGTTGTCTTATTTTTTCACTGAGTTTAATTCGTAACTTATGTTCACATTAATTGAGGTCAGTTCGAAATTTTTGGGACACGTAATGCAAAAAATATTTGACATTAAAGTCAAAAATTATTTTTCATCGACTTTGACAAATTCTAAAAAAATAACGGTAAGGAATTTAGAATAAAAAACATTCTGTACATTCTGTGCACAATTTTGTTTCCAATAATACAAAAAAAGAATTTTGAAAATCGGTCAAGAATTGCGGCCTAAAATTTCAAATGTCCAAAAAAACTTTTTTTTTCCCCACTGTGTACCTTAAGTAGTTTTGTAGAAATATGACCCATGTAAAGGTTAACAACAATTGGCTGACAGATTGACAAAAAGAAAGACGGATATGGTTCAAATGACTTCAAAAGTCATAAATCGAATTTGGTTCAAAGAAACCTAGGGTCTTAAGTGACTCCTTCTCTCTGTTACACTTTTGGGTTGTATCAAATGATATATACCGTCCTGCCGGTAGGGTGAGGGTATAAAGAACCTTTTGGGCTGTAGTACTTTATAATATAATAAAAGTGGAATGTATGTAAAATCACTTTTAGATACAATAGCAATATCTTTTAGTACAATAACATACATTTTAATACACTAACCGGTCTATTCTGACGTGGTTACAATAGTCACCACGGTTACAATAGACTACTTTAGTTACAAAATCAAAAAATCGGTATTCCGAATTCTTGTTATCGTGACAATTGTTACAAAACTTGTTACCTGCCAAAAAGGAGGTAACAAGGTTGTTTCAGCTCTTTGGAATACTATTTTGAGATGTAAAATAAATGTTAAATTATTGAAGTCGTAGGTAAAAGACTTTAAGACCTTTTTTCTATGGAAATGTAGTGGCAAAATGTATGGAAAGGGAACAACCGCAATAAAACCTGTAGGACGGCTGTGATAAATTCTCCATGGCACAGTATTTGTCCAACATTTTCGACTGTCCACTTAACTGGGATATGTGTCGTCTCCAGAGCTCGCAATAATTGGTCTCTCTCGTTCTTGTTGTCAGGAAAAAACCACTAATCCACTGACACGATGCGAAACTGTCGCGAAAAACCCTTAAACTTCGTTCTTCTTTGGCTTGCTCTTTGCTCAACCGACGAGCATTTCTGTTCACTAGATCGGCTCATGGGTTTACTCGAGACACTTTACTTCGTAAAAACTCGTCAAACGGTCTTTTGAGCATGTATGTGTGCTGCGCGTGTGGATAGGCAAACGTACGCACACGCATATGCACACTAATGATCCTCCTTTCCCCCTTTCTTCGTCTCTCCTATTTAAAGCATATGACGAAATTTTTAAGGCAACAACACAATGCAAAGCAACAATAAAAATAAAGACCTTTTGTGCGGACACTTTGCTTGCTTTGCTTACTTACTGATTCTCAGTTGGTGAGCGACGGAAGGTTCTGTTCGTATCGAGCGGTCAGTAAGAGACCGATTCATTTGTTACGTTCAACCCGAAACCTGAGAGCAAGAACACGAACAAAACGAAAAAATGGTTGCTGTTCAGACACTGAGCGATTCCGTCTCATTTGTTTCGGTCTTTTAAGTGAGCAGACCGCGTAGTAAAATTTGGTTGAGCATATTTTGCGAGCTCTGGTCGTCTCCTTATGCTCAGTCAAATGTGTATAAATATCTAAAAAGTAAAAATATGTTTAGTTTTATGTGTATTGTGTTTTCATTTTTTGTTTTTAAAATTCAAAAATTAGCTGTGAATTTTCAATAATTTACATTTCACCACAAGGTGAACTTTTCCTTGTTACTAAATTGCCAGAATACCTGTAACAAGAATTGGTGACAAAATTGTAACAAATTTGCAGTCACAAATTTTTGTAACCAAATTATTAGAATAGGGCCGTTAGTGAGCATTTTTATGCAATAAAAGTACTTTTTGGTACAACAAAAGTATATTTCTGTACTATAAAAGCAGTTATTGATATAATAAACGAACTTTTGAATATGAAAAAACTTTGTGGTACAACAAAATAACATGCCAGTACACTTAAAGTATTTGTTGATACAAAAAAGTACTTGTCGATACAAGAAAAGTACTCGTTGTTGCTTGTTGCATTAGTATATGTACTCTTTTTATAAAAAAAAGTTTTTTTTTGGCAAAGAAATTAATTTGCGGCACAACAAAAGTACTTGTTGGTACAATAAAAATACGTATTAATACAAAGAAGTATTTATCGGTGCAATAAAAGTACTTTTCGGTACAGTAAAAATAATTTTTAGTTAAATAAAATATTATTGATAGAATAAAAGTACTGTTTAGTACGATAGAGGTACTTAAATTACAAAAAAGTTTTTTCTTGTACAATAAAATTCTTTAACTTTTTGATACAATGAAAGTACTTGTCTGTGCAATAAAAGTAATTGTTGATATATTAAAGTTACGATTTTTACAAATAAATACTTTTTTTTCATTTTAATTACTTTGTAGTACAATGAAGTTACTTATTGATTTAATATAAGTACTTTTTGCTAAAATAACATTTCTTTTTGGTACAATATAAGTATTTTTGGATAATGAACTATATAAAGTTCTTCAGAAGTTGATGTTCGGAAGTACTTTATCATCGTCTCCTACTTTTTTCTGATATGATAACCATAACTTATAGACATGCTAAAACATATTTTAAGTTAAATTTACGTTAAGTGTATCAAATGATACATCAAATTCGGCTTACGATCAGAAAAGTGTTTTTATTTTGTTGTTTAAATATTTTGGTCAAATTCAGTGTGTCACGCACTAGGATGCGGCGTTTCGAACTCCATGACGAGTTCATCTTTAGACCCCTTTGGGACCAACTGATGCACAATGGTACATCATCAGCTGTATATATATCTACAATTATGTCAAACATGTACATGCGAAGTAGATATCAGCCGAAAATGTCCTGCATCAGTGTTGTATTTTTTTGAATTTGACCGTTAATATTCAAACGTGAGAAATGGAGGAAATTCTCTCCCCACGATTCCCCTTTTTACCTTAAAGCTTAAGCTTCTTTACAAGGTTTTTGTTGGTAAACTAAGATTACTTTAAATTTTTCTATGTCAAAGTAAGGCATTTAGTTTTAGGCCGTGCCGTGCCAGAGTATTTTAAACTGTTTGATTGTTAATTTTAGTCGATCGTGTTTTATATTAAATTTACGTTGTGTATCAAATGATACATCAAATTCGGCTTACGATCAGAAAACTGTTTTTATTTTGTTGTTTAAATATTTTGGTCAAATTCAGTGTGTCACGCACTAGGATGACGCGTTTCGAACTCCATTTTAAGTAGTTAATTTTTAGATTTTTTGGTGTTTATCCAAAACGGCGCTGAAATTGTTCTCGGGATACATAAAAACCTGTCGTAATTAGTCTTATATATTTTCTCTTAACAACCCAATAATGAAATATGGGAAAACTTCCTGCCTTTGTGCGAATTGACAGATTTCATTTGCAAGACTCACACAGCGGTATCTACAGTTTTATTACGGATCCGAACTCAGCTGTTTGACACAAACTTTTTCCTAGAATATACCGAATCGGCTTCTATGAGGCTGTTATCATCTACAACAAAAAAATGTAGATGACAATAATAGGTATCGAACCCTGGTTTAACGCCTGATATTTACATGTTCTAACTATCCAGTCTATGGACAATATACATATTAGTTATTAATATCACTTTGGCTGATGCACAGCTCAGTTAGTCACTAGACCGATCCTGATTCTAAACAACAGATCTGGTCAAATACTTCATTAAATATGTGAAGAAGTTACTTTTTATACTTTTATATGATTTTCTTACAATTTTTATAAAATCTACAATACTTTCTACATTTTGGTGCAATAACATATTTGCCTTGACAAATAGTTGAATGTATTTGGATCATTTCGTCATATAACCAGAAATCATATTTTAAACCTTAGTGACATTCTCTATCAATTAATAGTTTAGTTAAGGTTTAAGGTCACATAAAAATAGATGTTTATAATAAACATGCTAGTGAGTAATACCCTAAGACGACTCGATATTCTCTTATTCACAACTTAAAGAAGTATGCAAAAAAAAACTAACAATCAAATAGGACGTTTAATGCAAATTTTCTATAACTACAACAATTTCAAAGCAGATGAGACAGCATACAAAGTGTGTGTGTGGGTGTGTGTGTATGTGTAGAAGTAAAATGTGTGTTGAGTTTTACTGCTTATTCAATATTCTGACGTTTTGTTGAGTACGTCTTTCTGACATCTTTGCTTCTGTACGTCAACACAAATCCTGCGCTCTTTTTGCACTTTCGAAGTATTTTTGCTGTAGTGATTCCCTCTCCGCCTGTCATTATAACTTTCATAACATCGACATCGTTGTTCGTTTTCTCTTCCTCTATTTCTGTCTCTCTCTCTCTCTCTCTATTTGGCACCTTTTTCTGATTTCTCTTTCCATTTTTGTGTTGTACTCTTTTGTTTTGGATTTTATTTCCTTTGTGTTGAGTTCAAATTCGCTCTTGTCACTGGTAACCCGGTTTCATAATGTAAACAACTTTCGTCATTGTGTGTTTGGATTCACACACATAACACACTTTGGACCACACAACTTTAGAGTGTATATGAATGACTGCAAGTGTGCTAGTGTGCCCTTGCTTTTATGTAGTGGTATTTCTTTGTCAGCGTGTATGCTTGTTCTTTATGATATTTTTTTTTACTATTTTTTATGGGTTTTCCATAAGATTTCTTCTTTTTATTATTATTATTATTATTATTGTAAGTATTTGTTTGTGTTGGTGTATTTATGTCTGAGTCGGTATGTGGCTATTGTATTTTGTATGGAATATGTTGAGATTCCTTGTAATGTTCTTTATTTATAATTTATTTGCTGCTCGAAGGCAGCTGTTGATAATGATGACATTATGTTATTTGACTTTATGTTGTTTCCCCTTGTTCTTATTGTTGCCCCTTTGTGGCTGTTGGATCCTCGCTACAATTTTGTATAAAATTTATCTTGTGTGCGGTGTACGCTATCTTGCCTCGGTCATCGCCAACATCTTTGTTACTTGGCGGTTCTTCTTCTGCATGTTGTTTTCCTTCCTGCCACATTGTTGTTGTTTGGCGGTGCATGTTCTCTTATTTTATTTTCTTGTTGGTAATGGTCTTCTCTCGTTTCTCTAATTGATTACTAAATTGTTTAATGACAGTTTATTACGTTTCACGACCACCCGCCCCTGTTAAGGTTTTTCTGTTTTTCATATTGCTTGCAATACAAATCACAGCGCATTTCTTAAGTGGGTGTGTAAGTGTATGTGTGTGTATGTGTTAGTGTGCACTTCCTTTTCTCTGTTCTGACCAAGTGACGTATGAGTATTATTAATTAGCAAATTATGACAAATAATTGCTGTTGTTGTTGTTGGTGGGTTGTTGGGCGACCGGAAAACGTTTAACAGCGCCATAATGGCTCAGACAATAATTGGATGCTTCATATTAATTATGTCTCGATTGTTATTGTGTCGTTTTACAACTTAATTGCTGGTGCGGCGCGCGTATATGTATTTTTAATTTGTTAATAGCACTCATACGTCTGTCTGATGAATGAACTTTGTGTTACAAATGGATGATATTTGAAGGGTTGGTTTGGGGTTGCGGGAAATATGATAAAATCTGTGGGAAACTGGCAAACCGAGCGCAGCATTTTATATGTGACACATTTAACAATTTCAAGCTTAGCAATGTTTTTGTAAATTGTACGGTGGGGTATGAATCAAAAAGGTTTTAATTTTTCTGATGACATTTGGGAATAACAATCTGTCATGCCATAAAGGTCAATATCTTAAAGGGCTTGACTTATAGTGATGAAATGTTTGTGGCTCCGATGATACGAAAATACTTGAATATTTCAGAAAACCGGTTTCCGGTTTATTCGAAAAATACGTTTTTCCAACAATTCGATTTTCGAATACCTGATTTAGTAATAAACCGGGTTAACCGGTTTCTTTCGGTTTTCGGAAATTGTAAAATAAATCAAAATATAAACCCCGAAGAGACCCAGTAGGAAGTGTCTGCAAGACATCCTCAAGGATAGGTGCATGATCATAGAAAATCGTTGATGACATTTAGGGGACCGTCTATACAAATCGTCGACGAAATTTTCATACATGTGTCTGCTTTGTCATGCACGACCTGATGAGCGACAATTTCGGTCAAACTTTCGTTGATGTCTATACAAGCGACCATTCGCCCACACAATCATGCACGACCTGATTGGTAGCAATGTCGGTCAGTTCCGGTTGACGATAAGTTGTTAAGTTGTTTCAATTACTTTCCCTTTACAACCCATGAATGAGGTATGAGATGCTTCTCGCGTTGTTGTGAATGAACACGCTTTCTATTTTAGATTTATAACAAACTGAACTTACTTTTTTATGGATGAATGCAAACGTCACTGTTTGAGAAGCTTTTACTGGACATGCCGATTCTTCGACCCTTATACCGCGAAGTTGCTGTCGACAACATCGAGGGGGCCGACAATGAAAGAAACATGTGTTCTAACCACGATGCCACTGCTGGTTATGTCACGGCTGGCTTCTATATATGAACAGAAATTATTAGAAAATTTCAACTTAACATATTAGTGATATCTGTATTATTCAGAACATTTGATTGCGGTTTCTGTAAAACATACATATTACACTTAGCATGGTTTAGAATTAAGCTATCGATTTCATAAAAAATTAAACTTCTTTTTAATGTTTAATAAAAATGTTTCATATGAATATGGAAGGATTCCCACCCATCTCAAGATGAGATCCCAATCAATTTCTAGATGAGATCGCAACTGCATCTTGGTGATTTTCCAACTATTGTATGGCGATCATAAACTAAGCACCTTCTTGCGTTCGGACACTTAGATTAGGATATATTTACATTTTAAGGTTTTCATTTGAATATCGACGGTTTCCCAGCCATTGGAAGGTGAGATCCCAACTATATCTTAGTGATTTCACAACTACGCATTGTATACTTATCATCTATTTTGTGATTGGATGGTAAGTTTAGGAGATATCGACAATTGAAAGCTTTTTTATGAATTCGGACGGCTCACAACCATTTAAAAATGAGAGGAAACAGTCATCTAGCAGCATTTTGCAAACAAGTTTTTGTGTTGCATGAGGAAGTTCCAAAAAGCTTTCTTTGCCCAAAGAATATCGCATAAGCAATAATAACTTGCCTAATAATAACCTGGCAATGTTCTGTAGATATAATACTTTTTGAAAAACCGGTTAACCGACATCAAAAAACCGGTAAAACCGAGTATTCGAAATTAACATTTTTAAAGAAACCGACATACGGTTTCGGAGAAAAAAACCGGTTAGACGGTTTTCGGTTTCGGTTTTGAACACTCTAGTTAGAATCACAAATGGACACTGAACTATTCCGATCACTATCCATGCCAACAAATTCACCTACTATAACTTTATCGAAATTGTTCATAAAATTATTTGGTGGCATAAACAAACTATTTTCTCATCGACATTATTGCACAGGTTGAGATGCTTTTATGGTATATTTAAATTGAAATTATACCTATCTTTCTCCCAACTTAAGCTTATTACACTGGAATTGGTTGATATGTCTTCTTTGTACCCTCTGCTTCTTTCTTCCGCCATTTTCCACTACTATAAAACAAATTGTATCCAATTTTAAAATGCTTTTGACATTTTCTAATACGACTTAATCCGTTTGGGAACATTGTATACTGTTTTTCATTGATTTTTTATTGGATTTATGGATATTTTAATGTTAACTGTTACACGAAGAGGAACCATCCTAATGAAAATCGGTACTTTCATGACAACAAGTATCAGTTGTGGTAGTCTATGGAAATGATTATGATTATGATGATTAAATATGAATGGATACACTGTATATGTTGGTGAAGGGTTGCTGATAGGTGCTTTCATATATATTGTTATTGCACTGTATATGAATAAAATCTTGGCATGGTTGTGAATTAAGGTATCGATAACCTTCTTTTTGCCATTGGACGCTTAGTATAGAAAATAAAGGCACAACGTTTTTCATATGAATATCGGCAGCTTCCCATTATTTTCGAGGTGAGATCCCAATCTATTTTAAAATGAGATCTCAACTGTATCTTGGCGATTTCCCAGCTATTGTATGGTGATCATAAATGCGGCCGAACATTTTGTTTGGGAGATAACTGCATTTAAAGTTGTTCATGTAAATATCGACTGCATGCTAGTCATTACATGGTGAGATCCCAACTATATCTTAGTGATTTCACAAATATTTTTTGGAATTCTTTTTCGCGATTGGATACTTACTTTAGGAGATAGCGATAATTTAAGTTTATATGAATACGGACGGCATCCCACCCATTTCTAGGTGAGAGGAAGAGTCAGCTAGCAACATTTCCAAACAAATTTTCGTATTGCATAAGAATATATCAATGAAAGCATCCTTTGAGATTTATCCAAATAACCCTTATGTGAGTGACAAAAAAAAAGAACCTTCTTTTTAACCTTATCCCTGAGAAGAATGGTATAAAAACCGCTTATACAATCCAAATCGTTTTTTCTCATAAAATGTTAAAATTTGGTATATATTAACTTTCTAGAAAAAACAACAGATGCATGCTAAGTTTCTTCAAAACCGGCCACGCCCACTGCTAACCGCCCATATAACGCAAGACGATTTTTTGTATAAATTGTTTGTGTAACATTCTTTTTGATCCGGATATTTTCTAGAAAAAATTTTTTTTATAATGGAAATTGGGGAAAGTGGAACTATATTACTATTTTAGTAGTAGTTTTTGGATGTTTATAGATTTTGGTATATCTTCTTAACGGTGTAATGGATATCCCTATTATGTTATAGCATCGTTAGTACAAATTGGATTTTTTTTTTTGAGTATCGCTTTATATACTGGCGCTACTATTGAAACGTAAATGTACCTCGTCACTGAACAATATTCGGCGCGAAAGCAACATATATTTATTAAGGTGTCGCAAAGCCCATTGTCCGAAATTAAGGCGTACAAGCTAGTCACGAGCCTTCAATTCTGGAACAAGCTGATTTTTTTAAACCTTGTTACTACATAGAATTGGCCAAGTTACTTAATACGGCGTAAAATTAAGTGATCACGGTCTTCTTACTTATAATATTATTTACAAAACTCAAACTTTTGTAATACATAATGTAGAACATTTTGAAGCCGTTGTAGATAATAATATTTTTACAGAAAATAACTCTTAATGAATCGCACTGTACATCCACTACTTTTACTGGGTGCTTAGATGCGTATGAGTTATAAAAATTAAGTATCTACTGATCACTCATACGTTAAGGTTATTATGTTCCTTATAACTGAATTGTTTATTTATTACAAGGCTATGATATTAATTTACGTTTTTTATCTAATAAATTAATTTCAATTACACGACTTACTTGTGTTCCTTTATCATTTATCGATTCATTTCGCTGATGAATTATTTCATTTTTTCTATGCAACTTTTTTTCTACGCTTATACAATCATCATCTGCTGTTGCAAATGTAAAGAAAAAAATTCAGCACATTTTAAGTGCAAAATTAACATTTCTACAAACAAACGCTTTTAGCGAAAACTCTCCCAAAAATATCAACAACAGCAAGAACAACACAAAAAAAAATCACAGAAAATAAACGAAGAAACACAAGAAGCACAGGAGGAAACACGTTAAATTCACACACAACAACAAAACAAAATAGAAACGAAGCAATAAAAAATAACAACAAAAAAAAAAGGATAATCGAAACACATGCAGTTTTGTTTTTCACACACAATTGAACGAAAACAAAAGCGAAGCAATTACTCTCGTCGACTGCTTTGCTTTGGATTCTATTGAGAGTAAAATTGCTGGCTCTCGTTACGACGGACGACAAACTCTCTTGTGTGTGTTTTGCGTGTATGGCACTCTGTCATAGTCTCGCTCTTGCCTTGTTGTTTGGCTACGCTGCAAGTGTGTTTGTGTGTGAGAGCAATAGAGACAACTATAGATGTAAGGCGTAAATGTACCTTTAGTTTGGTTATAGGAAAGGCGACCTTGAAAGAGAAAAGCACACACACACACACTCACAGAGCAACAACAAAAAACAACAACATCAAAGAATGAAGAAGAAAGTTTCGAACTCACACAACACAAAGCCACAGAGCGCTAAGCCAAACAACACGAGCCCAAACTGAGAAGAGGCGGCAGCAGCAGCAGCACATGAATATGGACGAGAATAAGGAAAAGAAGAAGAAGAGCAAGCACACACAAGATTCGCCAAACAGATTTGAAAGCATACAACTGTAAAACACACACAGAATCCTAATGAAAAAGAAGTGCGAAAAAGAACACACACATGTAGAGTAAAATAAAATAAAATAAAACTAAAGAGAAAAATACGACGAAACATGTGCTTCGACAAAACATACAAAAAGATATTCACGCAAAAAAACAAGCAAATTAAATAGAATTTAAATAAAACCAAACAAAACAACGCTCACTCACTAATTAAAATAGTTATCAGTCAGCTTTTGCTGGATAATGGAAAATTCATATAGAAAACCAGTGCGTATTATATGAAGAAAAGTACTCTATTCTAGTGCTACTGGCAGCCTAAAAAGAACCAACAAAATAAAAAATGAAGTACAAAAAGTGACAAAAAAAAAACATTTAAACAACAAAAGAAGGTGCTGCACAGGATGCCTAAGACAAAACTTAACAATGTTCGCTACGACATAATAAAAATAAATTAGGAAAGATAAATTATGTACAGATTCATAGTGTCTTAAATGCTAAATTTCAAAATCATAACGCATTTGAATGTTTAGTGCCTGTGGTGTTGTGGCTCTGTCCTCCTTACCAAAAGGACCTTCTGTTTCACCTTCTTTGCGCGTTGCAGGCAGTGGGGGCTTATTCGCTGGCCTTTTACTCCAATAAACAAAAAGCGAACAAATAGAGCGTTGGCATACATGTGTTGAGTGACTTTGATTTATGGGCTCTGACAGGGGTCAGTTATTATTTATTTAGCTACACTTATTCACACATACCAACTGCACCCAATGCCAGTGAGCGACGATGACATCTTTCGTTTGTTATTTGTGCCCGGCAATAATTACACTCCGTGATACGTGAGATGTAACGTGTTTCACTACACTCGTTTATAGACATTTTTCTTTGAGTGTCTTTACATTTTTCTAAAATCGATTGAATTTTAAAAATAGGCGTCTAGAAAACATTTGATACCCACTCATCGATTGGGCGATATGGATGCTGGCGATGATGCTTAATTTACCTTACGATTCTTAGTGCGAAATTTCTGTGGTGTGCTTGTCGATGTCGGCTGTCGGTTGGCCGAAAACTCTTTAGCAATCTTTTACGTATACATGTGCAAGAAATCATTAAAAAGCATGACCCTCAACAAGCAAACAAGTAATCAATACTTCAACAACACATGTGAGTTGTTGCAGCACAACACAGCACAGCACAGTCTCTGATGTTCCGGCAGCAAGGCGCGAGTTTTCTTAAGTGAACGTGTATTTATTAAGTGGTAGTTAAATGAGTTGTTTATTGACAATAATTTGTCGACACCCTGTTTATAGTCAAGTGTACAGCAGGTGCCTGTGACATCACATTGTATTTTCAATATGCATTTTTGTTGTGGATTTCATTGTTGTTGTAGTTGCAAATCGTTTGTAGTCCTACCGGCAGGTATGGCAACTATACATAAGAAAACTAAACATAAAACAAGTTGAAAAAGTTGGAAAGCCGCCACATTATTACCGGTCATGGCCGACTGCGTTGAGAGTTTCGGTTTTCGATCAAAACAACAATTTAGCGCCTGACATGGATGCCGCTATATCTTACAAAGTTTTGTTTTTCTTCGAACTAAGATGAGCTGTAGACAAGTTTTGTCGGAGGCCAAAAACCATACTTATTTTTACTTTACAATCCATGTACAAGGGCGGCCCTAAAATTAGGCACATCTACACAAAGATAACATGACAAATTTGGAGAACTTTTTACATTTTTCTCATAACAATCCGTATTGAGCTTTAAACGATCTACCCAGCCACGTGCAATAGCGCACTACAACATTTTTCAGCTCATTGATTTGGGACTTAATTCTGAGAAATGCTCGGAAAAGTAGCCACAAATTCGTTTTGTCAAGTTACATGCCATAATAATTTAATATCGATTTGAAGTTAGTAAGTATCGTCTAGAGGAATTTGTCATGTTTAGGCAACAGTTTTTTTTTATCCATAAATTGCCGCACATAGAAAAGCGTTTCGGTCTTTTGCGCTCCGTAGATAGTTCGTCATACCAATTTTAACTTGTTCATCCAACGATGTGTAAGTCACCCCTTCCAGCGCCGACAGTAGAATTTAACGTTGCTGACTTTTCAGTCTGGAGCATTTTTATCCATTCGTACAATATACTCCCGCCAGATCATTCGGTTCATTTCGATGCGCTTGACTAAGTCGTTATTCAGCTAATATAGCTCACCGGTCATACGACGACGGTACTAGCGTTTAACCATGATAAGTCTTAAAAACTCCCAAAGAAGATTTGTCAGCTTGTGTCATGTCCAAAAAATTTAAGTTTTCAATTTGGAGCATTTTCATTCATTCGTACAATATATTCCAGCCAGCGCATTCGGTTCATTTCGATGCGCTTGACAAAGTCGATGCCGTTATTCAGCTCATATAGCTCACATGTCATACGACTACGGTACTAGCGTTTAGCCATAAAAAATCTTAAAAACTCCCAAAGTAGATTTTTCATCTTGTGTCATGTCCCAAAATTCTGATAGTACAAATTACCGCTGCTGACATTTTTATCCATTCCTACAATATATCCCAGCCGGCGCAGTCTATTCATTTCGACGCGCTGGGCTACGTCAGTGCCTCTATTCAGCTCACAGCTCTTTCCTTTAACAAAGATAAGTCTTAAAGACTCCCAAAGTTGATGTCGTGTCCCAGAATTCTGTGCTGTAGAGCACGACAGCTAGGATCAAAGTCGATAAAAGGCTTTGTCAGAAAATCGCTTGCTTAGCGCATAGTTATAGCGATTTCCGTTTAATACTCGTCTCTTGATTTCCAGTCTGACATTATTATACACAAAATTATCTACCATATCAAAATTGTAGATGCTGATGTGTACGCAGCATCCTAAATGAGTAAATATTTGGTTCGCTGAGAAAGTTAACTTGACATTGTCCTCAATTATCAACAGTAACCGCACGTAGAAACAATTCTAAGCCGTGCGGTCTTTTGCGCTCCATAGATAGTTCGTCATATCAAGCTTAGGTTACAGCTCCTTAATCCGGTCCATCCCCCTCATGCGCCGGCCATCAAGTTTATTTGCGAAGACTTTTCGAGCTGGAGCATTTTCATCCATTCGTAGCATCGGTCTACGTCGAGGTTGTTATACGTCGATGTCGTTATACGACGATTTCGTTACACGGCTCACGGTTCAAAAGACGACGGGTTTCGCCGGTAACGCTGATGGGTCAAAATATGTTGAGTAGCTTTCTCTCCAAGACTTTTAGAATATATTGAACAGAACATGACACAGTCCTAGGATTCTGCGCTGTAGAGCAAAACAGTGACATATTAGGATTTTGACTTGCAGTCTGACATTATTATTTTTGGTTAAAAGCGGAGCCAAGATAGACAAAATCATCTACCACTTCAATGTTATACATACAACTTGGGTTTGTTGTCATTTATCACGAGACCACGTTTACCGAATGCTTCTTAATGTTTGATAAGTATCCGTACCCGTAGTACCCGTTCAATGATATCTATATCATTGGCGTACGCGAGTAGCATGTGTATTTTATTAAAGATAGTGCCAGTCGTATTTACTGCAGCCTTCCGCATGATCATCTCATCATTAAAATGTAAAAGAGCATCCCACGACTTAATGTTGCCTAGTCTACGGCCTCGCTTGGTAAAAAATGGCTATGTCATGTTTTTTTCATATCTTTAGAGCCATCTCGCATAGTCGTATCAACGTCGCAGGTATACCAAACTCAGCCATGTCGTATCGGCATGTCGACTGTAGCTTTGTTGTCAATAAAAAAAAGGTGGTTAGTGTCGATCTGCATTTATTTTATCTTCTCCAGGATTTGTCATAATGTGAATATCTGGTCGGTCGTAGATATACCAGATCTAAAGTAACACTGATAAGGCCCAATCAGACTCGTTAAGGTTGATCCCGCGGTAGTTGCTGCATACACTTGGAACGCCTTTCTTAAACTTAGGACATAGCACACTAAGTTGCCAATCATAGCGCATGCTTCCCTGTAGCCATAAACATGATTATGAGCTGGTGTAACACAGTGCCGCCTGCCGTAAACTGCTCTGCCGGTAATCTATCGGCACTCGTAGTTTTATTATTATTGAGCCGTGCAATTGCCGTAATGATCTCGTTTTGGCTCGGTGGTAAACTATCTACCCCTTTGTCGATTATTGAAGTGATGTCGTCACTTATGCTGCATTCGGGTACGACCAGAGTACGAAAATGATTTCCACCTCTGTCCCCATAGGTGGGGAACCCTGTTTCAAATGTTTTGCCTTTTACCTTTAGGAAGAACTTTCGGACTTCACATCTATCCCTGTAGTTTTTGATATCCTGGTTCTCTCTTTTCTACCATAGACGCATTTTCGCCTGAAGAGGCGTGTAATCTCCAGCCTCTTCTCATTATAACACTCCGTCACAGCACGCGTTGCCATGGACTGCAGTTTTCTTCTCGTCGTAATTTTCTGTTTTCGGATCAGACTTCACTGAGTTCTTTATACTAATGACACTCGTATTATGCTTAGAGTCAGGATCGGAGGTGGTCTTTGCCATCTCTAGTCTCTGAGTCACCGCAGATCAGTGTATTTCCGATCGAAGTATTATCTGTAACGCCATGGTAAAACCTGATACAATTTTGAATTCCACTTATTGATAGTGGTCATCAGTCATGTGGTAATCACTGCTTATGTATAATTGTGCCATTCGGTTCGTTCTGTTCAATGTTGTAATAGTATTTATGTCCCTACTAAGTATTGTCTTCCTGGTTGTCCACAACACTTAAAAATATAGCGACCTAAAGTCGCAAAGGGTATAAGTCCAATTTTATAGGAGGGACAAAAAAAACTTTACTTTTTCCTTTAACGACTTACTTTTTCAAAACTTTTAATGCAATTATGTGTATGAAAGGTGACAGCGCATATATTTTTGGTGGTTTTGTTTTTCAATAAAGATTCGTTTTCAATTTATCATGCGTTCTACTTAAAAAAATACATTTAGGGAAAAAGTGGATTTACAACCTTTACGACTTTATGTCGCGATATATTTTTTAGTTATGATTTATGACAAAAACCACTCCATCAAAGCAAATTTTTTACATTACAAGCTACTTTAAGTCATGTGGTTAATTTTTTGTAGTCGTATAAAAAGAAACTTCATACATATCTTATCAGTATTTAAACTATTTTCTGTCTTACAAAAATGCTAGCGGCCCTATAGTCATGTGTTACCTTACAACTTTTAGTTTCAAAGTCGCAATGTTCTTATAGTAAATTTACATGCAGGTATTAAAGATTAACTTTTATGTATACGGTTACCACTAGCATAACTCTTTATAGGTAACAAAATTTTTTTATCATTTCGCTCTGTCACTGGAAATACTATCACTTTGATTATGAATGTGTATGTATTTACATTCGACATGTGAAACTGGCATTATCTAAATGTGTGACAATTGTCACAATATATATTTACAGGAGGAAACTGCATTTACACATGCTGCGTACTAAAACTAAACCACTCATAATTATAACTTAATCCACAGATTTTTATTTGTCGGTAACACTTAATGGCACATGTATTTGATACAAATAAATACACAAGCTCCTAAACCAACATCAAATCCCCAGCAATGTAAACAATAAACTACTGCTTACTGACACCAATACAACATCGTATGTAACATACACCTACATACAATACAATTAATAACACATCTTTGCCCAGCACCCACAATCAACCAATGACCAACAGTGAAAGTGAAATGTGTGTGTGAAAGAGCATAAGACTTTATGAAATTCGCACATACGCGTATGTGTGCGTGTGCGTGTATGGTTGTTGCGGCATAAGAATGAATCTGTGTGAATCGAATATGTAAATATTAAAACACAAATACTTATACATACACATCCATATGAAATACAGATACCATAATAAGTAAATAAAACTAAAAATGTTAATAAATTTACGCAAACACACGACACGAAGTCTAATGTAAATTCGCAACAGAGACAAAACGATCGACCGCAACTGGAGGCCAATAGCTCGGAAATAGCTCACGTTTACAACATGATAAATGTCTGAGGATGCAAATAGGCGATCACAATAATGTTAGTTTCAAAACGATTACAGCAATTGTAACTATAATCTGAAAAAAAAAAATAATCTATTTCGCTATTTTCTATGTTGTTCTGTTGTGTTTTTTTTCTGGCTACATGTCTAAAATCAATAGCATATTGCAATGAATGACCAACTGCCCGTCCGCACGCTCGTATGATATGCAATGGAATGTCCTAATTCATTTGCGTGCGTGTAAAATTTCGATAGTATTGTTGTCTTGTGGCTGCAGTTTAGCTCTATGTATATAATATAAATATATGTGTATGTGTGTGTGTGTGTGTGCATATGTATGCGATGGCTGTTTATGTTGTTTGCTCATGCAGAAATGATAGCGATAGTGATGGCGCTAGTGATGACGATATTGATGATACTGATTCTGATGATGATGATGATGATATGCTAGTGCATATGTTGCCGCCATATAAAACTGTTATTGAATGTCAATTAAATGAATGTTTTTTTTTTTGATACTTCACTACACTTTGTTTGAAACTATATCATGTGTGTGTGTGCGTGCGTTTTTTTTTAACTCTTATCTTCTTAATTTATTTATCTATAGTTATGAGTTTTTTTTTTACTACCAACTATATTAAATTTATTTCGCATTCAGTCTATTACAATTACAATCAATATTGTATGCATAATCCTTAATACAATTTATTATGACTTTAAGTGAGACCAAAATCGCTGACAGTAATTGAAACAGGTATTTGTTGTTTATGTCGCCATGTCATGACACACACATTTACATTCACTTTGCATGCCGGCATTGAATATAAATTAAAATCATGGCCTGCTATAGCCTACAGGTGAATGGCGGCGCTGCTGCATTATGATGTAGTTAAACGAAATAATCACTCATTGATTAGATTAAGCCTAAAAGGATGTAGGTTTTTACAAATCCATTAAACGCTATGTTGGCAGTGTGTAGAATCATATCATATGTGATAGTTTTTTTTTTTTTTTTTTTGTGAACATTTTGCTTAAGGTCATTGTTAACATAAATAGTGGATTTTCGATACAACATTTACATTTACATTAAATTTAAATTTGTATAAACTACAATTTGCTTTCTAAAATATTAATATTTAAAACTTATTTTGAAAATGCGGGGTAATACCAATATCATCTTGGAAAAAATAATTTAAATTAAGTTAAAAGAGTTGACAGCATATTCATAGATACATACAGAATGTATTTAAAGTCGAATAACTTTGTGAAAATATTCACATGAGTGATTTTGTAATTTGAACAACATCAGTTCAAAAGAAAGAAAAAAGTAACAAAATAGTTACAACAAATTGCACAAAAATAACACAATTAATACAGTACAACATTTTTCAGCTCATTGATTTGGGACTCAATTCTAAGAACTTTACGTGAATGTAGCCCCAAAATGAAGAAGTTCTACATCATTCGTTTTATCAAGTTACATGCCATAATAATTTAGTATCGATCTGAAGTTAGTAAGAATTGTATAAAGGAATTTTTCACGTTTTAGGCTATTTTGTTTGACATAACTCAAGAACCACAAGTCCGATGTAGCTAAAACAAATTAAAAAAAAATTAAGATTCACAATTCCTTTTATCTGTTCATATAACGTTTACCCACATAAGCAACAGTTTCACTTTTACATTCATTAAATGATTTTGAACTGGGTTTATTTTGTAGCAGTAACAATAAAACTGTTGTAGTCCGAAGCGTATTATTTACGTGGAATATTACTTATGACAATCATACGCCATCATATAACAATATAACAAAAGAGCCTAAAACGTGACAAATTCCCTATACCATACTTACTAACTTCAAATCGATATTAAATTATTATGGCATGGAACTTGACAAAACGAATGATGTAGAACTTCTTCTATTTGGGGCTACTTTCACGTGTAGTTCTCAGAATTGAGTCCCAAATGTCTTGTGTTGTTCTGTGTAAGAGATGGGAAGTAGTGATACACAATGGTGAATTGGGGGTGGTTAGAATCAAAGGGGCGCAAGTGACAAATAGACAAAAATTGAGATAAGCATGCAATTGTGTATCTTGACACCACCTATGCCTACTAGCATGAGTTGATATAATTTTTTTTTATCAGTGGTGCTAAGTAGCCGATAAACAGTTCAAGTTATATCTGCATATTAGAAACATTTTTTGTACTAGTGACATCTATAATAAACTTGGTATGTTGTTTGTCACACACCAAACTTTTTGTTGACATAAACTAGAAAAGATGCATTGTTGTAATTTTGCACCGTTTTGAGAAAATAAAAACTTTTGGCAAACACTGATACATTTTAAACTTCGCGCCAGTTTACGTATTTGAAACATATTGATCATGTAAACAAGAAACAACATAAAAGCAACACTTTTTAACACACTTGCGTGCGTTTTCCAGTTAGTCCTACCAGATGGTGTCACCTCACCAAGCAATTGGCCCTTCCAACGAAATTTGGGTCCTCTCTACTCTGCGCCGGCCTTCAGATTCGCCTTCAAACATCTTTCTCGCTCGAACATATACATTCATCCTGGTAACATGTCCCAGCCATCGTTGTCGTTGGATGCTGACTCTCTTAGCTACGTCGATGTCGTAGTAAAGCTTTTACCGCCCATGGTCATTCGATGGCGAAACTCGCCTTCTACACAGATAGGTCCATATATTTTTCGGAGTATTTTTCTCTCGAATACTCCCAGGTTTTGTATGTCCGTTGCACCAGTAAGCACCCACGATTCTGCAGCATACAACAGAATGGATAAAATTTATACCTGTAGAGCTGTTTCTTAGTATTTCGAGATAAGGTAGTCTTATTGAAGTGCCGTAAAAACATCTATTGGCTAGCACTATTCACCGCTTAATTTCTTGGCTGACATTATGGTTCTTGTTGACGGAAGATCCGAGGTAGGTAAGCTCATCTACTACCTCAAAAAAAAAATTTTCAACGTTCACCGTGCGTCCCCATCGAGAGGACTCTTTTTTGACTCTTTTTGTCGAAATCATTATTTTTGTTTTGTCCTCGTTGACCGCATAACCTATTTTTGATGACACCTTTTCTAGCGATGAGCAAACTGCAGTAACATCCCGCAGATTTTGGGCCAATGATGTCTATATCATTGTCATAGCCTAGTGGCATGTGGCTGTTGTAGAATATGGTGCCTGATATGTTGACACCTGCCTTTCTCATCACCTTCTCCATAAATATATTAAAGAGTGTACAAGATAAGCTCTCACCATGCCTGAGAGCTCATTCTGTGTTGAACATCTCAGAGTGATCCTTATCAGTCTTAACCAAGGATTTGGTGTTGTCCAAGGTACATCTAAACATCTCAGAGTGATCCTTACCAGTCTTAACCGAGGATTTGGTATTGTTCAAGGTACATCGAATCAGCTTTGCAGAAACACCAAAGACAGACATGCCCTCATATATCCTTTTCCTTATTGGAGAGTCGAAGGCAGCTTTGTAGTCGACAAAGTGGTGGGTGGTAGGTGTCGATCTGCTCTCCATGATTTTTTTTTCCAGGATTTGTCTTAAGGTGAATATTAGATCCGTCGTAGACTTACCAGGTCGCACTGATATGGTGAAATCAGGTTTTCTAAAATTGGCTTTAGACGTTCACACAGTATGCCCCAAAGGACCTTGTACGCTATTAGTAATAGGCATTTCTACGGTAGTTCTTACACTCACTACGAACTCCTTTATTGTATATGGGACATAACAGAGTGAGACTCCAATTCCCTGGCATGCTCTCCTCTAGCTAGATGTTCTCCATGATCTGATGCATGCTCCTAATCACCTCCTTTCTATCTGCCTCAAACAATTAAGTAGGAGGCCATCGGCTCCAGCGGGATATTGCCATACGTATCTCGCTCTGGTTCGGAGGTGGACAGTTAATACCATCGTCATGGATTGGAGCGGGGTCTTCTGGAGTGGTGTCCGTATCCAGTAAATTTCTGAAATGATCTCTCCAGAACGTTATCCGGGCCCGCCACTAGCTGGCCATCGCAGTCCCTGCAGAAGGGGAACCATGTTCCACTCATTCTCGCCTTAACTCTCTGATAGAATTTTTGGGCTTCCCCTCTACTGCGGAGAAACTCTGTGCACTCATCTTGCTTCTTATTCGGCTCCTTCTTTTTCTGTAAAAAGATACGAGTTACCTCTCTTCTCTTCTCTTTGTGCCGTTCACGAACATCTCGCGTTGCCATTGGCTGCAGTTTCGCTATGTATGCAGCATCCGTCTCTCTCGTGGCATTGTGACATTCGTCATCGTACCAGGCATCTTCCTGAGACGGCTTTGAGTACTCAAATACGCTTCTCCCAATTCGTTCTATGGAGTCGGTTATATATTGCCACTGCGTGGTAATATTATCAAGGGTTGGAGTATTCCGTAGCAGTTGAACTAGGTGGTAGCAGTAGGCGTCCGCTACCTCTGTGGTCCGCATTTTATCGATGTCCAGCTTTCGTTGTGCCTGGCTACGTACGTTTTTCGCCATGCTTAGCCTTGTGCGTACATTAACTGCGGTAAGGTAGTGATCGGAGTCAATGTTCACAATCTGATCACTCGTACGTGCAGAACACCCGATGCGTGCCTTCCACCGACTACCACGTGATCTATCTGATTCCACGTCAATTGATCTGGAGATTACCATGTTGCCTTATGAATGTTTCTGTTGTCAAACCTAGTGCTGCTAAGTACCATATTTCTTGCCAAAGAGAAATCAATCAGTCGGATGCCATTGTTCAACGTTGCGGTGTGCAGACCGAGCTTTCCGATGGTAGACTCAAACGCGGTCTCCCTGCCTATTTTATCATTAAAATCGCGTAGCACGATTCTGATATCATGCATGGGGCTACGGTCATAGACATTTTCTAAGCTCTCGTAGAATTCGTCTTTGTCCTCATAGCTTTTTTCTTCTGTCGGAGCATGGGCACATATAAGTGTTATGTGTAAAAACTTAGTTTTCACTCTTATGGTGGCTGTACTTTCAGACACTGGGTTTAACCTTGAGACTAGGTGTCGCAGTCTCTTGCCAACCACAAATCCACATCCAAACTTGTACTTGAGCGCGTGGCCACTGTGGTAGATGTAGAACAACTGCACGCGCAGGCACCCGTATCCCTTCCAGCGGATTTCCTGTAAAGTGGTTATGTTAGCCTTGTATTCTTCGAGGAACTCCGCCAGTTGGATGGAGGCACCTGGTCTATATATTATTCTAACATTCCAGTGCATATCCTCAAACCTTTATTTGTTTGCGGTGGTCACCAACATTTTGGGGTCCGTTTTATTATTTTCTTAATTCTTTTCATTGCAATAGTTCAAACGTCAGTGGCTGTTTGCAAGCCCAGTGCACCACGTCATTGTTTCTTCCTCTTGCCAGAATTTAATTCCAGCCGCCCATTTTGGGTCAGACGCTGACCAGGGTACCGCTCACTCTAAACCGACGTGCCTGGGTTTAAAATTTTAGGTTCCGCCACTGACAGTTATCCGTGCTCTGGCGGGTGTCAAAGGCACGTTTCCAGGCATCACTACATGGAGGAACTCCGTCCGCAGTAGTACCACGAATACGCAGCTCTGTAAGTAGACTTGAAGTGCAAGTGGCAAGGATCACTCTGGGTTTGCCAAATTAAACCGTTCAGAAGCTTTACCTTGCATCACACTTCTGATTCTTTAGCTTTTTAGTTGAAGCTTTCCCTTATTGTGGCAAGTTTTACAACTTCTCACTAAAACTAAGTGTTATTTTTACATATTTTACGCCAACATTCCAAAAATTGGATAGTCCCCCCCTATAAGCACAGTGTAAATTTTGCATTAATCTATTAGCCACTGTAACGCATGATTAATATTTAATAGTCTATACAGAAATTATCAACCATACGCTCCCATGAGCACACAGATCAGATCAGATCAGATAGATTTTAACATGCAAAGTCCCTGCTGTCACAGTAAACCAATGCAAATAAGAAGAATTATATAGAGCTTTGTTATGCTCTTAATTGAATAATTTTGAAGAGAAAAAGTGGAAAAAAATAAAGCAGTTGCAGTTTGAGCAGTAAACGAAAATTGTTTAAAGTTTGTTCTTTTTGTTGCAATTTGTCGTCGCTACTCTGTTACATACGAATGTACTGGTGCATTATCATAGAAACATACGACATGTGTATGTGTATGTACATTTGTGTATAAAAATTTGCATATAAATGCACATGCACATTCATATGTATACATTTGTAAGTGCGCGCACCACGATGATATGTAAACATGATATGCATACAACCGCATGTTGGGATATGCTATGTAAATGCTAGTTTTCGTTTACAGTTTTTTGTTGTTGTCGGATTTATATATTTTGTACAAAATTAAATAAAAATACACTATACATTTACTTGGGCATCGCTCACGGGGTGGGTGGGAGTATGTGTTTATAACAAATATCCTGTTTCATTTAAGCGTTTAACATTTATGGTCATAATAACAATAAATTCATCTAAATCTGCAATTATACATAGATCAAGTGTGGAATGTATCATCGGTATGCCAGAGACTCTTGTTAAATACACAACAAGAGTCTATAGAGCCACTTGAACTTTAATATCCGATAGCAGCTTTTTGTATAATATAGTAAATTAGTAAATATATATTAGAAATACTCTCTAAAATTGCTACCAAAACTAAAAACAACCTATCGTTTGTGATTGCCGGAAGCTTTTCAATGAAAACCAATTACATTTATTTAATTGTTTTTTTTTTTTTCATTTGTAGTTGTAATATATTTTTTTCTAATTCTTCTTATTTCTATATTTTGACTACAGAGAAAGCAATCTAAATGAATCTAGAGTTTGTTATGGCTTTTTTAAAAGCACTTTACCTGTTACAAATCAAAGCTACAATAATTGTAATAAAAATACGAAACAAAAAAATAATAATAATAAAAAAATACAAAAAAACGATATTATCAACAAACATTTCTTCATCCAATATTTTACTATCACTGACTTCCATATATGAGGCTTTATAACTACAAAAAAATTCGTAGTATTCGCCAAAAGCGAATAAAGAGAAAATTACGCAAAAAACCTCTAAACCAAAATTCTCAAAATTCAACATTAACAAAAAAAGAAAGAAGAAAAGAAAAAAAGAAAAGAATACCGTATAAAAAAAAAAGTAATCTCATCGCCTGATAATAAGCTTTTATAAATATTTATTTTTCGTTACTATTACAACACAAATAATAATTACAATAATAGGCGTTTTACATTAAGCATTAAGCCATAATGCAGATGATTCTGGTTGCCGGCGGGTAAGTGATTTTTGTTTGCCTTGTATATTCACTGGAATTCATTGTAATTACAAAAAAAAAAAAAAAAAATAGAAAAAAACGTTACATTTCAATTTTAGTTTTATGTTTTTCATGTTGTTTGCAAAAAAAATCACCTACAGAGATATCTCCACGATATTATGTACAAGACACATATACGTTTAAACATATATACATATAGCTGTGTTAATGTTGTTTTCTAGTAAAATGTTGTAAACAAATATATAATTACACAGTCAACATAAAACAAAACAAACAAAACTCTATTCAATTTAAAATTTTTTTCGATGGTATTTAAAGGGATATATGTATTACTATTTGCTTAAATGCAGATTGATTAAAAACAGAAAACAAATATTAATTTTTAGAAGGTACATTATAATGTCATGGTTTCTTTGAAATACAGTTAACACACACGTAAGTTACACTTAGTCACATCGCGTTATTATTGTTTCCGAAATATCTTATTTTAAGGACAACTTTTTATTAACAAAAAAAAAAAAAATTAAACATAACATTCAGATTACTTAAAAAAAAAAGATCCTAATTTGTAATGTTTCATACTTCTGTATGCTAGATAAAAATTCAGTCCAGTTGTATCACATTTCTTTTCCAAGTTAAATAAGTTAATATGCAAAAGATAATATGTAGCAGCCCTGAGGGAAATGTCGATAGTAAACCTGTCCTAATAAGCTACTGACTTTGGCACCAGTACTACTGACATTTAATATCACAGCACAACACATGATTTTGGGACTCAATTCAGAGCACTGCACGTGAAAGTAGCACCAAACAGAAAAAGTTCCTCATCATTCGTTTTGTCAAGTTACAAGCCATAATAATTGAATATCGATTTGAAGTTAGTAAGTATCGTATAGGGAAATTAGTCACGTTTTATACTCATTTGTTGGACATAACATAAATACTATATAGTGCCGTATGATAGTCATAAGTAATATTCCACGCAAATCATACGCCATGGAGTACAACAGTTTTATTGTAACTGCAACAAAATAAACCCAGTTCAAAGGCATTTGTTGAATGGAAAAGTAAAACTGCTGCTTATGTAGGAAAACGTTATTTGAACAGATTAAAGGAATTATAATTCTTATTTTTTTTAAATTTGTTTTAGCTTAACAAAAGGGCCTAGTGATAAAGTTCCCTATACGATGCTTATTGACTTCAAATCAATACTAAATTATAATGGCATGTAACTTGACAAAACGAATGATGCATAACTTCTTCTTTTTGGGGCTACTTTCACGCGCAGCCCTCAGAATTGGGTCCCAAATCAATGAGCTAAAAATGTTGTACTGCTAAAAAATTATATGTAGCAGATCTGATGGAAATGGCACCATTTCTACTGACCATTTATGTCCCAGGCGCTGACACTCTCTTGTAGATTTTTATATGTACAGGGTTATTCCAGGGTTATTCGTTTTCAAAAGGATAAGTTTAGGATTTTTATGAAACTTTTTTTCATCATTATACGTGGACCTTGCCATATACAATTTCATAAAAGTGACGGCCTCTAGAGTGGCTGCAGCAGGCGATCCTTTTGAGATTAAGGGAGATCCAATCAAAACGCACGATGTTAATTGCAAAAAGTCTTCAGAGAATTATGTTAATAATTTTTATTATGATAGAATGATCTATGACAATTGTGTTTGAAATAAATTCTCGCCAAGGCTTCAGTGGATTGCCTTTATCAGATTGTCCATATTTTCAATGACTATGTTACTTAATTGATATTTAACGTAGTTAATGTGCCGAATTATCTCATTCTTTAGCTCTTGAATTGTTCTTGGTTTATTGACATACACTTTTTCAAAAGCACATGATCTTGGTGGCCAATTAAAATCGCCACAACGTGAGGTTACACGACATTCAATTTCTCGCACAAAAGAGCCATTGTCTCGTCGAAAGTGGGGCAACATGCACCAACCTGTTTCAACCACATCCTCAATTTCTAGAATTCTGTTATCATCTCGCGATAGCGAACACCATTCATGGTAACTGCTTGGCCGACGCCTCGAGCTCATAAACCGTACCAAACAGCCACTCTTTGTGGATTCTCATTTACGAATCCACTGAGTTGAAAGTGTGCCATGTAGCTGAAGATGATGTACTTTGTAAAGACACCATTCATTTGTGTCTATTCAAATAAAAATTCGGCGTAATGACGACGCTAGAAATGGTCAGTAGGCTTCAGCTCTTAAGTCAATTGAACCTTGGAAGAGTGTAAAGTATTGTTATTATTAAAAATTCTTATCAGTGCACGAAATGCATTTTGATTTAAGCGTCCATTTTCATAATAGACTTCAACAATCTTAACGCGCTGCTCTATTATGTACCTCTGCATGATTGAATTTGTCAAACACTATAAATTACACAGTGCAACAGTGAAAAAAACACCCGAACGAGACTATATAGGTTCGATAGTACAACCGGAGCTGAGTAAAACCCTAGCTCAGTTTGGCTAGATTGGCTACCAAATTTTTTTTTTGGCCCCCTAAACTTTTTGAAATCCCTTGGACCCCTTGGGAAAAGGTGACATCAATTATTGGCCAACAGTTTCTACAGTTTTTAATCTAGCTCTTTCTCTTCTTCAACAAAGTTTTAGCTAATAGTCCGCTTAAGAAACTGATATAATAAAATTTCCCAACAAAATTAGACTTCCCTCGTTTATTTTCAAAAAACTTCGATAAAAATTCTAATTTTTTCATTATTTTTTATATAAGTCGTAGGGAATCCAGATTTTTTGCATACTCTATTCAGTGAAATTGTAGTTTAGGTAGCACCGAATAACTTCTCTGAACAAACCTATGCAATCTGAACAAGTCTAGGGATATTAAATAGCTCTCAAAACACACTATCTACTTTAAACAAATCAGTTTTTTAGGAGTTTTGGGCCATTGTGCAATGTTTTTACTTGCTATCTTTACCAAAAACGTACTTATTATATAACTGAATAACTTCTGTAAACAACCAATATGATCGGAATACTCCACCCCCTTAATTGTTCACAAAGAGCATTAGGGTGTTCCTTATATGCCATTTTTTCGAATTTCGTAAAAAATATGTATTAATCGCGATGTTGGTCATCTATCTTCACCTTACGTTTCTTTTTGCCAATATTAGGAATATATTGTGAGAAATTTTGTATCGATAGTTGGATATTAGGGTGTGCCGCAATGAGGTTAAAGTATGAATTTGTTCTCAAATCAGTTTATTGCCGCTGAGTATTTTTCTTTCGTATATAGACTAAGTAGTAACAAGCCGTTCAATAGCTGAAATAAAGACCTAAAATAATATGTGTTTTCCTTTACCATATCTCTTATAGTCGCCGAGATATTTGATATAGAAGTTGGGGTATTTTTAAAAAAATTATTAAAAATGTTGAGATTGAATTTCGATGTAGATTATTATGGGCAATTATATATTTCAACTTTTAAAGGTTAATCAAGTTAAAATATATATGTTTAAAAAGTATATGTGTATATTATCACTATCTCTATCAATTCTCGAGATATCAGGGGCTTAAAAAGCATAGCAATGACTACTTAACTTTTGTTTCACCTGTATATCCATTGTATATGCTTACAAATGTCACCAAAACCATTAATATCCAATGGTCTTTTGAGGGGATTTTTTATTTTTATCATATAAAAATCGTTATTGGTAAGTATTCAAAGGGTATTCAGATGGAACAAAAGTTCATTAGACATTGCTATGCATACAGTCAAAAATTCCGTTTTTTAACGCCTGATATCTCGAGAATTGATAGAGATAGTGATAATATACACATATACTTTTTAAATATATAGATTTTAACTTGATTAACCTTTAAAAGTTGAAATATATAATTGTCCATAATAATCTACATCGAAATTCAATTTCAACATTTTTAATAATTTTTTTAAAAATACCCCAACCTCTATATCAAATATCTCGGCGACTATAAGAGATATGGTAAAAGCAAACACATATTATTTTAGGTCTTTATTTCAGCTATTGAACGGCTTGTTACTACTTAGTCTATATACGAAAGAAAAATGCTCAGCGGCAATAAACTGATTTGAGAACAAATTCATACTTTAACCTCATTGCGGCACACCCTAATGTCCAACTAACGATACAAAATTTCTCACAATATATTCCTAATATTGGCAAAAAGAAACGTAAGGTGAAGATAGATGACCAACATCGCGATTAATACATATTTTTAACGAACTTCGAAAAAAATGCCATATAAGGAACACCCTAATTCTCTTTGTGAACAATTAAGGGGGTGGAGTATTCCGATCATATTAGTTGTTTACAGAAGTTATTCAGTTATACAATAAGCACGTTTTTGGTAAAAATAGCAAGTAAAAACATTACACAATGGCCCAAAACTCTTAAAAAACTGATTTGTTTAAAGTAGATAGTGTGTTTTGAGAGCTATTTAATATCCCTAGACTTGTTCAGATTGCATAGATTTGTTCAGAGAAGTTATTCGTTGTTACCTAAACTACAATTTCACTGAATAGAGTATGCAAAAAATCTGGATTCCCTACGACTTATATAAAAAATAGTGAAAAAATTAGAATTTTTATCGAAGTTTTTTTGAAAATAAACGAGGGAAGTCTAATTTTTTTGGGAAATTTTATTATATCAGTTTCTTAAGCGGACTATTAGTTAAAACTTTGTTGAAGAAGAGAAAGAGCTAGATTAAAAACTGTAGAAACTGTTGCCCAATAATTGATGTCACCTTTTTCCAAGGGGTCCAAGGGATTTCAAAAAGTTTTGGGGGCCAAAAAAAAAATTTTGTAGCCAATCTAGCCAAACTGAGCTAGGGTTTTACTCAGCTCCGGTTGTACTATCGAACCTATATAGTCTCGTTCGGGTGTTTTTCAAAAAGTTTGATTTTGTGTCATAGTGTTATCAATACATACTTACATAGATTAAGTTAGTGCGGAAGTCGGAAGATTAGAATCACTTTTACTGTAAAGTCCATTGTGATACCTCGAAAACTAGGAAAGATCCATTATTTCCCCGTTTAACTATTCTATGCGTTTTAAAAAGCTCCTTGGTTAACGTCAATATTATCAGATCGTCCAGATCGCTGAAGAAATAAGAAACCGGCAGTAAATCCGATCTGTTCATCAGGCTAGGGCTAGTGACGAAAACCGTGTTCTATGGACTCAGCCTCCTCCATATCCCCACAACTTCCTCAGAAATCACTAGTCGCAACTTTCAGGCCTTCCGATAAGACATTCCGATTAATAGACACGAGTTATGAAGCTTTGTGTTAGAACGCTTCAAAGGCCACATCTGTATGGAGTAAATACAACCTCAAACATACTCTCTCTTACCATGTGCTGCTAATTATCCTCTATCACGCCGGAGAAACTTGCAAGTGGCTAAAGGTATGCCAAAGTATTCCAGTTCGGCTGAAATTTGTAAGTTAGTCTCTAAGGTAAGGTCTTGCTAGCTCGTCTGCTTTGCACGTTCATGGTATATTGTTGTTGCTCGGCATCCACAGAATGTGGAAACGCTGAAATGATTAGTTATCTTGTTACTTACTACTGAAGTATACAACCAGTGAACGATCCGGGGCTTTATGCCCTATTGCGTCACTTTTTCCCTCTATAACGCTTCTTTACCAGTATTGCGCCGAGGTATTTTGCACTGTCCTTGAATAAAATGTAAGTATCACCCAATGAGAAAGGTTCTATGGATGGGCTCTTCCACCTCCTGGTGAAGAGAGCTTAAAGCGGTCTTGTTTGGATTTGCTCCGACATCGTTTTTACCCGCCCTTTCCGCCATAGTTAGAAAGACTCCTTGAATATGATATTTCTGTGTACTCAGAAATATAGCCACGCACATTGTCTGCATAGGCGATGCAACCTTGCCACCAACTTTATATTGGGTGAACAGAATACCGTTTAATATGAGCTTCTATTGTAAGTGTGATAGAACACTATTTTGGGGTGTACGTCTACTGACAAATCTCTTTAAGTCTGATGACCCTTATTTGTCTCTTTGGAAGAACATCGTACTCAAGCATCCTAATGCTGACATCCACTCGCTGGTGACATTGGTATTGTATCGGAAGTTATGTGATTGAACGCCTCTACCATAGTTTAATCTTAGAGAACATGTTAACCTTTAATGAATTCGACCAATTCATGCCGGTGGAATTACTGCCGAGTCCGACTGTTCGACAGCAGCATCCGGTCTACATTTACCCTAACATAACTGCCATTAAGTCTATCCAGTGTTTTTAGAAAATTCGAAGACAGCCTGATAGATCTAACTTTTTGGTTCCGTTCTAGTTATTAAAGGCTTTAAAGTATCTACGGTAGTCATTGCAGTTTTTGGCTGTACTTTTTTGAATTTTTACTATCTCCGATTCAAAAGGTTGGTAAAGCTTTTTCTCCCCACATTGTACGTTTAAATGGGAGTCGCAATGCTGCTGATTCGTGTACATCGCATAAAAGCATTATCATTACTTGGAGCATTCTCATTTTGTGAAGTTTTAATGTTGTGGGTTGTCCATGATGTATGTATGTGATGTCGTATTTGGTTACTGTATGCACTTCCATCGGTGGTGCTCATCCCATTGGGCTGTTAAGGATTGACATGGTGTTCCTTATCCAGAGTACAAGCTGTGCATTCAGAGTTCTAAGAAGAGTTTCGTTGCAGTTCAAGAAGGTGCTATTGGTGTAATTTGATTCGCCACATAACGTACCTGAAATGCTGTAAACGTTTTCTATGACACATTTTCTTACAGAGATCAATCAATAGCCCCTTTTCTCTTCTTCCGTAGTTTACACGGATCACTTTAATCTGTTCAGTTTTGTTAAATATTCTGTTATTTAAAGCTTGGTAATGTTCAAACAGGTCATCTGTCGTTTGAACTATCTGAACTGTTCTCTTATCGCCTTTAAGCCCTAGTGCATAGTGGTCGACCTCAATGGCGTTACAGTTTTAGAGGCTCCTCACCCTACGGCTAGGAGGGAATTTGTCATTTTATATGACCCAAAAGTGTAACTTAAAGGGTCACTTTAGACTCTACGTTTCTTTGAGCCAAATTCGATTCTTGACATTAAGATTCGTTTGTTCCATGTCCGTCTGCCACTCTGTCAGATCTGTAAATAAATCATACGTTTTTTAATTAATTCAATTTGAATTATTCGTGCAATGAATTGCAAAATTTTTAATTAATTCTTTTCACGAAAAAAAAAGAATTGAATGCAATTTGAATTAATTCAAATGAATTAGGTGAAAATTAATTGCAATTCATTTCCAATTCAAATGAATTAGGCAAACTTAATTGAAATTCAAGTAAATTTGGCAAAATGAATTGCAATTCAAATGAATTAGAAAATTAAATTGCAATTCAATTTTCAATTCATTTTTGATTTCATTCAAAGGAATTTCAATTCGTTTTTCAAATTCTTTTGAATAAATACAAAATCAATTGAATTGAAATAAATTGTAAAAATGAATTGCAATTTTCAATTGAATTGCGATTAATTTTTCTAATTCGTTTGAATTGCATTGCAATTCATTTTTCCAATTTATTTGAATTGAGTTGATTTGGCAATGCATTTTGCCAAATTCATTTGAATTAGAAAAAGGAACTGCAATTCATTTTGCCTAATTCATTTGAATTGGAAATAAATTTCAATTCATTTTCACCTAATTCATTTGAATTAATTTAAATTTTATTTAAATCTTTTTATGGTGAAAAGAATCAATCCAAAATTAAGGTCATTATGAATTACGAAATTAAAAAATAATGATTCATTTCCAGCTCTGCTGTCTGTCCGTCTGCTACGCACGATAACTATCGAAAGATTGTTTTGAAACTAAGCATGAGTTAATAATTTCCCAAAACTACTTACGGGCTACATGTGCACGCCCCTTCTGGCACCACCCATACAAATATACAATTCCGCCCAATTTAGTAATAGAGTAATAATATCAGGACACCTGAAGGCGATCGTTTTCGCAGGATAAAGTTAAGAGAAAACATTGTAAGTCCCTAATTTTATGTTTTTAAAGAGGGTGGGGGTATATGTAAATCGGATTAACCGACTGAAACTTTCTTACTTGTTGAAGTCATCTATTGTCATCTATAAGTCATCTAAAGAATATCTTTATTAAAGCATTCATCTGTTTGAAGTAGTAATCTAAAAGCATATTACTGTATAGAACTACTAATCCAAAACACAAGTCCATAGGCTACACCCTGTATAACAAATGTAAAAACCGGACTAGGTATTCTGCTTTTCACTTGGAATTTGAAATAAGAATTTCTTGCAAAAATGTGATTAACACTTTGCGCTAATATACATTACACTAAGTTCTTCTTTACACTGACAACGGATAAAGACCAATATTTACAATTTGGAAATCAATTACTTGACAATAATATACATTTTTAAGTTTTCAACATTATATTATTTCCTACAATTATATACAATATATGATACTTAAAACTCTTTACACACTGTAGTGCTAGTAAACACTTATGACTATTTATAATTATAAAACATATAAACATACTCTAGAAGTAGTAAACAATGTTAACTATTTATGCTTGTTATATTAGCTTATAACATAAATACACGTAGTACTTAAACATCTATACACTCTTAAGTAGTTATCAATTGAATTTTTACAATTTTAGCTTTTCCTTTGTAGTTGGCTATTGTGCTAATAAATATATGTATACTGCTACTTAGTAGCAACAGATTTTATTTTGTTATTAATAAGACATTTACTTTGTTATTAACTATAATTAAATTTTAATTACGAAGCTCTTTTATTTTGTAGCAGCTCAGTACGTATGAGTTATTCTAAGATATTATAATAAACAACACTCATACGTCACATACTGCAACAGTAGTAAGGCCTTTTTATAAGCTTTTTTTAATAACTACATATTTGTTCTACTTTGTATGTTAAGTATATAACCACCTTGTAGTTAATACAATTTATGTAGTATACTGTAGTATATAGAAAATTAATTTAAAAACAATATATTTTTAAACATTAACTAATCTAATTTTCTTTTTTTCTCTTTTTCTCTTCCCTTGCCTTACATCATGTTATCAACACTAGGTAAGCAATATTTTTATGAACAACATATTTTACAACGTTTATTATAAATAATGAGTAAAGAAAATAAATCAAATACTTAACTGAAGGTTATTTTAAATAAAACAAAAATAAAAGAAACAGGTAACTTGTTATCCTTAAATTTGTATGCAAAAAAAAAACCAAAGGCAACTGTCAATATGACCCTCAACACAAGCTGTGGCTACAAAACGTGGCTGGTGTTTCTATTAAATACCCATTTATCAGTAAAACATCTTAAATTACATTGAACAGTTTAAAGTATCAGTAAAACATGTGTTGACAAAAGTTTTTCTGTGGTGGCCGTTGTATAATCGAGAAAAAATCACAGCACCACAAAGTTGTTGTGTAATTTTTGTAGAAGATAAACATATCGTTGTCAATGACGGCGTCATTTTTTGGCGTAGCTATCATATTTATGGTGTAGAAAGTGAAAATTTGAGTTAAGTATCTTGGATATTATGTTCCGGTTTAAAGTTTTTTTTTAAGAGTAACTAAAAATTAATTCAGATCGTAGCATTTAAGAAATAAATGCCATATATGAAATAAATCACATAAATATATTATGTTTTCATAACGTATGGACAAGACCAGCGCATTTATAGTAGATGCCAGACTGTGGGCCTGGCTGTGACATAGTGATTACAACATGCGACTTCTATGCGGGAGGTGCGTGGTTTGATTCCCGGCTCCAGTCATCTTCATTTGTCTTTCATTGCCGACCTCCTCGCTGTTGTCAACAAAAACTTCGCATTATAGTGTCGAGTCAGTCGGCATGTCTAGTGAAAACTTCTCAAACAGTGACGTTCGCATTCGTCGATAAATAAGTAGGTGCCGTTTGTTGTGAATCTAAAATAAAAAGCGTGTTAATTAACAACAACGCGAGAAGCTATCACATACCCCATTCATGGGGTGTAAAGGGAAATTAAGTTAAGCAGACAGTTCAAAACTTAAGTGTTGACAATTATAGAGAGTAGCATTGAAAATGCAATGCATGCTATGCATTTCGCCCACTCTCTTCCGCGGTAAAATATAGCTGTCACCTGGCATCGTGAGAAGTAGTCAAAGCTGCTCGCAAAATTAAGTAGATCATGTTTATAAATTCTTCTACTTCATGTTATAAATACTTTCTTAGGACCCAGAAATCCAGAATGAAACGTAACTTTCGAATGAAGAAATGAGCATTTAGTTTTACTGTATACATAGTCACCAGGGTGACAGCAGTGGTACGGGAAAACAATTTTAGAATTTTGTCAACGCCAATCCCACCAATTATAAGCTTTACCATATTCGATTCCCCCACGGCACTTGGGGTTTTGTTGGGTTGGCGTTGACAAAAATTCAACATCGATATTTGCGGTCAGCCTAATGGTCAGTACTGTGGCATGTATTTAGTTTCGTTCATGAGTCAAAAATGATGCCGCATGGTTTTTTTTTTAAGAAAAAAATAACATTTTTATAACCTGCACCAAGCGCACCAACGGAGTGAAGACTGTATTAATTGTGTTCATCCATTTGTAACGCTCATACGGTGGCGTGGTTGGTATGACAGTATATATATATATGTCCATTAGTGTCTATTTCTTTCTCGACCAATCGGTTATGGTAATCTACGTTGACTTCCAAGAAAATTTTCCCAAAAAACCATGGGTCTAAAATCAAAATCGAGCCCCGGGTTTTCTGCGAGAAAATTAAAAGATTTCATACATTAATATAATTTTGTGTTGTTAGGAAGAATAATTCATGAGCCAAAAAACACAGGTGGGTCTGGACAAATGGCTAAGCGCCGTGGGCAAAAGTGGTGGGGTAGGAGATAGAATCCCCAATTAGTCCCGCAACAGCCCTGGAGTCGCCCCTAAAGAGATAAAATGTATAATCGACCCCAAGTAATTTTTCGCTCCTAATACTTTTCCCAAATATACTTACCCCCATCTTCACCCCTAAAGGGGCCTCTCTTACAAAAAACAAATTTTTATAAAATTTGCTCCCACCGCTATAACTACAGCAAAGGTGCCGCTCACTAGAGGAGTCAAATGTATGATTGACCCCTAATATTTTTGCAATACTAATAGTTTCTGAGCTCATATCTACCCCCTATCTTTAACCCTTAAGGTGGTCCCCATACAATTTTTTTATGAAATCGGCGCTTGCTGCTCTCATGATTCCCAAGAGGAGTAAAATGTGTTCGAACATATCACCCTCTATTTTCGAGCTGTAATTTGGTATGCAAGCTTATATCCTCTAAGCGGAGGTTGAGTACGCGAGCTCCTATCCTCTAAGCAAAGGTTACTTTATGTTATAAGAGGATGAAGATTTGACAATATCTACTTCCAGCTCCCCCTTTGTGGGGGTGTTCGTTTATCTGTACAAGCGAATTTTCTATGTAGACTTATATCTTTATATCTTATTACAGCCGTAGATTAAGAGCTATCGATCTGAAATTTGGTATACAAGCTTTTATCCTCAAAGCGGAGGTTAAGGTCAAATTCCAACATAAGCTAGATCGGGCAAAAACTACATCGACTTCCCGTACAAACTCCACACTTTTGAGGTTGTTCGTTTATCTGCCCATGCGACTTTATCCGTAGCTTAGGATATATCGAGATGATATAAGTTAAGCAAACTTTTATTGTCTAAGGAAAAGTTAAGTCCGAAGATGAGTAAGATCGGACAAAAACTACTTACACCTCCCATACAAACTCCCTTTTATTGGGGGGTGTCCGTCCGTCTCTACCCCCAATTACAGCCTTAGCTTAAGAGCTATAGAGCTACAATTTGGTACACAAGCTTCCATCCTCTAAGCGTAGGTTAACTTCTACGATGAACAATATGAGACAACAACCACTCCTACCTCCCATACAAACATCCACTTTTTGGGGTTTCCGTCTCTGTCCCAACTATCTTAAACGTACTTTAACAGCCTTCAATCTGAAATTTACTCTGCAAGTTTCTATCGCTCAAGCGGAGATTAAGTTGTGTAAGATGAGCAAGATAGGATAAAAACTAGTCCCACTTCCCACACCAACTTCTTTTTTTTGGGGGGTGTCTGTCTGACACCGCGATTACATCCTTGGTTTAAAAGCTATCGGGCTGAAATTGAGTATACAAACTTATCTTTTCAGCGGACGATAAGCTTAAAAGATAGGGTTAATGATTAACAAGATAATTACCTTACTATTTTTGTTTAATTAAAAGCAAAGAAAATCAATGGAATGACCAAAATGTTGGCTTTATAAGCTCACCAATTGCATGGCTTTTAATGTATAAGATAATATTTGTTATGTGGCCTCCGCGGCAGCGTTTTATGAACGCCGTCCCGTACGTCTAATTTTGCATCACTTTTTCGACTCGGTGTTATTTCTTCAATAGTGCGTTGAATCTTGGCTTCCAAATGATTAATCGTGGCTTGTTTACCGGCATAGACCAGAGTTTTGACGTACCCCTACATAAAGTACTTCATGGGTGTCAAATCACACGAACGTGGTGATCAATTCACTGGTGCTAATTTGTTAAATTGTGGTAAATGTCTCATGGGGATTGTGCTCTCTGCAAAAACGACAATTCTGCCTGTTTACATGTCCGTTGTGCCGCAAATAAGACTCATCGCTGAATATCTTGAGGAAGATGAAGTGCTCGAAAAGTTTGATGAACAGAGCGCGAATTTTGGAGACAAGTGTTCACGTGAGTAAACGTTGTTTTGGTGTACGTACGTCTATGAATGGTGATTTGCCGAAGTATACTGAAAAAAAGTCATGCACACTTTATTTGTACGACCGCTAGTTTCGAAATTATACCAATCGAAGGCTCTACACCTCCTTCAAAACACCTATATTAGTATTGTGTATAGGATTCTAATTACGAAAATTATCATTTGCTATTATTCTATGAATCAAACCTGATACTCTAAGTATATCCCCATCCCCTATTTAAACCAATTTAATACAGCTTTGTGAAACATAACACCATTATCAAATTATTAGCCCCTTATCTAATCTCCAAGCAATATTATACGATAGTCTCTCCCAAACCTATAACTGTCCTTTTGTTTGTTGACACAAAACTAGCAATTATATCCACAATAAAATCGCTAACCACAAGCCAAATCAACAGCTGCTGTAACCATTTTGTTCTATTGTCGCAAATCACTCTTGGCCACTTTACAGCCTTTGACAGAGGGAATGAGAAAGAGAGCATCAGTTCATTTGTTTGCCGTGTTGGTTCATCTTTTCACTCCAGCATGTCCACTGTCATCACATCAATGTCAATTGTATTTGATGAGTTTTATGGTATTTTATAGATTTCTTCGCTCTTGTGCGGCCGCCTTCATACTGCTTAGTTCAGCAAGTATTTTTTTTCTACCGCTTCTATATATGTAGTATTTTGCCAGCAACAGTCTCTGCTGCTGCGCCTGCTGCAGCGGCAGTAACACAAAAACCTCATAGTTATTCTATGAGGGGTTGGTTTCTATTGTTAAAAGTTACGAAGACCACACTTAACATTTGTCCGTTGTTGTAATCATATTGTTGTAGTTGTTGTTGGTGGCATTGTTAATGTTGGTTGTGTAGACTTTTTGTGTGTCGTCATTATATTCAAGACCGGGGGACATTTGTTTTTGTTGCAGGGAGAAAAGACAATTTTGTTGTTGCTATAGTCCTTTGGCGCTGGATCAGAGCTTCTTCGGCGTTTTCCCCATTTGCCATTTGTTACGAAAAAACGATTAAGTTGCAGGAAAAAATTAACAGTTTTTATCGGGTCGATTATTGCCTTAAAGGAAAGAAGACGATGAATAATTAAAAGCGTACTTAGTTTTTTATTTGTCTTTATTAATTGTAGCCACAATGGAGGTTAATCAGAGGCCTTTGGGGGGTACATGGAAGGATATGTATTTACATGTTAATGTGGAAGAGGGTAAACTGCTGCGTAAGTGAATGTTTTTCAATAGAAGAGGATGTTGGAAGGTGAGACGAGAATTTATGAAAGGGTTTTTTTGGTAAAACATCTAAAATTAAACCCAAACCCCTCTAACGTTTAAGATTTCAGTTCAGAAATCTTAATCTTAATCAGTAATCTTTTAGACAGTGGCACCGTTTTTCAAAGAAATAATAATTTAATTTCAAATGTTATCAGTCATCTTGACCCCATACACCACATTGATTACCCTCAAAGCTAAACGTTTAAGCTAACAACAGTGTATTCCCGCAAACATAACACCTTATGTGTTATATGCACATTGCAAACTCTTCACATGGTTCCAATGTCACCACTTGACTATAGTGCTCCCATCTTTGACTGAAGTTTAAATATCTATACACTTCTGCCAATTTATCCCATACGACCTCGCACTTTACCCATAAGTATTATAAACATCTTAACAGTCAATCAATCAATACCTGCTTACATCACATCCTCTACAGATTTTTTCGCTCCTGGCTAACAAATGGCACGAAAAGGCAACCGCTGCATTTAATATGCATCCAACACCGCACCCTTGTCAACTTATTAATATTCATGTCACGTTAACCAAAGTTTAACCAGCATAACCTCTGCCTCCTCTCGCTGCTTTTAGGTTAACACCCGTCAACGCAGCGTTCTCCTCTTGCGTGTATCCTTTCGTCCTTTGGAATTGATAGGTCTGATGATATAGTTCGAGTGCTACAGCATCAATATCAGACAACTTGCCATCATCATGTTGGCTGGCTATGAGTTTTATGACACATTTTACACTAGGTGAAAAGGGTTTTTTTCAACCCGACATTATATAAAACAGAATACCAGTGGAGGGTTAACACTACTGTGCATGGATTATGGTAGACCAGTCAGTTGATTGTCGTATGTGACGACATGAAAGTCTTGGTAATACTTTCGCTGAACTGACAGACACTGCTCTTGATGATGTTGTTGCCACTGAACTAGTGCGAGAGTACATACGTGCTCCTGCTACTCATGTTGTCACTGATTTTGATGGCACTTTTAATAATTAACATTGATTTTGAATGTTAATGACTGTTATGTGTATCGCTGCCACCTATCAGTTTTCTTTGACAACTACTGTTCGTAAACGCTCATGATTGGCGATGATATATAGGCCGAAGGTGTGGACGGCTCTTCTAAGAAAAGGACGTTTGTAGCGGGGGAGAAATTGGCCCCATCACTGTTCTCTGTTAATTTGTACTCATAAGTATTAGGATCATTAGACGTTGGCTGTTTTAATATATGCGAATAGCCGCTGAGGTCGCTCAGAAGGTCACTCAAACAAATTATCGCTAATAGTGCATCATAAGACAAGTTAATCTCAAAATTCTTTCACAATATTTAAAATGTTCAAAAATTTAAAATCTTGACAACACAAATATTAAATATTTTAAAACAAAAAAAAAATATTTAAATTAGTAAAAAAAATTTAAAATATTAAAAACATTAAAAATATAAAACTTATTAAAAATCTTCAAAATAGTACAAATATTAAAATATTTTTAAAATTATTAAAAATGCAAATAGCATTAAATTTTTTTTAAATATTAAAAATGTTACACATATGATCTTGTTTTGTATTGTTGATCTATATGTGCTAATAATGAATGTGTTTTCATCCTTCGGTTCAAGATCTATCTCTATTATTGCTAATAAAATTTATTTTACAAGAGTTGAGTGAAATGGATTATGTTGTCAGCTGTTGTCAAAGGGGATAGCTATTTCGATAGTTGCCAAACTATCATCATCAGCACCCTTAGCTGTGCCTTCTCCATTCATTATCACAACCTTAAGTGTTAAAAGCTTCACGAAACCATCGAGAAGTCCAAACACACCGTTGTGAAAATGGTATCAACGAAGACCATACGTCAAAACAATCCACACATGCTCTTGTCTATGCTTTGTCCATCGGACAAAATTGCATAGAATTGTTTTTGGCAACCATCGAAATAGCTATCCGCCTTGCCAGCTGTCAACATAATCCATTTCACACAACTCTTGTAAAACAAATTCTATTAGCAATAAAAGAATAGAATTTGAACCGAACGATGAAAATACATTCAATATTACGAAGATTAAATATATAAAAAATATGTAAAATATTGAAAACATTTCAAATTTTAAAAATATTAAATATACTAAACATTGAAAATATAAAAAATATTAAATATATTAAAAATTTTAAAAATATTAAAAAAATTAAAAATATTAAAAATATATAATTTAATATATAAAAACACGATCGACTAAAATTAACAATCAAACAGTTTAAAATACTCTGGCACGGCACGGCCTAAACCTAAATGCCTTACTTTGACATAGAAAAACTTAAAGTAATATTAGTTTACCAACAAAACCTTGTAAGGAAGCTTAAGCTTTAAGGTAAAAAGGGGACTCGTGGGGAAAGAATTTCCTCCATTTCTCATGTTTGAATATTAACGGTCAAATTAAAAAAATACAACACTGGTGCTGGACATTTTCGGCTGATATCTACTTCGCATGTACATGTACATAATTGTAGATATATATATAGCTGATAATGTACCATTGTGCATCAGTTGGTCACAAAGGGGTCTGAAGATGAACTCTCGTCATGGAGTTCGAAACGCGTCATCCTAGTGCGTGACACACTGAATTTGACCAAAATATTTAAACAATAAAATAAAAAACACTTTTCTGATCGTAAGCCGAATTTGATGTATCATTTGATACACTTAACGTAAATTTAAAAAATATTAAAAATATTAAAAATACAAACAATATTAAAAATAATTAAATTATTTAAAATATTTAAAACAATAAAAATATGAAAAATATTCAAATACAAAAAATATAAAAATATTTAAAATTTTAAAAATATTTAAAATATCTTTATATATAAAATTCTACCGTACGTGTGTTGTGACTGAACTCCTCCTAAACGCCTGGACCGATTTGCATAAATTTTTTTGTATGCGTTTGGGAGGTGCCCCGGATGGTTTAGATTTACAATTCGGTCCAATTGGACAAAGGGGCGTGGCACCGCCCATACAACTTGGAAATCAAAAGGGCTGTATCTCATGAACTATCAGAGGTATGAAGATGAGATTTGGAATATATGTTGTTGAAGCAGCATTAATTTCAGCCAATGTAGAAGTGGGCGGTGCCACGCCCCCTTTTCAAAAATCATTCTAACGGCTTTTCTAATAGACCGATTGATGTGAAAATTTTACCAAGTGGTACTGTTGACCTGTTGATAGTCCCTGGCTATAATAGGCTGTGATTGGATAAAGGGGCGTGGCACCGCCCATACAACTTGAAAATCAAAAGGGCTATATCTCATGAACTATCACAGGTATGAAGATGAGATTTGGTATATATGTTGTTGCAGCCGTATCAATTACAGCCAGGGTGGAAGTGGGCGGTGTCACGCCCCCTTTTAAAAAATCGCTTTGCAGGCTTTTCCAATAGACAGATTGATACGAAAAGTTTACCAAGTGGTACTGTTGACCTGTAGATAGTCCCTGACTATATTTGGTTGTGATTGGATAAAAGGGCGTGACACCGCCCATACAACTTGAACATAAAATGGGCTATATCTCTTGAACTATCAGAGGTATATAGATGCTGTTGGAGTAGTATTAATTTCTACCAGTTAGGAAAAAGGCGGTGCCTCGCCCCTCTTTCAAAAATCTCTCTAACGGCTTTTATAATAGACTGATTTATAAGATAATTTTAGAAAGTGGTACTGATGACCTGTTGTTAGTCTCTGGCTGTACTTAGTTGTGATTGGATAAGGGAGCGTGGCGCCGCCCATACAACTTGAAAGTAAAAAAGGCTATATCTCATGAACTATCAGAAGAATGAAGATGTAATTTGTCACATATGTTATTGTTGCAGTATGAATTACAGAAAGGGTGGAAGTGGGCTGTGCTACACCCTTTTAATATAAGTAGTTATAACTGTCCACAGTATATTGCAGTTCGCCTACAGATATGAATAGTAAGGTGGGCCAGAAGCAAATCTATGTATTAGTTAAAAAGTTATGGCCTCTGAGTGTTGGCATACAGAAAATAATGTCAAAAATATACCATTCTCTTCGCCTTGGTCTCCAAGCATCGGATCAGTAGGTAAAAATTAGAGCCGGGGCCCATAGGTCCGTAGGTTTCTATAGTTGCACATTGTTAAAAAAATATGTCTACCTGAAATCTTCATGCTTCTCAGCGCGAACTAGAAATTGATTTTATACATATTGTTTCTTAGTGAAATTTTCTAAGAATTCATCGTAGATTCCGATATTGGTATACGATTATCACGTTTTTTTCGACGCGAAAAAATGTATCGCCCTAATGAACAGGCTATTTGTAACTTAATAAGTAAAGAGAGCCGAGGCTCTGCCCACGCACTTCAATATTTAACTTTTTAACTGTATCAAATAATGGTCAGTACACCAGGCAATTTAGGACACATGGTAGCTGCGCAGACTAAAACAGTGATTTGTTTTTAATTTACTTTTTAATTACTTTTCAGGAGAGCGAATCGGTAATAAATTCTATAGATGAAATGTGCGTTCTGTTCGCCAAACTTAAGGAGCCCTTTGTCAAGTTTAGGGTGCATATAATCATCCAGCTGAGCAGATAATAGAAGCCATCGACGCTGTAGACGTAAATGTGACAGGGGACTCGAATTTATCGAACTGACGCCGTTCTCAGCAACTCGGTCTCTGCAAATGCTGAGGAAAGATCTTGGTCTACATTCATATAAAATCCAACTGGTAGAAGAACTAGAGCATGTGCACGATCAATTGATTTTTTTTTATTTATCATGTCATTGCACATTATTTGAAGGAGAAATGGTTCCAACACGACGGTGTAACATGCCATGCTGCGCGTGATATCATCACTTTGTTAAGCCAAACGTTGGTGACCGAATTATCTCAAAAAATGGTAATACGAGGCATAACAAAAGTGATTTTTACGCCCAAAGACGTAGTTAGTATACAGACGGTTTCCGCTAATACAGATAAATATAAAAATTTAATTTTGATCTTTAGAGGAATTTCTGTTTCCGATTTGTGAAAGAAGTGTTTTTTCTACCTACATACAGACAAAACTTAATCTACATGTCGAAACTATATATATGACTTTGATGATAAACTTTTTACTATCGTCATAGAGCCTATCATATTTTGAATTTAAAACAATAAAACTTAATTAGTTAATTTCCACGTTAAGGAGTTACTTCAAATTAGTTACACAAGTTAATAAACTCAACATATTATTGTCGAAATTAAGTACCGTATTAAAGTACTTTGTAGACCAAAATGTGAAATATTTTACAAGTTAATATGCAATAGCGAAGCATTGCCGGGCCCACTAGTTAAAAAATAAATAAATAAAAATATTATAAATATTGAAAATATTAAAAATACTAAAAATATTAAAAATATTATGAATAAAAATATCAAAAATATTATAAATATTTAAAATAATACAAATAATAAAAATATAAAAAATATTAAAAATACAAAAAAATATTAAAAATATTAAAAATACTAAAAATATTAAAAATATTAAAAAAAATAAAAATATTAAAAATATTAAAAATATTAAAAATATTAAAAATATTAAAAATACTAAAAATATTAAAAATATTAAAAATATTAAAAATACTAAAAATACTAAAAATATTAAAAATATTAAAAATACTAAAAATATTGAAAACATTAAAAATATTAAAAATATTAAAAATATTTAAAATATTAAAAATATTAAAAATACTTAAAATATTAAATAGTAAAATTATTCAAAATATTTAAAATATAAAAATATAAAAATATAAAAATAAAAAAATATTAAAATATAAAAATATAAAAATATAAAAATATAAAAATATAAAAATATAAAAATATAAAAATATAAAAATATAAAAATATAAAAATATAAAAATATAAAAATATAAAAATATAAAAATATAAAAATATAAAAATATAAAAATATAAAAATATAAAAATATAAAAATATAAAAATATAAAAATATAAAAATATAATAATATAAAAATATAAAAATATAAAAATATAAAAACATAAAAATATAAAAATATAAAAATATAAAATATAAAAATATAAAAATATAAAAATATAAAAATATAAAAATATAAAAATATAAAAATATAAAAATATAAAAATATAATAATATAATAAAATATTAAAAATAAAATAACAATTATTGCATTCTTATTCGTCACCGCTTTTGTACGTGCCGCATAAGTGCTTCATTTTTTCAAAGCACTTATGAGTAACGTCAATCTATGGCACAACTTAAGTGATATCACCTGTTATTATTTTGCATAATATTTAAATAATTATGCATGCAGCGCCAATTATCGTCAAAAGTTTACTGTTGATTGGTGCATCAAATATCCAAAAAAAAGCTTTGGTTTATGTTGACGAAAACAAACTGTAAAAATAGCTTTTCGTTGTGTCTAACATTTTGGTAACATTCTATTAAAATTCTTAGAGAGTGTGACCCAATTTGTAGCATTATTATCCGTCACGGATAAATTTATCAGTTATATTGAAACAAATCAAAGCTTTGCTGTTCATTTCAAAGGTAAACAAACAAGAGCTCTTTACTCCTTTACTCTTGACGCTAAAAGCTACTGTTATGCCAAGAAAAGTTGTAGAGCTTTCGTTAAAGCTTTTTATTGTACTTACTTGCTATCATATATGTATGTGTGTTAACCGCACCACCACCACTACCATCAACGAGAAGTTGTTGCACTCACACTACACAGTATTGGCTTGAGCTTAACACTCTCTCCTGGTTTGTTAGTTATTTATGGGGCAACCTGGTAAATCCCTTCGGTTATGTCCTTTTTTTCACCTTTTCTAGTCGGCGAATGCAACCAAAAGAATTTTTCTAAAATTATTGCCATGAGATTTTAAAAGGATTTGTTTGTTAACCAAAAGTTGTTACAGGTGCAGACGAATGAAGATAAGAAACTTTCTTTCATGACGTGATATGCGGAGTTTGGTGTTGACAAAGGCGGTGTCATCGACTGTCGATGGTCGGACGATGTTGTTTTCTATTTTCGGCTCTTCGTATTTATGGTGATTTCAATCTAAATCGAATTTCGACTGAAAAACGTGTAAAATGCGTTTGACTTTGTAATGCCTTTACAAACGTCTTCGTTTCGACGCTGGTTAATGGAATGCCGCCGTCTTTGATAGGCAGCAAACTTAATGTGTGTCAGTCGCTCAGTCACTCAGTCATTCTGTAGTAGTTAATGTTAAATTCAGTTTTCTTCACATTGATGGAATTACATAACTTTAGTTTTGTTGGTGAAAACTTCATTATGAAATAAGCGTGGGGAATGAATGTGTACACACATACACATACATATATATTATATGTAGATGTATTTCCGGCGCCTTTTGTCGTACAAATATAAAAAAGGAAACTGATTGAATAAAGTATACTTTTTGACTTGAATTGTTGTGTTTTCGCATTGCGTAAAGTACAATTATTTGGTGTTTCTTTCTTTCCTTTGCACAAGGCATACTGAATAGTGTCATTGTAGTTTGTGCTTTATCTTAATTGAAAATTTTAACATTTAGTTTAATGTACGGGAATTTGTGGTTTTGGTGGAAGTTATATAAAAGTATTCACATTTCATAATAGAATTTTAGATTCTGAAATACAATGTTAAAAATTTTGGATTACGGATTCTGAAGCATTAAATATGTAACCACATGGAAATACGGTTTAATAACCCATCAACAAATTTGAAAAATCATTGACCTATATAAAAATTGTTAATATATGAAATTACAAACTAATTTTAGGCTAATGTTCTCATGATTGAATATGTTTATTGAAACTAATGGGAATACAGTTGACTTTTTACACTCCAAATGAAATATCTCCTTATCAGTATCTCCTTAAACGCATCAACCGCTTTAAAACGCTTCGAAACGAAGGTGCTGCAACTAATTTTTTAATTTGGCGAACGAAATACATTATGCGCCAATTCTCTTAAATATGAAAATCAATTTTCGTTAAAATATATCGTACAGAAATTGACACAAGACCCAATTTGATAGGGGATCATGGAAAGAATTGTAGTGTTCTGATATTTAAATTTTTCAGAAAATCTGTTCCTGGTTTATTCGAAATATACCCTTTTCCAACAATTCGGTTTTCGAATACATGATTTAGTAAAAAAACGAGTAACCCGGTTTCGTACGGTTTTCGGAATTTGTATAATAAAACCAAATATGCATTAAGCTTGAAAACATATAAATATCGATACCTTAATTCTAAAGTATGCTAAGTCAACTTAGCAGGTTTTCAATTAGGTAGAGCTTTTGATATTTTATTGAAATCTCAGGATGATCAGTTCATCCAAACTAAAGTTATTCGGAAAGTAAAACTTATCATATAAGTGGAATCTTTACTACTCACAAACTATGAACGCGTTTCCTATAAAACTTACATTTTACACACAGCATGGTTTAGAGTTAATGTATCGGTTTGATCACAAATTAAACTCCTTTTTTTACAATTGGAAGCTTAGTACAGGATATAAATGCACTTAAAGTTTTTCACATCAACATCGACGGCTTCCCAGCAATAACAAAGTATGTGTGCTGTATATTGATCACAAAATAATTATTAATTTGTGATTGGATACTTAGTTTAGAAAATTTAAAGTTTTGCTACATGCATATGGACGGCAATCTCATCCATTTCAAGATGAGAGGAAATGCTGTTATTCCAAACAAATTTTCATATTGCATACGGATATTTCAATGAAGCATCCTTTGCGATTTTCTTAAAGAATATCGAATAATCATAAACAACGTTTTATGTCAATTTGCCTAAGTGAAAAATGCTTCACACTTTTTTGTGCATTTTCTCGAGAGTTAGGCACAGGCTATACGTTTGTGATCCATTTCGAATCTTGTTTTTTTAATTTACAATAAAATACATAAAGTAAAATTATATCGGAATCTTTATAATAACCCGAACAAACAATCTGTGACATTAAGTTCTTTTGGTTTTTTTTATTTAAGTGTTGACCGGAGTTGGTCCAATAAAATAAAATAACTTAAATAAGATAATTTTTTATCGTTCCATTCGAATGGTAGCTTAATTATTGACGAAGACTTTTGGCCCTACATAACCCCAAAGAAATAAATCTAGAACAAAATTCGGCTGGAGAATTTCGCACAGAATTTTTCTTCTTCTTCGTTAATAGCAACAACAACAACAGAAATTTATATATCAGTAGCCGCCAGTAGATAGTTCGTCACATCAAGCTTAGATAGCTGCTCTTTCATTTGGTCCATCCAACTACGTTTTGGTCGCCCACTTCTGCGCCGTCCTTCGAGTTTATTGTTGAAGACGATGTTGGGTCAAAATATTTTGCGAAGTATTTTTCTCTCGAAAACTGCCAGAATAGATCGATCTGCCTGCGTCATTACCCAGAATACTGCGCTGTAGTTCAAGAATGGAAGCATCAGTGTCTGGTAGAGTTGGATCTTCGTTCTCCGAAAGAGGGATTTATCATTCTAACGCTTGGTTAACGCATTGTAGCAGCGATTTTCGATCAATACTTGGCTCTTAATTTCCTGGCTGACATTATTATTTTTGTTTATGGCGGAACCGAGGTAGAAAAAATCATTTACCACTTTAAAGTTATAGTTGTCAATGTTCACGCAACGTCCAAAACGAGTGGACTCTTTGTTCGTTGAAACAAATCCGACTGCTTCTCAATGCTCGAGAAGGCCGCAGTAACATCCTGCAGTCCTCGGTCAATAATATATCATCGGCATACGCGAGCTGCATGTGGCATGTGTCAAAGATGGTGCCAGTCGTGTTTATTCCTGCCTTTCGCATGATCATCTCCATTTTGATGTTAAAGTGATCACATGGCAGACTATCTCCTAGTCTGAAGTGTCTCTTGGAAGAAAATAAATAAATATGTGCCTGTTTCTACTGAAGACTTCGTGTCAGTCAGTATCAATTCGCAAAGTCGTTTTAGCTAGTAAAAATTTCTGTCGTATCGGACTGTCTAATGCAGCTTTGTAGTCGATATACATATGGTAGGTGTCGATATGAATGTTTTGAGTCATCTCCACTATTTGTCGTAGTGTGAATATATCAGGTATACCAGATCTAAAGTAACACTTATATGGTCCAATCATGTTCACTTGGATAGGCTTTAGTCTGTCATATAACGCACAAGCCAGTACCTTGTATGCGATAGGTAAAAGGCTGATCCCGCGATAGCTGGTACACACAATTGGATCTTCTATCTTAAGCACAAGACAGAGTACAGTCAGATTTCAATAATCGGGCATGCAGTCAGTGTCATCCCGCAAAGTCGTATCAGCTTCGCGGGAATACCGAAATCAGCCATAGCATCTAATAGTTTCTGTTATAACGGACGGTCGAATGCAGTTTTGTAGCCGATAAACAGATGAAAGTTGTCGGTTTGCATTCCATGGTACTTCTCCAGGATTTGTCGTCGTGTGAATATCTAGTCGGTCGTGCGTTTACCATGTCTAAAGCCACACTGATGAGGGCCACTAGACGGGACCACATACTTGAATACAGGACATAGAATACTCAGATTCCAATCATATGCTATGCATTCCTGGAACCAAATTGTACTTATGGGCTCATGCATGCACGTTGCCTGCTCATCGCAGCCGGCTTTAAAAAGCTCTGCCGGCAGCTCATCGGCACCCGCAGCTTTGTTATTGTTAAGCCGTACAATTGCCGTGCTGATCTCGCGTTTGCCTCGGGGATAGACAGTCTACTCAATCGTCGAGGATAGGCGTGATTTTGTCACTTATGCTGCCTTCTGGAACAAGCAGAGGACGAAAGTGTTTCCACCATATATGCAGTAAATTCTGAACTTACTTTTACCTGAATTTCTATAATACAGTTAAATAATTGCGGCGTAGGTCTTCTCAGGAAGAATTGCCAAACACTATTGAATAAAATGAAAATTACAGTTTTACTTCAGTCACGAGTCGTATGTACAAAAGTAAACAAATGAAAATAAGCTTCTTAATGAATCACGCGTTATGTTATGCGCGTAAGCTTATTACACATATTGCTGCAGCCGTTTCATATATTAAGTAGTAGTAAACTAAATTGGCGGCTCTATTAGCATTTTAAAACCTTTAGATTTTTCAAACTGCTGACCATGGTAATGACCCGTGTGCCGCGGTACAAGCTTAGTGAAAAAATGTTTTAAGACTTCTATAGCAAATTGATACGCCGGTGTCATTATGATGTAGAGTAAGTTAAGTAGTCTCTTGATAAAATAATCTACCACTACATAGTTATTAGTCTCATTGTTCGTTACAACGAATAACTTAGCAATAACTAAATTTACAGAATTTTGGCACGAATGCAACCATGCAACGATTCACATCAATTGCTTACGTCTTTCGATCGTTATCGTGCGTATCAGCCAGACAGACAGACAGGCAGATGGTCCTACCGTCTAAATGATACTAGCCGTAGGGTTAGGGTGTACAAATAACCATAGCTGCATTTACATTAATCTTGGGGTTTTTGAAGCTTCAATTTATTTCAGTATTAAATTAAAGCTATAATTCATGGAAAATTTGCATTTTGTTAGGGTGTAAATGTACATCATTGAGAAGACTGCAGTTAAAAGATGTTCTGAGTACATTTTAGTGAGCACTTCTTTTTGTAGAAAGCCTAGGTTGTTCACCATCTTTGGGATCCTTTGATAATGATTCATTGTTGATCCTGCATCGATTGAACTTTGATAGACCTTAATTTCTATGCTGAATTTAAATTCTATGCTGAATTTAGAACATTAGTTCGATAGTGTTCGCGTATGCAGAACGGTAGTTGTCTTTCACTTAATAACGCCATGGCAATTAATTTTCATAGGCTGCTCTTGAATGTCAAAAACCCCTTCGCGCCACTCTGCCATGGCTGCTTAACTCAGGTAACGATTGAAATGTAAACAAACTTGTAGTCCATTTTGTACCTAATATGTACTAATACGACAAATTAAGCCGTTATGCGAGGCCTAAGTGCCTCTTAACATCAGTATATCCAAAATGTTAATGACTCAGATAACATTATGTTAATAACACAAACAAACGTAACATTTATCCGCTGTTAATACTGACTCCACTAACCATTACCTCCCACCACACAGACACACACACACACAGACACGCACACATGAATAGAAAAAGCGTACTCACTCACACTCATAACATAAAACTGTTAAAGTTAATGCGAATGAAAACACGATGACGAGTGCGGGTTGCTGCTCCGAGCATATTCGTGTCATATTGTTATTCTGCTATTCCTCTTTTAATCGTCGTCCGTTTGTTCGTTCGCAGCGAATGTGAAATGATAACATGAATATAGTTCGAGGCGTGCGTGTGTACACTCTCTGATTGTGGGTTTATTTTGTTTTTAGTCGTTTTTGTTTTTCTCCATTCTTTATTATCCTTTCGTGCGGTGTAGCATATAATGTTGTAGTGGTTGTTGTTGTTACTGCCATTTCTGCTGCTGCTGGTGCTTTCTTCCTTTATTTTCATTATTTCATACGATTCTGTAACCGACTTTTTCTCGTCGGTTGGTGTTAACCAGATTGGAAGGGAATGTTAGTAGAGCAAACGGCTGCTGCTGCTCTGGCTACTTCGGGTATTTTCTTGGTTTCTGTTGTGCTCAGCCAGAGCGTGAGAGTGTGTGCGTGCACGTTCTGTTTTCCGTTTTTCTGGTTTCCCACCGAATGAGAGTGTATGCGTGATGTTTGCATGCTTAAAAGGCATTTTAATACCAAAACACTCTCACCGTCTCGCCTCGTCCTCGTTCACATTCGTCTCCTCGTAATGTCATAAAGGAAAAGGAAGAAATAAACTGTGAATGTATTGTATTGCTGAACGGGCGTGTGTATGTGCGTGTGTGTGTGTGTGTATATGTTGAGGGGGGTCTATATGTACTACGTGAAGCTCGTGAGTGAAATGTGAATGTGATTGCAGTTTGGTTAAGCGGTGCGAGCGCAATATTGTATAGTTTAGTAGCAAAACACACTTCATACGTTCGGCGGCTTCTCAAACAAAATAGAAAAAAATATATATGTATAATTATAATAACAAAAACCCCCCTTTCAAAAAAAAAGTTGTAATTAAATAATATTAAATATATATATATATACTCTTATATATATATTAATCAAGTGATTACTATGCAATAATTAAAAATAAATTAAGAATGCATTACAAATAATAATTAAACAAAAAAAAAATATAGAAAAATGTAAAAAAAGAAGTGTTGAAAAGCAAATGCACCCAAATCGAAAAAAAGTGCGTAATATAATAAAAAGTGTTAATTGAATAATTGAATTTAAAATAATTTAATTGAAATTGAAGACAATATTAAAAAAAATTGCCATATATCTGTGTTGTTATCAAGAGTATTCTGCGGTGATTATTAAAAATATATATAAATATTCAAAATTAAAATCTTCAGCTTCTTCTTCATCGGCTGGGTTTTCATCAAAAGTATTACATAGTTGATATCACATCATGCAGTTGGATATGTTGTCGTATTTATGATATTTACACAAATGCAAATTTTACTTCAGTGTTATTTAATTTCGGAAATTTACAAAAAAAAGTTATGTTTGTTGGTTTTGAAATTTAAACGAAAAGAAATTTTACTTGTATGTGTTTATTCGATAAGAGTTATAGTAAAATAATATTTTACAATTAAAAAATAAAAATTTAACAAATTCTGTTTGCGTAAAAAGTCTGAATTGAATTGTTAAAAGTTGCAAACGAAAAAAATTGGAAGCAAAATTTTTGGTAAAATTAGAAGAGATTGGAAAAAATTTAACAATTAAGTGATAATAATATAAATTGGAAAAAATAAAAAAAAAAAACAGAAAGCAATAAAAACAACGATCTAATATTAATTGGTGACAAATTTTAAAAAATTCGGGTTCAAAATACTGAAAACAGAAAATTTAAATTTAAAAAGAAAAAAAAAAAACAATTATTGTGTCAAGACATTTCTAATAAGCATTTAAAAAAATCTTAAAATAATTTACTTATAATAAAGTATTACAACAAATTTTATAAGCGGCTTCAATTATAGGAACATATTTTAATTTGCAAGAGATTTTTTGAATGTACCCGAGCTCTTTGAGTGCAAAGTGTAAAAAATGTCTACAAAAAATTTGACTAATATTCAAATTCTATTTAGTTATTTTCAGAATACAAATAGTGCAAAATTTCTGGTAGCTGTTGCTTTTTGTCGTGAAATTCAACAAAAAAAATATTTTCTGAGAAAAAATTATATAAAGTCTTATGACTTTTTATAATGGGCCCATAAAGTGGGCACAGTTAAAATATTAAATACATATTAAATACATTTTCTTTACTCGACATTATTTGGAAATGAGCCAAAATATGGCTTCAAATATGGACTTTCTATATGTTTAAAAAATATTACCTATTTGCGTTAAAACAGATTTCCATACACTATATATCTTGGGTTAGAGCCAAAATTTTGCACATAAGTTAGTTTTTAGGATATCTTTATTAGGTTATCTTTATTATAATAAAAACAAAATAAGAATTTAAGGCTCTGTCTGAAATAATCTGATTAATTACTTTTCACTTCTCTGTTTATATATTACTGATAATTTCCATAACTGATTTCAACTGCTAAATATTTTGTTTTTGTAATATATTTTTGATAATGTAAACGTTATTTAATTGAATTTTATAAAAAGTCATCAATGGGGCTTTGTCTTTAACTCTTCGACTAGTGAGTCATCCATTGCCCTTATACGATATACAAGGCCCTCAGGAACCTACTTCTATTTGTATGGAATTTTGTTTGTTTTATATTTGTGATATGATTTCTTCAAAATATCAGAGTGAAAAAGCCGCAACGGAACTTTTTAATCGTTCCTATTTAAATCCCAATAAAACACTCAACTATTGGTCCGATCGCCTTGAACTTATTTTCAAACGAATATAGATAAAATTACCTTGTGGTAGAAACTGCTTTGAATGAAGCCATATTTACAAAATGTTGTCGTACGCCAGCGACATCTATAGAACAAATGTAGTACTCGTCGAGACCTATACAGCGATGTGTTGTTGTTGAGATACAAACAAAAAAGCAAAGTTAAAAAAATGATTTCGGCTGTTTTTCGGGGTTGTTAAAGGGGGGTGTGAGAGGAAAAATTTTTTTTCAAGTTGGCCCGAAGTGATCATTTATATCACCCCTTGACTTTGGAATTTTTTTTTCCTAACCCGGTCTTGTGTCGAGTATACTTTCCATGGGTCATCAAAGAAAAGGTACCCAGGGATTTTCTTACTTATAGGAGAGTTAAAAGGAGAAAATCTTAAAAACACTCCGAAAACCACAATTTCTATAACAGTTCTTTAGCTGTAAGTATTAACTATAAAGACTTTCTAAGATGCAATAATAACAGTATATAAATTTATGAATTGCATACAATATAAGACGTGCTCATTAAAAAAAATCAAATTTGAAACACTATATGAGTTCAATATCATAAAAAGTGTTAAAATTTCATAAGTTTTGAAACAAATTTGATATATTTCTGTATCCTCAGAACTTGTTATTTGCTCTTTATACCATCATTCTATACGACCCAAAAGTGTAACACATAGAGAAGGAATCGAAAACTTTTCTAATTTCGTTTCACTATTTTTTAACTTTGAAGGAATTTTTGGCCATTATTTTATTTACATACCCTAATATTTGATATATTATTCCGAAAGTGAATTTTGTCTTTAGTAAAATGCATATTTGTTGTTAAAAATTGGCCAACAAATGGTTAAGTTATTTATGATTTTAAAAAAATATGTATCCTACAACTAATCAATAATATGAGCGTATACTCCAAAAGCTTTAGAAGTGTACCCTAAGCTATTGTTTAGCTTTCATCCCTACGTGGCCCCTTAGAGTACAAATTTGGAAAAATTAGGTAATCGCCTAAATTCTCTATTACGTAAACGTGTAAATGTAGCCTCAGCCGGGCGCTCTGGGCGATGCTGGCACTATTTTCCTCTCTAAAAGTAATAATTTCGAAAAATATATTCGCATTGCACAAAAATTTCATAAGATAAACCGGTACCCTTATTTATTTCTGAATCGTACAACTGCTTCACAAAACTACCGAACACTGTAATTTATGTGATTGTAGTTTTAGCCCATGGGACCGGCTGTGGCATAGTGGTTAGAACAAGTTACTACCATGTGGGAGATCGCGGTTTCGATTCCCGCCTCCAGTTATCTACATTTTTCTTTCACTGCCGGCCCCTCGATGTTGTCGACAGCAACTTCTCAGTATAAGTGTTATATATAATCGGTATGTCTAGTCTCAAATAATGACGTTCGCATTCGTCGATAAACAAGTAGGTGACGATCAATTTTCAACCGATCGAGCTCATATTATTGTAAATTTGTTTTAGCCTAACCTCGCACAAAACTTACCGGTTTTTTGGAACAGTTGGGTTTTCAGTTCTCCCCTACATTGAGGGTCCAACTTAATGGACATACACGTTTATAAGTTTAGCCATTTGGACTGGATGTATCATCCCTTTTCGTCCCTTTTTTTACCAATAAAAATACGAATTTCTCAATACCCCATTTGTCGGCTCTCTCATTCTATAGGGAGCAATTCTATATAAATGTTCGTGACTCTACCTGTATTTTATTCTTAAAGTACGAATTTCTCAAAAATACATAAATATCTTACAACTGCTCCATAAAACTGCTTTATCAGTTTAGTCTGCAAGATTGTACCAGTTTTATCCCATTTCATCTTCTGTATGCCTAAAAGGTACGAATTACGAAAACCCTCTCTAGCTTCATTCTAATTCTATAGGGACCACGCCCATATTAATTTTCACGATTATAGCATTAACCATTTGGTCTAGGCGAAAGTGACATTATTATCCCTTATTCAAATTTTTTACCTCAGAAAGCGTGGATTTCGAAAAAAAATCTTCAATCTAATTTGATAGTGAGCATACCCATATAAATTTTCGCGATTATATCTTTAGACGATTTGGGTTTGGGTCAAGGTATCAATTTATCCCTTTTTGACTATATTTACCCCTAAAAGTACGTGTTTCAAAAAATCCCTTTTCAGCTGAAGTTTACTCGAAAGGGAAAACTACCAGTCGAAATTTAATCATCCTAACTACAGTCACCAGTCAATTTTAAATATATAGATTATAAAATTTTTCATTACAATCGGTTCACTAATATGACCGTTGTAACGATTTTTTTCACAAGGGGCGTGGCAACGCTCATTTCCTATATGAGAAACATATGTAGCAAATCTCAGCTTTATAGCTATAATGGCTTGTGAAATATGACCGATTGAAATTTTAGTTTTTGGGGGCGGTGCCACGCCCCTTTGTTTTATTATGTTTCCTCGTACCCTATTATAGAGACTCTGCTCACAGTACCACACAGTGAAAACGTGACCGATATAACGATTTGTATAAAAAGGCGTGGCACCGCAAGGTGCAATCCTCGTAGCAGTAACATATGTAGCAAATTTCATCTTCATACCCCTGATGCCTCTTTATCTAATTATGTTTTCATGGACAGTACCATCAGGGGTGGGGTGTTGGGTGTTGCATCGCCCTCTTCCCCCAAAAATCTATGTTTCTTGTATGACCATCATGTGTACCAAATCTTGACTTTGTATCTATAATGGTTTATGAGATGCAGCCATTTGAACTTTCGACCTGAATGGGGCGGTGCCACGCACTTTTTATCCCCTTACAGTCTGGATTTTCAAAAACTCTAAATTTCAAGATTCGAGTTTTAGCCGTTTGGGCTGGGGAGTGATCAGCCAGTCAGCCAAGCCTTTTATATATGGGCATTTCCTAGCGTTGCGGACGCATGTTTTGTTTTTCTTATTTTGTAGTTTTCAGGAAAAGTTGAAATATTTTGAAGATTATGTTCATTACATAATTGTAGATTTTGGACAGTACTATAATGTTTTTTTAATAAAACTTTACTTAAGATATTGTATTAAAATTTATGACTGACGGACACACACATTTTTTATAGCCACTTGAAATTGTCTATGAAAATGTGTAAAATTGAGCGAAATTTCTTATGTGATCAATATATTTTTTTTTGTAAAATCAAGAAGACAGTTTGGTGTTTTATAAACAACTTACTTTACATTAAAAATACTTTTACCTTTTATGCTACTTCCATCTAAATGTGCGTTGCGGACGCACACATTGTTCTATTGATAACACAAAGCGACAAAGAAAATGATACCTTGGAAATTATACTGGTAGATGCTGCTGAGCACAACAAGAATCTATTTTTCAAATTTCACAAAACCCCTAAAATCTTGACTTACTACTAAATACCGGTTTTTCGTACCTATTCCCACTTATAAGCCGGTAACGCAGGTAAATATAAACCGATTTAAAGTTTCTCAGAGTATTTGGAAAGAAGGGACTTTCCAACGATATAACTAGTTGGTTTTGTTAAAGTTAAAAAAATTCTTCTTATGATTACAAAAACAAAAAGTTGAATATATAACAATTTTATTCTATGACATCGATCGTCCTTCCGCTGGAAATACCCATATATTAATATTGTATTGAGTGAATCACTGAAAATAAGAAATAGACATAGAAATGGAATGATTTTGACTATCCGAGATTTTGTTGTTAATTTGTTTTTTTTTTTGTAGAACCGGTAGTTTTTCCGTACTTTATTCTTCTTGCAGGATATTAGAGAACACAAATTTTTTCTCGAGATATTAATTTGCCGAATAAAATTCATACTGGAATGCACAGAACTGCTGCATTTTAAATTGGAAACAATACTGCAGTCACCGTTTTAACTCATAATTTATTAGAAGTTAAGGTTTAAAGATCAGAAAAAGATAACATTGTTTCCATTAAAACTAAAAAAATTTTCACTAAATGAAAAAAACTCAATATCACTTTTCCCAATATAGTTTTGTAATGCATTATGGTCCCACGATTTCAAACCACGGCCGTGGCATAGTGGTTAGAACACGCGACTACCATGCGGGAGATCACAGGTTCAATTCCTGGCTCCAGTCATCTTAAAAAAAAAATGTTCTTTCATTGTCGGCTCCCCTAAAATGTTGTTGACAGCAACTTCGCAGTATGTGTCGAGTCAATCGGCGTGTCTAGTAAGAGCTTCTCAAACAGTGACGTTCGCATTCGTCGATAAAAAAGTAGGTGCCGTTAGTTGGGAATCTAAAAATAGAAAGTGTGGTAATTCACAACAACGCGAAAAGCTATCCCATATCTCATTCATGGGGTGCGAAGGGAAATTAAGTTAAGTTGTTATAAATTTACATTTTATATGATATTTTTTTTGTATAAATGTGGTAAATTGATTTCATATATTTCAGGATAGCTCAAGAACCGTTTATCCGAACGCATCAGTACATGTACCAAAAATGTCTAAATTGAATTTCTTCAAAGTCGGTGAAATGTTAATTATACCCTGATAAATGGTTTTAGATTCGTTTGGTATTGTTCCGAGAAGTTATATTTTATAAAAATGTCGACTATTTTTACATCAAATAGACATTTTGGTAATACCGACGTTTTTTTAGTGTTGCACGGTGTAATGATCCCTGTCACGTCCAAACTTAAACACACATCTCTGGCATTTACAAAAACTTAACATGAAAATGCAAAATACTTGTATGAACCTTCAGTGTCATCTAAGTTATAAAACCAAGAAAAATTTTGTACATATTCCAAACATTCCAAAGTTATATACCATAAAATGTAACAAACCCCTCAACAACAAGAACAACAACAACCTACAAAATATCACTGGATATTTATAGAATACTCTTTTCGTACACAAAAGAAACCGAAAGTTTTTACATATTATTTCATTTAACTTGATTTTTGATTAATTCACAAAACAATTCCCCACTCGCTAACATGTAAGGTTAAAATTTCCTTTGTTTTTGTTGTCGTTGTTGTTTCTATCATGCTATGGTGGCTTATTATTTTCTGCTCCATCGCGGTCATAAAGGTGTTAGTGAGTTTACATGTGGTGTGGGTGCATGTGTGTATAAGCGTGAGTATTATATATACCTGAATGTGAAGTAAAGTTAGCGCGCCACCAGCAACAACGACAACACCAACAACACAAATGTTATTAATTATTTATGAAAATTCAACAACAACAACAACAGCAATGGTTGTAATAATAACAATAATAGTAAAGAAATGGAAAAAACGCTAAACTAATACAACTAACTATTACCTGACACAATTCATAGTATTAACGTATGTTCGTATGTGTAGCGTATGTAAAGGAACACATGTGTATACATGTGTATGTATGTTATGTATATGTTTTATATACTGGTAATTCCTGTAGGTTTTTGACATCCTGTGTTATGGAATTACATAGACGAACTTTTATAATTTACAATTTAAAGTGAAATTTGAATTCATTGTAGAAAAAAACTTATGGCTTAAAGTTTAATTTGGAATTCAAAATAAATTACATTAGCTCTTTACATCAATTTTTAGCTCATTGATTTAGAATATTCTGACAACATCACGTGAAAGTAGCCCCAAAAAGTAGAAGTTCTGCATTATTCGTTTTGTCAAGTTACAAGCCATACAAATTTTATATCAATTTGAAGTTAGTAAGTATCGTTTAAGGGTATTTGTCACGTTTTAGGCTCTTTTGTTTGACATAACTCGGGAACCACTAGTCCGATTTAACTGAAACAAAAAATTAAGAATTACAATTCTTTTAATCTGTTAGGTAAACGTTATAACCTACAAAGCAACAGTTTCACTTTTCCATTCATCAAATGATTTGAACTGGGTTGATTTTGTAGCAGATACAATAAAACAGTGTACTCCGTGGCGTATGATTTACGTGGAATATTACTTAAGATAATCATACGCCACCATATGACAATATAACAAAAGAGCCTAAAACGTAACAAATTCCCCTATATTACTAACTTCAAATCGATATTAAATTATTATGGCATGTAACTTGACAAAACGAATGATGCAGAACTTCTTCTTTTTGTGGCTACTTTCACGTGCAGTTCTCAGAATTAAGTCCCAAAATCATGTGATGTACGGTGTTTGTTTAATGTTAAACTGGAACAAATTCAAAAAAACTTATTTTTACTTTGCATCGCATGAATGAGATAAGGAAGAGGTTTTGGCATTTGAGTGAGTAAACACGGGTCTATTTTTAGATTCAAATAACGGGAGGTCAAATCTGCCGTAGGTCAAATTTTTTTGTATGCTCATTTTAACGCGAAATAGTGTTTGAAATAGCCCAAAAAACTGTGACTTACTGTTTTAAAGCATTTTCGATATCAGATGTCTTCAATAAAATTTACCAGGATATATTTTGTGGAACATTTTAACTGTCTATCTCGACTCCTCATATGTCCTTTTCGTCCTTATTTCGAGAAAAAACAGAAAAGAACCTTTAACTATGACTTTAGAACTTTCAAATGTTTTTCCAAAATTTTTCTCAGAAAATTCTACTTGGGGTACTCTAAGACGAACAATTGATGTGGCCAAGCATTACTTATCATTTTGTGTGTTTTCAGAGCACTGTGTAAACAGCGACCTAAATAATTCAGAGTATGCTTATGTTTCTTACCATTTTAATGAATTCTTGATATCAGAACCCTTCAATGAAATTTAACTAGAACATTTAAACTGTCCATCTCGACTCCTTACGTGTCCTTTTCGTCCTTATGTCGCTAAAAGTCAGAAAAGGACCTTAAACTGGGATTTTAGAACATTAAAATGTTCTACATAAATGTTTCTTAGAAAATTCTACTTGGGTACTCTTAGACCAAATATCGAAATCTCCAACGTTTTGTAATCATTTTGTCTGATTTCAAAGCACTGTGTGAACAGCAAACTAAAATAGTCAGAGTACCTATGTTTCTTACCATTTTAATGCACTTCAATAAAATGTAACCAGAAATTTGTTTGTGGAACATTTAAACTGTCTATCTCGACTCCTTACATGTCCTTTTCGTCCTTATTTCGAAGGTGCCTTAAAATGGGACTTTCAAGCATTCAAATGTTCTACACATATGTTGCTCATGAAAGTCTAGTTGGGGTGCTTTTAGGCAAGAAATCGATCGATACTTTTACTTATCATTTTGTCTGTTTTCAAAGGACTGTATTAATATTGACCTAAACTAGTCAGAGTACCTATGATTCTTATTTTTTTAGTGAATTTTCGATATCAGATGTCTTCAATGAAATTAACAAGCATTTTTTTTTTGGAAAATTCAAATTCTCTATCTCGACTCCTTACGTGTCCTTTTCGTCCTTATTTCGAGAAAAGTCAGAAAAGTACCCAAAAAGGTAACTTGAGAGCATTAAAATGTTCTACAAAAATGTTTCCGAGAAAATGCTACTTGGGGTGCTTAAGGACCAAAAAATCGATATCTCCAACTTTTACTTATCATTTTGTCTGTTTTCAAAGGACTGTATTAATATTGAGCTAAACTAGTCAGAGTACCTATGATTCTTATTATTTTAGTGAATTTTCGATATCAGATGTCTTCAATGAAATTAATAAGAATTATTCAAATTGTCTATCTCGACTCCTTACGTGTCCTTTTCGTCCTTATTTCGATTAAAGTCAGAAAAGTGCCTAAAAAAGTAACTTTGGAGCATTAAAATGTTGCACAAAAATGTTTCCAAAAAAATTCTACTTGCGGTGCTCAAGGACTAAGAAATCGATATCTCCAATTGTTACTAATCATTTTGTCTGCTTCCAAAGCACTGTGTGAACAGCGACCTAAAATAGTTAAAGATACCCATTTTTGGCCTTAGATCACTCCAAGTGAAATGTACAGAGCAAAATTTTTGTAAAACATTTGATTGCTGTAAAGACTTTTCTCGAAATAAGTAGGAAAAGGACAGTAAAAAATTTAAACAAAAAATTCACGGTAAAATTCCTTAAAGACATTTTGTGGTGCTCTAAGACCTAAAATCGATTTCTCCAACTTCTATTTATCATTTTGTCTGTATTCAAAGCACTGTGTGAACAGCGACCTCAAAATCAGTACAAGTTAAATATATCCATTTTTGGTCTTAGAGCACCCAAAATGAAATTTTGTGATCAGCAATTCTGTAGAACATTTGAATGTTTAAAGTCCCATTTTAAGGCAACTTTCTAGCTTCTCGAAATAGGGACGAAAAGGACATGCGAGGAGTCGAGATAGAGAGTAAAAAATTCCCCAGAAAAAAATTCTCATTTATTTCCTTGAAGGCTCCTAAAAAGGCACTAAAACAATAATAAACATAGTTTTAAGGACCTTTTGCATACAGAATTTTCGATTAAACTGAAAACTTCACCAGCCCATAAAAATAGTTTTAGCTAGGGGGTATCTTTCCTCTCGGAATTGTAATATACATACTCAACTTAGGATGTTATACCGTAAGGAAATGATTCCGCCCCAAACAAATGTGCTGCACAGTGTTATGAACAGTACATTCTTACCACAGGGACTTGACACTTTTGTGCAAGATACCTTAATTATACTATTCTACACCCAAAAAATCATTAGTATTCCCACAATATTGGATTATGGTCCTCAGATTAGAAATATAGTAAAGGGTGTAAAAACGGCCCTAAAGGTATATTCAGTTTGTATGTTTATATCAATGATCAAGGTCGAATTCAGAGTCGAATTAAACATGTCCGTCCAACTATTTGTCCCTGCGATTACTGACGCAGTTTAAGAGCTATTGAGCTAAAATTTGGTCTGGTAGCCACTATAATCTAAGCGGAAATAACAAAAAAAATACTCACACTTTCCATTAGAACTCAAACTTTTCGGGTGTTAAAAAAATTCATACAACAAGAATTTAAAGAGAATTTTGTGTCTGTTTGTGAATGCATTAGTATTTGTAGGAAAGCTTAAGATATTTATACATTCTAAAAACTTTGATTTAGAATCCATCTAAGTTAAATAAAATTCAGCCATTTGAAATACAAACCTTCTAATCTACAGTCTATATTAATACATTTGTAGTGTATTACTCCTGGTCTAGTTTGTTTGTTATAAATTTTCCGTACTATAATCGCATTGTACTAGGTTTTCCCAGTGACTGGTATTTCATATTTGTAAGTTCTAACTCAACAAACACAATAATAATTTCCTCTAACTATCGACATGTAGCTTTGTTAATAAACTGCCAAGTCACACACACACAAACACACACACATTATAACCCATGCTATAGCATTAGTCTACATCAACGTCATTTTCAACATTATCACAATCAGCTAATACCGTGGCACTGCTACCACAACCACACACACGCATACACACGTGCACACTCGCGCACACATCACCACTCACACAATCACTAATACACACACACTATAGCTACAATTACCTTAATACAATGCAGTATATGTAGTACAAACATAACACTAACACTAATACTAAAATAATTTCAAAAGCAGATGTAGAGTTTCTTTGATGGGCTAAACTCTATATGACTTCCTTGATATTAAACTCTATTCAAAAGTGAAATAATGTACAGTGTTTGTTTGTTCTGCCATATACACACACACACATAATAATATTTAGTGTATATGTGTATAGGTTTTTGTATGACGACGAGTAGCTTCTGCTTCTGTACTACATGTAGTGAGTTTACGTGAGTTTGTGGCTAACTATAGGTACATGGTGCTCATAGTATACTACATACATATATTGCTTTATTTAAGCTATTTTGAATTAGTAAAGCGCAACTACAACTATACACTCGTATATTTTATATGAAATGAAATGAATTTAATATGCATAACTTAGAGACAACAGTCAGAGAGTGTAATACGCTCACAAAATGACAATAAAACAATTAACGGTAATCCATTAAAGTGTCAAACGGAAACATAGAAACTGTCAAATAAGTCTATAAAAGTTAAGAGTTTTTTGTTGTTGTTGTTGAGTAAGAGAATATACATTATTGTATAAAAGCTTTATGTAAATTAAGGAATTCAGTCGAAAAAAGGTTTTGAATTGAAATTTAAATGAAATTTGCATTAAGTTTGATATAGAATAAACAAAAGTTGTTATGTGCGTTAATGTTTATTATTTTAAGCCTTTAATTCATTAAGTAATAATTTGTTGCCTCTGGTTCTAGAAGAATTGATATAACAACATTTATATCTTAAAGGAATGTTTGTAAAAAAGTTTTATATGTTAAGTATGCTTTAGATCAGTCTTTATGTATAAAAAACTGTTGCCAGCGTTTTACTAATGTAATACATTTTTTGATTTTTTTCCATTTTCCATTGGCATATTTTTATTTTTAAAAAAATTTCATAAAAACTCAATTTCAAAGTTTTCTCTTTTTGCTGAATTTTATGATAAGACGTCACAGGACACCATGTCATACTTAAGTTTTAGCTATAGGATATGTTCAGAAATTTTAATTCAAGTACTTTGAGGGACCATGCTAACCCTATACCAACTTAATATAAAGGTGGTTTTGCCCCTTTCGCGGAAAAGTGTTTTACGGATAAAAATTGTACTATAAGCCTCTGAACTTAACTCGTATGCCAGAATTATGTCAAAAAATAATATCCGTTTAAGGATTTGTTTCTTATTTATTACGAATTGGGACCAGCCATGACATGATGATTAGAACAAGCGACTATCATGCGGGAGATCCAGGGATCGATTCGTTGTCGACAACAACTTTGCAGTAAAAGTCTAATAAAAACTGACGTTCGTATTCGCATATAAACAAGTATTAAGTGAGACTAAAACTGAAACGTGTTTGTTTACAATAACGCGAGAAACTATTCTATACATCATTAATGTTATAATAGTGCGTACGAAAAAAAAGTTTTATGTAAAATGTCGCTATATCACATTGACCACATAGTTTAAACCTGAACTGAAAACTTATTTCAAAAAATAAATGTTTTTAACAAAATTTTTATTTTGTATTGATGGTGAATAAATGCATTTGCTTTACTAAGACAGCAAATAACTAACTGCAGTGATCAATGATTCCCTGATATTTACGATGAAAATAACAATTTAACAGTATAGCGAAGGGAAGCAAAGCATGCACCACCAACTCAATCTACACGAAGGACCTACTCGACCAAAGCTTACCCGCCGAAGAACGGAATTGTATTGTTGATCTATATGTGTAAATAATGAATGTGTTTTTATCCTTTGGTTCAAGATCTATCTCTATTATTGCTAGAAGAATTTATTTTACAAGAGTTGTGTGAAATGGGTTATGTTGACAACTGGCAGGGCGGATAGCTATTTCGATAGTTGCCAAACCTTAAGTGTTAAAAGCTTCAAGAAATCATCGAAAAGCTCAAACACACTGGTGCGAAAATGATATCAACAAAGACCACACGTCAACAATTTTATACTGATTTTATTTTTAATAATTTCAACTTAATATTCCAAATACTGAATCTAAAACTTGCCTTAACTGCACAAATGCACACACAAGCAAATAACCACTGAAACCCTTACACTCATGCACATGTGCCACACTCTTTTCCCTTGCTTCAGTTAGATAAACCAATCTTAATAAAACCTAGGTAAACAATTGATACGCATGTGCTCTTACCTTTTAGAAGGGATGACATCACTAACAGAGTCTTTATGTGATGCCAATTTTTTATTACTATTATTTAAAACCATGTGGGATCAAATCCAAAGTTAACCAATACGCAAAACACTTGTGTGTAACATTTATTCTTACAAAGACATCATGTTTCATGAACAGTTTGGGTTTTTTTTCGAACTTAAAACTTTCAAAACTAAAACAACAATAACAACCTGCCAGGCAGTACATCATTTGGATGTTTTAAAATCTGGCTTTTCTTATTTAGCTTGAATATAATGACAATGACAGTGCTGTCGTTATTGCACGTGAGGGCGACACAAAATGTAGTTCTTTGTTTCAACATCACAACTTTTCGATACGATAAAAGTACCTTTAGATTCAATAAAAAAATTTTTGCCATTAATTTCGCTTTACATCCCATGAATAGAACAGCTTCTCACGTGATTTTGGATTCACAACTACGGCACCTACTTGTTTATTGACGAATCCAAACGTCACTGTCTTCATTCGCATTTACTAGACATGCAGATTGACTCGACACTATACTGCAACTTGCTGTCGACAACATTGAGGGGTACAACAATAGTAATTTTTGGTACAATAAAAGTACCTTTTGGTACAACAAATTGTACTATTTGGTACAATAAAAGTACCTTTTGGTACAACAAATTGTACTATTTGGTACAATAGAATTATTATTCGACACAATAAATTGTACTTTATGTTACAATAAAAGTACTTTTTTAGTACATTAAATTGTACTCAATGATACAATAAAAGTATTTTTTTTGGTGCAATAAACTGTACTATTTGGTACAATAAACGTAATTTTTGGTTCCACAAATCGTATCTTTGGTACTTTAAAATGTAGTATTTGGTACATTAAAATTTATTATTTGGTACAAGAAAAGAATTTTTGGGTGCAATGTATTGTACTTTTAGTTACAATAAATTTTATTTTTTGTACAACAAATGTACTTTTTGGTACTCTTAAATTTTCTTTTCGATAAAATAAAATACCTTTTTGGTATATTAAAATAAACTATTTGGTAGAATAAAAGTATTTTTTTGGTGCAATGTATTGTACTTTTTGGTACACTAAATTTAATTTTTGATACAATAAATTGTACTATAATTTACAAAAAAGATAACTTTTTGGTACAACAAATTGTGCTATCTTGTACAGTAAATGTACATTGTGGCACAATAAATTGTGTTATTTGGTAGAATAAATGTACTTATTGCAATTTCAAATTGTTCTTCTTTGTATAGTAAAAGTGCTTTTGATACAATAAAAGTACTTTTTGGTACATTCAAATGTACTATTTGAAACAATAAAAGTGTTTTTTTTTGGTGCAATATATTGTATAATAAATGTTATTTTTGATACGATAAATTTTATTGTTTGTTACAATAAATTGTACTATTTGGCACAATAAATTTTTCTATTTAGTACAATAATTGTAGTTTTTGGCGAAATAAATTGTACTATTTGGTTCAATAGAAAAAATTTTGTACAATAAGTTTTACTTTTTCATAAAATAAAAGTACTTATTGTTACAATAAAAACTCTTTTTGATACAATTAACTGTACTGATTGCTAAAGTAAACGTACTTTTTGGTGTGAAAAACAATTTGTTTTGAATCACGTACTATCGTGCATATCATATTTTATTGCAGTTGTTTTACAAAACTCTGGTTTGATCTATACTCACAGACTTTGGTCTTACGCTCTCTTGCTTTTCTTTCCTTACCAAAACAACAACGTTATCGTGGACTAGTGGTTCATGAGTTATGTCACTTCAAAGCCTGGAGCTTTGAAACTTTAACTGTCTTCAATTGTGCTCAAATTTTGGATATCGCAAAATCTGGAAAGACTCAGGAGATAGCACTGACTGGAGATAGCTTCCTGCAATGTCTTAAGATATGGGAAAAGCACTAAAAACCTGCCATGAGCAAAAAAAAATCGTATGGCCATTAAATAATGAATGCAGCCAACTTGAAAAAACGAATGATGCAGAAGTTCTATATTTCGGGGCTACTTTCACGTGTAATTCTCAAATTTGAGTCCCGAATCAATGAGCTGAAAAAAGCTGACTAATTTATTTTGAAGAAAAATAAAACATGAATAGATTAAAGCAAGTGTAGTTGTTTATTTTTTCAGCAAAATTGGACTAGGCGTTCTTCATTTATGTCAAATGAAAGCTTCCCAAACGTGGCTATGGAGCTTTGAAACTTTAAGCCTCTATCGGCACGGGTAAACATATTCCAATCGTGCTCAAACTTTGGCTACAGTAAAATCTGCAAAGACTACTGATTTTTTGGATGTAGTACTGACAAAAATTTAACATCGATGATTTACGACCACCCTAGTGTGCATGTCTTGTGCGCAGAATCAAAACAAAAACATGTGTTGAATAAAAAGCAGGGCTTGAAGCCGTTTCAAAAGCACTTGAGCAGGGCTCTTCTTAATACCAATAAAACTAAATTATATTCTATATTATAATAGTGGGCCCGGCATTGGATAACACAATGCAACAAATTTTTGATCCCGACTTCTAATTAGTTGATCCTTATGTAAAATTTCATGCTGAATTCAAATCTGCTCTGATATATTTGAAAAGTAGAACGGTTTTTGAGATATTTTCATTCATTTTTAGTGTTTTGAAAAAATTTTGGTCTACTAAAATGCCATTTGATGACCAAGGGCAAAAAAATTTTGTAAGATCTTATTCTACCATGTAGTTGGCTGAAACCGGAGTAATTTTTACGGAAACAAGGAAAGAAACTTAATGAAAGACAGCGAAAACTTGAAAAATCATCTAAATTTTTATCAAAATCTAACTTTGAAGTGCCATAACTTCATCATTTATGATTGGATATTAAACAGCTATCGTTTTTTTAAGAAATAATTTTATTATCTTTTATTTTCGTCACAGTTTGCAAACATCGGCGAACTACAACCAGAGAAAATGACATTTAAGTAGAGCTACCTTTTTTCAAAACACTAAAAATTCAAAAAACACCATATCTCAAAAACTGTTCTACTTTCCACATCTGAGAGAAAATTTGAATTCAGCGTGAAATTTTACATTAAAATGTATTATTAAATGTCCCGGATACAGAAACTTTTGAAATTTTGTGACATAGTGTAATTGACGAAAATTAAACATTAACTTCATATAACGTATTTCAGGGAATTGTCTCACTGTTATATGTGCTGTCATATTTCACTTTTAAACAAACTATGGAAACGCCTCCTATTCCTATCCGAGTGCTATATGTGTACTACATTTCATCTCTCTGGGGTTAAGTAACGTTTTCATCACGCCCATTTTAGGCTTACCAATCTAAGCATAAAAGACATTTCGACCACGATTAATTCGTCCACTGATCAAAAATTTATACTTTTTGTACCGAGCAACATCTACATATAAAGTTTAATCTATCTAGGCCTAAAATACAGTTTAGCTAAGGCTCCCTCTGCCCTTTGATTGAAAATATAAATTTCGTCTGAAAATTTCAGCCAATCTGGCTTAGTACTATCTGTGTACCTGGACCGTCCATTTATCGAAAATTAAAAATTAGTCTGCATAATCATATTTGTGTTGCAGAGTCATATCAGGATATCAAATTTTGTCTCTCTATGACTTAAATACATGTTGGCCACGTATTTTCCGCCCACTGATCGAACGGAAAATTTCGCCTGCAAATTTCTACTTGAAGTGACAAGAACTATATGTGAACTAAATTTTATATCTTTTGATTAAAAAAATGTTTTGCTACGTCCAACATGCCCATTTAATCCAAAATGTAAAAAATATTTAACCTAGAACATTAGAACATTATAGAGCGAAATCTGAAAAGAAATTTAATCTTTTATAGAAACTTTAGAAATATTAAAAAAGTGGGCATACAAATTTCTATAAAAACCATTCTTTGCTTTTTACGAACATTATAACAAAAAATTAGTCAAATTGGTACATGCGTTCTCAAGTGATGGCCTTAACAATGACCAACAATTCATTTTTATATATTAGAAGATTTCTCAATATTTTTTTTAACAAATTTTTTAAAAACTTCTATAAAAATTAGTAATGAAAAAATGGTTTTAAAGAGTCTAATAAACAAAATTAACTTAGATATGTATAAACATTAGGCCGACTCACCAAAAAAAGTAGCTTCGGTCCACCACCAAAATGTACCTAGCTATGTTTTATGATGAATCCCTTGTCGTGGCTAGGATCAAGATCCAGTGATCTGGACCGTTTTTGAAAAAGTATTTTTAAGAGTTTTTCAGAGATTTTTAATATTTATCTTAAGACAAAATATGCAATATTAGTATCATTATATCAAATATATTAAGACACATTCAACGGTATGAAAAACATGCCCTCAAATGTCCTGAAAAGTAATTTTTTAAGAGATATTCTGCAGATTTTTAAGTTAAGGGTGGACCGAAGATAAATTTTTTTTGATCCCATACAAAATATGTCCAATACAAATATTTACTTACTGACATAATTTTATAAAATTTCAAGTCGACAACTAAGTTCTGCTATTAAAATAATAAAGTTAAAATAATTTCACTTGATCTTCACATAAGTTTGAATTAATTCATATAACTCAGAAAGTGTTAAGCCAAATGTAACAATTAATTTGTGTGTCCATTCAAGAGCTTTAAGACGAATGACGAATACAACCAGAAACCTGATTTTTTATTTCTAATTTTATCACGATTTTTTCATTTTTATTAAAATACCGCACGCAATATAAAATTAGTGTCGACAAAATATCTATTTCTTATATCTACTATTAGAGTTGTTATTACAATATCTAAATCTCTCCGAACCTTCAACTGTAGCGTTTGTCCTCCCAGTAATTATGTTTGGGCCACATTTTATGTCCTCCAACAAATACCGGCGCCATGTATCCGTGTTCAATTCGGCGACCAAAGCACTGCGTTGCATCTACTTTTGATTTTGCAGTTATGAATCAATGCCAAGGTTTTTTCGGCATGCGTTTTGGCAATGTCCATGTAATATTTTCGTTTTTATTATTTGCAACTTGGCACACATGATGCCTAATTGCTAAAAATTGCGTCACTTGTTTAATGTCAAGATTTTTTTTTATGATATTCCACAGAAAAGGTTTCGCAAAATCTTAAGCAATTGTTTTGTTACTTATTACCATAAGAAACGCATTATCATTTGTGGTGACCTCATTTTGAGCATAATGAAGATTGTCTCTCATTGAAAATCCACAGAGGTATCTTGAATGAAATCAATCTATTAAATCTAAACGACATGTTATAAAATATTGAATACCATTTAAAATAAACAAAACATTAAGTAAATTATTTCTGGGCAATATTTGTGGTATAATTGTAGTATTCTCTTTGTTGGCATGCCAATATATTTTATTTGACTTTATTTTTTTGCATGTCAATACTTGTATTTTATTCGTTATCACAGAAATGCGTTTGTATTTGTTGGCAAAAAAACAATAACAATTAAATGTTTACATTGTGTGATAAAAATGTATAATTAATGTCAAAAATGTTGAGTTCTTTTTCAGCTCAGCTATTTACATAAAGTAAATAAATAAATTAAATTAAATGTATGCCAACAAAATGTTTCAGTGTATTAAAATAACACACTTTTTTGTTATGCTAAAGATACGTGGAAAATTGTTGGACAAAGCTAATATTTTGGATATAAAATTGACGGCGATTTGTATAAAAAACACGACAAGTTGTAAATTATATGCAAAAAATCGCAAACAATTTAGCATCGAGTAATCATAAAGGACTCACGAATATGTATGTTATTTATCATTGTATTGTATGAGAGCAGAACTTTAATAGCGAAAATATTTTCAGTTATGGCAGTTACAACTAAACAAATTATATTTGCAACCCATGAATGAGATATGGCACTGATATAGTACTGAATACAGTAGGTCAATTTCCAATTTCGTAGTTCGAAGATCTGTTTGTCAGACATAGGCCGATTTCTGAACAACTCGATGTGCTGCCAGCTGCATGTAATTGTGGTACAAACACACAATCATGCGCCAATGTCGGGTATTCTAATCCGTGTGCGTAGGTCTTTTAAAATCTAATTTAAATCATATTTTTCTAATTTCAGTCAATGTTTTTCAGGTAGGCCAACTGCAATATATATTTACACAACTCAACTAGTAAATTCAATTAATATTTACTGAAATTTCAATTCAATAAAATGTTAAACCATCCATAGAACCACCACCACCGCCACACTACCTCTTGTTATGTAATATTGTGGTCATTGCGTGGTTTTTGGCCGACTCTGATCCCTGTCTCCCACTCTCTCACTCTCTCGCCATTTTTAGTTTCCCAACTAAATGTAATTAAATAGTTCACATTTTGTGTCATTTTTAATGGCTCTTCAATAGTTTTGATTGTAGCATTTTATGCAATGATAAATTCATTCATTTGATACTAATGGAAGGACAGCGATGTTATACACAAATAGGTTTCCATGCCGCAATTATTCTAAATTTTCGGAAAATAAATCAAATAGAGTGAGATAATAGAGATAGAGATAAGCGGTGTCATGGTTACAAAAGTAGTGGCAAACAATGGCAGTGATGATGGTGTATTAAAAAGTAAACAAAAACATTTAGCGGCAACTCTAAGTGTAGAACGTTTCTAAAATTAAGTTAACAAAATAAGGAACATTTTTGGAAAAGTTGAAAAAATTAAAAGTATATTCAAAATACAATAATGCTTGAGATACACAAAAATAAATTATTATGCTGCATGCAACAAAAACAAACAGTAGGGCTCTTAGTTAGAATGTTTGAGAAACGAAATCAAATAAAATATTTTTTAAGTGGTAGAATTACATAAAAAAATCTTTGGAATTAAATCTATTTTTTTATTGTCTTACAAAATGCTAGAATTATATTTCAATATATATATTTTCCAATACAATTGATATATCGCTGACACAAAAAGGCCAGTAACTAATTCCATATATAGAAAATTTTCGATACATAAAAATATTAAATACTAGCTGGCCCGGCAGACTTCGTCCTGCCTCCAAATTAATTTAAAAGATGTTGAGTGCAGTTGAAATCTAATAACGATTGGTATTCCCGGACATATTCTGTACTTCATATAAATCTATATAGACCTAAGACATTATTTTTGTAAGAAGTGCTAAAATGGTACAGCAGTGTCGTCCAGGATATGACAAAAACTTACTTATTGATACGCATATATTCTAAAATCACATTTTTAAGCCGATTGACATTGTCCCTTTTTATTCCAAGGAGCGCCAATTTCCAAAAATCCCTTCATATGGCTCAACAACCCTATTAACCGTTTGGTCTAGGTGAGAGCAACAGTTGTTCCCATTTTCCCCTAAAAGTTTGAAATGCGAAAAACCACTTTGTGAAGCTCTCTAATTCTATAGGAAGTGCACCAACATAAATGTTCGCCATTCTACCTAAAGCCATTTTGCGGCCTGGGTGACCATCTACAACCCATCCCTAACTTTCACTGAAATTTTGGGACAAATGGGGTCAACGGTTTTCACAATTAGTGGTGACATCAAAATGTACATCTTTTTTTTTTTATATATAGACTTCTGAATAACTATGAAGTTAAAAAAGTGACTAAATGACATGCCAAAAATTAAGTGTATCATAATCTAAACAACGGCAACTGGTTCCAAACATACATTCAAAATTTTCTCATGTCAAAAAAATCATATATTTTAAGTTTAAGTAAAATCGGACAATGGATATAAATTTTCGAAATAATTCAACCCCAGCCAAATCAACTGTAGGTACATATATACAAAAAAAATTCCCATAATAAAACAAATATACATTCAAAATTTCAGTCAAATTGTTTAATTCGTAAAAATTTTCATTATAATTCCACCCTAGCGACACCTACCGGGTCAGTTTATACAAACAATTTTTTCTCAAGGTTCCACAAACATAAATACTAAATTTCAGATAAATTAGTACATGCATTCAAATTTTCGATATAAATCCACCCTAGCGCCATCTACCGAGTCCATTTGTACATACATTTTTTCTGATGATCAAACAAACATAGATTCTGAATTTCAGTTAAATTGGCCCTTTCGTTAAAATTTGGATTGTAAACCGACCCCAGCGCCAACTACCGGGTCCATTTGTACATAAAATGTTTTCTCATGATCAAACGAATATCCATTCTAAATTTTGGTTGAATTGGTACATGCATTCAAATTTTCGATATAAATCCACCCTAGCGCCACCTGGATCGAATAAAAAAAAATCTGCCAAATCGCTCCAGCCGTTCTCAAGTGATGGTATGACATACGTGGACCGTTTCATTTTTAAATATATAGATATTAAAAACTAGTGGACCCGGCAATGCTTTGCTATCGCTTACTTAACGAATACTTATAATATGTTGGGCACGCCAACTTAAAGGGCTAAGCTTAAGCGTCGTCTTCTACGCTCTCTAAAGAATGCGTTACCCCATGTTACTCCTTAAAACATTTTTCCCATTTTCCCTTCTGCGCTCCGATCTTAAATAAAAGGCTTACCTTCATATTCTCGCCGGTCAAAATTAAATAGTTTGTCGGTATATTCATGTCTGCATTGTCGAGTACTATAAAGACTCATTTAAAGTACATACGTCATTCTCAGTAGTTCCCTTATTTTCTAACGACTTGTTAATAAAATTTTTGATAAAAAAACTGACGCATTGTTAATAGTTACTGAGTCAAAAGTCAAAAGTTTCAGCAAACAAAATTTAAAAATATTATCAATTTATGAAAAAAACTTTTCTAGTCTTTGCTCTTTGTTTCAACAACTCTACTTTTTGATAAAAAAAAGTACTACATGGCACAATTAAAAAACTTTTTGGTACAAAAAAGTACGCATTAGCACATATAAAGTACTTTTAGGTACAAAAAATATACTCTGTGGTATAATTAATTGTTCTTTTTGTGCGCAATAAAAATACTTTTTAATACAATAAATTCTACTTATTGGCACTAATAAAGTACTTTTCGATACCATAAATGTTCTTTTTGGTACAATAAATGTACTTTGCAGTACTATAAATTGTACTTTTTGGTACAATAAATTTTACTTTTTGGTGCAATAAATGTACTTTTATGTTAATAAACTTTACTTTTTGGTACAATAAATGTAATTTTTATATATTGTACTTTCAGGTATCGAATATTATCTGTATTAAAATACAGTTTTACCACGCCCTATTCGGCCACTTATTGAGAATAACAATTTCGTCTGTAGATTTTAATATGAAGTGCCGAGAACTATCTAGGTACCAAATTGTATTTCTCTGGGGCTAAAATACAGTTTGGTCACGCCCCTCAGCCCACTAATCCAAAATTTATATCTCGTTTGCATATTTATATTTGTAATGTCTAACACTACCTGTTTATCAAATTTTATCCCTGTTTTATACTGTTTTGCCACCCCCCATCCGCCAATGATCCAAAATTAATGTTTCGTCTGAATATTCATATTAGTGTTGCCGTGTACTATCTGGATGTCAATTTACATATATCTCTCTTGTGTTAAAATACAGTTTGGTCATGCCAACTGATTCAAAATTAAAATTTTGTCTGCATATTCGTACTCGTATAGCAGAGTACTATCTGTGTATCAAATTTTATTTCTCTAGGGCTAAAATACAGTTTGCCACGCCCATTCTGCCCACTGACCTAAAATTTGAATTTCGTTGGCATATAAATAATAATATTGGCGAATACTATCTGTGAATCAAATTTTATATCTCAAGGGCTTAACTACAGTTTTGCCACGCCAACTCCTTCCACTGAATTAAAATTTTGTCTACACATTCATATTCGTGTTGTAGTGTACTATCTGGGTGCTAAATTTTATCTCTATAGGGCTAAAATACAGTTGTCCACGCCCCCTTCCAAAATAAAAATGTTGTCTGCAAATTCATATTCGTGTTGTCGAGTACTATTTGTGTACCAAATTTTATATCTCTAGGGCTATAATACACTGATCCAAAATTAAATTCCGTCTGCATATTCGTGTTCATGTTGCCGAGCACAATCTGTGTATTAAACTTTAACTCCTTAGCTCTAAAATTATGTTTTGCCACGCCCACTCCGCCCACTGGTCCAATTCCACTGGTCTTCATTTTCGTATTCGTGTTGTCAAGTATTATCTGTGTATCAAATTGTATCTCCTAGCTCTAAAAAAAGTTTTGCCATGCCCACTTCCGCCCATAGGATCAAAAGATTATAGCCTACAGTAAATTGCATATAGTACACTAACTATCTTCCAAATTTCATTGAAATCGGTTCAGTCGTTTACGCGTGATTAAGCAACAAACAAACAAACAGACAGACATTCACATCTTCTTCTTATATGTAAAAATGAATTGATGTGCAGTTGTCTCGCTAAAACTCAAAAACGGCTGGACCGATTTTCAATTTTTTTTTTGTTTTGTTCGCTATTGCTTCCGGATGGTTTAAAAGGTTTATTTTTTCAAAAAGTGGGCGGCGACACGCCCCTTTCTTCAAATATCGCTCAGACGGCTTTTCTAATAGACCGATTGATACAAAAATTTTACCATGAGGTACTGTTTACCCTGTAGATAGTTCCTGACTACATTTGGTTGTAATTAGATAAAGGGGCGTGGTACCGCCCATACAACTTGAAAATTGAAAAGACTATATTTCATGAACGTTCAGATGTATGAAGATGAGATTTGGTATATATGTTGTTTGAGCAGTATTAATTACAGCCAGGATGGCAGTAAGATCGATTGATACGAAAATTTTATCAAGTGGTACTGTTGACCTGTTGATAGTCTCAGGCTATATTTGATTGTGATTGGATAAAGGGGCGTGGCACCGCCCATACAACTTGAAAATCGATAGGGCTATATCTTATGAACTATCAGAGGTATGAAGATGAGATTTGGTATGTATGTTGTTGGAGCAGTATTAATTGCATCCAGGGAGGAAGTGGGCAGTGCAACGCCCCCTTTTCAAAAATCGCTCTAACGGACTTTTCTAATAGATCGATTGATACGACAATTTTACCAAATGGTACTGTTGACCTGTTGATAGTCCCAGGCTATATTTAATTGTGATTGGATAAAGCGGTGTGGCACCGCCCATTCAACTTGAAAATTAATAGGGCTATATCTCATGAACTATCAGAGGTATGAAGATGAGATTTGTTACATATGTTGTTGTTGCAGTATGAATAACAGTAAGGGTGGAAATGGGCTGTTCCACACCCTTTTTAAAACAAACAGTTAAAACAGAGATATGAACAGTAAGGTGGGCCAGTTTTTTATTCGCAAAAAATCGTAACCAAAAATCGGAATTTACGATGAATTTTAGGAAAATTTCACCAATAAACTTTGTGTCTAAAATCAATTCCTAGCTCGCGTTGAGAAGCATGAAGATTTCAAATAGAGATTTTTGTTTTTTTTTTTAAATGAGCACAAACCGAAAACTTCAGATATATATTTTTTGAGACCTTATGCGTAAAACTGACTTGCCAACAAACTAAATGAGGTATAACAGAAGCAAATCTATGTATTTGTTAAAAAGTTATGGCCTCTGAGAGTTGGCATACAGAAATTAAGTTTTTAAAAATCATTTTTCAGAATATTGGTCCCAATAAAAAAACAATTATTTTCGTCTTGGCCTCCAAACATCGGAATGGAAGGTAAAAATTAGAGCCGTGCCCATAGGTCTGAAGTAACAGAAAAAGTGCTCATTGCTAAAAAAATTTCTCTACCTGAAATCTTCATGCTTCTCAGCGCGAACTAGGAATTGATTTTAGACATATAGTGTCTTAGTGAAATTTTCTAAGAATTCTTCGTACATTCCAATACTGATATACGATTAACACTTTTTTTTTTACTCGAACTAATTGATTCGCCCTAATGATCAGGCTATTTCGAACTAAATAAGTTAAAAGTGCCGAGGCGCTGCCCACGCACTTCAATAGTTAACTTTTAACTGTATCAAATAATGGTCCTTTCACTAGGCGGTTGAGGATGTGCAGACTAAAATAATGATTTTTTTAATTTACTTTACATGTATGTATTTTTCAAATACTTTTCATTAGAGCGAATCGCTAATAAATTATATAGATAGAAAAATTAAGCAGTATTCATTGTAGTTATACTACAATGGTAAATTTTAGAGTATATCAGAGGTAACATTAGCAAATAATTGTAAATAACCTATGCATGGGGTATTTTTCGTGACATATAGAACTTCTGATAGGTATAAGTGTAAATCTAGCTGTCATACTAATGAAGTGTGATAGACTTTCTTTTAGTATACTTTGCAAAATCACCATGCAAAAACTAAACAAGAACAACATTTACAAATCTTGCACGTTCTGTTCGTCAAACTTATGGAGCCCTTTGTGAAGTTGAGGGTACATATAATGATCCATCTGAGCAGCTAATAGAAGCATCGACGCTGTACACGTTAGTGTGACAGGGGACTCTAATTTATCGAACCGACGTCTTTCTCAGCAACTCGGTCTCTGCAAATGCTGAGGAATTATCTTGGCCTACATTCATATAAAATCCAACTGGTAGAAGAGCTAGAGCCAGTGGACGATCAATTAATTTTTTATTTATCATGTCATTGCACATTATTTGAAGGAAATGGTTCCAACACGACGGTGTAACATGCCATACAGCGCGTGAGACCATCACTTTGTTAAGCTAAACGTTGGTGACCGAATTATCTCAGAAAATGGTAACACGAGTTCAATACAAAAATTGTATTCCGGATTATTCTTGATCCGTGTGAGAAGAAGACGTCATTTGCGGTCAATAACAAAATAACAAAAATGTTTTTTTTTACCAAAGAGATAGTTAGTATACAGATGGTTCCCGCTACTACGGATCAAAATAAATGATTTTGATCTTTAGAGGAATGTCTGTTTCCGATTGTGGAAGAAGTGGTTTTTCGCCCTACATACAGAAAAAACCTAATCTACATGTCGGCACTATAGATATCACTTTGCTAATGAACTATTTTATTGGCATTTACAACAATAAAACGTAATTGGTTAACTTTAATGTTAAGGAGTTACTTTAAATAAGTTACATAAGTTAATAAACTCAACATATTATTGTCGAGCTTAAGTACCATTTTCAAAGTACTTTGTAGACCTAAATGTGAAATATATTACAAGTTAATATGCAATAGCGAAGCATTGCCGGGCCCACTAGTATGTTATATTTTTCAGCTCATTGATTTGGGACTTAATTCTGAGAACTGCACGTGAATTCATTTTTTAATTTTGTTTCAGCTAAATGGGCCTAGTGGTTCTTGAGTTATGTCAAACAAAAGAGCGTAAAACGTGACAAATACCTCTATAAGATACTTACTCACGTCAAATTGATATTAAATAATTATGGCATGTAACTTGACAAAAACGAATGATGCAGAACTTCTTCTTTTTGGGCCTACTTTCACGTGCAGTTCTCAGAATTGAGTCCAAAATCATATGTTGTAGGCAATGATACCAAGCCTTGGCCCATGAATAGACGTGGAAGAAACGTCCATGGTGGAAAGACGAGATTTTAAAATCAAATTCTCCAATCTGCAACTAATGTGATACTACTTGTTCTACGTTAATCCCACATCTCGCCAGTAATGTGATATTTTATAGAAAATGAATATGCGCTAACAATTAGTTCGCTACTGAATTATTAATTTTTCCCTCGTTAATGCTTTATTTTTTATCTCCGCCAAGCATTACATGAACTGCATATAAAAACTATTGCTGTGCTGACGTTGTTAAACGAACGCTTGTGCCGAATTACGTCAATTAATCACTATAATACGTAATTGTTGTCGTTTCACTATTATTTCCTCGTATTATAGAAGCACAAAAAGAAATTAAAGTAAATTAGAGTGAACAACAGTAGAGAAAAAGTTGTTAAACTAATTCCTTTTCTCCACTTAAGTTGAGCTGTCATTTAACCGCCAAACTTCGGCCTTCCTCATTCCTAAAAAAATAAAACAAAAAACGACAATAACGACTATAACGGAAAAAAGGCTTAAACAATTTGAAAACGTAACGAAAGAAGCAAAACCATTTTGTGTTATTTTTTTACTCAAAATAATGGCACAGCGGCCGAGAAGTTTAATGAATCATAGTAGCAGCAAAACATGAAAAAAGTTCTATTTCCTGTTTTTCTTCTTTGTTTGTGTGCGTATTTTGACTACTTTTGGCGGCGGACGCGCCTGGTTGGAGTGTATGGTTGTTTGTATTCAGCAGGTCCTTTCGACAATAATTCTCAGGTCATTTGATTTTGTTGTCCCTTAGGTGCGCTGCTAACGGGATAGCGGGTGGTTGACTGTTATGTCATGTGAAACTTTGGCCCAAGTTTAAGTATCAACTTTCATGTTATGCCTGATTAACATTAATCGGTTGTTTAAATAGATTTGGCAAAGTTTTTTAATAAATTCTAGTGATTATCTGTTTTGTTGACAATAAAGGAAATAAATGCTATAGGATAGGGTGTGAGAGAACCTAATACTTTAAGACAATGTCATTTTGCAAAATTCGTAATATGTTTAAGTCTGTTTGATTAAAAATATCTTTTTGTAAGAAGTGGCGAGAGGTTCAATGTTAAAATCTTTGATGTTTCATCCAAATTTGAAACACTTCTGGATTAGTATCTAGAAAACACATTGCTTGTATATAACAAAATTTTCTCCACTACTACACCACTAGAAATTGTGCTAATTTGACTAAAATACCACTAATAGTAACATTGACTTGTCATAGAAGTGACGTAACAGTGATACCCTAACAAGTATTTTCCAATTTTTTCTGTGTTCTGTATTAAACACGACCAGGCTGTATATCTTAAAATTATTAAGCAAGTGCAAATCTGGTGTAATAAAATAAAATTAAATTAAATAATTCCCTGAACTTTCAACTTGCGTTCATAATCTCCCATTTCCAGCAACGTATACGTAACGCAAATACAAGCTAATAATACGTTCACTTCTCGTTCTCGCTCTCTTCTCCCTTTCTCACTCACCGTAGTCATCACCTTCAAATCTTTGTTGAAAACTACACCGACATTATGATGCCTCTTTGCTGGCTGATGTCTGCCATCAAAAATTCTAATGGCTTATACTTAACATTTTGGTTCTTTGTCATTTCACGAGTTATTAAATAACAAGTATGCACTGACATACATACAAACACAAGTACAAGGCACAACAATATTTTTACTCCTTACGTAATACGCACAACACAGGATGCCAACATGAATTGTCCTGCCTGCGTACAGGTCAAGTGGTAGCAGGAAATCTGCTAAAGAGATTTTCTAAAATTTTTATTAACATAAAATGTTTTTTTTCTTTCATTTTGTTTTTGGGTATTAGCTTTGTCAGCATTTTTGCTGCCTTTGTTACGTTTTGTGTTTACGGCTAAATATTCATTAAATAACAAAATGATGAGCCAACCGGAGCTGGGCTATGTGTGAGGTTATATCAGTGGCGGAACGACGCACCATTTCAGCTTTCCCTTCACCCTTCATTGGTATCATTGGCGCCTCCAGCTCTCCCCCTCTCTCTTTCAGTTGCACATTTGTTGCTGTTTTATTGTTATTGTTTGTTTTTGGTAACAACAGCAGCAGCAGCAGCAGCAACAGAAACAATGACAACACAACAGCCAAAGCAAAACAATATTGTAAACATATGCATATTTACCGGTTTGCACAACAACTAGACAAACACACCAATGACTTTACCAGTATTGTGTGAGGGCACTTGTAAACGCATACTCATGTGTACGTAGATGTAGATGAGATGAAGACAGCGTATGAGTATAAGTGAAAGCAAGACAAGACAATAACAAGATAAAGTACCACAAGGAGATCGAAAACTGTAGAAGACATTAAGACACCAGCACACCACAAACACTCTGACACACTCAGTGGTAGAATATTTTCACATAATAATTTAAGTGTAAACAAACATGACAACGAAAGACATCCAATTTATGGGGAGGCTTAGCGAAATGTAACACAATGATGCTGACAAGCAAACAGAGATTAGCATAACTAGAAAGGTGATTATCTTCCACCCCCAAAAAGGTGGAGTTTGTATGGGTGGTGGAAGTAGTTTTGTCCGTTATTGCTCATCTTAGAACATAATTTCGGCTTAGAGAATAGAATCTTGCATAGGTTATATCAGCACGATAGCTCTTGGATTACTGCTGTAACCGCGGGGACAGACAGATGGACACTCCCAAATAGAGGGAGCTTGTATAGGTGGTGAAAGTAGTTTATATTCTTGTTCATATTAAAACTTAACCTTCGCTTGTGTTATAGAAGTTTGCATACCAAATCTAGGCTCTATAGCTCTTAAGCGCCCCATACACGAGTACTGCCGCTGGAAACGGCAATATATGTGTATTTGTGAATTTCAGAATACATGAGAATGTATTTGTCACACAGTCAATGCAGTATGAAAATCAAAACAGTTTCGATTTTCAAAATGAACTCCTATCAATCAGATGAACTTTGTGTAATTTTTATATTTCAAATATGTCAGATTCTACAAAATTGTTTTACGAAAGTGTAAACAACGAAATTTGGAAATTGTTTGTTGTAAAAAATAAAAAGGGGAAATAGAAAAGCGATTTGTTTCTGAAATTTATTGGATTGTACCAGTCCTTTCCTGCACTGTGGAACTTAATTTTGAAGGAATAGCCAAGTTGTTGCTGTTTCAAAATTCAAATAAAACAATGATTGATAAGTGTGTATCGGAACTTTCAATCACACACATATACAAGGGTTCATCGGCATGACATGCGGCAGTACTCGTGTATGGGGCGCTTTACACTATAGCTGTATTAGCAGGATGAGACAGACGGACACCAACAAAAAGGGGTGTTTGTATCGGAGGTGGGAGCAGTTCTTGGCCGATTTTCCCACCATCTAAGAACTTAAAATTGCATTCCAAATTTTAACTCGATACAGACAGACGGACATCTTAAAATCTATATTGCCATACCTACCACGCCTCCTTATGGCGTTAAATATGGAATAACAAAGTGAATATATACTTCACTCCGTCGGTGCGCCTTGTGAAGGGTATAAATAGTACTTTTGGTGGCAATAAAATATCTTTTTTAGTATTCAGAAAGCAGTTTATACGAAAAAACGTACATATCGGTAAAATAAAAGCACTTTTTGGTACAACAAAAGTACATTTTGGAACAACTAAAGTACCTTTTTGTGCCAAAGGTACAGCGAACATACTTTTTTATAATACAAAAGTACTCCAGTACAATAAGAGTACTTTCTGAAATAAAAATTACTATTTAGTACAATAAAAGTCCCACTTTGTACAATAATTGTACTTTTTTGATCCAAAAACTAATAATACATAGAAATCAGTTTATGCGAAAAAAGTACTTATCGGTGCTATACAGGCTCTTTTTGGTACAAAAAAGTACATTTTGGAACATCTAACGTTACTTTTTTGTGCAAAAGGAATTATATGTTAGAAAAAAAAGTACTTTCAGATACAGCAAAATTACTTTTTCAAACTACAAAAGAACTCCGATACAACAAAAGTATTTTCTGAAACGAAAAGTACTTTTGGTATAATTAAAGTAGTACTAGTGCAGTAAATGTGCTTTTGTGGTGCAATAAAAGGACTTTTTTGGTACAATTAAAATACTTTTAGGTATGACACTTTGCCTCTCTTGTATGTTGACCACTTTAAGGATTAAATATAGAGGGTGCATATGTTCTGAGAAACTGTTAGAGTTGGAAAAATATTGGTGGTCGGTGATGCATTTGACACCTCTAAGGGCACCTTCGGGGCAGTTCGAGCGGTGGGAGCAAAATTTATAAAAAATTAGTTTTTGTATGGGAGCCCCCTTATGGGATGAAGATGTCGGATAGGTATGTTGGGGAAAATGTTAAGATGAAAAATCACTGGGGATGGATCATATATTTTACACCTCTAGGAGGCAAAACGAGAAAGCACACGCCCGATTCTTAAAAAATATTTGTATACAAAATAAAAAGATTGTATGGAGACCTCCTTAGTGGGTGCAGATGGGGGTAGGCATATTTGGTGAAAATGTTAGGAGGGAAAAAATGACTGAGGTCGGTTGTAAGTAGAGCACTTTCTTGGTACTTTTTTGGGAGCGAAATTTATTTTGGCACAACCATATACTCCTACATAGAAAGTCATCTTTGACAGTACAACAAATGTTGGGCGTCGGTCATAAATTTGACTCCTCTAGGGACACATTAGGGGCAGTTAGAGCGATGGGAGCAAAATTTATTAAAATTTCTGTATGGGAACCACCTTAAGGGTGAAAACATAGGGTAGGTATGTTTTGTGAAACTGTTGCGGTTCCAAAAATTTTGGGGCTGGTCATACATATGACTCCTCTAGAGAGGCACCCGAAGCCGTTGCTTGATGTGCTGGATGTACATTTTCCCTTAACCGTCAAATTTGACTCTGAAGCGCTGTCATTTAACCCCATCCTACCTCACCCAAACTTTGGCTCACGCATTTTTTCGCAACCACATGAAATTAGGTGGCAGTTCGTATCGAATTCGAAAACTCGTGAACTCATTGCATTTGTTCCAGAACTTTTCTTGAAAAGGAAAAATTCGGCAGAGCCATGTCAGTATCTCCTTACAAATCTACTCTTTCTTTAAAGTGTTTCTCTTAGAATGACATACCTTATTTTGTTGGAATCTACATTCCTTTAATCTAAAATATATCTATTACCTAACTGCTATACCGCTATTTACACCATCAATTGTTTCCTGCCCGGTTGGTAGCCCTCTTATGAATATTTGTCGAGCACACTCATGTAACAAATGCACAAACAAATTATTCACATACTAAAGATACAAATATAGTATGATAAGTAGAGTCTAACAACAGCAACAACGGTGACAACGACAAGATGTTGTTGTTGTTGTTGTTTTGTACTGTTTACATAATAAGCTGTTCTTCATCAGCCTCATCATTGTTTGACTGTCCCCACTCTCTGCCTCCCATTGCGCCGTACTGCTAACGTTAGCTTTACACACACACACACGCACACACCCATCTCCTGGGCTTTCTTATATTGCTCTTTAACTTTCTGTGGGAAACTTGGCCACGTTTTTTTTGTGGTTGTCGTTGTTGAGTTTTGGCTTTTGGTTAATATAAGTGTGTTTAATATAAACCACAAATATGTAAACCAAAAACTTATACTCACACACATCAGTACAAGCTTGCCATATATAATATAACAGTACACTCAACCCCAGCCATTGAAAATAGACCACCTCTTGTACTTCTTCAATTGTACACAAGTTTACCATAAAATCTTTGTGTGTATGTGTGTGTATGAGTGCGTGTGCATAAATAAGTGTGCTGTTGTTGTATGAGTGTATGAGTATATTTAAATGTGTGTTGTCTGCGTATAAGTGTGATGGAATGTACTGTTTAGTGAGTGTGGGTTTGTGTGTGCGTTTGTTATTTGTTTGTGTTTATGAAAGATAGCCCGATTTAAATGCTGTATGATTTCTTGTTTGTTTTTCTCGTACTGTTGTTATTTTTCACTGCTGGTTGTTTGATACTTTAGTCACCATTACTGGTTTGTATACATTAGTTTGTGTGTTTGTTGGCACATTTGTGTCACATAAAATAGCACAGGTAGTACGATACAGACTAAAACAATAAAAGCTTTTCAGAGTCTTATAAAAAAATGCTTCGGGGGGAAGTAAGGTGTGAGAGTTTTGAATATTAAAAACTACTACTGAAATGGGTAGTGCGGCCGATACAAGGTCTACATGGGGGGAAAAATAAAAATATTACCAATAATTACTAGTAAAAATACTAATACACATTTTGAGTGATAAAAGCATCATGCAATCTGAAGAAAAAGTCTAAAGGTACATCGATAAATATGAAAATGTTAAAAATTTCCACTTTTTGGGATACATATTAAAATTATAATGTTTTTGAGACAGCAAATCTTCTTTTACCTAAAAAGGATATATTGAGGATCGTCCCGCATTCTCTGAATATATAAACATAATATTGCAAGGCTCACGAAGTGCTTTAGCTGCTAAAGAAAGATATGACAGCCATCATCTTAGTAAAGGTCTAATGTTAAAAATTCTTAAAATTCTGTGCTCTCTTAATACTCGCACCTGTAGCATTATCACGCACATTACATTTAATATGCTGACTATAATATAACGTAAAGGGGCGATAATATTTGATTTATTTGCGTGTAAAAGTGTTTTATTCTTTGCAATTATTTTCCGCTTCATATTTGAACACAAGTAAACTATAATAATACTGTGTTTTTGCACTATTATATAAAACATGTTGGTATATTAGTGAAAGGAACATTTTTGCGGTATTAAAATCAGAATATCTAGCGGTCGGCCATACATTTGACTCATTTAGGGTCCCCAGTGGCAGCAAAATTTATAATAAAATAGATTTTTGTATGGGAGCATCCTTTTGTGGTTTGGATGGGGGATAGGTATATTTGAGAACCACTTTTACCACTCTAGGAGGCACAGTGGGAGCCGCAGGAGCTGATTACTTAAAAAAAAGCTGATTACTTAAGAAAAATTATAAAAAATAAAAAAAAAGAAAGGAGACCACCTGAAGGGTTCAAGATAGAGGGTAAGAAGGAAAAAATGACTGGGGATCGGTCATATATTTTACCCCTCTAGGAGGCACCATGGGAGCAGCAGGAGCTAATTTCATAAAAATTTAAAACAATTTATAGAGACCACATTACATTTAGGATATGTTTTGATAAACTGTTGGGGTTGCAAAAATATTGGGGATCGTTCATATATTTGACTCCTCTAGGGGAATATTACTTAAAAAAAATACAAAGAGGATCGGTCATACATTTTACCGCTCTAGTAGGCACCCTAGGGGGCGGCAGGAGCTAATTACATAATAAAAATAAACAATTTAAAAAAATAAAAAAAACATTTTAAGGGTTGAAGATAGAGCGATATAAAATATGGATGAATCTAAATGTTTTGAGCAACTGTTGGGGATGCCAAAATAGTGGGTTTCGGACATACTTCTGACTGCTCTTCAGGCTCCTTTGGGGCAGTTAGAGTAGTGGGAGCAAAAATGATAAAAGTTTGAATTTCGTAAGGGAGGCCCTTTAAAGGATGAAAATGAGGGTATTTATGTTTGGGAAAAATGATTGAAAAAGTGACTGAGGGAAAGTGACTAAGGGTCGGTCATACACTTTACACCTCTAGGAGGCACTATCAGAGCGGCAGGGGCTGCAAACATATTGGTTTTCGGTCATACATTTGACTCCTCTAGGGACACGTTTGGGGGCCTTTAGAGCGGTGATTGCTAAATTTATAAAAATTAGATTTTTGTATGGGAGCTCCCTTAGGTGGTGAAGTTGGGGAGTAGGTATGTTTGATAAAAATTGTAGGAGGAAAAAATTACTGGTATTCGTCGTTAATTTTACCCCTAATAGGGGCACAAAGAGAACGGCAGGTGCTGATTTCTTAAAAAAAAGTGTGTATGGGCCCAATTTAAGATAGAGGGTTGATATGTTCTCAAACAGCTGATGTTCGCATAAAATAGAATGCATGTTAATTCACAACACCGCGAGAAGCTACAGACCTTATTTGTGGAGTAAATGGAAATTAAGTTTTATTTTTTATATTATTTTTCTTGGGGTTGCAAAAATATTGGGGGTCGGTCATACAATTGACTACTCCAGGGGCGTCTTTGGGGCAGTTAGAGCAATTTTTAATATTTATAAAAAAAATCAATTTTTGTATGGGAGCTCACTTAGGGGGTGAATATTTGGTAGGTATGTTTGTGGAGTTAAAAGTGACTGGTGGTCGGTTGTAAATGTTACCCCTCTAGAGCCGACTACGGGGCAGTTACGGGGCTTAAAGTGGATTTTTTCCCTTACCCACCAACTTTGACCACGATGCGATGCCAGTGCAAAAATCAACCCAGGTCCCCAAAATATTGGCTTTATGACTGAGAGTCGGTTATACATTTTACAGATTTTTCCTCTTCCATACCAACTTTGATCACGATGCGCTGCCAGATTAAACCCCACCCACATCTCGAAAATTTTTGCTTATGCTTTTTTCCAACCTTAAAAAATAAAAAGGGTGATATGTATCGTAGTAGAAAACTCGTGCATTGTATCAATCGAAATGCATCCATCAGTATCGAATTCTGAATCGAAAGATGTCCCTCTGTCCCTCCGACAATCTGTTTGTCTGTCCCACGACTACAGCGGTAGTTTAAGAAATATCGAACAAAAATTTAATATACAAGTATATATTCCATAAGCGGAGGTTAAGTTCTAATCAGCAAGATCAGACCATACAAACACCCCCTTTTTTGGGGTGTCCGTCTGTCTGTCCCTGCGATTACAGCCATAGTTTAAGAAATACCAAACTGTAATTTGATATGCAAGCTTATATCCCCTAAGCGGAGATTCAATTCTAAGATGAGCAAGAGCGGACAAAAACTACTCCCACCTCCCATATCCACTACCACTTTCTGTGGGTGTGGGTCTGTCTGTCCCCACGATTAGAGTCATAGTTTCAGAGCTATCGAACTGAAATATGGGACACAAACTTCCATCCTCTAAGCAGAAGTTAAGTTGTAATGAGCGACATAATAAAAAGTCTCTCCCACCTCCTATACCAACTCCTTTTATTTGGTGGTGTCTGTCTGTTTCTACCCCCGATTACAGCCCTAGTTTAAAAGCAATAGAGCTGAAATTTGGTAGACAAAGTTCCATCATCTAAGCAGATGTTAAGTTTTAATAAGAGCAAGATCGGACAAAAACTACTCCCACATCCCATACAAACACCCCCTTTTGGGAGTGTCCGTCAGTCTGTCCCCTCAATTACAGTAGTAGTTTAAGAGCTTTGGAGCTGAAATTTACGTTGTAACATAAGTATTATCGAATACAAAAACCCTCTTTTTTTTGGGGGGGGGGGGGGGGGGATCCGTCTGTTTGTCTTCTCGATTACAGGAGTAATTTAGAAACTATCGAGCTGAAATTTTTCATACAAACTTTTATCCACTAAGCGGAGTTTAAGTTATAAGATGAGCGTAATCCGACAGAAAATACTACCATTTCCCACACAAACTCCCCATTTGTGGAAGGTGTCCATCTGTTGTGACTTAGTGGAGTTTCAGGTTTTGTTACTGACGTCAAATGCTATCGTTTGATATTGGTTTGGTCCACCGCCGAAAAAGTATGTAGCACCGTGTTATTTTACATTTTTTTAAACATTTCAATATTTTCTATTTGGTCTATCTATTACTTTAACAGAACTGCCAGTTTATTTTATATTTCAATAACATTTTCTTTAGAAAATAAAACCAGTGAAAATCTCATCTTATATTGCACATCCGTCTGTCACATGCGATAACCATCTACATTAGACTGCTGCATACAATTTTATTGCCAACATATCCTGGCTAAAATTTTTCGAGGAAATTAACCTTTCAAAATAAATTGTTATTATTTCCTTTGCTTTAGCTATAAACTGACCTACTTTCCCCTATGGCACTCTTATATTTTTTTTAAAAAGCAAATATAATACTCAGCCATTTTTTATATACGAAACCATTAAAAACATCTTTATGAAATATTGATTTCATTTTTAACTATTTCTTCTAAGAAATTTATCACAAACAGCAGCAACAACAACAACTAATTCTATTAATATACGCTTGTATATTGCTCTCTGACCACTAGAGCGACTCCACCGTACAAATTTGCCGGCTGCCAAGGCCACAATAGATTATGGACATGTTTCTCTTGGCGTCCCTGCTCTTGCTCCTTCACCACGCTCTAATCAGCAAATTGACATCACACATACGAATTGCTGTGACAACACAAACAGTATTTGCAATTTATGGCAATTTTCTGACTCTCCAGTGTACTCCATCGCTGTCATTTTGCAAAACTTCACATAAATCATCATGTAGCACAAAGACGTTGTCTGTTAATCCAAAACCCAGAGCGCGGGCATCTAGTTAGTGGTGGTGGTCGTTTGCCATTAGAATAAACTGCCACCATAACTCTTTAAGGCACTTGAAATTGTCAATGCTATACTCTGTTTCATTTTCATTTGTAGCTGTTGTCTTTGAATTTATCTCGTGCACAGTTTATAAGTATACAAATTTGGCAACTGCTGCCAAATTGTTTCGTTCTGTCATTTGATACTCTGTGAAAAGGAAGGCAGCGGCGGGGAAGGCGGTCGTCCTTATTTTAGAAGAGGGAAATGCACTAGAGCTATGTTCTTATTCGCATACAGACACTTAGTTGACTTCTCGTATCGCTATACACTCAGTGTCATATGCTTAAGTTGCTTTCATATAAATCTATTTATTTTATTTATTTTTATCTAAAATTTTTTAGCATTATTGCATTTTGTATAGCTACATCTGTATTGCTAAGCATTGAGGCATAAAAAACAGCTCCAAAATTGTGTCCTTTGGATCATTTAAATTTTTTTACGATTGCAATCCATTATCAAGCGTAGATGTGTGTGTCTGTTCTGGCTGCTTGAGTTGCTTAATGGTTGCACTGGGTAATGTTAGTTCTTTACCATGGCCGTACTTTGTTTGTGGTCCTTGCTTCTGGCAAATGTATGTGTGTGTGTGTGTGGAGATTTTTCGGGTCATATAAGTGGGCTCGCTCTCACCAGACAGCCTGGTGTCGTTCTAATCCACAGATTTTATTTTATTTACGTAAGTACGATACATACAAAAAACAAAAAAACAAACGGAAGTAGTTGATACTGAGGCAAGTTTGCCTGCACTCGATACAGATGGTAGAGTAAATGAGGTCATATCCGCAAGTAGCTTAAAGTAATTGAAGTAGATACAAAAAGGGTTTATTTTATTTTTTTTTGTGTTATGTTAAGTAATTTAATAGTTTATGGCAATTGGGGGAATATAAAGCAATTTTCATGAAATTCCTGTAGCAATCAATTATGGGTTTGAACACAGGGCATGTTTGGTTGAACTCCGAACTTTTTGTTTTCTATTTTGTGAAATAAAACAAAGGAAGTCTTAACATAAGAAATTGGCTTTAGAATGCATTTAATGTGTGTATATATATGTATATTTAAATTTATATAACAACTTGAGCCATATGCGTTAACTCTTTTTAAAGATCTAGTACTAACACAATTCTTAAATTATGAATCGCTAAAAATTACTTTAACGAGCCAGTGTATGTTCGTCTGATATGTGAAAACTATAGAAAAATGGATTAACTTTTGCAACACCAATCGCAGAAAATTTGCGGATCTTTATTATGCCCCTAAATAATCATCTATAACATTAACTTGTAAATTCTCCAACGCGCGCACGCACTGTTTGAAGGGTATATTCAGTGTTGTAACGTTGTTGTAAATTCATTTGTAATGCCCATAAGAACGTGTGATGCGTAAGACAATATGCATATGAATAATATAGCAGATCCGGCGTGCGTTGCTACGACCACCTTTTTTAATAATAATACAGCGCAACAGTGTCATATGCTTAAGTTGCTTTCATATAAATCTATTTATTTTATTTATTTTTATCTAAAATTTTTTAGCATTATTGCATTTTGTATAGCTTCATCTGTATGATTTTGGGACTAAATTCTAAGAACTTCACATGAAAGTAGCCCCAGAAAGAAGAAGTTCTGCGTCATTCGTTTTGTCAAGTTACATGCCATAATAATTTAGTATCGATTTGAATTTAGTAAGTATCGTATAGGGGAATTTATTACGTTTTAGGATCTTTTGTTTGACATAACTCGAGAACCACTAGTCCGATTTAGCTAAAACAAATTTAAAAATAAAATAAGAATTATAATTCTTTTCCCTTTACACCACATGAATGAGGTATGGGATAGCTTCTCGCGTTGTTGTAAATTAAGACGCTTTCTATTTTTAGATTCACAACTAAGTCACTGTTTGAGAAGCTCTTACTAGACATGCCGATTGACTCGACACTGATACTGCGGTTGCTGGCGACAACATTCGAGGGGAGCCGACAATGAAAAAAAATGTTTTCTTTTAAGATGACTGGAGCCAGGAGTTGAACCTGTGATCTCCCGCATGGCATTCGCGTGTTCTAACCATCATGCCAGGGCCTGTCCCAATTTCTTTTAATCTGTTTATATAACGATTCATATAACCGTTTGGACTTGGTAAACATTTTATTACAATCGGTTTATTAATACGGCCGATAAAACGATTAATTCAAAAGTGGCGTGGCGCCGCCCATTTTCCGGCATGACGCAATCCTCCTAATATCAGTAACATATGTATCAAACATCATCTTCATACACGTAATGGCTCGTGAGATATGACCGATTGTCGGTTTGTACGGGCGGTGACACGCCCTCTTTTCAAATCATTTTTATATAAAGCCTTTTATAGGGGACCTACGGACAGCACCACACAGTGAACATTTTAATGCAATCGTGTAATTTATTTGGCCCATATAACGATTTTTTGAAAAGAGGCGTGGCATCGCCTTCTTTCCACAAAAAAAGTATTTTTTCTTGTACGGCCAATATATGAACCAAATCTCGACTTCGCACCTATAATGGTTTATGAGATACAGCCATTTCAAATTTCAAGCTGTATGTGGATGTAAATCACCCTTTTACCCCCTGGTAGTCCGATTTCCATAAATCCCTTCTTAGTTGGAGGCTGAATCGTTAAAGGAGCCAACATGATAAATTTCAAGGTTCTAGCTTTATCTCTTCGGGCTGGAGCGTAATCAGTCAGTTATCCAAGTCTTTTATATGTATATACAGATGATCAGCAACGAATCCTGGGACGATTAGAAGATGTCCGTCCGTCCGTTTGTCACCGCGATTACAGCCATACTTTAAAAGTTATCGAGCTAAAATTTCGTATGCTAGCATCTATCCTCCAAGCGAAGGGTAAAATGAGCAAAACCGGACGAAAACTACTCCCACCTTCCATGCAAACTCCCCCTATTTGGGGGTGCCCATCTGTCTGTCGCCGCGATTACAGTGATAGTTAATGAGCTATCGAGCTAAAATTTGTATGCAAGATTTTATCCTATAAAATAACCACAATCGGGGAAAAAACTACTCCAACCTCCCATACAAACCTCCCCTTTTTGGGGGTTAAAACAATCATAACAATATTCTCAACTCATTTAAACACTTCAAGCTCAGTATTTGATATTTCATTAATAATAAAATTTACTGGTAAAAAATTAATGAAATATGTTAAAAGTAACGTACACATTTTATACAAACTCCCCTATATTTGCAGTACAATCTATATATATATTATATATTAAAATTAGTTTGAATTTGTTTGATTGTTTGCATTTTTTATGTATTGTATAGACTCGAGAACGGCTAGACCGAAATTTTCACAGAATGTAGATGTGTGTTCGGTGGCTACTTAAATTTTTGATATATCAAGTGGGCGTGGCCCGTCCGTTGGACCCAATTTATGAAAACTCAATATCTGGAGGACTATATCACCAATCGCCCTGATAATTTGTGTGGATGCATTTGGCTCTAAAATTCGTGACCCAACAAAAATGGGCGGGATCACATCTGTGGGAGTGGCTTACATCTTGAAACTTTAAACGTCTCCATCTCATGAACTATCAGAGGTATGAAGATGATATTTGGTATATATGTTGTTCGTACAGTTAGAGGAAGTGGGTGGTGCCACGGGCCCTTTTTAAAAATCGCTCTGATGGCTTTTCCAATAGACTAAATGATACGAAAATTTCACACAATGTTACTGTTGACCTGTAGATAGTCCCCGACTATAATTGGTTGTGATTGGATGAAAGGGGCGTGACACCGCCCATACAAGTTGAAAATTACAAAGGCTTTATCTCATAAACTTTCCGAGGTATGATGATGAGATTTGGTATATATGTTAGTGGTGCAGTATGAATTACAGGTAGGGTGGAAGTGGGCTGTGCCACGACCCTTTTAAAATGAAGCGTTATAATTGCCATAGTAATAGTTTGATCGTCCTTAAAATTTCACAGTATTTTGTAGTTCGCCTAGAGATATGAACAGGCTTTTAGGAATCAAGTTAGTAAAAAGTGCCGAGGAGCTGCCGACGCACTTCAATATTTGATTTTTAAACCGCATCAAACAATTGTCAGTAAACCATGCAGTTGAGGACATATCGAAGCTGCGCCGACTAATACAACGATACGATTTAATTTGCTGTACAGGTATGTGTTTTTCATCTCCTTTACAGGAGTGCGGTAATAAATCTTATAAACAGAAAATTTAAGCCATGTTCATTGGAGTTAGACTAGAAAACAGCTTTTGTTTGATTGGAGGCACAATTTCAATTAAATTAATATAAAATTTTAAAATTTAAAATATTTAAGAAAGTTTTTTGAAACGTTTATTTTTATTTCAAAAAATGAAAAAAAATTTTAAAATTGAAAAAAATATTTTTCACTTGTTTTCACAAATTTCAAACCGCTAGCGGCACGTTAATTATCAACTGACCGAGCTGATATTTTTGTCAAATGTTTTTTAACCTACCCTCACTCGAAACTAACCATTTTTTATTGGAACAGATGAGTTTTCAGTTCTCCCATACATTGAGGGTCCACGTTAATCCTCATGAACTTTCACATGAAAACGACCATGAAAAAGTGACGTGATGATCACTATATGATCAACCGTGTCGTTGAGAGCCTAAAAAAAGAGCCTAAAACGTGACATATTCCCCTATACGATACTTACTAAATTAAAATCGATATTAAAATTTTATGGCATGTAACTTGACATAACGAATGATGCAGAACTTCTTCATTTTGGGGCTACTTTCACTTGCAGTTCTCAGAATTAATGAACGGAAAAACATTGTACAGTAGACCGTATCGCAAAAAAAAAGTTCTCCGTACACCAGCGAATATGAAACATTGTTCCAAGGAAATTTCAAAAAAAATTTATTTTATTTTTTTTGCCGAACGTAGGGTTCGCCTTTTTAGTTTTTTCGTTATATCTTCCATATTAACAGTCTGATCTTAAAGTTTAATACAGCGAATTTTTTGTCTCAGCGAGGCCAATATTTTTGCTCTTAGGTCCATCGACCTCATATGAACCGTTCTAGTACTTACCCCCCAAATCTAATTTCCTACCACCCTAATGTGACACCCTAATGATCGAAATTTATAGCTCGCAAAAAACCATAAAACTTTTGCGAAGAAAGTATCTCGATAAATACAGCACAACTATCTAAAAAATGCTTTTATAAATTCATTGTTGCCGATCGTAGGGGTCACCTTTTTAAATTTGTCATAGCTTCAGTATTTACATTCAGATATTTAAGTATGATATATCGATGTGTTTGTCTGTGGCAGACCAATTTTTATAATTCAAAAGTATTGGCCTCGCTGAGACAAAAAATTCGCTGTATCAAGCTTTAAGATCGGACTGTTAATATGGAAGATATAATGAAAAAACTAAAAAGGCGACCCCTACGTTCGGCAAAAAAAATAAAAAATTTTTTTTTTGAAATGTCCTTGGAACAATGTTTCATATTCGCTGGTGTACGGAGAACTTTTTTTTGTGTGCCTGTAAGGTGATACGGTCTATTGTACAGTGTAATATGAGATTATTTTTTGTTACCTTTAATATCTAGCCGAAAAACAGTTCAAGTATTACCTGCATTTGCACTAGAATTTGAAACTTTGAAGGCGAATATCTCGAAATGAACTTTTATTCACTTACATCTCTTTGCTTCTCACCGCCTCAATTGTTGCTTTGACGACTTTGCTTTCGAAATGTTCTTGTCCACTTTTTAGTTAACTGCAATACTATCATATAATCCGTAATAACAAACCCACACATAAATACATAGTTAAATTTGATGATCGATTTTTGTTTGTCTTCGTTTTATTAGTTAAAGAAAATATTCAGATTGCAGTGGGGTCTCATCTCTCGTATAAAAGTTCTAGAAAAACTTAAGTCTCTTATTCTTAGAATAGCTAAAAACAATACACAATTGCCAAAGTCATTGAAAAAAACTTCGATTAGGAAAACTAACAAGCAAAATTTCAAAACTTTTATTACTCATTGCCTAACACAATAGTCCACTTGAACCTCCTCCCCAAGATGTCACATGTTGTCTTTATAATTTGTATATGCTGCCATGGTACCACAAAAGGGTATACGATGTACAAATTGCACATCTGCATGGCTGTCAACTGTCCGTTGTACCGTATATTTTTTTTTTTTTTTTGGCAAATTTACTATATGTTGCAGTACTACAAAAGGTCCTAAGGGCAAAGCGGGGCGGTATCACATCATCTTGTAACTTGAAATTGTATGTTTTTTTATTTGTTTAAGGGTATAAGGTTCTTTCTTTGTTTTCAGTTTTGTTTTGTTATCTTCTTTCATATGTAAAATTCCCAATTCTTTTCCTTGGTGCAAAATTGTCTGCATTTTAGGGTACAGCATAGTACAATCACCATGATGACACATGTTATGCTATTGTATTGTAGTTTCTTAAATTCGAAATATTTTTTTGATTTGAGACGCATTACCATGTGCTTTTTTTCTTTGGGTTCTGTCTTTTTCCATTCCCTCTATGACAATTTTGTGCTGGCAAAACGTGACGAGATATGAATGCCGGAAATTCTCTTTTTACAAACGCAGCAAATGTTGCCGTCAAAAATGTCAAAGTGTGCGTTGTTTGTGGCACATTTGCTGTATGTGTATTGCAAATGCTGCATGTTCAGTTTGGGGCTATTGGGGTTATGATTTTTTGTTCGTCAGCATGCAGGGGGGAAAGAGTTTTTTTTTTAAGAGAATATGGAAAATGTAAATGTTGTTAGAATTATTTTAAATTTTTATTACGAACAACTAAGTAATACTTTCTCCACATTTTTCACATTAAGTTTGAAGCTTAATAATTTGTGCAACTTTTGGCAATATTTCGTATGAAACTTTCAACTTAATACCAGCTCTCTAAAGACAACATATACTCAAAGCACTAACTTCATCTCAAAAATTACTAAAATTAGCGTAATACTTTTTAAATAATTTAAAATTCTTTAAGGAAGCCATAAAAAGCTCTCCATTTGAAAACAGCAATAATCCGCCTAGATGGAAAACTTCTCAAAGTCTGCAGTGCACTATTTGCAAATACACATAACCACGGCAACTAAATATTCAGTTATTTAACAACTTCTTTCTATTCGCCATAATCCCAAAATCTACCTACCTGTTTTTGTGTGTAAACTAAATTTCTTCTTCTTCATCACCAATGCACTCGCACACGCTAACGATGTGGAAAATGTCTTTATATGCTTGGTCGTCTACATTTTGCATAGAAACGAGAAAACTTTATAATTTCTTTCCTAAGTGAAACTATATAATGTTTGATTTCAAGCAAATACACACTTACGTCTATGCATAGTCGTCGTGCTCATGCTCCATTAAATGTGTGTGGGTTTGTAGGCGAATGCCACTATGCCCTCTGCCAGCCAACCATCTCTTCTAAACTCCTGTGTGCTGTGCGAAAACCTCATAATTTGCATTTTTAGAAGTTTGCAATTTTGTGTTTTTGGTACACATTTGAACTTTTATCTCTGGCAAAACTAAGAAACACATTTGCTATAGTGCGTTTGTGTGTGTGTACGTGTATGTGTTGGTGAGTGTTGTTTAAAAATAACATCATAATTTAAAGCTGTTTCGCAGATATTTATGAGATTTTTATGCAAAATGTTACATTTTGAATACAACTTAAAACAACAACTGCAACAGATATCAGATACAAATAGGACAAATTTTTAATATGAATTTATGTCACCGACTTCGGGTAAAGCTTCTAGCAGTGCGTATGATTATTATGAATCAGAAATATGTTAGGGTGCGTATGAATTTTTATGGGTATGGCTTATGTAATGAGTGTGCGAGTTAATGTTGTGCTACAAACTTTTTACAGTGTGTAGGGATAACCGCTAATGGAAATGAAATCAATATTATATTATACATACACTCTAATAACAAATACTAGGAATTGAACAATAAAACACAAAATATTTATAGTTCATGCAAATTTGTTAGGTCGCAATTAAATCAAATTACACTGCTCGGCCTGAAAATCGTACCGACGCTATTCCTACTGATTCTTATGTAGAATCAATAGAATACCTCTAATTTGTCCATTATTAACCGGTTTTTCGGGAAGCCCCTCCCGCCACTTATCCATAATTTACTTGAATGATAACAAAAAGTGTCGTCAGTAACTAAAACTGAAGTAAGGGGGCGCCCTAACAAAACGGCTGATTCTTTTGCAAAATGATCTCCTGAATTTAAATATCACCCCCGTTTTAGCCATCTTCTTCTTCTTTACTGGCAGCAACAACAGAAATTCATCTATCAGTAGCCGCACGTAGAAAACCATTCCAAGCGCTTCGGTCTTTTGCGCACCGTAGATAGTTCGTCACACCAAGCTTACTTAACATTTCCGTCACCTGGTCTATCCATCGGAGTTTTGGTCGCCCCCTCCTGCGCCGCCCATCGAGTTTATTGCCGAAGACTTTTCGAGCCGGAGCGTTGTCGTCCATTCGTACAACGTGTCCAAGCCAGCGCATTCGGTCTATTTGAACGCGCTTGACCACGTCGATGTCGTTGTACAGCTCATACAGCTCATGATTCATTCGACGACGGTACTCGCCGTTCACGATGATGGGTCCAAATATTTTGCGGAGTATTTTTCTCTCGAAGACTCCTAGAATAGATTGATCCGCTTGTGTCATTACCCACGATTCTGCGCTGTAGAGCAAGACAGGTAGGATCAGAGTCTGGTAGAGCTGCATCTTTGTTCTTCGAGAGAGCGCTTTGTCGTTAAATCGCTTGCTTAGCGCATAGTAGCAGCGGTTTGCGATCAATACTCGTCTTTTGATTTCGAGGCTGACATTATTATTTTTGTTTATGGCGGAGCCAAGGTAGACAAAATCATCTACCACTTCAAAATTATAGTTGTCAACGTTCACGCAGCGTCCCAGACGAGTGGACTCTTTGTTCGTTGAAACAAATAACTTGGTTTTGTCCTCGTTTATCACCAGACCCACTTCAGCCGACTGCTTTTCAATGCTCGAAAAAGCCGCAGTAACATCTCGCAATCCACGTCCAATAATATCGATATCATCAGCATACGCGAGCAACATGTGGCTTTTGTTAAATATGGTGCCATTCCTGTTTACTGCTGCTTTCCGCATGATCATCTCCATTACGATGTTAAAGAGATCGCAGGACAGACTATCGCCTTGTCTAAAGCCTCGCTTGGTAGAAAATGGCTCTGACAGATTTTTGCCAATTTTCACTGAAGACTTCGTGTCAGTCAGTGTCATCCCGCAGAGTCGAATTAGTTTTGCGGGGATACCAAACTCAGCCATAGCATCCAACAATTTCTGTCGTATCGGACTGTCAAATGCAGCTTTGTAATCGATGAACAGATGGTAGGTATCGATCTGCATTTCTTGGGTCTTCTCCAGGATTTGTCGTAGCGTGAATATCTGGTCGGTGGTGGATTTACCAGGTCTAAAGCCACACTGATAAGGTCCAATCAGGTTCGCCAGGAGGGGCTTTAGTCTTTCACATAACACACTAGACAGGACCTTGTATGCGATGGGTAAAAGGCTAATCCCGCGATAGTTGGTACACACACTAGGATCGCCTTTCTTAAGCACGGGACATAGGACACTCAGATTCCAATCATCGGGCATGCATTCCCTGAGCCAAATCGTGTTTATGAGCTGGTGCATGCATGTTACCAGGTCATCTCCGCCGGCTTTAAAAAGCTCTGCCGGCAGTCCATCGGCTCCCGCAGCTTTATTATTTTTAAGCCGGGCAATTGCCGTGCTGATCTCGTTTTGGCTCGGTGGTGGACAATCTACTCCATCGTCGATGATTGGTGCGATTCCGTCACTTATGCTGCCTTCGGGAACGAGGAGAGATTGAAAGTGTTCCCTCCATATTTGCAGCACACTCTGAGTGTCCGTGACCAGATTTCCGTCTCTGTCCTTACAGGTGGGGATCCCTGTTCCAAAACCTTTACTTTTAACCTTTTGGTAGAACTTTCGGGCCTCACCTCTATCCCTGTAGTTTTCGATATCCTGGCTCTCTCTTTTCTTCCACAGACGCTTTTTCCGTCTGAACAGGCGTTCAGACCATCAGCCATCAGCTGCCGTTTTTTTCCTTTCCTGAATGATAACAAAAAGTAAAGCAAAGGGCGTCCCGAGAGAGCGGCGCTTATGTCTTCCAACAGCTGTAACACTGTGATAGTTTTTGGCAAAAATTTAATTTTCATCCTAATTCGAGTACGAATCATTAGTTTTTTTAAAGTTACAATAACGGTTTCATAAAAAATGTTTGTTTTGTTTTTGCTAATACGGTATACATATTTTTTTTTTTTTGATTTTTGTTCGATTTATTATGCCTTTTTCTTAGTTTCACAATAGTGATATGAACATCAATTGCACAGTAAAACACATGATTTTGGGACTAGTAAGTATGATACTTATGATAATCATACGCCACCATATAGTCAAACAATAGACATGACAAATTCCCATATACGATACTTACTAACTTCAAATCGATATTGAATTATTATGGCATGTAACTTGACAGAACAAATGATGCAGAACTTCTTCTTTTTGGGGCTACATTCACGTGCAGTTCTCATAATTGAGTCCCAAATCAATGAGCTGAAAAATGTTGTAATGTGTTATTACTTTTTTACTTTGAATGCGTACGAATGTCGCGATCGCCTTCCTGGAAATGACCATATTTTATTTGGGAGGTACTTCTTCTATAATTTTGACTATGCCAAATTTCTGGTTGATATGAAGTTATTTAAAGTTTTTTTTACATTATTTGTATGTGAGAAGGTCTCCATCCACAAATCCATTAAAGGTAATTTTCTTACTTGTAGTCACATGTATAGGAAAGATTATCGTACAAAGACCAAAACTAGAGTTCGTAATTTTTCTCTGTATACGTACGATATGTTCAGGTTGTATGTAAGCCAAAGAGTTAATTACACAAAATGTAAAATCTCTCACTTTTATATTACAGCACATATACTTACTTACTTAATTTCCCTTTGCACCCTATGAATGAGGTATGGGATAGCTTCTCGCGTTGTTGTGAATTAACACGCTTTCTATTTTTAGATTCACAACTAACGGCACCTACTTGTTTATCGACGAATGCGAACGTCACTGTTTGAGAAGCTCTTACTAGACACGACGATTGGATCGACGCTTAATACTGCGAAATTGCTGTCGACGGCAAAATTTGGCACTATATTGCTTGATTTGATGAAAATCGCACATTGAATTTTTGTATAAAATTTTGTTTGCAATTGTTCCGTAGCGGCTTTTCGAATGGAAAAATAAAACATTTTGGTTGAAATATTATGGAAAAATGCCAAAAATTTGAATTTTTTCGACGAAATTTTTCATTTTATGGTACATTTTGATAATTTTGGATGATGTATATGTGAAAAATTTCGGATAATCATTCCGAAATGACTTTTCCGAATGGAAAAATAGAAAATTTCTTGGTGGAAAACTCGGAAAAATTCCGGAAAAACTCGAAAGTTTTGGATTTTTGCACGAAATTTTACATTGTATCGATTGATTTGATGATTTCAGACGACGTAAAGGTGGAAAATTCGTTGTGATGCTTGGAAAATTAAGTATTATTGGGATTATGTATAAAAATGGTGTGAAAGTGTACAGTTATTCATCAAGGGGGAACGGCTGGCCCATTTTGCTAAAAAAATTGTATTAATCGTAATTGGTAGGTGTTTTTTATTCAAAAAAAATTTTGGGAAAATCCTTCAGAAAAGTAGAGTAATTGGAAAAATCGAAAATTACTTTTTTGTAAGGAATTTTGTGTGCAATTGTTACGGAATGACTTTTCACAAACATGAGAGTCGCATTGCAGAACCTCCAATCGTCTACAACTGCTGGCGCTTGGCAATGGCCAAATTCGTGTTGATGTTTCGACTGAATTGATATCGTTCCCTGCTAATTTTTGCGAGTTCACATCGTCGGAATTGAACTCATCGCATTGCACAAAACTATAAAAATCTCGATTGAATTAATTAACGGACGTACTGTCCGATGAATAAGGACATCAATAGCTTGAATTTTATTTAAGAAAGTCAAATCGCTGGAGAACTCCATTCGTACAAATCTGTATACAGCGTGACCGACGAGGATGAAGCGACCGACAATCCGACCTAATTTTTCAACTCGCTTAATGTTCCGTATAATTTAAAGATGAAGGGGAATCGATCATAATCATATTGCGGAATCTGAATCAACCGAAATTGTGCAGCGGTACGCGGTTGTCCGTCAAGAGCCTGATAAACAATGTGATTTAACCGACGATCATCAAGGGCAAATTCAAAGAAGAGGAAGTCCTTATCTTACGAGTTCTGATTATTCCAACTGATCATCCATTCCAATTCCCCATTCGGTTGGCTTTGGCAATGACAATCAATAAATTGCAAAGCCAATCGTTGGAAGTATGTGGGATTTATCTCAAATTTCCCTGTCAGCTGAACGTTGCCTATTCGCGTTTTGGAGAACCGCCTTCGTTGTTTGTTTTTGCGGGGGAAAACCAATCGAAAAACATTGATTATCATACCGCCTTCTACTAGCCGGGTCCGCTAGTTAGATATAAATATATAGATTTTTTCCACGCCCACTCCGCCAGTTGTTCGTAATTGCCATGAGAAGGTTTATGTAAAAGAAAATTTTGGGAAAATCCTCCGGAAAAGCCGGAAAATTGGAAAAACCAAAAAATTGCTTTTTTGTATGGAAAATTGTGTGCAATTGTTACGAATGATTTTTCGAATGGAAAAATAAAAAAATTTGTTGGAAAATTCGGAAAATTCCGAAAAAATTGGAAAAAATTTTAATACTATTTTTCCGAGAAATTTTGTTTTTTGTCGTACGATTTGATAGTTTTGAACGATGTAACTTGCGAAAAATTTCCAATATTTATTCCGAAATGACTTTCCGAATTGAAAAATAGATAAATTCTCGGTAGAAAACTCGAAAAATTTTTAATTTTTTTTGCATCTTATCGTATGTTTTGGTAATTTTGGGCGATGTAAATGTGAACAATTTCAAACAATTATGACTTTTCGAATAGAAAAATTCTTGGTGGAAAACTCGGAAAATTCCAGAAAAAAATCAAAAGATTTGGATGCCTTCGAAGAAATTTTCCATTGATCGCTTGATTTGATGATTTCAGACGACGTAAAGGTGCAAAACTCGTTACGTTCCTGAAAAATTTCGGATTATTGTGAAATATCTATCTATATATATAAAAATGGTGGCAAAAATGTATAGTAATTTATCAAGAGAGAACGTTGGCCCAGTTTGTTCTATTTTTGACATGACTTTTCGAATGGAAAAATAGACAAATTTTTGGCGGAAAACTCGAACAATTTGGATTTTTCGAATAGGTTACGGTTGTTTTTAGGGAGGGTTATTTACTAGACTAATGCCTCCTATTAGAGAATCAAACTTTGGACGACGTACGCGTCGTGCTATAATTAGTCAAAACGTCCGTAATAATCAAACGCAAAAGGAACGTACCAAAAAAATTAATGGAGACGTGCCCATATTGCAGTTTCGCGCTGCACAATCACCACCTCAAATGCGACAAAATGTTAATTAAAGAAGACCAGTCGTAAATATAGAGAATCGAACTGCTTTAAAATACGATTCCACAATCGCCTACAATGATCTTCGCTGCGTTGATATCGGTTCATTGTCTGTCGAATGCCAGCATTGCAATGACTCATCCGCCATACAATCTAATCAAAACATTTCCTGGCAAATACACAAAAATATGAAGGATGCTTTCAAATGTCGTCATTCGGAGCCGAAGTTGTTGATCAACCCGGCAACAATCGGCGTTAAACGGTAATGGCGTGAAAAAATCGCACGATCGTAGTTATGCAGTTCAGATAGTATTACTGGACACTCATAAATATTTTTTTCACTTTTTTAAAATAGGTCTTAAAAACATTCCACCCAGTTTGCTCAAAATTCCTTCCACACTTTCAGATTCAAGTGCAAATACATCATCGAGCTGGCGCTTTGTTACCATTACCAAACGAAGATCATAAGTTCCTTCAGATCTATTTCGTTGGTGATTCGGCGATCGAACAATTGCAAAACTTTCTGCATTGGATACATTTATAGTGTTCAAATACTTTAATTTTTCAGAAAGCCAGTTTCCGGTTTATTCTAAAAATACCTTTTTTCAACAATTCGGTTTTCGAATACATGATTTAGGATATTTTAACTTAACATATAACTAAGTGCAATCTATATGATGTACTCATAAACTTTAAAGGCGTTTTCTGTAAAATTTTCATTTTACACATACCTTGGTTTAGAATTCAGGTATCGATTTGATCACATGCATGTTAACCACCTTTTGACAATTTCATATGAATATCGACGGCGTGCTACTCATTTCAAGGTGAGATCCAAATCTATTTTAAGATGAGATCCCAACAGTATCGTTTTTGCGATCGAACATTTTTGTTAGGAGATAACTGCATTTAAAGTTGTTAATATGAATATCGAAAGCTTCACAGCTATTGCAGGGTCAGAATGTGGAATCACACGATATAGTTCTTAAGCGTCGGGAGACTCATCGGTTATATGATGCACTTCAATGCCCGATGATGTTCTGCCGTGCCACAACTTAAAGATGGTCAATACAACGACAGGTTTGTTTACAAGTCATCGGTGAAAGAAACGAATAAAAAGGTTAGCTCAAATAATTTTTATGCGTATCGATCGCAAATTGCGTTAGCTGTTGCACCATCTGCTACCACTTTGTTGAAAGGCGGTCGAACTACACACTCCGCTTTGAAGTTGCCTATGAATCATCTCACAGTTGAGAAGCCATTGGGCACAATACCCAGAAGTTCGGCGAGAGTGAGAATGCAAAATCATTATTTGGCATAATTGCACGATAGCGCATCAACGAGCTTTGGAGGCAGTTGACCGAAAGATGAAGGATTTATGAGGTGATTCGAAACGATTTAGTGGGATTATAATATTTCTGTCGGAAGATTTTTGTCAAACGCTTCCCGCCATCCCAAAATCTACTGCTGCTTATGAAATTAATGTCTTTGTGGCGGAATGAAAAGGAGTTGAAATTAACTACGAACATGAGATTCGCGTTGCAAAACGACCCATCGGCCACTGCATTTTCAAAATATCTACTGGCGCTTTGTAATGGCCAAATTCCTGTTGATGTTTTAACTGGACTGATGACGTTCCCGTCAAATTTTGCAAAGGAGAGGAAGTCCTTATCCCTCGAATTTCTATTATTCCAACCGATTTTCCCTTCCAATTCTAGCGAATTCAATTACCCATTCGATTGGCTTTTGCGATCTCAATCAATAAATCGCAAGGCCAATCATTGGAAGTTTGTGGGATCAACCTCGAATTTTTGTTTGTTTTAGCACCGGAAAACAAATCGAAAAACATTGTTGATCAGACCGTACTGATTTCCATTAAATTCAAATAAGTCACTTTAAAATTTGAACTATATGTGTTTTATTATTACTCTGGAGCTTATATGAAGGCGTTAACTTGGAGCGAGACGAAGTTCGCCGAGTAAGAAGTTGTATGGCAGAACAACGTTTGCCGGGTCAGCTAGTAGTATATACATATATATAGCCCTAAAAAAAGGTTTGCCACGCCCACTACACCCATTGGGTCCCAAATTAAAATTTCGTCTGCATATTCATATTTGTGTTGTCAAGTACTATAAGGGCATCAAATTGGAATAGCAATCATATTAGCGTTGACGAGTACTGTATCAAATTTAACGTCTCTGGCTCTAAAAAAAAAGTTTTGCTATGCCCACTACGCCCATTGTGTCCAAAACTAAAATTTTGTCTGCATATTCATATTCGTGTTGTCAAGTACTATAAGGACATCAAATTTTATCTCTCTAGCTCTAAAAAAGTTTTGCCACGCCCACTCCGGCCATTGGATCAGAAATTAAAATTTAGCTGCATATTCATATTCGCATTGTCGAGTACTATATGAATATCAAATTGAATCTCTCTAGCTCAACAAAAAGTTTTGCCACACCCACTCCGCCCATTTGCTCAAAAAATTTATAAATATATGGCCTACTGTAATTTATACATTTATATATATATATACGGTACTGTATACTAACTAACCTAAAAATTTCATTGAAATCGGTTCACCTGTATTGCCGTGATTTAGCCACAAACAAACACACAGACCAACATTCACATTTCTAATATTAATAGGGGATATGTTGGTTTATTATTTTGTAGAAATTTTATGTAGATTGCATAACTTCAAACAAAGCTTTTTCAACTAGTGAAATTACAAAAAATACCAGCCTATGATCACTCTCTTTTTTTAAAATACCCTATCTATATAATTTGCTGTACTACAACACTATAACAAGAGTTCTCCTATCACATCACATCACCCAATAGACATCTGCAATAACCTTTCAACGCCAATTAAACTCAATGTGTAAATTAACCCCGTTATTTATACCATTATTGCATTGCTTGTTTTTTGCCCGCAATCGAACGTGTCACTATAATTAAGTATGTTAGGTTTTAATCATAAAACAACAGACAAACAGGGGAAAAACTCATTAAAATTCTATATGGATGTCATATAAATCAGAGCAAAAAAGATGAAACTATAAAATCTGTAGCAACGCATAGCGGCAACAAACAAACAATAATTCAAAACAACAACAACAAAAACTGAATTGTTAAACAAAAAACAGAAACAACAACAGCAAAAACACACTAAAAATTGTAATTGAAATTCAAGTCGGAAATCCTCAGAGTCACAGAGACACAAAAGCCAGGCAACCAATGGAGGGGGACTTGAAACAACAACAACAGCAGCACAGTAGTGACTAATAACAAAAAGAAATATGTTTTATAACAACACAGTCGCCAACAATAACATTGCCTTATAATAGAATTGAGGGAAATAGACAAAAAGACAAAAAAGAAAACCAACAACTCGAGTATCATCCACAATAACAGCGTACTGGGCCTACATGATAAAAAAAAAATACAAATAGTTATGGGAGCGCAATGGGGAACGGCCAACAGTATGCTAAGCACAAACTGAATCTCAAAAAAAGTATTTTTTTTAAATGTTTATATATTAAATGTATAAATGTACGTACATATATACCAGTGTATGTTGATTTTGATAGTCCTGTAGAATAACAGCAAATCATTTCATTTTATGTGTTTTTTTTTTCTCTGTTCTTCTTTTGTTATTTCAACAGATTTTCTCGTTTCATTTTACTGGTTTTTACTCTTTCTTCCTATTATTTCCCCAAACCCAAGCTTTATACATAGAACTGTTATACTATTAATGTTTATATTATACAAACTATGAGATATGTGTGAGTGAACCTCTCAAGCACACACTTACACAGATAGTTTCATATGCATAGTATAGTTTGTGTTGCCATCGTTTGAAAATAGTTCTTTCAGTTTTTCTTTATATCATCTCTCTTTTACACACACACACACACAAACTCACAGCCGCACATACATCGACGTGCCCATAAACACATGTACGATTTGTGCGAAAATAAATAAGGAACAAAAATGAACAGCAGCTACACGTGCTTCGCATTTGTATTCAGTCGAGTCGAAATGCGTGTGACTGTGTGTGTGTGTGTGGTTTACAATCTATGACTGTGTATATGAGGTAGGTTGTGGCCCTGTGTGTGTGTGTGTGTGTGTGAGCCGCTTTACAACTGTGCGCATACTCATACATATATGCGATGCGGTTTACTCGTTATGCCAGGAAACCATCAAGCATAGCATGAGGATACCATCATCATCATTCACTAACAACACAAGCTACAAAGGAAAATCTAGCAATTTTACGCCTCTATTAACCCATTAATAGCACATGCTCGTACAAGATTGAATGGCACATATTTTGTTGCATCTGTGTGCGAGTTGTGTGCGTATTGTGAGGGTGTGTGTTTGTGTGACATTGAAACCTGCCTAAAGTTTATCGCTTGGGGTAGGTAGCGTAACTGACCGTATCATAGATTTTGAAGACTGATAATTTGATTCATCTATGTGTCATAAAGTAGGAGTGCTTTATTCAAGTAGCTCCGTATGGGAATACCTTTGTAAACTATGCAAAGTTATGTGCCAAATAATACATTTATGGCAATGTTGTCCTACTTGCAGTAGGGTGTGTAACATTAAATATGTATGACATAAACTTTTCGACAACTCGTACAAAGTTAACTTAGGTCGAATGCTACATTTGATTTTGTAATTATGTTACTATTAAAGTACATCAAAAGGGAAACTAACAACAAAATCATGAAAATTTAATACGCATAAGGTAATAATTACTATGACCACATTGTGACTAAGGTAGAGATTGAGTGGAATCTGAGTTGGCAGGAGATTTTATGGTTGTGCGCATTGAACACGTAAAAAATTTGCTAAAACCGAAGATAACATAAAGTTTTAAAATTGAAATAACATAAATTGCAAACATATATCACAAAAAGCCAATAAAATATTTTTATTATTTTCCATATTATTGATAATTTTAATATTTTTGATATTTTTATTTTTCTTATTATTTTTGTAATTTTTAATAGTTTTAATTTTTTATAATATTTTAAATATCTTTATATATAAAAAATTGTTGCAAGTTTGTAGTGACTTTATAACTCACGAACGGCTAGACCGATTTGCATAAATTTTGTATGCGTTTGGGTGGCGCCCCAGTTAGATTATATTTACAATTAGGTCCAATTGGACAAAGGGGCATGGCACCGCCCATACAACTTGAAAATCAAAAGGGCTGTATCTCATGAACTATCAGAGGTATGAAGATGAGATTTGGTATATATGTTGTTGGAGCAGTATTAATTACAGCCAAGGTGAAAGTGGGCGGTGCCACGCCCCCTTTTCAAAAATAGCTCAAACGGCTTTTCTAATAGAGCGATTGATACGAAAATTTTACCAAATGATACTGTTGAACTGTTGATAGTCCCTGGCTATAATAGATTGTGATTGGATAAAGGGGCGTGGCACCGCTTATACAATTTGAAAATAAAAAGGGCTATATCTCATGAACTATCAGAGGTATGAAGATGAGATTTGGTTTATATGTGGTTGGAGCAGTATTCATTACAGCCAGCGTGAAAGGGGGGGGGAGATGTCACGCCCCCTTTTCAAAACCGCTCTGCAGGCTTTCCCAATAGACAGATTGATACGAAAATTTTACCAAGTGGTACTGATGACCTGTAGATTGTCCCCGGCTATATTTGGTTGTGATTGGATAAAGGGGCGTGGCACCGCCCATATAACATGAAAATAAAAAGGCTATATCTCATGAACTATAAGAGGTATGAAGATGAGATTTGTTACATATGTTGTTGTTGCAGTATAAATTACAGTAAGAGTGGAAGTGGGCTGTACCACACCCCTTTTCAAATAAACAGTTATAACTGTCAAAATTCCACAGTATATTGCAGTTCGCCTAGAGATATGAACAGTAAGGTGGGCCAGTTTTTTTATTCGCAAAAATTTTAACAAAATCTACGATGAATTGTTAGAAAATGTCAACAACAAACTTTGTGTATAATATCAATTCCTAGCTCGCGCTGGGAAAGCTTAATTTAGTGCTTAAATTTTGATAGAAGTGTCTTAAAGCTAAAGTCTGTACGCTTTCAATAATCATGGGGCAACGAACGTCACTTCTAAAAGAAGCGCAAAACGGAGTAAATAAACGAAAAATCCTTTTATCTTAAAAAAAGTATCAGATAGGATTTTGATTCATGTGGACTTTTAATGTACAATTGACCCCCAACAAAACCCTACTTACCGTTTTTGTTGCTATTTTAGGTCAACCAATTCGTCATTCAGGCGAGGTGTGTGAAGTGTGATAGACTTTCATTGAGACTTTCTTTGAAAAATCCCCATGTAAAGACTACACAAGAACAACGTTTACAAATCTTGCAAATTTATTTTCAAAATGCGCGTTCTGTTTGCCCTTTGTGAAGTTTATGGTGCATATACTCATCCATCTGAGCAGCTAATAGAAGCCATCGACGCTGTAGACGTAAGTGTGACAGGGGACTCGAATTTATCGAACCGACGCCGTTCTCAGCAACTCGGTCTCTGCAAATGCTGAGGAAAGATCTTGGCCTATATTCCATATATCCAACTGGTAGAAGAACTAAAACCAGTGGACGATCAATTGATTTTTTTTATTTATCATGTCATTGCACATTATTTGAAGGAGAAATGGTTCCAACACGACGGCGTAAAATGCCATACAGATCATCACTTTGTAAAGCTAAACGTTGGTGACCGAATTATCTCATAGAAACAAAGATAGTATTCGGAAATATTCTTGATCCATGTGAGAAGAAGACATGGCAAAAGAGGTTTTTATGGCTAAAGGCATGAAGCTTCAATTGAAATTTACATTTTCGGTCAATAGGCGGAGAAGGCATGTCAAAAGTGTTTTTTACGCCCAAGAAATTGTTTTGATCTTTGACGGAATGTCTGTTTCCGATTTGTATGACATTGCTGATGAACTTTTTACTATCGTCATAGAGCCTATGATATTTAGAATTTAAAACAACAAAACTTAATTTGTTAACTTTCATGTTAAGGAGTTGCTTGAAAATAGTAAACTCAACATATCATTATCGAGATTAAGTACCGTTTTCAAAGTACTTTGTAGACCTAAATGTGAAATATATTACAAGTTAAAATGCAATAGCGAAGCATTGCCGGGCCCACTAGTTTTTAATATTTTTAATATTTTTAATATTATTAATATTTTTAATATTTTTAATATTTTCAATATTTTTAATATTTGTTTAATATTTTTTGGCAGTTTTTATATATTTATTATTTTCAATATTTCAAATAGTTGGCATATTTAAATTATTTTGTGAATTTTGAATTAATTAAAGTTTTTTTTTGGTTTAGCTTTTACTACAATCAAAATCTACATAAATCAATCCCACTATTTTTCACATGCTTAACTATAAATTATGCCGCATTTAAAGTTCTGTGACGCACATTCCATTTTAAGTCTAATAAACACCACCCCACCCCTATCCCTGGAGATGTCATGTCAATCATCAAATCTTTAAGGATAAAATATTTATAGTAGAGGCACTTTAAAAGTCATTTATAAAATATAAGCGTTAATGGGTTAACATGTTACACATCATCAAGCCTCAGCACAGACACAGCAATAAGTCTCACATGTACATATATGTGGGGAAAACACAGGAAACCCCCATTAGATTATCTCGCTCCTGCCGCCCATATGAAAATAGGCCTTTCTAGGCTTCTGCATATAAACAAGTATGTTTGTGTAACCTTTATGTAATCCTCACCCCCGTTTTCTTTTCTTTTTTTTTGGTTGCGTAAAACTTTCACTTACATTTGTTTCTTCTTCTTGTTCTCGCTATGTATAATTCATTTTGCATTTATACTTTTGAAGTTTTCAACAAAACCATTAACGGTTGTTTTTCAAACGTCAGTTAAGCGGGAGGACCCGTAAAAGATATTGCCACAGCTGGCATTTAGGGGGTGAACACATGAATGGAACTATATGGGAGGATGTGTAAGAGTGAACTCATGGCCAACGAATGTTACAAAGAAATGTTAAACTCGATGTTTGTAGCTACCCTCGATCAAATTATAATTACAGAGACGTAAAAAGCCTAAATGTGATTTACGCAAACATGAGTTGCAGAAAACCCTGCACGAGTGTTTGGCTTATATATCCATGTCAGTCGGTCAAAGGGTAATGCTTATATAACTAGACATAGGGTCTGGTTTTGAGTAACATATTTACAGGCAAATTTCAAATGACCACTTTAACAGCAGCAATATCTGACTTCGTTTTAAATTCCTAACGACCACAAAATCCATTATTTAAATATGTCAATAAGCATTTATGCCAGCTCGAGCAATTTCAACCAATACAAATTGTTTCTTTTGCAGCCACAAAATTTCCAATTACTTGTTTTTAGTATTTTTTCAACTTTTTATTTCATTACGAAGTTCATGTGATGTGAACGAACGAGTGTATGTTTTTGAGGCAACAAAAGTTATTTTATTCAATTTCAGTTTCTGTGCTCTGTAATCAAATATAAACCGATTGAACAACTTTGATAACAGCAAGAATTAGGACTTGACTGAACACACACGCAAACACGCACTCAAGTTAGCTTTGAATGAATGAGTGTTACAAAGATGCTGGAAATGTTTTAGGAACTTTTTTTTATTAAGTCTGATATTTAAACTAAACTTAGATGTGGCAAATACAACAAACTGAAAACAAGACTGCCGGATATGTTTTTAAATTGTTGCTCTAGGGTTTATCATCAAGATTTTTAATACAAATATTACAAATATTAAAAATATTAAAAACATTACAAATATTATAATATTACAAATATTACAAATGTTACAAATATTACAAATATTACAAATATAAGAAATATTACAAATATTACAAATATTAAAAATATAAAATAAATTAAAAATTATTAAAAATATTGAAAAAATATTAAAAACATTAATGGTAATAAAAATATTAAAAATATTAAAAGTATTAAAGATATTAAAAATATTAAAAATAATAAAAATATTAAAAATATTAAAAATATTAAAAATATAAAAAATATAAAAAATATAAAAATTATTATGAATATTAAAAATACCAGCGTTTAACTAGCCAAGCTCGAGGTCTTTTGTGAATTAGTTTATGATGTTTCCATTTATTTAAAAATTCAAAATTAAAAATATAAAAAAAAATATTATAAATATTAAAAATATAAAATATTACAAATATAACAAATATTAAAAATATAAAATATATTAAAAATTATTAAAAATATTGAAAAAATATAAAAATATTTAAAATATTAAAAACATTAATGGTAATAAAAATATTAACAATATTAAAAATATTATAAATATTAAAAATACCAGCGTTTAATTAGCCAAGCTCGAGGTCTTTTGTGAAATAGTTTATGATGTTTCCATTTATTTAAAAATTCAAAATTTCGCAATTTTCTTGAATTGCATTTTCAGGGATCTACAAGAATGAGTATCTTAAACATCAAAAATAAAAAAAAGACCTCGAGCTTGATTAATTGAATACTGGAATTACAGAAAACAGGTCGAAAAATAATTATAATAATAATATTAAAAATATTAAAAATATTAAAAATATTGAAAATACTAAAAATATTAAAAATATTAAATATATTAAAAATATTAAAAATATTAAATATATTAAAAATATTAAAAATTTTAAAAATATTGAAAAAAATTAACATCTAAATATTAGAAATATCAAAAATAGTAAAAAATATTAAAAATTCTAAAAATTATTAAAAATATTAAAGAATTTTTTTTCATCGTTCGGTTCAAGAACTATTCTATTATTGCTAATAGAATTTGTTTTACAAGAGTTGTGTGGAATGGATTATGTTGACAGCTGGCAGGGCGGATAGCTATTTCGATAGTTGCTAAACTACCATCATCAGCATAAATATGAAAAAAATTTGTTACCATCGATTAATGTTGGTTTTTATGCAAATACTTAGATCTTACCTTTGAGTTGTTGCTTATGTTTTCCTCATAACCGATATTTATGTACCAGGCAAACGGAACCGCTGTTACATAGACTCAACGAACGATCGTTGGATTTTTAACCCGCAAACCAAACAGACGCACACACAACACAACCGAACCGAACGAAGCCAACAGAAAAAAAAGAAAGCAAAAATAAACACTTGGCCAATGGCATAAACATAAAACAGAATAGCAGCCGGCTTGCAGAAGAAAGACATTTGCAGATTGAAGATTAATGCACCACAATCATTAATTACTACCAAATACCATTTGTTATTACCAAACGTATTAACTACCGACACTCCTTACACACAATAATCGTATTCCCGTGGAAACATTTTTGGCAGTAGGCACTGATGTACCGACTTTATTGCAATTTCCTCTTCATTTTACTGCAGAATAGTTAAAATAACACTTTCCCTTTACAGTTAATTACACATTTACATGATTTTAAATAAATTTCTTAGGCAATTTGCACATTTATGTTGACTTATTTTACAATAACCACGCACCGAATAGAGAACAATACTAATTAGATCAAATGTCAGTAAATGCATTGAGGAAATATGCAAATTGAAGTTTACAGGATGAATAGTCTCACTCTATTAAGAGATTGATGTTAAAACTTCTAAATAGAAGGCGGTTAAATGACAGTTGATAGATAAAAAAATTTTAAATTGGTGGCAGTAAAATACAATAGTAGTAGCCACAGCTAAGAGTAGTAAGGACAAACTTAAAAGGCACTGAATTGTTGAAATTGAAATTTGCAATATGAAATGTCGAATTTATTTTTCATGACCCTCAATATGCAATAACAATTTAACCCCACAGACTAATTTAAGACTTCTTACTCTACACTGTGGTGTATGTCCTTACTTAGCACTGATCACTGCCACCTATATGTCAAATTAGAGTCATCTATCATTTCGGGTTTGACAATGCCAATAATATGAAGATAATTTTGGCGCATTATTTTAGTGCAATAATGCTGCTTTGTTGACATTTCCAGTTAGTTTTGTTCTCTAGTCGGTGCGTGTTAGTTGTGAAATAAGTGATTTCCTAAATATGCCAATAGCAATATGAAAGGAACTTGTGAAAAAACATTCAAATTGCCTAGAAGTGTATTTATTGTAATGTAAAAGTGTTTTCGGTCGAAAATTTCAACCATTGGCCAGTAAAATAAAGAGGAAATGCAAAACGTTGATTCGGCCGGTGTTCTCCCCCAAATTTTACACGGGAAATTTGGAAATTTGTTTATAAAAAGTGTCGGTAGTTAAATTGCTGCGTAAGGTAATACTAAATGTGCACTTGTTGCAATCACTGGTGGTGATGGCGGTGGGAGTAATCTTTAATTTGCTTCTGCCTACAGACTGCTACCGGCGCCTTGTCGGCTCGCCGGAAGTGTTTCATTTGTTGACTTCGATGCATTTTTATGCGTCTGTTTTATTTACGGCTAATAACTTTAACGATAGTTAGATTTTCCAGGGAGACAACGATTCCCTTCTATGTTATGATGACAACAACTAAGGTAAGATGTGTATTAAATACAACAAACACCAAGTGGGGATATAAGTGCATCAAATGCTTGTATTAAATAGGAGTTTGCAAAAAAAATGTTTACCGCAGACATTAATAAATTTTTGTATAGCTAATATCGGTAGCAATATATGTCAACATGTGATCCTCATCAATAAAGCTCTAAAACAACGTGGAGTAACTATTAGAACACTGAAGAAATATTATTTTTAAATATTGGATGGATTTCATTCCATTATTTTTTCGAATACTGTATAAAAACCGGCCGTGGCATAGTGGTTAGAACACGCGACTACCATGCGGAAGATCCCGGGTTCGATTCCCGCCTCCAGTCATCTACATTTTTCTTTCATTTCCGGCCCCTCGTTGTTGTCGAGTCAATCGGCATGTCTACTAAAAGCTGCTCAAGCTGTGACGTTCGCATTCGTCGATAAACAAGTAGGTGCCATTAGTTATCTTTTTGTGAAGGTGCGTTTGTACAGTGCGGTTTAAATAGAAATGGGATGTGACAAAATAAACAACAGTATATTGGACGATTATATTTATATACCAGCTAACCCGGCGTACGTTGCTACGACCACCTTTTTTAACAAAAATTATATCGGATATATAAAGTTGTAAAATGCTGGACAAATCGTACACGCAATATTTTCACGTTACAAATTAATAAATTATACACTTCTAGGAACATAAATATATGCACCAAAAAGTACTTAAATTGTGAACAAAATTATATTGTTGTATCAAAAATTATTTTTATTGTACTCTTTTGTACAATAAAAGTACTCTTTTGTTGCCACAAGGTACTTTTATTGTTCCAGAGAGTACCATTTTCGTGACAAAAAGTAATTTAACTGTGTCGTTCTATTATGATAAAAAAATATTAAAAATATTAAAAGTATTAAAAATATTAAAAGTATTAAAAATATTAAAAATATTAAAAAAATATTAAAAGTATTAAAAATATTTGAAATATTCAATAAATTCAAAATATTAAAAATAATAAATAATAATTAAAAATATAAAATAATTAAAAATATGAAAAATGATATTGTCATAGTTCGGTTTGAGATCAGTTCTATTGGCAATTATTTATTATTGCCAATAGGTTTTTAGTCAAGAATGTATTATGTTGACAGCAGGTTAGGCGTATGACGTCATTTCGACATTAACCACAATGTCTCGTCAGCGCCCTTTGCTGTGCCTTCTCCTCTATCATCGCAAACCTTAAGGGAAGAAAACATCTCAAAGCTAATGAGAACTTTTCCCAACGGTGTGAAGAAAGCATCCTCGAAGCGCACAACATGCCAACATAATACACACACAAGCACTTGCCTATGCATATGTCCATCGGACACAATTGCACAGGAGTTTTGTTGTTGGCAAAGTGCCAACCCCGTTCTGCGTACCGTCTGTGTATTATCAAAATATTAAAAAAATTAAAAATATTTAAAATATTAAAAAAAATAAAATATTAAAAATTTTAAAAATATTATAAATATTAAACTTATTAAAAATATAAAAATAAAAAAATATAAAAATATAAAAATATAAAAATATAAAAATATAAAAATATAAAAATATAAAAATATAAAAATATAAAAATATAAAAATATAAAAATATAAAAATATAAAAATATAAAAATATAAAAATATAAAAATATAAAAATATAAAAATATAAAAATATAAAAATATAAAAATATAAAAATATAAAAATATAAAAATATAAAAATATAAAAATATAAAAATATAAAAATATAAAAATATAAAAATATAAAAATATAAAAATATAAAAATATAAAAATATAAAAATATAAAAATATAAAAATATAAAAATATAAAAATATAAAAATATAAAAATATAAAAATATAAAAATATAAAAATATAAAAATATAAAAATATAAAAATATAAAAATATAAAAATATAAAAATATAAAAATATAAAAATATAAAAATATAAAAATATAAAAATATAAAAATATAAAAATATAAAAATATAAAAATATAAAAATATAAAAATATAAAAATATAAAAATATAAAAATATAAAAATATAAAAATATAAAAATATAAAAATATAAAAATATAAAAATATAAAAATATAAAAATATAAAAATATAAAAATATAAAAATATACAAATATAAAAATATACAAATATAAAAATATAAAAATATAAAAATATAAAAATATAAAAATATAAAAATATAAAAATATAAAAATATTAAAATATTAAAATATTAAAATATTAAAATATTAAAATATTAAAATATAAAAATATAAAAATATTAATAATGTGAGCTCCATGAGCAGCCTATGGCTCAGCTCAGTCTTTTGCTATTTATCATTTTGTGTAAAAGAAACACAATATTCTATAGGGTACTACCTAAGACCAACCACTCTGCTCAGTTACACCAACAAATAAAATACGAGGACTGTAATTTGTTCGGACAACTTTTTTTGTATGCACTTACAGATGAAAATTTTCTAGTGCCCACAATGCAGCACTGGAGAAACCCCAAACTGCAATCCACTTCCTAAGTGGGATGAAGACCAAAGACCAACACTGACAAAGTACCACCCACAATAGTCACTACGAGTGGACTACCACCGTGGTACTACTGTGTTACAGAGGAACACAGGAAGAAGTATTATTTTCATATACCACCTCCTTATTTCTCTATTTTTTTGGGGGGGGGGGGGTGGGCATTACTTTTTGTAGAGCATTACATATGATATTTTGTGGGCTCTTATTTAAAAAGTTTTCCTTCTCTATAGTGGCTCTGTTTTTTTGCGTTGAGCACAGAGTTATTCTTTCATTGCGGTACGAACGCATTTCATTACACCCACAAAAAAAAAGAGAAAGGCAAAAACAAATGAGGGTAAAACTACAGAAAAAGTATATTTTTAGGATTCAACTCTGGCAAATACGAGATGATATTGGGGTCATTACAACTTAACTGGCAATAGGTTGCAATGGCATTTCCAACCCCTTTTATTGGGTAACTTGCACATTGTTCGGTGTAGATGGAAAATTTAATGGCCAACAAAAGTCGAAAAGTTACATGAATACGTCGACTTGAATTTATGCAATTTTAAAGATTAGGAAAAATAGGTGAAGACAAAATAACCAAGAAAGAAATGCATAAAATAGTCACTTGAAATTTATGCATTTTCAAAGGGCAACAACCAAAGGAAGCGTTTTTTTTTGTTCAAGGAAAAGTTTTCTATTCTGAACATGGATGGTGATGGGTGGAGATGTAGAGGATGTTGAAATTTGCTAGTCAAAGGTGAGTAAAGTTAAATGTACCTTAAGGTAAATTGCTGTAGATACAAGAGTTTTGGCAGGAATAACATCCATTTGTATGATGCAAAAAAAAAAAACTTTTGTTTCATAATTACCAGCGCTCAGTTGGTTAACAATTTATGGCATGTTAATTAATGAAGTTTCTCGTTTAGTTGACTGTTATTGTGAATTTCTAATAGTTTTAGGCCGTTAGAACTATTGGAGAGAAATTTCCTTTCCATACCTTGTGACGTTTTCACGATACCATGAGGAAAACTCATTTTGTGTGGTAGCTAAAACTTTTCGGTCATCTTTACACACTATTGAAAATTTAACTCAAAAGTTTCCTGTGATAGTACTGCAGATTTATGTTGACAACAATTCATTTCGAATAGTATTTTTCTTTCTGAAAACGTAAACTGCAAATATCGAAACAAAATTAAGATTAAAATACTAAATTCTTTAATATAGAAATTTATATTCAAAAATTTTTTATTAAGTCGTTTCGTTTCTTTTCATATAATTTTGTCTTAATTCTAAGCTATAAAATTTGTAAGCTGTAAGCGTCGCACTACATGCCTCATCCAAAAATTAAACATGTTCACAAAATCCAATTCTTTATTCGTAATTTTGTGGGCGCCATTTAATTTAGTCAATTTGTCAAACATATGAAAGAATGTCGACAACGCCACCGACGGTGATGACAACGACATTACAAAACAATCGCCTAATATTGGTTTTTAATTTTATTTAGTTTTCAAATTTACCTCAATAATAACGAAATCACTAAAAACGCCACTTCCCCCTCCGGCCCCATCTGGCCAACAGCACCCGGTCTAATTTGTTTCGAAACATGCCTGTAAATGGCGTGCCAAAAAGCTTAAGGGCTACCTGGAGGGGGAAGAGCAAGGTAAACCAGGCGTACAATAAAGGAAAACAGCAAAATGTCTAAATGAACATTATGGATTGACGTGTGGTAGTGATGGTGGTGGGGTTAGATTGATGGGTGTTACGGGCTAAACGTATAGATGAGTACTGAGTAGCGACGGTTTGATGAGAGGGTTGAGCTGTTGTTGTTCTTCTTCTTATATGGATGAATGGTTGTTTTTGAAAATACAATGTTGTTGTTATCGTATTTGTTGTTGTTTTAGTTAAGTGTGCTTGGGTTAACCAGAAATATAGGTGAGTGTACGTACATGGACTTTAAACACGTCAGGGAAAACCCTAAAACACACTACCAACCGACCGACCGACAACGCCAGCAAGGAAACAAACACTTGGTCGCTTCAAAATGTCATTTCCTCTGCCTTAACACTTTCTATCGTGTTGTGTTTCATTAGGTCCTACTACTCTGAAGCACCTTCTCATACTGTTAACCTCCCGCAACTCAAACTCTTTTTTCTTCTCCCTCTCTTACTCTCTTTATGTCGTGTCAGCCATCAAAGTGTTCCTTTCCGCAATTATTGATTAATTTGTGTTGTTTATACGCTTAAAATGGTACTGAAAATCAAAAAGGAATGGGAGCACAACTGAAGAGAGGGAGAGAAAAAACAAAAAAAAAAACAGAAAACAAAACACCAACACTTACTTAGTTATTCGTAACCTGGTCTATATCTAGGTCTAGATGTATACCAAACAATGAATATAGAGGTCAACGGTGCGGCTGTATACATAATTATATATACAACGATGTGGAGTTGTATGAGCGTATATACAAATGTTAATACACCAGGGTGGCGCTTAGTAGACTATGAATGGATTTGTTTTGTTTATAAAATGTAGTTGTTTTTCTTGGAAAACAATGGTTTAAATACAATTTTGTGTTGTTTTTCTATGACAATCGCATGTGAACTTCACTAGTGTGGATAAAAGATTTTAACCAAATAGATAGCTTAAGTAAGATCGATCGCACCAATGCTTAGCTTTGATGTTGAGTTGTCACCCAATTTTTTGTTAAAATAGCTATGTCCAGCCTTTTTTTTATGGCAGAAGCCTAAATTTATGTTGGGAATATAAAAAAAGTACATTCAGGTACTTTAACAGTATTTGTTGGTTGGTTTTGTTATAACAAAACTACTTCTGTATAGTAAAAGTACTTTTTGAAATAAATACAGTACTTGTTGGTATAATAAGATTTCTCTTTGTTACAACACATGTACTTTTTGGTACAACAAAAGTACTGTTTCGTTCAAAAAAAATACTTACAGATATAATAAAAGTACTTTTTGATGTAACAAAATTACGTTGTGTTACAACTAAACTACTTTTTGGTACAAAAAAGTATTTGTCACTACAATAAAAGTACTTGCTGATATAATAAAATTACTTCTTAGTACAACAAAAGTACTTTTCTGTATAATAAAATTTCTTGCCGGCACAAAAAAGTATTTGACAATAAAAAGAAGAACTTTGTAATATAACAAATTTACATTTTATTACAACAAATATTTGTTTTGGTATTTTTGAAGTACTTTTTATTACAACAAAATGTACTTTTGTTACAGCATAAGTCTCTGTTGGTACAACAAAAGTACAGTTTAATATAATGACAGTACTATTTAAAAAAACGAAATTTCTTTTATATGCTAAAAATGTGCTTACAGGTGCAAAGAAAGTACTTAGTGGTACAATATATTATAAAAAAACATACTTGTTGGTACAAAAGATAATCTTTTTGGTACAACATAAGTTCTTCTTGGTACAACAAAAGTATTTTTTAGTATAATAAAATTAATTGTTGGTATAACAACACAACTTTTTTTGCAACAAAAGTACTTTTTGGTGCAAAAGCAGTTCTTTTTGGTGCAATAAAAGTATTTATTTTCACCACGATGGCACTCGCCGATATAATATAATAACAATAAAATACAATAAAAATAGTTGTTAGTTCAATAAAAGTACTTGCCGATAGATTAAAATAATATCATTGTACAATAAAAGTACCTTTTTTATGATAAATGTATTTCTTCCTTAATGGCAGCAACAAAAGAACTTAATCCATCAGTAGTATTCCTAGCGCTTCTGTCTTTTGCGCTCCGTAGATAGTTGTTAACCAAGCTTAGTTAACAACTCTTTCACCTGGTTCATCCATCGGAGTTTTGGTCGCCCTCTCCTGCGCCGCCCATTGAGTTTATTGCCGAAGACTTTTCGAGCCGGAGCGTTTTCGTCTATTCGCAAAACGTGTCCAAGCCAGCGCATTCAGTCTATTTGAACGCGCTTGACTACGTCGATGTCATTGTACATCTCTTACAGCTCATGGTTCATTCGACGACGGCGCTCGCCGTTAACGATGATGGGTCCAAATATTTTTCGTAGTATTATTCTCGCGAAGACTCCCAGAATAGATTGATCCGCTTGTATTATTACCCAGGATACTGGGCTGTAGAGCAAGACAGGTAGAATCAGAGTCTGGTAGAGTTGCATCTTTGTTCTTCGAGAGAGCGTTTTGTCATTAAATCGTTTACAAAGCGCATAGTAGCAGCGGTTTGCAATCAATACTCGTCTTTTCCAGGCTGACATTATTATTTTTGTTTATGGCGGAGCCAAGGTAGACAAAATCATCTACCACTTCAAGGTTATAGTTGTCAACGTTCACGCAGCGTCTCAGACGAGTGCACTCTTTTTTCGTTGAAACAAATAACTTGTTTTGTCCTCATTTATAACCAGACCACCTTCCGTCGACTGATTTTCGAAAAAGCCGGAGTAACATCCCGCAATCCACGTCGAATGAGCAACATGTGACTTTTTTAGAAGATGGTACCAATCCTGTTTACTGCAGCCTTCCGCATGATAAACCCCATTACGATGTTAAAGAGATCGTAGGACAGACTATCGCTTTGTCTAAAGCCTTGCTTGGTAGAAAATGGCTCTGACAGAATTTTGCTAATTACTGAAGACTTCGTGTCAGTCAGTGTCATCCCGCGAAGTCGAATTGGCTTCGCGGGGATACCAAACTCAGCCATAGCATCCAACAATTTCTGTCGTATCGGACTGTCGCATGAAGCTTTGTAATCGATGAATGTAGATGATAGATGTCGATCTGCATTTGTTGGGTATTCTTCAGGATTTGTCGTAGTGTGAATATCTGGTTGGTCAATGACGCCGCCAGCCGATAAACCGCACCAAACTGTCACTCTTTGCGGATGCTTTTGCTTTTCAACAATCACTCGTGGATCCTCATTTGCCCAAATGCTGCAATTTAGCTTCTTAACGAATAGTCGCTGAAGAGGATTATCTTTGTAAAATGCACGAAATCCATTATCGTAAAAGGCTTCAACAATCTTAACGCACTGCTCAATTGTGTACCTCTCCATGGTTGAATTTGTCAAACTCTGAAACATCAAATAAAGTTGGGCTAAAGACTTGACTGACTTGACTTCTTGCATTATGGTTGGACCCCCTTTATACACTACGGACCATCACGCAGTGTACTTGTTGGATTTAGATAACTTTTATAATGAAATTCTTTAACAGATTACATTCAAAAATGCCTAACCATCATATCCTACTACTCTTCTACTGCACTTTAAAAGTGATTCTTTAAAAATAACTTCTCTTATATTTTGGCTGGTTTCAGTTGCACTTTTTTGTCGTTAACCTTTCACAAACAACCATTCACCATAATACAGATACACACGCCTTCCACTTAAAGCTATTCGATTAAATTAATCAACTTTAATGAAGTTTACATTGATATAAATTTACGAGAGCTCTCTACATTTCGTAGTGGCTTATCAGGGGCAAAGTGGCGGATATGGGAAAAAGCAATATCGAATGAGAGGGAAAAAATGTTAGAGAGGTTTGTTTTTCGGTTTCTTTTTATTGTATGATACTCGTATCTAGTTTTTTTCCATACATCATGAAAACTAAGGACACAAAGAGTGCTTACATTTGATTTTATATAATACTGATTTGAAAAGTATATGTTGACTATCTGTTTTGCCACAACTAACTAGACAGTCAAAAGAAAGAAAGAATGAATAATGCGATTCTTTGGTTAAAGTAGGAATACGAAATAATTAAATTAATTGGCTGAGTTTTAAAGCTGGGCTAAGGCGGTACCTAATATGTTTATTAGACATCATATCATATCATATGGTGATGTGCAACAATTTAAGAAGCGGTAGTATTTTTTTTTTTTTGCATAAATCCTATTAGTATTCAAAAAGGACTTTGTGTATGGAGAATTGAAAGTCGATTTCTCTTATTGGGACACTGCACTTGAATGAGTTAAGACGATTATATTTTATTTACCAATACAGAGAATAAGTCTGTAGACTCCAGGACGGTTAAAGTGCATCGAAAGTGTAATGTTAACTTAACAAAAATTTCATGACTTTTGGTCATATTGAGCTCTCATAATATCTCTACTATGCCACCTGATACATAACATGCTTAACATAGTATCATTCATACAGATTCGTTTACACGATTCCAAATAAAGAAGTCATAGTTCAAACAATTAAAATAATATGACATTTTTTTAAAATCTCGTTTATAGACCAGACACGAGTTATTACATAAACTTTAACTTTAGTTTTTGTCCAAAGGAAATTTTATGTCTTAATATATTTAGACGAATTTCCAAAAGTTTCTTTCAACCACTGTCCGTTTTTTCATAGATTAGTTCATACCTCTACTTTTATTGTATATTTTAATAATTACATTAATAAAATAATATAATATTCATAAAATCATCTACTGCTGCATATTAAATTAATTTCATGCATTTTGTTTTAGTTCTCCATACTAACTATCATAAAACTATCTCTCTACCGACCTAAACCCCCCCGCAAATGTATTGTAGTGGCATTCCCTGGTCGTTGCAGCAAAAGGCATGCCAACACTTTGCCAAATTGGCGGGTTGACACTAACGGCAGCAACAGCAACAACAGCAGTGCGAGCTACAAAAACCACCACTAACTCTCAACTTTTAAACTAAAACTTTATGCTGATATATAATTTTGCAAAAATGAAAATGTAACTATGTAATTTTTGTAATACAAACAGAGAGAGAAAAAAACATTTGCACAAAATCATATAAAACTAATTTCAATTTAATTGCAACACTAAGTGAAAATGTATGTTCGCCTTTGTGCCATGTTCGTTGGTTGTATTAGTAAGGGAACAGCAACAGACAGTGTCGCAGACCATACACAGGAAACAAATGGGAATTGGCGGAAGGCCACCTTAATCAAAGCAAGGGGGAGGGTGGAAGGGATAATTTAAACTCATTACTTAATTTACAGTGAGTGCACAGAAAGAAAATGGTAATGGAATATGTTGCAGTAATATGGAAATTCCATGATAGAAAAATATGATTATTTTTGGACAATTACAGAATTGTATTACAGAGGAAAGCGTTTGATGGATTTTGTAGTGCAAACAGGTCATATGAATATGACATCTGAAATGAAAGATTTCCTTTTAAATTTTGTTAAAGAAAATAAAAAAATATTTTCAGATATTTTCTAAAAATAAGTTTGTTTTCTTCATTTAAGAGGAATCAAAAAGTAGTGTAGATCTTGTCCAGTAAAGTTTGATCCAGACTTATATCCACCGAAACAAAGAGAGACCATTCTCAAAGTATCATTTTGAAAGTACATGAAGTTTGGTAGGAGACGATAATAAACCACTTCTAAATAATTTCAACTTTATCATTACACAGTACAATTCATGATTTTGGGACTTAATTCTGAGAATTGCATGTGAAAGTAGCCCCAAAAATAAGAACTTCTGCATCATTCGTTTTGTCAAGTTGGCTGCATTAATAATTTAATGGCCATACGAATTTTTTTTCTTATAAAGACGACAGTAGCTGATTTTATCACAAAATAAGGTTAAGAGGAAACCTGAGCTAATGTCCTTAAACCTATAGGTTAATGGTAAAAATGGTAATTTTTGCGATTTTTAAGGCACTGTATGCACTTTTTTCGGTAGGTTTGTTCCGCATTATTTTTCATCAATTCAATATCTACTTTGCCTCAGACACAAAAAAGATATTACGTACGGTATATCGAAATACAACCGTGTTAAAATATAGAAAAATTCCTAAAAATCCACTTTGAGAAAAAAATTCATAAGACCATTAAAGTATTAATGCAGCCAACTTGACAATTGAGTCCTAAATCAATGAGGTGGAAAATGTTGTACGGTGTTATATAACTTATCTAACACCCCAAAAGTAATTACAATTTTATCACAAATATTTTTGTTGTCCACATTGTACGAAAATGTAATACTATAATGCCAGCAAGTTCTTTTATTTTACCAAAAATACCCAAATTTTTTATTGTATCAAAATATCTATAATTGTACCAAGAAGTGCTTTCATTGTAACAAAAACTTCCTTTAAATACATAAAGTTATTTTACTGTATCGAAAATCTCTTTTATTGTATCAAACTGTACTATCATTGTGCAAGCATGTACTTTTGTTGTCCTCTATAGGACTTTATTAAACCAAAAGGTACTTTTATTGTACTAATATGTGATTCTACTGCATAAGCCAGTACTTTTTTTAACAAAAAGAAATTTATTATACCTAATGTACTCTGTTGTATCTATTTTACTTTCATGCTACTGAAACGAATTTTTGTTGTACACTTAAGTACTTTTATTTTATTGTACAAAAATTTACTTTTGTTGCACTAACAAATATATTTGTGGTACTAATAAGTACTTTTACTGTATCAAGAAGTACTTTTATTGTAACAACGGCACTTTTATTGTACAAGAAAGAACATTTATTGCACCTAAAAGTACTTTTATTGTACCAATAAGTACCTCTGCTTTATAAGCAAGTACTTACATTGCATCGACAGTTCCTTTTTTGTATCATAAATATTTTATTTTGAAACAAAGAACTTTATTGTACCTAATATACTTCAATGTACATAATGCACTTTTAAGATAGCAAAACGAACTTTTGTTGTACACAGAAGTTCTTTTATTTTATTGTAGCAAAATGTACGTTAGTTTTTCTATCAAGTACATTTGTGCTACTAATAAGTACTTTTATTGTATTAACCCTTTAATGACGAGAGCGAAATAATGGGAATTTTTTAAAGATTTTGTTAGTACTATATATAAATTAGTTAAAAAACGAATTTTACATTAAAAAAGTAAGTCAAAAATTTCACAAAAATATCCATTTTTACTAGCGTTATGACGACTGTGACCATATGGTAACAGCTTTAAAACAGGCAAATAAAAAGAGCCAAGTACAAAATTATGCATGCAATACGTTTTTATGATATTTTATATTCTTGTAAAATAACAAAAACTAAAAGTCTTTAATATATCAGTCTTTAAGCAACCAAAAAATATTCTTAATATGGAGTGACTTTTTATATCCCTCTACATTGCTGTTTTGGGTATATGTAAAAAATACCTATTTTAAATTATCTCCCACGCTCGCTACTGACGTCTGGTCGCATAGCGGTAAATCAGGAATGAAAGATCAAAGCATGCTCTGATAAAATCAAAAACAAATTCTTGACTTTTTTTCTTATTTTTATTTTATTGCGTGCAATATCTAACGCTGTCGACGTTACCATATGGTAACAGTCGTCACTAATGGGTTAAGATGTACTTTTATAGTACTAAACAGTACTTTTCTTGCCCCAAAAAGTACTTTTGTTGTAAAAATAAGAACTATTATTGTACCTAAAAGTACTTTTAATTCATAAAAACTAACTCAACTATCAACAAGTACTTTTATTGGGCTCAAAAGTACCTTTGTTTTACCAAGAAGTTAATTTTTTGTAACACAAAATTTTAAAAAAATGGTTCTTTTATTGTAGTAACAAAAACTTTTATTGTACTAACAAGTAGTTTTTCTGTACCAAAAAGTACTTTTTTTGCATCAAAAGGACTTGTATTGTACCAAAAAGAACTTTTATTTTATAAAAAGTAAGTCTATTTTTTTTTATCAATAAGTGCTTTTATTGTACCCAATAGTACTTTTATATTTCTAAGAAGTAAAAAAAGGAAATTTATTGTAGCAAAAGTAATTTTATTGCACATAAATGTATCTTTTTAGTAACAAAAGTTTTTGTTGTACCAACAAATCATTTGTTGTAGCAATAAGTACTTTTGTTGTACTAACAATAACTTTTATTGTATCAACAAGTATTTTTGTTGTATTAAAAAAACCTTTATTAAACCAAAAATTACTTTCATTATATCAGCAAGTACTTTTATTGTACAGAAGTTAAATTGTTGGTGCTAAAGTTTATTTTTTTTGAACCAAAATTAATTGTACTAAAAATAAATTTTATTATATCAAAAAGTATATTTCTTGTATCAACAAGTACTTTTATTGTTCACAAAAGTACCTTAATTGTACCAAAGAGTCAATTTATTATACCAGAAAGTACTTTAATTGTACTAAGAATTACTTTTTTTATGACCAGAAATTTTAATTTTATTGTACATCAAAGTAAGTTTATTGTACCAAAGAGTACATTTATTATACCAAAAAGTGATTTTATTGTACTAAAAGTTATTTTTTTTATATCTACAAGTTCTTTCATTGAACCAAAAGTAAAGTTTTAGTACTAAAATGTACTTTTATTGAACAAAAAAGTACTTTTATAGTACCAAAAAGAATTTTTTTCTATCAAATAGTAAATTTCTTGTATCAACAAGTACTTTTAGTGCACACAAAAGTACTTTTATTGTACCAAGAAGTAATGTTATTGCACCAAAAATTACTTTTATTATATCAGCAAATACTTTCATTGTACCAAAAGTAAATTTTTTGTACTAAAATGCATTTTTACTGAGACAGAAAGTACTTGTACCAAAAAGATTTTTTTCGACTCAAAAATGACATTGCTTGTAACACTGTACTGTACCAAATAGTACATTCATTATACCAAAAGGTACCTTAATTGTACAAAAAATTATTTTTATGTGAACAGAAAGTACTTTCATTGTACCAGGAAGAAATGTTATTGTTCCACAAAATACTTTATTGTATCAAGCAGTACTTTTGTTGTATACAAAAGTATCTTAAAAAAACCATAAGAACTTATGTTGTACCAAAATATAATTTTATTGTCTCAAATTAAAAACTATTATATGAAAATTTCAAAAGGTACTTTTTTTTGTACACAAAGTACTTTTATTGTTCCAAAAAGTAATTTAATTGTACAAAAAAAAGTACTAAGTGAAAGTATCTTGTTCCAAAAATTACTTTTCCTGATCAAAAAAGTACTAGATGAAACAAAATGTTTTTTGTCGTATTAAAAAGTACATGTTTTGTACTTACAACAACTTTTATTGTGACATCAAATCCTTTGATTGTACGAAAAGTACTTTCATGCCACGAAAATGTACTTTTATTGAACGATGAGACACTTTAATTGTACCAAAAAGAACTATTTTGGTATCAAAAAGTTTTTTATTGTACACAAAAGTACCTTAATTGTACAAAGTAGTACATTTTTTGAACCAAAAAGTACTTATAAATGCAACCGGAATGGAATATTGCCAATACAAGAAAATTACAAGAGATTGTAAAAATTGACTCAAGTCCAAAATTGGATTTGGTTTATTGACTACCTCTAGCGACATTCTTTTTTTTCGGGGGTATTCTTACATGTTTTCCCATATAATTTATTATTTCAATATGTGACATATTCGTAGAAAATATTCACAACATATACACATATCTTTATGTTAAGTAAATAGCTTTTCCTAAACCCCAGAAGTCAGTCTATTTAATACTATAACTAAACCAGCAAATAACATGGCGTTCCTCAACTATTATATCGATACGTTTTTAAAATCACCTTAAACGCCTCAAAATTTAATTCTTACAGCAACATTATTTTATATTAAACAGTCTCGTGAAATTTTACACATTAAAGCATTTTTAATTAACCATAGATTTATATTAATTCTCAACTTAAATTTTGTCAAAATTCTTATTAATTTCGTACATATTTAACGTGTAAACTTCCTGCCTCTTTCCCATTTCCTCACTCTCTCTCTCACACTCTGTTGCACATGAGTACAACTGACTTGTGTTTATTCATTTATCCACTGAAATTACTACATTTATATCCTCACCCCTCCCTTTACCCAACAACAATATCGCACAATCACCAAGTGTGTGTGTGTGTGTGTGTTGGCAATGGTCGAGCAAAGTAACGGATGGAAACAGCATAATGACATGCAATACCATAATTACGACAAGTAACCAACCGACATATTATTATTCTTTTTTTTTTTTTGGTATTGTCCCCCATTTTAACCCCTTTCCGCGGTTTTACCATTCATATTTTGGTTATTGTAATATTTCAATTTACCATTACCCTCCCGCTGCGCTGTCTCGAGGCCTTTGGCGCCCGTTTAACATTGAAGTTTACTATGTTGTGTTGTGTTAATTTGCTACAAAGAAACAGAAGAGAAATTTACAAGCATATTACACTCACTTCCTTTATGAAAAATTTAACAATAATTTTTCGTTTACATTTGGATGAATAAATATACATTTAAATGTGCAAAAAAAAAGCAAACAAGAACAAGAACGTGAAAAAAACATGCCCACTCACAAATGTACATATATTAAATGGGCATATATGTGAGCGTGTATTATTTCCTATGGCCACACAAAAAGGGTGTGTCCTTTGAGGTGTGATGTAGATTTTGCAATATTTATGACGATTTGAATGTTTATTTTTTTGTGTTTGTCGTTGTGTAGGTATTTATCACATTTGTGTTTGCTTTTGTGAGTAGCAAAATTATTAAAGTTAAGCCAAAAGTCATGCGATGTCTTTATATTTTGGTTGTTAAAGTTTGATATGTTTTGTGCAATATATGAGACCAATGTAAAAGGAAATAATATTGGGTGGATGATTCATTTGTGTGGACTTTCTATTTGGGAAATATATGTTTCCTGCGTGAAGGTTGACAACTTTAATTTTGAAGTGGTAGATGATTTTGTCTACCTTGGCTCCGCCATAAACAAAAATAATAATGTCAGCTTTGAAATCAAAAGACTTGATCGCAAACCAAGAGAATTGATCGCAAACCGCTGCTACTATGCGCTAAGCAAGCGATTTAACGACAAAGCGCTATCTCGAAGAACAAAGATCCAGCTCTGCCAGACTCTGATCCTACCTGTCTTACTCAACAGCGCAGAAACCTGGGTAATGACACAAGTGGATCAATCTATTCTGGGAGTCATCGAGAGAAAAATACTCAGCAAAATATTTGAACCTATTATCGTGATCGGCGAGTACCGTCGTCAAATGAATAATGAGCTATATTAGCTGTACAACGACATCGACGTAGTCAAGCGCGTTCAAATAGACCGAATGCGCTGGCTTGGACACGTTGTACGAATGGACGAAAATGCTCCGGCTCGAAAAGTACTTTTCTACGTGCAGCTACTGATAGATAAATTCTGTTGTTGCTGCCATTAAAGAAGAAGAATAAATGTTTCCTATGGATACATGTTATTAGTTAAATGATTTGGTTTTTGGATTCCCTAATAGGTATCCTTTAATTGTATTAATCTGTATGTTCTGATGTAACCGAAACTGAAGTAGTTAAAACTCAATTGCATACGTCATCGTTTAACGGAAGTACAGAGTGCCATACTTATGTTATGGTGCGCACAATTACAGCCACAAGGTCGATATGCAGGCTATCGGAAATATGTTTAACATCTGACATCGTTTAATATTTAAAACTAGCTGACCGGGCAGACTTCGCCCTGCCTAAAGAAGTATTGACTTAAATGTAACTTTTTGGGTGCAATATCTTCGGGTGCGTTAGATTCTTTTAATATTCTCATCGAATCAAAAAGTATTATGGTTTATTTAATGAAAGAAATTTATTGCAATGCTTTTGATAAAACAACGTGAATGGGAGAACCAAAGGAGTGTAAATATTTGAATCAGTAGGTCATTACACACGTGAACATGCAACATAAATTGATGCGAAAAAACATAGATTTTCCAAATTCAACTGCAAACTTGAATAGACTGTCTTTCAGTTTTAGTGATTGTCATCGCAAATTTTAAACGAACTGGGGACTGTAATCATTTAAAATCAAACGGCAAATTCGTGTGTATCATTGGCAATACATCGGTTCCCTTATATTTTCCGTTTAAATTAATTTAAGAACAATAACACAATCGCGCGATAGAGGGGTTAAATCAATTTTTTGAGTGGCATAGTACACTCCTTTTTCACTATGATATGCCATGTTTGCAACTTTTTTTATCTCGATATTACATGCGGGGTTCTCAGAAAATTTGCAATTTATTGCGCTGTTCTGCAACGTCGTTGCGCAATAAAGGAGGATGTAGTAACCGACGCGATAAGTTTTGCGATCAAACATTTGCCAAAATCAACGATATCAAAACCGATGGATGCATCAAGGAAATAAAATCCTCCACACTCGTTCGTAATTGCTTATAAATTTTTATTACAATGTTGTGTACCTTTCGTTATTCTAGTTGTAATAGATGCAGATTTCGGAAATGTTTAAATTCGTGGGTATTCGAATTTTTTTCTATCGTAGATCTCGGTCACATACACCATGGTCTCAAATAATTCAATATCAAATATCAACCCGAATGGTACTATAGTCCTTCAGCTATTGCGTTTGGAAGACAGAATTGGGCAAGGCCACCCATTTTTGGCTAGATCACACATTGTCCACAATATTTTAAATCCCGACTTTTCCTTTAAAATCCGTATACTTAACTTAATAGAGTCCACACCAAATTTCATGGTCATTCGCAAAATAGTTCTTCAGACATCACATTTTAACAAATTACGTTTAACGTGCAGGCCACGCCTAACGATCTAGTACTTCAGATACAACACTTTAATAAAGTATCTCCCATGGGCGGGGCCACGCCTAATAATCAAATCAAGACAGATTTTGACCTAATCATATTGCATCCACTCCTAATTTAAAGTCACTAATTGTAGTAGTAAGACAGATATTGCATTTCTTGTAATGAGGTGGAATGGGTGGACCACACCTGAAGAACATCGGTTGAATGCTGTACTATCCCATAAGTTTAAAATGTAATATACATACATAAATGAAGCATTTGTCAGAGCCTATTAAATTTGTCAATATTTAAATTTTCAAAATTACAAATTTTAGATAATTTTGTATGGGAAAAATCGAAAATTGACTATTAAATGGACCAAATGTGTCTAATGCAATGTTTAAATAGCCTATAAGCATCCTCGGAAGATTGCCTTTCTAACGATACCGGTTTGTTGCAAATCCGTTGGATGGTTTTGAAGTCTATAGAGGACATACGTAGAAACAAATGTTCACTTTTATATATATAGATGATATGTTAAGCAGTAACTTTGGTGTCTTACTGCCATATACTTTCTTTTTGGTTGCAGTAAGCCACAAAATAACTTTTTTCCTCGCATAAGGGTATTCATCCTTGAGATATTTTTATATGTCAGCTCGCAGGGCAACAACACCTTGATTATTATATTTATAAAAAGAAGAAAAAACACAATCCTATTTCCAAATACTTTTCATATCACATTGTTATTCATAATATAAAACGATTGCTAAATAAGTTTTTAGCATTCATTTGTATCTCAATATTACTAATGGGCTAGGTTTCAACCCGATTCTGTTAGATTTTAAGGCAGCTTAACATTTACTTTATAAAAGTCTCTGTAGCGTTTTCACCAGAGTAGTGATTTCATCCAACGATACCCTTCCTTAACGATTCTTTTTTATCTCGCTTATATCCAGTGTTTGTGTCCTTGTGATGATATTGTTTTTTTTTTATTACCCTCATTTGTTTGGCTGTGTAAGATAAAAGCACACACACCCACAATCACAATCAAACTCACACAGATTGCTACAGAAATAAATCATAAGTATATTTTTTTAGGAAAACACAATCACATTCCTCCCAAAAAAAATGTCAGATTTTGTCTTAAACAAACAATGAATATCAGTTTAGAAATGAAATTTGTGCAGAGACACGAAGCAACGGACGGACCTATTGGCTCACACACTTTGTTGTAGAACGAAAATTATGTTTATTATATAGTTGTTGTTCTTGGGTGGCAATACAACTTATGTTAAGTTTATATTTTTTTGCAAAAATATAATATAATAATAGTATTTAAAATCCGTCATATAACTAAGAAATATAAGTGTTTATAACGAACAACAAAAAAAAAATCCAATAATTGTTATGTATAATAAAATAACTTTTTAAGTATATTTGGAAGACAAAAATACATAAATAGAAAAGGTTGGATCTCAGCTTCAAGTATTATTGATATACATTTCTTAATGCTATCTTAGCAAAAAAAATAACTTTGATAGAATAAGAAGATAACTGAATTACTTGATCCAAAAAAGGATTGGATTCCGGTGAATAACCCTTGATTGTAAAAATGACTTGCTATAAAAAGGAAGTAGTTAATTTTTTCTTAGATGAAAGTAGTAGTGCTAAAAATGCTCTAAAATTTCTTAGTATCGAATTCATCTTAGTGAAGTAGGTAAAATGTTATTAACACTTTATTTTTTTTTATAGTACTTACACTGACAGAACGAGTGGTTATTAAGTACAGATTTGTGTGCTCTTGATTCTATTGTAAAATTGATTGATTTTATTTTGATATTTTGATCCATTAAGAATAACTTTTTTTAATCAATTTGGCGATGTCTGATGATGTCCAAATATGTTTTGGCCCAACTGCTAAGCTTTTTATAAGTCCTTGGAAGTTTTTAGTTTTTATAACTAGCTAGGGGCCGGCCCCGCAATGCTTCGTTATTGCATATTAACTTATAATATATTTCAAAGGATTTTCTTACTGTCCTTAGTGCTATATAAACGCTAATTTATATACTTGTAGTTCCTCCAAATCTCAAAGCTTAATTATTTTAAAAATGTAGTTCAAGTTTTTGTTTTGTATGTAGGGCGATAAATCACTTCCCAGCAAACCAAAAGTTCCGACGTGTCGGACATCAGATATTTCTCTTACATTTCATGCGAAAATTTGCCGAAAATAAACGGTATCGTGATAAATGCCTTCAGAAATAAGACCGAGTTTTTCTGCACACTCTTCAGAATTATGTCCGCCAAGTCTGCACGTTCTCTGAATTTTTATACACATTAAACGTCTGCAAATTCTCGAAAGTGAGTTATTTGTTCATCTTCTTCCCACGAGAGAATCCTGTCGCTGGGGCGTTTTCCAAAAGTCCCTTCGAAATATATCGAAATTTCCCTCAGATATCTGACCGAATTCTGACCGAAAAGTCCGCACAAGTTTCCGAATTTCCCCAGACATTTCGGTCCGAATTCTTGTCAACCACCCATACAACTTTTGGACAGAATTCTGACAGACATCGGCAACTTGTGCAGAATTTCTGTCAGACATCTGACCGAATTCGGGTTCTTTCACTACTTGAAAACAGACATTCCGCTAAAGATCAAAATGAAACTTCTGTGTATTAACTTTATCTTTTTGGCGGAAGTGATAATTTCGATTGAAGATTCATGTCTATATTCCCGAGAACTAACTTTTTACCAAAAGTAAAGTCTTTAGCCATAAAAAACACTTTCGCGATGTCTTCTCCCACTAATCAAGAACACAAATTGTGAGTATTGTTGTCAGTATTCCTATCTTTGTATTATATACTCGTATTATCCTTTAACAAAGTGTCTGTCATGTTGCGCCGTGGTGTTTGAACTATTTCTTCTCCAAATGATTTTGCAATAACATAAGAAATCAATTGATCGTCCGCTGGCTCTTGTTTTTCGAACAGTTGTATGTTGTATGGATGTGGGCTAATATCTATCACATCTATCACACTTACAGCGTCGTTGGATTCTTCCGTACGTACGGTACTCGTTTGATTAGGATGAATATTATCCAAAACAGTAAATGTTAACTTGAGTATAGCTGCTCAGATGGATGATGATGTGCACCGACAACTTGACAAAGTGCTTCATAAGTCTGGCGAACAGAGCTCGCATTTTGAAAATAAATTTCCACGATTTGTAAATGTTGTTCTTGTGTAATTCTTTGAATGATTTGCCAAATATACTGATTTGCCAAAATATACTGAAAAACAAACAAACACATGACAGCTAGATTTACACTTATTTCTATCAGAAGTTCTATACGTAAAAAAAACCAAACCACCATACATAGATTATTTCAAAATATTCAGTAATGCTACCTCTGACATACTATGAAAATTCAAATTGTGCCCCCAATTAAACAATAGCTGTTGTCCAGCCCAACTTCAATGAACATTTCAAAAAATTTTCTATTTATAAGATTTATTACCGATTCGATATCCTGTAAAGTAAATTAAAAACATTTGACTGTTATAGTCGGCGCAGCGGCGACATGTTCTCAACTGCCTGGTGTACGGGCAATTGCTTGATACAGTTTAGTAGTCAAATATTGACGTGCATTCGTAGCGCCTAGACACTTTTCGCCAACTTCGTTCCAACTAGCCTGTTCATATCTCGAGTTAAATTGTAACATACTGTGAAATTTTAAGAACGACGCCATCAGAGCTATTTTTTTAAAAGCGGGCGTGGCATCGCCCATTTTCATTTTGGCTGTAATTCGAACAGTATGAACAACCTATATACGAAATATCATCTTCATACCTCTTATAGTCCATGAGATTTAGTAATTTTACGTATCAATTTGAATAAGCAGTGCCATGCCCCTTTATCCAATCACAACCAAGAACTATTAACAGGTCACCAGTACCACTTTGTGAAATATTCGTAACAATTGGTATATAAGAAAAGCCCTCAGAGAGATTTTTAAAAATGGGAGGTGGCACCGCCTACTTTCATCTTAACTTTAATTCGAACGGTATGAACAACATTTATACGAAATATCATCTTTGTACCTTTTATAGTTCATAAGATACAGCAGTTTAAAGTTTCAACTTGTATACCACGCCCACTGATCCGATCTCTCCCATTTTTTGGTTGGATCACGAACTACAATCTGTGAAAATTTCAAAAAGATACGGTACATCAAAAATGCAAAGAAACAAACAAACGATAAAAATAATAACACACACTTATTTTTGGAAAGGAAGATTTTCTTATTTAAAGAATATAACTACTGGCTGCTGTAAAAAGTTTCTCAAACAGTGACGTTCGCATTCGTCGATGAACAAGTAGGTGCCGTTAGTTGTGCATCTAAAATAGAATAGAACACAATAAAGGTAATTTTTCATACAGCACAAGTACATCTAAAAATTAAGATACTTTTTGGTACTTTTTAGTGTTTATAAAGGTACCTTATGATACAAAAACGTACTTTTATTTCATAAGAAGGTACAAGTCGAAATAATAAATCTACTATTTGTTAAATTAATATAGCTTTTTGTATAATAAATGGACTTTTTGGTACAAGATCAATTTGTTCGTATTTACAACAAAATATTTTTTTGATACAACAATAGTTCTTCTTGTTACAAGAAAAGTACTTTTGCTACAATAAAAGTACTTCTTGCTACAATAAAGTTTCTTTGGGGTATAATTGAAGTTCTAGCTGCTTCAAAAAAAGTGAAATTCGGTACTGTATAAGGGCCTTTGGTAAAGTCCTTTTTGTTCATCACATGTGCTTTTTAAAACTTGTGTTTTTATGTTCGCAATGTTTGATATATCGTAGCTGATCCGACCAAATCCGTTATGTGTAATTTTTCGAATTTTTTTAATGCATTTTTTTAAAGCTCTTGTGGTCCTCCATCGACCCTTCAATCCCTTTAGCGATATCTTAATTGGTTTGGAAGTTAATTATATCAGATATCAGCGACGATATATAAGATAGGTGGAAGTCAGATTATGAAAATCAGACATATGTAACCTCCCAATGAAAATTAAATTTTGGAAAATATAAGTTTTTTTCCATTCAGGATATATATGAGAGGTGGGCGTGTCCTTTAAGAAAATCAATGGAATTTAATATGGTTATCAGTAATATATCAGAGACAAATTGTGCCGAATTTCTAATTACATCAAAAACAATTTTAGAAATAATAAGTTTTTTTTCCATTTCAGGATATATAGGAGGTGGGCGTGTCCTAGGAAAATGCTGGGACACGTATAACCTCTATTTGATCAATATAACTTTTTCTGATAGACACAACTATCGCCGATCACTGACCCCCTACCATTTGTGGCACAGTGTTATTAAACATTTCTTTAATTTTAAAACAAAAGGTTAGCAGAAGCTTTTGCCAAGTTTCAACTAAACTCGAATTAAAAAAATTAGTAATTTTCGGTTTTGGTTTTAAATACTCTTAGGAAATCTCACGTGTATTACAAACAACGATGACGTCAATAACAGTTCTCTACTGCCAATTACTGCCACACATATTTTGCACTCGAATGATTTTTATAGACCGATTTGAAATTAAATCATGTGTAATAATTTGAAGAATTAAGCTAAATTTATCTAATACTGTATCCATGTATTTGCCAAACGCTCGCTCACACAAAAAAATACACACAATATGACTTTAACCAGTTATACACAACTAAAAAAAAGTACAAGTACATAGAGCAAAGAAACCAAAAAATTTTTATGTAAAGCAAAATAGTATAGTCAAACATACTTTTTATAGGAAAGGGATATTTTTTGTTATTTTATCAAAAATCAAATATCAAATACACATACAAAATAGTTGTAAGTGTGAGCTCTGAATTGGCCAGCAGCAGTCATTAATGCCAACAATGGCCAATGAAGCATATAATAAATAAAAAAAAAAATACAATCTATAATAATAAAAGTTCTAAATATAAACAATGTTAGGCTATTGTGTGCTTTCATGTAGAATAGGTCATTACAATTTGTTCGTCTATTTTATTATTATTTTTCGTAATTTTGTTTTTTTTTTTGTTTGACTAAAGTAAGCAATCGATTTTTGGTTATATTGCTGCCCTTTGTTGTTAGTTATGTTTAATAAAGAAAACAGAAACAAAACAACAATAGAAAAATAAACATAAGATAAATGTATACAAAACACTAAAAGTTCTATGTTTCGTTTAGAAGTACACACATACATACATACACACATTCATATGCATGCTACTACTATATAGTATAAAAAGTGGGGGTGTGCCGTGCGTTGATACATCTTTTGTAATTTCTAGCATAAATCAAGGGGAAAAGTTATTTATAACTCCCTGTGATTGTTATCAATAATCACGTGTTGTTAATAATGACTCTGCGCTCACTTTGTGTCCACTGAAGTTTATAAAATATGAGCATGTTGCATATAGGCGTATATGGCGTATGATTAATATTAATTTATCATAGTGCTCATTCGCTCGCATGGATATATAGTTAATGTAATAGTACATAGAAAGTGAAATATGTTTACTTGTCGATTTTAAAGAGATTTCTTTTAAATAAAACCCCTAATATGGAGTAATTTTCCGTACTTTCCTCAAAATTTAAAACAAATTTATTAAAAGTTGGTATCAATACATGTATAAGGATACTTTGAATTTTTCAAGTATTTTGAGCTCTTATTCTTTTCATAAAACCGATATTTATACAAATTACCATAGCATTGTAATTGGTCAATATAGCGCCCGATGATTTTGTATAATGTTAATTCTATTTCATCCCACCACTGATTTTAAAAGACTTAACAATAATTTCCATTTTTATAATTAAATCACTGATTGTTGGGCCACCGCCAATGTCCTTTAAGCGGTAATTTATGACTGTTTGCATATAGATTGCTGCATTACATTTTATTTCTAAATCCTCGCATAATACACAAGATTACAAAAGGATTCAATAAAGTTAACTGGGGGGGCGGGATGTCTTCCGCCCCCTATTGTTTGTACTCTCCGCCATCCATTGACATCGCACAGCTACAAAGCTTAAGTTTATGACATTTCAGTAAAAGTCATTTAAATTTTATTGATTTGTTAGCTGTTGCAATGCCATTTTGGCATTTTGTTCACATTTTGTTGTTTTATTTCTTTAGTTATTTACTTTAACGATTATCCGTATCCGACTGAAGGTTTGTTTCATTGGATATTTTTAGAGTTTTATTAATGTTGGCTGTTCGTGGCGTTGTGCTTGTCGGGTCACTTTTGTGGTGGCTATAACAGCAATAGTCAGAAGGGTAGTTAAAAACTTGCTATTACAAAAGGTGTAAGGGTGGTGGCGATAGACAGAAACAATTATTTCTCTTACTATTGGCGCTTTTGATAATTTAAGTTTTTGTGGTGGTCTCCTGGTGGATATAAAATATGTTTTGTGGTTAAGTTGTGGCTTTGAACAAAACTGTTTTCTTTTAGCCGGTGCTCAAAATGACATTAGCAATGATGAGGATTAATAAAGTTGTAGCCTAGTGACTATTAGACAAATTGCAGTTAAATATAAAAAAAATTGAGAAAATATCCTATAAATAAATTAGTTTTGCTCTTGATTTTAGTTTATTGTTCTGAACAGAATATGAATTTATGTTTTTATTGTCCGCTTAAAGATCATTTCTATCATTGCTAAAAGATTTTATATTACAAAAGTTGGGTCAAATAAATTATTCAGAAAAAGTTTTAAAAACTTCTGCTAGGTTAAAATCCTCTGATATTGTCGTAGGCATTCATCAGAAGGAGGTTTTTGGGTTACCTAACTCAGTAGCAAATAGTACAACTTCAGCAATCCTTTAACAGATTCTGTATTAATAATGAGCATTCTAAGTGGACACACAAATTTCCACAACTGTCCACAGGTATTGTGTAGCAATAACTGATTTATAACAAATACAATTATTGTGTCCTTAAGTGTAAATCGTAATAACTGGCATTTATAGTACGTTTACACTGTTATTAATAACACCGCTTTTCACATCGCACAAACATATCAAACACTTGGACACAGACATTTTCTTATACCACCTCATAACAACACTAACATATACAAACTAAAGTACACACACACACACGCTCAACAGAATTTACACAAGTGAGGTAAACTTGTGCAGTTGTTTTATGTGACTAGAGATACATACAGAAACCACATAAAAAGTGCAGACAGGGCTATTAAAGGCAACTCAAATGTCTTTTACATAATCGTCAATGTAAAAGACACTCAAGATTGAGAGGTCTTTTATGCATATGAAGTTGGGATTTAAAATAATTGAAAAGTATCAATAATATAATTAATAAAGCATTAATTATTTTTTTTTATTTTTAATATTTTTATTTTTTTTTTTATATTTAATATTTTTACTTACTTACTTACTTAGTGGCCCATTACAACTTACAAACGTGGTTCATAAATTTGAGGCCTGAAGTACTAAAGAATTCCACACTCTTCGGTCTTCTGCGTGTGTTCTCCAGTTAGTCCTACCAGATGGTGGCACATCGCCTACCACTTGGTCCTTCTAACGGAGTTTGGGTTTCCCTGCTCTGCGCCGTCCTTTAGGTTCGCCTTCAAACACCTTTCTCGCTGGAGCATTTACATCCATTCTGGCAACATGTCCCAGCCATCGTAGTTGTTGCATTCTGACTCTTTTAGCTATGTCGATATCGTGGTAAAGCTCATACAGCTCATGGTTCATCCGATGCCGAAACTCGCCGTCGACACAGATAGGTCCAAATATTTTTCGGAGTACTTTTATCTCGTATGTCCATTGTCGTAAGCACCCACGATTCAACAGCATACAACAAAACAAGTAAAATTAACACTTGATACAGCTGTTTCTTAGTATTCCGAGATAAGGTGATGTTACTTAAGTGCTGCGAAGTCCGTAGAAACATCTATTTACGAGCACTACTCTTCGCTTGATTTCTTGGCTGATATTACTTTTCTTATTGACGGAAGATCCGAGGTAGATAAATTCATCTACTACCTCCACATCGAGAGGACTCTTCGTTCGTCGTAATTATTATTTTTGTTTTGACCTCGTTGACCTGAGCAGACCCATTTCTGCTGACACCTTTTCAAGTGATGAGAAAACTGCAGTAACATCCCGTAGATTTCGGCCAATGATGTCTATGTCATCGGCATAGGCTAATGGCATGTGCTTCTTGTGGAATATGGTGTCAGACATGTTGACACCAGACTTTCTCATCACCTTCAATAGTGTACAGGACAAGCTATCGCCCTGCCTGTGACCTCTTTCCATTTTGAATGGTTCATAGGGATCTTTACCAATCGTAACCAAGGATTTTGTGTTTTCCGAGGTACATCTGCAAAGTCGAATTAGCTTTGCAGTAATACCAAACTCAGACAAGGCCTCATATACTCGTAGCCTATTCCTTATCAGAGAGTCGAAGGCAGCTTTGTAGTCCGCAAAGAGGTGGTACTTGTCGATCTGTTTTTCATGGGTTTTTTCCAGGATTTGTCGTAAGTTGAATATTTGATCTAGGTCTAAGCCGCACTGATATGGTCAAATTAGTTTTTCTACGATTGGCTTTACACGTTCACACAATATGCTTGAAAGGATCTTTCTTGTATATGGGACATAACAGACTTGAGACTCCAATCCCCGGGCATGCTTTCCTCTAGCCAGATGTTCTCCATGAGCTCATGCATGCTCCTAATCTGCTCCTCCGCGCCAGCCTGAAACAATTCAGCAGGGAGACCATCGGCTCCAGCAGTTTTGTGGACAGTTAAAAATATCGTCATGAATTTGAGCGGGGTCTTCTGGAGTGGTGTCCGTATCCAGTAAATTTCTGAAATGATTCCTCCATATCTTCAGAATATTATCCGGATCGGTCACTAGATGACCATCGCTGTCCTTGCAGGAGGGCAACCATTTTCCACGCATTCTTGCCATAACTCTCTGGTAGAATTTAAGGGCTTCCACTCTACTTTGGAGCAACTCTGTCCAGTCATCCTGCCTCTTCTTTAGCTCCTTCTTTTTCCGTCTATAAAGACGAGTTGCCTCTAGTCTCTTCTCCCTGTGCCGTTAAATAAAAGCTCGCGTTGCCATTGGCTGCAGTTTCGCTCTGTATACAGCATCCGTCTCTCTCGTGGCATTGCGACATTCATCATCGTACCAGGCATCTTCTTGAAACGGCTTTGAGTACCCAAGTACACTTCTCGCAGTACATTCTATGGAGTCGGCTATATATTGCCACTGCGAGGTTATATTATCAGGGGTTGGAGCTTTCCGCAGCGGTTGAGTTAGGTGGTTGGTGTAGGCGTCCGCTACCTCTGTGGTCCGCAGTTTACCGATGCCCAGCTTTCGTTGTGCCTGGTTACGTACGTTTTTCGCCACGCTTAGCTTTCTGCGCACCTTAACTGCGGTAAGGAAGTGATCGGAGTCAATGTTCGCACCCCTGATCACTCATACGTACAGAACACTCGATGAGTGCCTTCCATCGACTACCACGGGATCTATCTGATTTCTCGTCAATTGATATGGAGATAAAAATGTTGCCTTATGAATATTTTTATGGTAAAATATAGTGCTGCTAAATACCATATTTCTTGCCGCAGAGGAATCAATCAGTGTGATGCCATTGTTCGACGTTTCGGTGTGCAGACTGAATTTTCTGATGGTAGGCTGAAATGCGGTCTACATGCCTATTTTAGCATTAAAATCGCATGGTACAATTTTGATGTCATGGCTCGGGCTACGATCATATATACACCTTTCCTAGGCTCTCGTAAAACTCGTCTTTGTCCTCATCGCTTTTCTCTTCTGTCGGAGCATGGGCACATATAAGTGTTATGTGCAAAAACTTTGTTTTGACTCTTATGGTGGCTATACGTTCACACACCGGGTCTCTTGCCAACCATAAATCCACATCCAAAGTCGTGCTTGTCCGCATGGCTGCTATAGTAGATGTCACACGTCTTCATACTCCAGCACCCGCGTCCCGTCAACCGGATTTTCTGTAAAGCGGTTATGTCAGCCTTGTATTCTTCGAGGACTTCCGCCAGTTGGATGGAGGCACCTGGTCTATACAGTGTTCTACCATTCCAGGTGCATATGCTCGAATCATGATCCTTAATTCGTTTGCGGTGGTCGTCAACATTTTGGGGGGGCCCATTTTATTCTTTTCTTACTTCTTTTCATTGCAAAAGTCCAAACGTCGGTGGCGGATTGCAAGCACAGGGATTTTATTACAGCCGCCCATTTTGGGTCAGACGCTGACCAGGGTACCGCTCACTCTGAGCCGACGTGCCTGGGTTTTAGGTTTCCCCCTCACAGTTAGTCGTGCTCTGACGGGTGTCAAAGGCACGTTTCCGGACGTCACCACGTGGAGGTACTCCGTCCGCAGTAGTAAAACGAATACAGAGCTCTGTGAGTAGACATGAAGTGCAATTGGCTAGGATCACTCTGGGTTTGCCAAGTTAAACCGATCAGAAACTTTACCTTGGATCACACTCCCACTTGTATTATCAAAAATATTAAAAATATAAAAATATTAAAAATATTAAAAATATTAAAAATATTAAAAATATTAAAAATATTAAAAATATTAAAAATATTAAAAATATTAAAAATATTAAAAATATTAAAAATATTAAAAATATTAAAAATATTAAAAATATTAAAAATATAAAAAATATTAAAAATATTAAAAATATTAAAAATATTAAAAATATTAAAAATAATAAAAATATTAAAAATATTGGAAAGATTAAAAAAAATTTTAAAAATACTAAAAATATTAAAAATATTAAAAAATATTAAAAATATTTAATATACTAAAAATAGTTTATATATTACAAATTTAAAAAAGTTGTCCGTATTTTGGTTGTAGTTTCATACTCGAGTTTTATATCACATTTGTTACAAAAAATTCGTTTGCTTATGAAAAATTGTTAAGATACCAACAATTTCCATTTATATTTTATTAGTTTATGTAATTACAGTATATTTTCTTTCTTGGAGTGCCCTCCACGTTGCTATTGAAAACTATAAATAAAACGGATTGTCTGCACACATCTACTTCACTGATGTGCGTATAGTCTTGTCGTACATCCGTCTGTTCTTGTTTCAGTGTTTATGTAATTTATTAAAACAACTGCTGCCATGAAAATACAAAAGCCAAACAACAATCACATTGTCGCCGGTACTCATTGTACAAACATTTCAGTTGAGTTTACTTTAATGTCATAAGAGTGACAGTTTTGTATATTTTTCATGTCAACTGGCAGCCTAAAGTTATGCTTTACATTATAATATTCTAAGCATGAAGACAACAATTTTGTAAATCTCAGAATCTTTTTCTTGCCCACTATCTTTCTCTCTCTCTGTACGTTTATGTAGTTCTCACACTTGAACAGGCATTTGTGAGCGGCATTTGTTATTGCTCAGCATATGCATAAGCCAAATGTGTTAGTATGTTGCTTTACATGCCGGAAAGTATGCTTTAGTATAGCAAACAGAAGAAAAAAAGAAAACGACAGTTTAACTGCCTTTGAAGTTAGTTTAAGTTTTGTAATGAGAATAGAGTCTGTCGCACTCGCTTGCTACCGTAAAAAAACGAAGGACCTTACAGAACAAAACATAGTGGAGCTGCTTGGCCAGAGAGCCATACGTACAAGTCACCCAATATAGCTTTTATATGTAGAGTACAATGGATGTCATTGCCTTTGCATATTAAATTTTATGTCCCGCTTTGAAAGCGTGAAAGAAACGAAAAGTCGTTATGGCGCGACGTGGATGGCGAGAAACTCGTGCTTACGAAACGAAATCACCAAGAGTACACGATGACGACCAAGACACAAAAGGACTGTATGTAGACGGTGACGACGAACATGAAAATGACGACAACGAAAACGTGAAATCAAACAACACATCGTACAATTCGTGACAATTGAGTTAAAAGAAAACCCAGTCACATGAAGTGAATGCCGGATAACAATACAGATATAACGCGCACAGAAAGTTTTACAAAGCAAAATAATAATAAAAATACATAATAATATGAACTACTATGTATGTAAACACAAACTCACATCAAATCAAGCGGGCAAAGAACACGTTTTGCTGCTCAACAAAGAGGAAAAAGGGATAAAGTAGTGTCTTTCTACTCTTTCTCTCTCTCTCTCGTTCCTTACAATGTGTGCTATATTAATCTATATTGTTTCTTTCCTACCTTACCAAACAACAGCTTGTGTCAAAAACTAAATTCGATATAGTGTGTCAAATAAAACATCAGAAAAAAATGAGAAATGAAATTAAGCAGTGTAACACGTAAAGGCAAAGAAACCATAAAACAAAAATAAAGAAAAATTGCATTTTAATAATTAAAGACTGCCACACAGGAAGCGGCAAAAAAATTACACATATATAAGCTTAGCAACAACACAACTTGAAACATAAATAAACAAAAAATACCTTAAAAAGGCATAGCAATTACCCAAAGTTAAAAAAAAAAACAAATTAATCTAGTCCAAAAATATGCTTTAACTTAGTAGCTTTAGAGCAGCATGTAAAACTATGCTTTAAAAATCACACCACAACAAAAAAAAAACGAAGACAAGAATGTAATTCCTTAAAGTATGCCGTTATTTGCAATAACAAATTCATTTCCAAACTGCCTTAAAATATGCTTTAAAAAAATGACTGTGTATAATGTTTACCGTAGATATTCATAAAACCCGGAGTGTTGTGTTACTGTTATTCTTTTCGGTTTCTCCATTATTCCCGGTGCGGAATTGTGCTGTGATCTTTTGTGCGTTTTTGTTTATGCTTTAGATAGGTAAGAAAGAATATTGAACCGTCTCGAACGACATCGCCATGGCTGCTGTTGCCGGTTTATATGGCCTGGGCGAAGATCGCCAACATCGCAAGAAACAACAGCAAACGCAGGCCCATCAACAGGAGCAGCGTGAGCAAAAGGAGGAGCAGAAGAAATTGGCCGAAAGGAAATTGGCGCGAGAGCAATTGTTGCTACGATCGTCTTTTGAAGGGTGATGTATTGCAAAACAATTTTAGTAATGTTTACATATAATGTAATCTTTTAATCATAACAAAGAAGAAACAAAACTTGAAAATTTTAAAAATATTAAAAATTAAAAATTAAAAATTAAAAATTAAAAATTAAAAATTAAAAATTAAAAATTAAAAATTAAAAATTAAAAATTAAAAATTAAAAATTAAAAATTACAAATTACAAATTACAAATTACAAATTACAAATTACAAATTACAAATTACAAATTACAAATTACAAATTACAAATTACAAATTACAAATTACAAATTACAAATTACAAATTACAAATTACAAATTACAAATTACAAATTACAAATTACAAATTACAAATTACAAATTACAAATTACAAATTACAAATTACAAATTACAAATTACAAATTACAAATTACAAATTACAAATTACAAATTACAAATTACAAATTACAAATTACAAATTACAAATTACAAATTACAAATTACAAATTACAAATTACAAATTACAAATTACAAATTACAAATTACAAATTACAAATTACAAATTACAAATTACAAATTACAAATTACAAATTACAAATTACAAATTACAAATTACAAATTACAAATTACAAATTACAAATTACAAATTACAAATTACAAATTACAAATTACAAATTACAAATTACAAATTACAAATTACAAATTACAAATTACAAATTACAAATTACAAATTACAAATTACAAATTACAAATTACAAATTACAAATTACAAATTACAAATTACAAATTACAAATTACAAATTACAAATTACAAATTAAAGATAAAGATAAAATTACAAATTACAAATTACAAATTACAAATTACAAATTACAAATTACAAATTACAAATTACAAATTACAAATTACAAATTACAAATTACAAATTACAAATTACAAATTACAAATTACAAATTACAAATTACAAATTACAAATTACAAATTACAAATTACAAATTACAAATTACAAATTACAAATTACAAATTACAAATTACAAATTACAAATTACAAATTACAAATTACAAATTACAAATTACAAATTACAAATTACAAATTACAAATTACAAATTACAAATTACAAATTACAAATTACAAATTACAAATTACAAATTACAAATTACAAATTACAAATTACAAATTACAAATTACAAATTACAAATTACAAATTACAAATTACAAATTACAAATTACAAATTACAAATTACAAATTACAAATTACAAATTACAAATTACAAATTACAAATTACAAATTACAAATTACAAATTACAAATTACAAATTACAAATTACAAATTACAAATTACAAATTACAAATTACAAATTACAAATTACAAATTACAAATTACAAATTACAAATTACAAATTAAAGATAAAGATAAAATTACAAATTACAAATTACAAATTACAAATTACAAATTACAAATTACAAATTACAAATTACAAATTACAAATTACAAATTACAAATTACAAATTACAAATTACAAATTACAAATTACAAATTACAAATTACAAATTACAAATTACAAATTACAAATTACAAATTACAAATTACAAATTACAAATTACAAATTACAAATTACAAATTAAAGATAAAGATAAAGATAAAGATAAAGATAAAGATAAAGATAAAGATAAAGATAAAGATAAAGATAAAGATAAAGATAAAGATAAAGATAAAGATAAAGATAAAGATAAAGATAAAGATAAAGATAAAGATAAAGATAAAGATAAAGATAAAGATAAAGATAAAGATAAAGATAAAGATAAAGATAAAGATAAAGATAAAGATAAAGATAAAGATAAAGATAAAGATAAAGATAAAGATAAAGATAAAGATAAAGATAAAGATAAAGATAAAGATAAAGATAAAGATAAAGATAAAGATAAAGATAAAGATAAAGATAAAGATAAAGATAAAGATAAAGATAAAGATAAAGATAAAGATAAAGATAAAGATAAAGATAAAGATAAAGATAAAGATAAAGATAAAGATAAAGATAAAGATAAAGATAAAGATAAAGATAAAGATAAAGATAAAGATAAAGATAAAGATAAAGATAAAGATAAAGATAAAGATAAAGATAAAGATAAAGATAAAGATAAAGATAAAGATAAAGATAAAGATAAAGATAAAGATAAAGATAAAGATAAAGATAAAGATAAAGATAAAGATAAAGATAAAGATAAAGATAAAGATAAAGATAAAGATAAAGATAAAGATAAAGATAAAGATAAAGATAAAGATAAAGATAAAGATAAAGATAAAGATAAAGGTAAAGATTCAAATATGACATGACTCTTATCCGAGTTTTGTGTTTTTAACGGTTTTGGAAAGAAGAATCAGAACTTTTCAACCTCTCATATTACACTGTACGACACAATTTTTCACCCATGATCAAACTGACTAGATTTTGAAAGTAAAGCTCAAATAAAATGTACGTTTCTCTCAGTTTTTCTAGATCAGCTCATTTATGTTTTATACGAGCAATTAAATTTTTTGAAAGGGACTTCTTCCTGTTCGCAGAACTCTGCGAGTTGCTAACAGATTTTGATGATTTTTTTTAATGTTTTTCAAAAGGGCAGGAGGGGGTTCTGACAAAGCCCAAAATTAAAATTTGTCACAAAATAAATTTGTTAAAATTTAACTATGTCAACAGATTTTGCTGGTCAGAACCCGCTTCTAGCCATTTAAAAATTGTGACAATTTGGGACAATTTTAATTTTTTGACAATTTGTGACAATTTAATTTTTGATAAATTTTAAATTTGGGCTTCGTCAGAACATGCTCCAGGCTATTTGAAAAATATTAAAAAAATCATCAAAATCTGTTGATAATTTGTTTGTGACAAATTTTAAATTTGGGCTTCGTCAGAACCCACTCCTGGCCTTATGAAAAACATTTAAAAAAATTCATCAAAATCTGTTAACAACTGGCAGAGTTCTGCGAACAGAAAGAAGTCACTTTCGAGTCGTTGTATGAGAGCTTCGTTCTTAAAATTGAATTTCTCGTAAAAACTTAAATGAGATAATCTAGAAAATCTGGGAGATACGTATACTTTTTTTGAGTTATATTTTCAAAATCTGGTCAGTTCGATCATGGGTGTGTTCAAAATTTTAAATTTGTCTTACAGTGTTATATATTTATTTATTTAAATAACTTGTCATAACCGCAACCTCTCAATCGCAAACCTTGTGAATTTTTTCACTATTATTTTAAGTTTGAAAAAATTGTTATCCACTTTTTTATTTGTATACCCTAATGTTTATTAATTTGCTTAGAAAGTGTATACTTTCATGACTAAGACGCGTAATTGTTTGTAAAAGTTGGTTTCGCAGTGGTTCAGTTGTTCAAGTTTTTCGAGGAACGTATATTTAAATCAAACAATGTTATTGTGTTGTTGTTAATTTTTTTTCAGCTGGTTGATTTTGACAATAAACTTTAACAAAAATTAGTTTAGATGTCATGACAATTTATTTAATTCAATTCTAAATTTAAACATCGTTCGGACAATGTCACACCTCTTATGTAACCACTTAAATTTTGTTAACAAATACATAAATTATTACCTTCACACTTCCGTTCCCTGTAAAACGTCCGTCAGTTTTCATTACAACACAAAATATTCCACTTACTGAAGCACTTTGTTTTCAATTTAAATATTGTTATCATGTCGAAATTTCAGCTTGAAAAACAGATCTCTTTGAACTTTCTTTGTTGTATTTCGTAAAGAAATGTCATCACCATAAATTGACACTGATTGTTGTGTAAATCACTCTGACCATTTCATTTCCCCAAGCCTTTGTCACAGGTTTATTGATTTAAAACCAGAAAAGCATCCCCAAGTAAATGACAGTTTTGTCCATTTCTCAAATGACCCAAATAAGTCATCATTTTCAAATGGCGAAACAAATTGAACATTCGACAAAGTTGCCCTTACAATGGGGGGAAAATGGAAAGAAAAACATTTAATGTGTACATAGATACGTAATAACAATAGAAATACCAGCGAAAGTTGTATCCCGACGGACATCGTTGATAAATGTCACAATTTTTGTCAAAATCTCAAATTCTGCATGAATGTCTTATATTTTACATCAAAGATCGTTAATAATTTCCCAAAGTGTTTCAAAAAGCCTTCAGTTGCGGGTCATTCATATTTTCACTATCCACCAATAGTGTGGGGAACCCAATGCTCATCACCCCCACAGACAGAGTGAGAGAGGGAGAGCGCGGTGTCTTTATCAACACACAATCATTGAATGCATTGTGTTAGCCCTCATTGAACTGAAAATAAATAAACGGAAACATACTGTCAGCCAAAACATTTGTGATAAAATAATCCCTATATTAAATAAACATTAAATTTAATAACATTTTATTACACATCGTTTTACAGCAGCAGTAGCAGCAGCAGTAAAAAGCCATTTCAAAAATCGAACAAACAGAAAAAAAAGAAAGTCAACATTCAATGAAAACGAGGCGTTGTTCCGACAAATCAAGGAATGAGTGAGTCAGCACGACGACTACTACAGGGAACGAACGAACGACATCACGTGCCTTTGTGCCATAACATTTGTTAAAGTTACAATTAAAATGAATTGTCAACATTTTTCGTGCAGCTAAACTATAGGGAAACAAAGGAACATGAATCACACAATCCCACTACTGCTGCTGCTTCTCCTCCTCTGTCTCCTACACAGCAAACTAGGGACGTACATGCCATCTTTAATAGAGCGTCTGTACACTCTGTCCCAGCAATTCACTATTTTGGTATTGCCCTGACTTTTCATTTGATTTCATAGATGAAAGGACACTAAGGATTGTTAACAGTGGGAAAGGACTCAGAATACATAACGTTGTTGCTATTTTTATAGTACAAAGAATAGGGACAATGCTATTGCAGTCAAATATATGGACTTATAATTATCTTATTGAAAGGTAGGGATATTAAATAAAGGCAAGATAGCAAGGATTTCCTTAACTTTTTTAAAAAAAAAACAACACGCATTTTACTTTCAAAGAACGTAAACTCTTCTTTTTTATTTTCGATAAATTGCAGTAATTATATTTTTATAATATTTAGAAATAAAATAATAAAAAAACAATGTGAAATATGTAAATACTAACACAGTACAACACATCATTTCCAGGATTGATTTTATACGTATTGTATTGCTAGGAAGCATAAAATAATCTACTAATTGTTGGTTTAACTTAATTGTGCCGGAATAACCTATTTATTTGGGTCTTAGCATATTATGTAATGATATGAAATTTACCGATGCCAGAGCGTATGAGTTATGAGGAATTGTATTTATTACTCATACGTAAGTCAGTACATACGAAAGTAAGTGCGCGTTTAAGGAATCTGACAAAAAATTGTCTATCAGAAGTGTTACCGATAACGAGTTGCTTTGACATTTTAGTTGTCAACAATCGTTCACCAACAACAATTGACTCATTATGGAAAAAGCCCTAAAATCCACATTGAGCAAAAAAATGAATATGGGCATTAAATTATTAATGCAGCTAACTTGATAAAGCGAATGATGCAGAAGTTCTTATTTTAGGATGTACTTTTACGTGCAATTCTCAGAATTGAGTCCCAAATCAATGAGCTAAAAAATGTTGTACTGTGTAATATAAAATCTTTTTTTTATATATAAATTTTGTATAACATCAAAATAACAATGATTTTACAAAATTCCTACGTAATCAATCCATACAAATCGATTAAGTTTCCCAATTACATAAGTAAAACTTATCCTTTACAAATTCCAGCAATATTTTCTTCCACGAAAAATCTTACGATTGTGAGCGTATTTGTCACATGGCATTTAAGGTATTTCCTTACCACTCCCTGTTAATTGAAACAATTTGTTACCAATCAAATCCCACTGTGTGTTCTTTCCTACTCGACCAAGCGTTTGTTCTTTACACTCCCAAGCAGCAGCAGCAGCAGCAGCACGAACACAAAGTCACATCGGTCTGCTACTACCTTCCTACCTACCTACATACATACGACTTGCACAGGATGTGTGAGTTTAGTTGTTCATGTCCTGATTTTAGTGTTTGCTAGTTGTTGTAAATTCTGTTTCTTACGTTACGGCTGTGTCATCAAATAAAGCAAAGCTGCGGCAGCAAATATAGTTTGTTTTTTTTTTCGTTTCACACACCCACACACACACCCTTGTTGTGGTACCAGGAAGTGGGTGTGGGAGTTTTAAACTACAACATTCGTATTCGTGTGTCGCTATTATGTTCTGATTGCTCGCCACCAAAATGTCTGCCCTGTATAGAGTTGGGTTGGGAATTACGTTAGACGATAAATGCCTTGCCACATTTTTGACACTTCTTACGTTAACAATAATGATGCAACAATACTATTGTATTAAGTTGATTGTTGGTTAATACATCATCATCAAGGCAAATTAATTACTTTAAAGCATTGGTCGATCTGTTACTAAATATGATTTGTTGAGTTTGTTTAAAAAGGTTTAATAAACCACAACACACAATTGCAGCTTAAATACTTATGCAATCAGTTTAAACACACATGTTTTTTTTTCTTAAGAACTCATGTGTTTGTTTACAAATGGATGATTAAATGACAAAACAACACACACTCACACACACGAAGTTATAAACGTTATCGTTTCTCTCAGGTAAACTGATAGCTGAGCCTCGTGTTGTGTGTGCGTACATGAGTTTATCTAACGTTATTTGTTTTTCATTGGTATTTGCAAAGTAATTTAACTACTTTTTGTTTACGCTTGTAACTTTTCCTGTGTTATCTTAACGTTGCACAGTGGGTTAGGAATGGCGGAAATTTGAGAACAAAAACAACAAGCGCAAAGAATTTCAGCATCCAAATAAAGGAAATGTCACTTTGTTTTTAAAACTAACATGCAGGAGGAGTCCTTTATTTTTAATCTGGTTTTAGAGTTAAACTTAAAATTTTATGTTATAATTCAAAATAATTATGTGAAATTAAACATTCAATTGTCTCAATCTATCTGCGGATTTAGATGTCTAAATTCTCCTTTGGAATTTTTAGAACAAGTTGGCAAAGGATGGTATATCTGACTTAAGTGGAATTCTATTAAAGTGCTATACAAAAAAGCTGATATGCCCATTAGTCTTCATGCGATTTTCTTTGGAATCTGCGGGTTTACTTCTCTACCGCTATAATATGTCCGTTTTATTCGGAAAATGGGTTATTTTATTTCTCCTTTAGGACTTTCAGGACCAGTTGGCTAAGGATGTTATGTCCTTTTGAATTTTTAGAACAAGTTGACAACGTATATTATGTCTGAGTTAAGTTAATGTCTATGAAATTACTATATAAAAAAGCTGACATGCCCATAAGTCTTTATAAGTCTTTCCATAAAATTATGAAAACTGGAAATTTTAACCTTTGTCAAAATAGTATAGATATATACATTTTTAAATTGTAAGTCTCTAAAGTTAACTTATGAAAATTAAATAAGAAAATTTGCTTTAATTTGAATTTATTGTGATTACAAATTAAATTGTTATTCAGCATTTTATTTACAAAATGCATATATATTTTGAAATAAGGTAATAGTAATTAATTTTTGGATCCTTTAGCCCTTTCACAAGTTACTCAAGGTATTTGATTTATTTTTGATTTATTTAACATACCATTTAACATATATCTAATTAGTATTTCTCTTTTCTCTTTTCAGGTAAGTTTTATTTCATATATGTACTAATATTTTGGATTCTTATATAAAGGTTTGTATTAAAAATATGTTGCGTATGACTATTGTTTGTATGCCTTTTGGACATAATAAACACATTATTACTTTTGGATAAGTTTTTATGATACCCTTAATACAGTGGTGAATGCCGCTTGAAAACGTCAAGAAATTTAAAATTTTTAAGAGTGTTGAAATTTTGTCCACCGATTGTTTTTGATATCGCTGTTGCAGTTTTTAACATGACATTTTTTTTTATCGGCGTTCTAGTTAACTTCATCGCTTAGAGGCAAACCTGTTGAGTTGATCGGTACCCCTGTAATATCTGTCTCATATCATGGAGCCTATTATTTTACTCCTCTCTCGGGCTCCATGATGTGAAAAAGACATTTTAGGGATACCGATCGACTCAGTAGGCTTGCCTTTTACCGATACTATTTACTAGAGTGCTTATAAATTGTCCGACTACAACAATGTATTCAATATAAATGACCTGTATTTACTTAAAATTAAAGACTGATCAAAATAATAACTCTGAGGATTTATGGAATTAATAAAATTTTAAAAAAAATATGTTCAGATTTTCAGTCTGCATTAAAAAGACTCCAAACACTAGAGGGAGTCATAGGAAGTTGACATTGGGTATTATATTGACTCAATAAAAAAAATAGAATTTTAAAAAGTCGGTCACGGCCTTCGCCCACCGCTAATACCAAACCCAAATAGTTTTTTCCCTTTTTTTACATTTTCTAGAATAAACAACAGATACATGGCAAGTTTCATCAAAATCGGCCACGCCCACCGTCAACGACCCGAACCACCGAAGATGTTTTCATTTTTTTCCAATTAAAATAAAAAATACGTTAATTTTACGAGGATTATAGATTTGGGCATTTTTTCTTAAAAGTTGATGATATTGTCATAGATTTCAAATTTTCAAAAATAAAATATTATTTTTCTAAATAACCATAAATGCACATTTCGTACTCAAACATTTATTTACACAACATTTATTTGACACCAAAAACCACTATGCGTTGGTTGTTCCAGAGACATATATTTACGGAAAGTTCTTTATAAATCGTCCTTAAATACTTACTTACTTACCTTAGTGGCCAATTACAACTTACGAACGTGGTTCATAAATTTGAGGCCTGAAGAATTAAAGAATTCCATACGCATCGGTCTTCTGCGTGTGTTCTCCAATTAGTCCTACCAGATGGTGGCACATCGACTACCACTTGGTCCTTCCACTTGGAGTTTGGATCTCCCTGCTCTGCGCCAGATTTCGGGTTTGCCTTCAAACATCTTTCTCGCTAGAGCGTTTACATCCATCCTGGCAACACGTCCCAGCCATCGTAGTCGTTGGATACTGACTCTTTTAGCTACGTCGTTGTCGTGGTAAAGCTCATACAGCTCATGTTTCATCCGATGGCGAAACTCGCCTTCGACACAGATAGGTCCATATATTTTTCGGAGTACTTTTCACTCAAATACTCCCAGGTTTTGTATGTCCGTGGTAGTAAGCACCACTGATTCGGCAGCATACAACAGAACGGGTAAGATTAGTATTCCGAGATAAGGTGGTGTTACTAAAGTGCTGACAAAGTCCGTAAAAACATATATTGGCTAGCACTATTCTCCGTTTAATTTCTTGGCTGACATTATTTTTTTTGTTGACAAAAGACCTAAGGTAGGTAAATTCTTCTACTACCTCAAAACAGTAATCGTCAAAGTTCACTGTGCGTGCCCATCTTTGTTCGTTGAAATCATTATTTTTGTTTTGTCCTCGTTGACCGCTAAACCCATTTTTGCTGACTCCTTTTCTAGTCATGAGAAAACTGCAGTAACATCCCGCAGATTTCGGCCAATGATGTCTATATCATCGGCATAGGCTAGTGGCATATGGCTCTTGTGGGATATGGTGCTAGCTATTTTGACACCAGACTTTCTCATCACCTTCTCCATAACTTTATTAAATAGTGTACAGGACAAGCTAGCGCCCTGACTGAGACCTCTTTCGGTGTCGAATGGTTCAGAGTGATTCTTACCAATCTTAACCGAGGATTTGGTGTTGTCTAAGGTACATCTGCAAAGTCGAATCAGCTTTGCAGGAATACCAAACTCAGACATGACCTCATATAGCCTATTCCTTATCGAAGAGTCGAAGGCAGCTTTGTAGTCGACAAAGAGGTGGCAGGTGTCGATCTGCTTTTTATGATTTTTTTTTTCAGGATTTGTCGTAAGGTGAATATTTGAACTGTCGTAAATTTACCAGGTCTAAAGTCTCACTTATATGGTTCAATTAGTTTTTCTACAATTCGCTTTAGACGTTCACACAATATGATTGAAACGACCATCCTGCCTCTTCTTCAGCGTCTTCGTTTTCCGTCAAAAAAGACGAGTTGCCTCTCGTCTCTTCACCCTGTGCCGTTCACGAACAGCTCTCGCTGCCATTGGCTGCAGTTTCATCCTGTATGCTACATCCGTCTCTCTCGTGGCATTGCGACATTCGTCATCGTACCAGGTATCAACTTGAGACGGCTATGAGTACCCAAGTAAGCTTCTCGCAGTCCGTTCTATGGAGCCGGCTATATGTTGCCACTGCGAGGTTAAGTTATCAGGCGTTAGAGCATTCCGTTGCAGTTGAGTTAGGTGGTTATAGTAGACGTCCGCTATCTTTGTGGTCCGCAGTTTGCCGATGTCCAGCTTTCGTTGTGCCTGGTTACGTATGTTTTTTGCCTTGCTTAGCCTTGTGCGTACCTGAACCGCGGTAAGGAAGTGATAGGAGTCAATGTTCGCACCCCTGATCACTCGAACATCCAGAACACCTTTCATCGACTACCATGTGATCTTTTTGATTCCTCGTCAATTGATCTGGAGACAACCATGTTGCCTTACGAATATTTTTATGGTTAAATCTAGCGCTGCTAACTAACATATTTCTTGCCGCAGAGAAACCAATCAGTCTGATGCCATTGTTCGACCTTTCTGTGTGTATACTGAATTTTCCGATGGTAGGCTCAAATGCGGTCTCCCTGCCTATTTTAGCATTAAAATCGCCTAGTACAATTTTGATATCATGGCTGGGGCTACGGTCATATACATTTTCTTGGCTCTCGTAGAACTCGTCTTCTCGTCTCATCGCTTTTCTCTCCTGTCGGAGTATGTGTTGACACACATTAAAAAATTTCGAAGTCAATTTAAAACAATCCAGGAAACGGAAAGACTTTGAAAAGGGCTACTTCCAAAGCTTCATATTTAAATGCCAATTTGTATGATATCTACAGATTTCTTAATGCTTGACCCTTGTGGCTTAATAACTGCTCTTATGTATGTGGTCTTCAAATTATCACACAGCTTAATGTTATAAACGATTCAGCAGAAAGAAGTGTGATATTAATAACTGATTTTAATAATTTCATAACATCAAATTTATGAAATTTTAACAATTTTGAAATGTGAACCGGTCTAATGGGCACATATAAGTGTTATGTGGAAAAACTTTGTTTTGACTCTTATGGTGGCTATACGTTCACACACCGGATTGAACCTTGAGACTATGTATCGCAGTCTCTTGCCAACCACAAATTCACATCCAAACTCGTGCTGTCCGCATTTTTGAAAATTTACACAATTCACGTAGTGCAGCTTGCAAAATACTTTTTATTTCTCTTAGTTGTTTTTCCTCAAAGCCCGGCAAAAATATTTTTGCCAAATCCACTATTCAAGTCACTGTACCTGTGAGGGAACTCATTGTTGTGCTGCTTTTGTTTATATTGTATTATGTTTCTGCAGGCACGTGACTTAATGAATTGTAATAAGGGAATTACTTGCTATTCGCCTGTAACGTAACGTATCTCTGCCTCACTGCATTCGATACACAACAGATGCTAATGAAAAAGATGAAAATGATAATTATATTTTTGTGTACGAGTGTCTTTACGGCAGCCTCAAGGGAGTGCTATGTGTGCCCTAAATTCAGATACTGGTTGTGTTAACTTCCGATGCCAAACAAAAACACCATCTGAAACACCATCAGTAGATGGTTGTTGTTTTGTTGGGGACAAAAGCAGAGAAAACAACAAAAAAAAATCAACATGTTGTTTGTTCATCTTCAATCCTTTGAGAAATTACCAAATAAAGCAATGGCAACAAAGGACCAACGAATAATGGCAGCAGGGGAGATGACCCCTGCCCAGTGAAAATGAAAACAACAAAACAAAACGATTGGTTACAATAACTCTTCTTTCCAACCCCCTTCTATAGGAATGTACAATTTCAGAAGATGCAAAGCAGCCGTTGATATATAGCACTTTACCTTGCTAACGCTGAAAAGGAACGTTTTATTCCCCGCCTAGTTTTATAGCAATGCAAATGAAAAGTTTCGCTTGGCTGGTCGAGGTAGCCATCGTTGGTCATGTTATGGTCATGAGTTGAATCGCAGCGGACAATAGAGGGGTTTTGAATCAACTGAGAACGCGAAATGAAACTAAAGGAATGCACTTGACGAACTCTGTTGTTAGTTATCCTTTTAGTTTTGCACACCAAGCAAGGAAATGGATTATTTTTGCCTCAGAAGAGCGAATAAATTGAAGACGGACGATGGTAACACAATAGCTGCTATTGTTGTTGTTGTGTTGGCTATGAGAAGGATGTGTTTTGTATTCATTAAGCGAAATTTGAGTTGTAGCTTTTGTTGTTAAAACAAAAAAGGTTTGTGATTGACGGCTGGGGATTTGAAAGCGTGTCAAATGAATGTAAAGAGTATAACGACATAACATAAGAGGATTTGTTAAAATCTCGACAAATGCATTAAGACAATTTACAAAGAATTCTATGCATTTAATGCAGAGGAAAACTACAACTTTTACAATTGTAATTATAAAGATCGATTGGTAGTCAAAAAAGACAAATTTAAGTTCAGAAAACTATGATTGAAATACTTTCTGATACAGTTATGAAATACTTTCTTTAAAAGTTTTCCTTGTTTAGATTTTTTTTCTAATTTTTAAAGGACTTCAAAAATTAAACGGTATTGGAAGTCAGAAAAACAGAAATTTATTTTAAGAAAACTATAGTTGAAATACTTTCTGATGCAGTTGTTGTAAAATACTTTCTTTAAAATTTTCCTATTTAGATTTTTTCTAATTTTTAAAGGACTTGAAAATTTAAAGGATATTGGAAGTCGGAAAAGGATCAATTTAAGTTCAGAAAACTATAAACTATAATTGAAATACTTTTTGATGCAGTTATGAAATACTTTAAACTTAAAAGCTTTCATTTTCAAATTATTTCTAATTTTTAAAGGACTTCAAAGTTAAAAGGATATAAACATAAAGTTTAGTTATTCTAATCTCTTATTCTAACGTCAATATGGGCACTGAGTAAAAGACGATAATATATGAAAATTAAAACAATTTTTGTGTTTATTTTTTAGGACGAAATTTTGAAAAATGTCCTTAGAAAAATTTTTTTTTTCATATCCCTGAGATTTTCAAAAAATCTTTTCAAATCGTTTGTAATTATTTAAGCAGTAGTACATAATGTCTTATGAATATATGATTCTTCCTTTTTTTATAAACAGTTTTCTTAAAATTCATCCTATATTTCATACCACAACTTCGCTTGGTTCCCCCGATTTTCTCAATTCCCCTTTCCATGCAACATAAATTTCAATCATATGCTGCCTTTACTGTCATTCATCGGTCGGTGACCTCTGAAATTGATGTCATAGATTAATTATAAATTTTAACATCATTTCTTCATTACAAAAACTCAAGGTTGACATGAGAAAATCGTATCGTACTTGTGTGTAAAATCCTTATTTAACTGTGAGTTGCAAAACCTCATTCGGTTCGCAACTGAAGCATAAAATTAACCTAATTTTTTTCATTCTCTCAGAATAGCAGCTTTTGCCTTAACAAAATTTTTTTGTAAAGACATCACGAATTTCGTTTAAAAAAAGGACGAACATACAGCTGTGTACATAAGTAAAGGTAGAGCATACACATTAAAATGTAAACATACACATATATATATATATATATATGTAGACATATATAAGGACATTTTCTATTTCGGCTTACTTCTACTTCACATACTCATACATTTCTTTGGTTAAAGTAGCAAAAATGAGAATCCCCCAGAGATAATGCGGTATTCTGTGTTGCTGGGATTTTTCTTTTTCAGATGTGGTTAAAAGATTTACAGACACACACATATACACAGAGCCACCGAGCTGTAGTCTTGCTTAAAAATATATATTATATATAAGTATAATATAATATAAACCAAACAGCTCTTAGTTTTTCGGTTTTCCCTACCAGCAAGTGATGCTTACACATTGAGAGAGAAAAAAAAACAGCACACACACAAAACAGAATTGAAATCACAAATTACACAACGAATCAGCAGCCCAGGACACTGACTCGCTCTTTCAGAGATCCTGTCGGGGTTTCTTATGTGGGTTAAGTGCTATTTTGTTGAGCTGCTTTTGCTGTAGCTGCTGCTGCGAACGTTGTTGTTATTGTTGATGGACGTCGTAGCAGTTTTCATTAATGACAGTTAAACAGTTAATATTAGATAAAAACTTCTTCAATAACTGACATATATGTGAAGTTATCCATACTTACTTACTTAAGCGGCCCATTACAACTTACGACTGTGGTTCATAAATTAGAGGCCTGAAGTACTAAAGAATTCCTCACGCTTCGATCTTCTGCGTGCGTGCTCCAGTTAGTCGTACCAGATGGTGGCCCGTCGGCAACCACTTGGTCCCTCCAGCGAAGTTTGGGTCTCCCTGCTCTGCGTCGTCCTTCATGTTCGCCTTCAAACACCTTTCTTGTTGAAGCATTTACATCCATTCTGGCAACATGTCCCAGCCATCGAAGTCGTTGGATTCTGACTCTTTTAGCTACGTCGATATCGTGGTAAAGCTCATACAGCTCATGGTTCATCCGATGGCGAAGCTCGCCTTCGACACAGAGAGGTTCATATATTTTTCGGAGTACTTTTCTCTCGAATACTCCCAAGTTTTGTATGTTCGCTGTAGTAAGCACCCATAATTCGGCAGCATACAACAGAACAGGTAAGATAAGCACCTGGTATAGCTGTTTCTTAGTATTCCGAGAGAAGGTGGTGTTACTAAAGTGTTGCCGAAGTCCGTAGAAACATCTATTGGCTAGCAGTATTCTCTGTTTAATTTCTTAGCTGACATTATTTTTCTTGTTGACGGAAGATCCGAGGTAGGTAAACTCGTCGACTACGTCAAAACAATAATTGTCAACGTTCACAGTGCGTCCCCATCGAGAGGACTCTTTGTTCATCGAAATCATTATTTTTGTTTTGTCCTCGTTGACCGCTAAACCCATTTTAGCTAACTCCTTTCCTAGTAATGAGAAAACTGCAGTAACATCCCCCAGATTTCGGCCAATGATGTCTATATCATCGGCGTAGGCTAGTGGCATGTGGCTTTTGTGGAATATGGTGCCAGACATGTTGATACCAGCCTTTTTCATCACCTTCTCCATAACTATATTAAATAGTGTACAGGACAGGCTATCGCCCTGCCTGAGACCTCTTTCCATGTTGAATGGTTCAGACTGATCTTTACCGAGGATTTAACCGAGGATTTGGTGTTGTCCAAGGTACATTTGCAAAGTCGAATCAGCTTTGCAGGAATACCAAACTCAGACATGGCCTCATAAAGCCTATTCCTTATCGGAGAGTCGAAGGCAGCTTTGTAGTCGACCAAGAGGTGGTAATTGTCAGTCTGCTTTTTATGGGGTTTTTCCAGGATTTGTCGTAAGGTGAATATTTGATCCGTCTTAGATTTTTTAAGTCTAAAGCCGGACTGATAAGGTCCAATTGGTTTTTCTACAATTGGCTTTAGACGTTCACACAATATGCTTGAAGAGACCTTGAACGCATTTGGTAATAGGTTTATTCCACGGTAGTTCTTACACTCACTACGATCTGCTTTCTTGCATATGGGACTTAATAGTCACCGGGCATATTCTTCTATACCACAATGTTTTCCATGTGCTGGTGCATGCCCCTCCTCTCCGCCTGCCTTACGCAATTCAGCAGAGAGACCATCGGCTCCAGCCGCTTTGTTGTTTTTAGGGCGGGTTATTACCACACGTATCTCGCTCTGGCTCGGAGGAGAACAGTTAATACCATTGTCATGGATTGGAACGGGGTCTTTTGGAGTGGTGTCCGTATCCAGTAGATTACTGAAATGTTCTTTCCATATCTTTATAACGTTATCCGGGTCTGTCACTAGCTGGCCATCGCTGTCCTTGCAGGAGGGCAACCATTTTCCACGCATTCTCGCCTTAAATATCTCGTAGAATTTAAGGGTTTCCCCACTTCTTCGGAGCAACTCTGTCCAGTCATACTGTCTCTACTTCAGCTCCTTCTTTTTCCGTTAAAAAAGACGAGTTGCCTCTCGTCACTTCAACCTGTGTCGTTCACGAACAGCTCGCGTTGCCATTGGCTGCAGTATTGCGCTGTATGCAGCAACCGTCTCTCTCGTGGCATTTCGACATTCATCATCGTCCTAGGCATCTACTTGAGACTGCTTTAAGTACCCAAGTACGCTCCTCGCAGTCCGTTCTATGGAGTCGGCTATATATTGCCACTGCGAGGTTATATTATCAGGGGTTGCTACCTCTATGGTCGGCAGTTATCGATGTCCAGCTTTCGCTGGTCCTGGTTACGTACGTTTTTCGCCATTCTTAGCCTTTAGTGAACCTTAACTGCGGTAAGGTAGTTATCGTAGTCAATGTTTGCACGCCTGATCACTCGTACGACTAGGCGTACACTCGATGCGTGCCTTCCATCGTCTATCACGTGATCTATGTGATTCCTCGTCAATTGATCCGGAGATAACCATGTTGCCTTATGAATATTTATATGGTCAAATCTAGCGCTGCTAACTACCATATTTCTTGCCGCAGAGAAATCAATCAGTCTGATGCCATTGTTCGACGTTTCGGTGTGTAGACTGAATTTTCCGATGGTAGGCTCAAATGTGGTTTCCCTGCCTCTTTTAGCATTAACATCGCCTAGTACAATTTTGATGTCATGACTCGGGCTACGGTCATGTACATTTTCTAGGCTCTCGTAGAACTCGTCTTCTCGTCTCATCGCTTTTCTCTTCTGTCGGAGCATGGGCACATATAAGTGTTATGTGGGTAAACTTGGTCCTGACTCTTATGGTGGCTATTCGTTCACTCTCCGGGCTAAACTGTGAGACTAGGTGTCGCAGTCTCTTGCCAACCACAAATCCACATCCAAACTCGTGCTTGTCCGCATGGCCACTATAGTAGATGTCGCATGTCTTCATGCACGGATTTCCTGTAAAGCGGTTATGTCAGCCTTGTATTCTGGCCACCTGCTCTATACAGTGTTCTAAATATCAAGTGTATATCCTTAAATCAGGGTCCTTAGTTCGTTTGCGGTGGCCGACAACAGTTTGTGGCGTCCATTTTATTATATTCTTACTTTTTTCACTGCAATAGTTTAAACGTCGGTGGCAGGTTGCAAGCCCAGCGCACCACGTCGCAGTTTTCTCCATATATCAGAATTTTATTACAGCAGTCCATTCTAGGCCAGGCGCTGACCGCTCACTCTGAGCCGACGTGCCCCCCACCGCATTCGTCTTTTAATAAATCTAGATTTGTTTAGAAGAATATTTTTTTGGGGTATTTTTCATAAATTTTGTGGGCTATTTTTCATTTCGTTCTTGAGTTTTGGGTCATTTTCCATTTTTTTCGCCCAATTTTATTTTGGGTAATTTTTCGTATTTTTTGGGGGGGGGGGGGTGCATTTTGCATTTGGGGAATTTTTTATAGAGCCATATGTTGGTACGTAAATGAAAGATATTTTTGAGATGATGGTGTATTTTTGAAGTCCAAAAAAGGGTTACCATAGGACCGCAGTGGATCCTTTTTAGGTTTCCTAGTGCCCCAAGACCCCCGTAGAGTTTTTGACCCCCAGGGCAATATGACGTGATACCGGCATTTCAGGGTACGGACCAGTTCAGTAGGCTTACCTCAAACTGATATAATTTTGTATAAAGCTGATACACTTTTCAACAACAACAGTGTAATTTTCGAATAAAGTGACTTCTGATAGTGCAAATATTTATCTTTACAAGCTAATTTTAATCACCACCTCTGTTTGATTTTCATATTCCGTTGTAGTCAATACACCCAACATTGCTCTATGCCAATTTTGTTAATTTGTTTGCCATCCGCTGCTATCGATGATAAGACTTTCTGTTTCTGTGCAGTTCAATTACCCATTACCTACCAAGCACATGCTCATGCTCATACTCATGTACCAAAGTTGTCGTAGATTTCTATTTAAAAATTCTTTGCATATCCTTGTTATCATTTCAATATCAATTGAAACTATTTTCAAATTTCTTTCTGCACCTCTGCACCTCAACTTAATGAACTGAGCACTGCTATGTTATGAAACATAATCATCGTCTAAAGAAACCCCAAATTAGGAGATATTTCCTCTACCTCTTGGTCTTACACAACAGAGAAACTAGAAAGCAATAAACAGAATTTCGCAAAATAAAACAACAACAAAAATTGTTTCTACGTCCACAAAATGAAAATAGTTTCTATATGCGAGAGTAAAAGGCCATGGCGAGGCGAGCATGGAGAAGAAAAAACGAAAACAATAAAAATAATAAATATACTACTGATTTCATGTCCTTGAGGATTTGGCTATTTGAAATGTGGCGGTAGGGCAGTAGTAGTAGTAGAAGTAGTAGTAGTGGGCCAGTAAAACTTGGAAAAACAATGTAACCAACAGCTTATACAACGACCGAAAATCTACAAACTGTTTCGTGAAAGAAACGTTATTTTTTATGTTTTTGATATTTTGCTGCCCCTTCTTGGGGATAATTAGTAGTGGCTAAGCAGGGCAAAGCGTAGATGGAAGGGTATATGTAGTTGTAAGTGCGTGTGTATGTTTGGGTTGTTGAATTGTGTGCGTTTTACATTATCAATGACACTACAGCAGAAGGAGAAACACCTAAATTGTTTGCCTTCGTTTTTTTTCTGTTCTGTTGCTTCGTCAGTCAAAAAAGGATACGTTACAACGTTATTTTCTTTGCCTTTCCTCTATCAGCCGAAGGATAAAAAGACTACAATGTGTTTTTTTTACACACTACAAACGGCATCACTTTCATTTCATACAGCAGCAGCAAACATATTACACACACGCTCACATTTATACTTATGCAATTACACACGTTCATACAATTATCGTGACAGAAGCTAAAGCGCCAGTCAGACTGAATTTTTGTGCAATTGTTTCTGTATGGGTGAGTGTTAGGGTGTTAGCTTATATTGAGCTCTGGAGCAATATTAAACTTTAAGTGATCCAATATCACTGTGTCATATTATCGGGGTCATTGTCTGGGGGGGAGGGAACTCTAAGTCAGGATGAAGGTATATTAAAACCCCCAAAGGGGTTGAGGTTCTCAGGCCAAACTTGTTGTTATGACCTTTTATATTTTGAATTAATCATTTTTATTATATACATATGTGTGTATGTGCTTATTAATAACGTATGAGTTATATTAATGTTATGCATCATTTATATTAATCATACGCACACTGTTCCATTATTGTAAAACTATAATTTAAGATTTCATTCGATAAAATTACACAGTACAGCATTTTTCACCTCATTTTTTTGGGACTCAATTCTGAGAACTGCACGTGAAAGTAGCCCCAAAAAAAAGAAGTTCTATATTATTCGCTATGTCAAATTACATGCCATTATAATTTAATACCGATTCTAAGTTAGTAAGTATCGTATAGGGGAATTTGTCAAGTTTTAGGCTCTTTTGTTTGACATAACTCGATATCCACTGGTCCGTTTGAGCTGAAACAAATTAAAAAAAAATTAGGAATTACGATTCCTTTAATATGTTCATATAACGTTTCCCAACATAAGCAACAGTTTCACTTTTCCATTCGTCAAATAATTTTGAACTGGGTTTATTTTGTAGCAGTAACAATAAAACTGTTGTACTCCGGGGCGTATGATTTCCGCGAAATATTATAATACTTATAATAATCATACGCCACCATATAACAATATAACAAAAGAGCCTAAAACGTGACAAATTCCCCTACACCATACTGTCTAACTTCTAATCGATATTAAATTATTATGGCATGTAACTTGACAAAACTAATAACGTAGAACTTCTTCTTATTGGGGATATTTTCACGTGCAGCTCTCAGAATTGAGTCCCAAATCATGCCTTTTCTGTTAGTCCAACTTAAGTTTTTACACAGATAATTTAATTGAAATTATTAACATAAGCCTTAGCTACAGTTTTGCTAAAGAATGAAATGAGAAATCTTCAATGATTCTTGAGTTAGGTCTGAAAAACTAAGCGAACAAACATCAATATTAGCTATAAAAATTAGTCATAAAACCAATTTTGGCCTGAGAACAACAAACTCTTTGGGGTTTTATTACACTGACATATTACCTTCATGCTGACATGGAATTTTTTACTCTCCAATTACTAGTTGATGTGCGAAGATACTTAGTTGAACCTCATATGCTCTATAAGGAATGCAGAAGATACTAGTTAAAATTAAAATTATAATATTTATAGAAAATTCAACTTAATAAATCTAACATACACATTTCCTTAATTCCCTCAAATATTTTACATAATGGCTTATGAACAAGTAACTCAGTCCAAAGCTTCCTTAACTTTAAAGCTTGAAAAAGTTCTCCCACCTATTCATTCAAATGTGTGTTTGTTTGGCCACCCTAGTAAGCGTGTGTCTGTGGCCCTGGCAAAGGCGAATGTCGTTGTAAATCATGAGTAGCACAGAACCCTTTTACAAAAGGAAATGAAAACGCAAAGTCCACACGAACATCTTACAGAACCAAACGCACACAAACGTACTCACACACACACATATAATATCTCAAGCAAGGGTCTGTGCATGCACACACGCAAACACACACCAACACCAAAACCCATCCAAAGAAACTCACATTGACGCTCTCACAAAAGCCTAAAAGCCAAGCCGAGAAATGCATTTATATTTAAATGAAATTACGTCACTTCCTTATATTCCCACTACCTTATATATCATTTCATTTTTTTTTTCTCAACATCAGAACGAACCAGTAACACACATTCATTTTCCTATATATAGCTGAGAATAAGTAAAAAATATACATGGAATTGCAAAAGCAGATGATTTGTTATTTATATGTGTGTTATTTTTATGTGAATGTGGAGGACATACAAATAAATAAAATGGAATAACGAAAATCTGAAACAATACGATTTTATATTCACATTCATTGTCTGTGTATTGCGTTTAGAGTTTTTTCTGTTATAGTTGAAGGAACTGGCAATGTAAAAGTTTTAATATGATTATGAGATTGCCTTTTAGCTTTTGGTAAATACAAGGCGGTTTTGTTTTTTTGTTTCTGAACTGAAGAAGTTGATATTTATTGTGTTTAGTTATTACGATACAATTGGTGGCCTCCTAAAAGTTTGCTAAGAAATCGGCGCCAAAGATCTAAGGCTTGGGTAGTAAATGTATTTGAAAGAGGAATGAGTTGTGTGTGAAATTAAATAATAAATAAATTGCCAAGACTAAGGGTAATACGATGCAAGATGGTGGTCGGAAGTTATATGGGAGAAAAAATTGCAGAATTCTGTCGGTGCCACCCTCTAAAATGATAAGTCTTTGCAGATTTTAGGGTACCGCAAGTTTGAGCACGATTGAAGTATCTTAAGGCGTGCCGCGTTGGACTTAAAGCTTTTAAGCTCCTACAACCAAGATTTGGGGGCATAACTTAAAAGCGACTTGTCCAATCCGAAACTCAGGAATTCAAATACCTTCATATCGTTTCTATGCATTATCGACAGTTCCGTAGTTATAAATAAATTAATGATAGAAAAAATAAAAAAATTGCCTAAAAAATTCAATTTCTTTATATTTAAAAATAATAAAAAATCTAAACAAAAATGCAACATCAATTTTTACGACCACCCGTATACAGCAGGCGCACAGTGGTACATTTGCCTTACGAAATTAATAACATGAAAAACAATAAAATTTTCGTCAAATGGAAAATTTTTCTAGAATAATATAACAAGGAAGAACCAAATGAAAAACAATTTTTTTCACCAAAAATAATTTTTTAAATTTGGAAATTTTTTCTAAAATTTTTTTTTTTAAATTTCTTTTCTTTAATTTTTTTTTTTACATTTTTTTTACATTTTTTTTTTATTTATAGGCTTATTAAATTATGTTATTAAATTATTTTATGTCAATACTTCACTCTGACTCGGAGTGCCTAACTAAAAAAAGGTTGCAACTGAAAGCAGCAAATGTTGGGCATTTCATAAAGTAGCCGAAATATATTAACATATAAGAACAGTCTCTTCACCGGCCAATACCGGCTACATAAGTTCTACTCTTCAGAAGTTCAAATTCGGTCACAAAAAAGGTTATACAAAAGTTTTGATTTCTACCACAATTTTTTAGCACCTCATATATTGCACAGGTCACAATACACTTTTTTTGTAAACTACATACTTTTATCTTTTAAAAAAATCCAAAAAATGTTTAGAAATATGAGTTTCCCCAATTTTTTTTTGCACAATCTGCACACTTGTAAAAACGCGCTAAAACGTTTTTGTTCCACCTGTTTTGACATGTGTTGTGTTTGAAAGACGACAGTTAATCAATTATAGCAAATCTGTAAATTTGGAAATTATTGATTTGATATATAAACAGTTAGTTATCGTTGGGAAATAATATTTTGGTAGATTCCGAATGTTGAAAATTTTAATTTCGTTACGCTAGATCAAGAAAATGGACCACTGTGAGGCGGTCCAAAAACATTAATTGCCTTAATTCGAACGATGTTCGAATCGGTTATAAAAATGTGGTGCAATGTCTTCGATTTTGGGAATTATATCCGGTCACCTGAAAATATATTAAAAAATGGAATACTCCTCCTAAGATTTTGTAAATTTTTTCTTTAGGACATTTTGTGATAAACTTATACATAAGGACATAAAAAAAGGCACAGCTAGGCCAACACTTATGTCTGAATTAAATTCTTGTCACCCGATATACGGTTTAGGATCTAAATGTTTTTTACTCACTTATAACAATAGTTTTATCAAAACAATATTTTGGGGTATGCGACAAATTGTATCAGGAGTACCAGAGGAGTTGGAAGGAGGTAATTCATTATAATGGGATAGATTAAACTATTGGCACTTATAATATTGTAAATAAGGTGGTTCAAATTGTTCGAGAGAGAAAAATAGCGAAATGCGTAAAGCAAAAACAAATTCTAAGAAAATTACCACCAAAAACCATGGTCCTAAACTTAAAAATTGGCTCGCCATAAAGATATACCAGACATAATTTTATACCAGAAAAAGTGTAACGCATTGAAGAAGACGTGTAAAACTCCAAATATCTTAAGACCACTTCCGTTTCAAGACTTTTAAGACGATTAATCCATGTCCGTCTAACTGTCTGGCTGACTGGTGCGCAGGATAACTCTCGTAAACGTTTGCTGATCCCTATGAAAATTTACCAGTATTAATATTTTCTTAAGTAATGTAATGGGATTGTTAACGGGGATATTACTAGCATCCCTTCTGTTACCTCATATACATTGAAATTATAAGCAAACCCTAAGAAAACCGAAACCTTCGCCACGCCCCTTCTAATATCTTCCATACAAATGACCAAATTCACCCTCATAGTATTTCATATCAGTCATATTTTGCGCATAATGTACGCTTATGAAAATTTGACACAAAAATCCATATGGACTATGTCGGCCCACAGGCAACTCCCATACAAAATGACCTATGTTTTACAAATAATAATTCTCCAGTACCTCCCAAACGGATATCAGGAGGACATTAAAATTTGGCTAGTTTAATAAACTTGTAAAAGCACACAACCACTCAGAAGATCGCTACCCTACCACACCCCCTTCATCTACCCCATACAAGTGACCGAATTCATCCTCATAGTTATATACACCTGTCTTTTTTGTAAATTTACTGGCCAATTTGGCCAAGGATATACGCTTATGAAAATTTAACTTAGGGAGAAATATGGTCTGATCCCTTCTGGAACATACCATACAAAATTACCTATTTTGGAAAAAAATTATTATTTCTTCCACAACTTCCAAAAAGGCAACTGGAGATTATTTAAATTTGGACAGTTAATTTATCTTGTAATACAATCTTGAGAAATCCGAAACGTTTCCAACACCCCTACTGGTATCTCCCATACAAATGACCGAATTCACCCCCATAGGTTTACATACACATTTTTTTTTTAAAGTTCACTGATAATGGTCATATTTTACGCAACATGTACGCTTATACAAATTTTACATAGTAAACAACATAGATATGATATGAATATAGTGGTCGAACTCTTCTGGTACCTCCCATATACAGTTACCTATTTTTGGAAAATAATATTTCTCAAATAACTTTCAAACGGAAACTACAGGTTGTTTGAGTTTCATCTAATCTATTATCTTGTTACTGCAGACAAATTCTTAGAAAACCGAAATTTTTGTCACACCCCTTTCTGAACCTCTCATACAAATCATCTAAATCACATGTTACATGCATATCTTTTTTGTATGTACACCTTATGTTGTCAAATTCTGCATATTTAAACGGTAAATGAACTTTGACTTAAAAATAAAAATCGAACACCTCATCAGCTACAGGAACAAAAAGAAGTGCATTACCTTTAAGGAGTAAAACATTTAACAAACACCACTGAGAGGAATTAAATTCTATTTCCAAAATGTTTATGATTACATTTATATCATAACAGTACACTAAAACTCAGTATTGCGTAAAAAAAATGTTAAGATGTTCATCATGCGAAAATGGCTAGTATTGGTGACACGATATACAAAACTCCATCCTTTCAAATAAAGGAATCTATTAGACTGCATACTTTTTTCATAAATTCAAATCGAGAACAAGATAAGTTATGTCCCCATTCCAATTAGTCCATGAGCTAAAGCCTCACGATATCTGAATAGTTTTTGCTTCGATGAATGGACTGAATCGCTGAATCACGATTTTTCTTCGAAAATATGCAAGAAGCTTCCGTTACCGTAATTTTTTTTTTCAAAAGTTAAAGGAGTTGTTGCAGATGACATTTGGTGTTAACGGGACAGCTTACAGTGAGATAGCTTCATACGTTTGAGTACAAATAAGAAGTTTCACAAAAATGGGCCATGGATATCAAATACCGCCCATATAACTTAAAACCAATTTTTCATACATAATGTTATGTTTTGGACCAAATCTATGAATATTTCACACAGAGTTTACAATAAGCATAATGAAAAAATTCGAAAGTTTCATCAAAATCGGCCACGCCTATTATTTTGTGGCAAAAATCTCTGCCGTTTTCTTAATAAAGCCCCCAAACAACCGAAAATGGACTGAATAAAATAATATTACATGACGCAACCTTAAAATGACACATATTAGTTTCTTCCGTAAGATTTGATTATTTGCTGCATGTTTTTGTGACTGACAATTTTTTGTATTTAACACGTTCTAAATGAGCGTCACCAATTTTTATTTGCATTATCTTTTAAAGAAAAGTTTATGTTGTAGAAAATGACACCTCACTCATAAGACTGTCTATCTATGCAGTTTCTTCTGAGCTATAGCAAACCACAAGACAATTGATGATGATTTCTCAATTTTTATTATAACAATGTATCTATGACGTCATATAAGCTTATTGTCATGCACTACCTCGATATAACGTTAGCTATCCAGAAGCTAACGTATGCCTTGACTTCCCTATAAATCGCAGTGAGTCTTAGTTTTTGTATTGAACAACAATGAAATCATTTCAACAATGCATCGTTCCTATTAAGCCTAGACGTTAACAAAAGCCGCGCCTTGTCTAAGCAATTGAGCAGTTGAAACTCACATTAATTACGCCAAATTCTTTACGAAACGTCTCTACCATATAAGTACCCAACCAACTATGAATTTTGCCTATTCTCATATGTACTCGTAAGATGTTGCTAGTATGTAGTACAACATATTCACAAACAAGATACACTTTCTCATCATCTCTTACTCCTCGCAGCAGCTTCGTACTGCACCACTTGCATTTCATAGACAGCAGTAGTTACTTTTGCTATGCTCACGTATTCTGCCATGAAATCGTTTGGCAGTTTGCCCAAAAAATTTCTACAATCAACCAACCAGCTTTGAGTGCGGCGCAAAAAAAGGATAATAAGAAAAGTTTAGGTTTTTTCCCGCTCGTTAGTGCTGTTGTTGCCTGCTTCTTGTGAAACTATTGCCACGGCTTCATCCCATTTTAATTTTTTCGTTTGTTACATTCAATGGCGCAACATTTTTCGTTAGTTCTGCTGCTGTTGCTGGTCCTTGCTGATGCCTGCTTGTGCGTCTGTTTGTTTGTTTGTTAACATACATACATATATATATATAGCAACTTTAGCGTTTTGTGCTCTCAAGTGAACAACTACAGGGCGACAGCAGTTGCAGCATCATCAGGAGAAGAAAAATTACAGTTAAGTTGAAATGGCTGTTGTAGTTCGGTGTTGTCACTACTGTTGTTGTTGTATGTTATTGTCACGGTATTTGTTGCTGTAGATACTATGGTATTGTCACTGTTGTCGTTGCTGTTGCTGCTGCTGCTGATTTCGTCGTTCTTAAGCGGGTAGTTGTAAGTGTATGTATGTATGTGTGTGTGTTGCTGTTGTTTAAATGAGTACCACGTCTCCAAAAAATGTGTGATTTTTACACCAATTTTGTTTTTTTGGGTTATAACAATTGTTTGTTCAATATAAAGTGTATTAATGGCTTTTCTCAGTTGTTTCGGGTGAAAGTTCAAACAATCTAAAGAAAGGGCACAACAACAATGTTCATTTAGGTTTTACTTTAAGTACTAGATTCTGTAGGTTTTTAGAAGTTTTACGATTTTTTTAACTTTAGGGGGTTTTTTGGCATCACAAGTCCACGAATGAAAGTCAGTTTACACACAAGGATACAAGAGTGATAAGCAAGTTGGTTTAATTCTACTGGCATGTTGAACGTGTAGAAACATGGACACATCATTAAAATCATCTTGTTTAGTTAGGTTTGTTTGTTATTACTAGGATTGTTATTACTTGTCGTTAATATTCGGTTATCTTTCATATTAACTTTTTGCTTGCAGTTGACTGGTTTTTAGAGTAAAGAAAAACAAAAGTTTGCAATAACTTGATAACTCGTATATTTAGACTGTTTGGAATGAATGAATAAACAAGGCTGTTCATTAGACTGGCCATAGCGTTATATAGAAAAAATTAAAAATGTGAAATCCAAAAGTTTTCGCACTGAAAAATATGAGGTTGGGGATAAAAATAATTATACATATTTTTTTTTTGAACGACGGCACGCGCTGCTGCATACGTCGCAGTCAGTCTTGTACTCTTGCCCCCGCCTTAGGGAGGCGTGCCCCCCACCGCATTCGTGTTTTAATAATGCCAGAGAAAGAGAGAGAGAGTAGCGAGTCTGACTACGACGTATGCGGCGAGGGCGTGCCCCCCACCGAGAGAGAGAGTACAAGACTGACTGCGACGTATGCAACTCGGTCCAGGAGACCCGTGGGAATCTAAAAATAACATCGTTGTGTTCGTCTCGAAAATATCTTTCACTTGAGTACCCGCACCTGGGGGGTCATCATAGAACCGAAAGGGGCCCCTTTTTTGACCCCCCCGGGCCCCATGGGCCTGAGCGCCAACTTTGACCTACCATTCCGATGTTTGGGGGCCAAGATGAAGACAATGGCATATTTTTGGTTTTTAATCGGGCTCCAGCCCCATATTCTGCACTTCAGCCTAAATGGGTAATGTAATAAAAGTTTGGGCTCAACCCGGAGGTACTCGGAATCAAAAAAAAAAAAAAAAATATATGCATAATTATTTTTATCCCCAACCTCATATTTTTCAGTGCGAAAAATTTAACTTTTCAAAAAAATTTCCACTATGGCCACTCTACTGTTCATTTAGAGTGATTGTAAGATACTGATTGTTATAAAAAACTTTCTTGCCTTTTTGACTAAAAGTAAAATATATCTTAACTAATACTAAGCTTAAGAGAAAGCAAGAGGCACGAGTTGTTCCACCCGTACTTACAATAAATCTTTCTAAGAGTTCAAGGAATAGAGTTAAAATACAAAAATTATTAATTTAGTTTGTTTAACACGTGAACAATTGTTAAGCCATTTATCTTTATTTGTCTGATCTGGATGTTGGTAACAGTTACGTCTTCTTAAATATGAATTATTGTCCATTTGGGGCCGGCCGTGGCATAGTGGTTAGAACACGCCACTTCCATGCGGGAGATCACACGTTCAAATCCTGGCTCCAGTCATGTTAAAAGAAAAATTTTCTATCATTGTCGGCTGCGCTCGAATGTTGTTGACAACAACTTCGCAGTAGAAGTGTCGAGACAATCGGCATGTCTAGTAAGAGCTTCTTAAACAGTGACGTTCGCATCCGTCGATAAACAAGTAGGTGCCGTTAGTTGTGAATCTAAAAATAGAAAGCGTGTTAATTCACAACAACTCGAGAAGCTATCCTATACCTCATTCACGGGGTGTAAAGGGAAATAAAGTTTTTTTTAAGTTATTGTCCATTTTTATTTCTTAAAGTACGATTTTCAAAAAATAATTTCGTACCCCACAACTATTCAATAAGATAAGCGTAGACTCGAAAAGCTTTAGATGTGTGTTCTGAGCAATGGTTTAAATTTCGCACCTTTGTGGCCCTAAGAACACAAAATTTGCAAAATAATTTTGGGCAATGCTGCCACGTTTACCTTGTTATCTGTGAAAGTAAAACGTTGGTAAACAAATTTCGTATCGCAGAAATACTCCGTAAGATAAACGGGTACCCTAATTTTTGTCCCTAAGAGTACGTATTTTGAAAAATCGTTTTTTTATCATACAACTGCTTCATAGACGACCAAACACCCCAATTTATGTGATCGTAGCTTTAGTCCAGTGGTACCCTAATATTTTTGTTTGTAGCTTTGGGCATTTGCTTTGGGTGATGTTTCTTAGTTTTTTCCCTTTTTAGCTCTAAAATTAACAGCTCTCTAATTCTACAGCGAACAACTTTAAATACTTTTATGTGACTTCACCTTTCGCCATTTTGTCTGGGTGATTGTATCCCTTTTCGGCCTTATTTTTGCCCTAAATTCTACTTTTTGGTATCAATGAAGTACTTCTTGATACCATAAATGTTATTTTTTTGTATAATAAATTCACTTTTTGGTACAATAGATTTATTTTTTTTATACAAGAATTGTGCTCTTTTTGATAAAATAAATTTTACTTTTTGGTATCAAATATTATCTGTATATCAAAAATAATCGCTCAAGGGCTAAAATACAGTTGCGACACCCCCTCTTCGGCTACTGATTGAAAAAAAAACAATTTCGTCTGCAAGTTTGGACCTGACGTGCCAAGTACTTTCTGTGTACCAAATTGTATCTCTCTGGGGCTCACAATCCCTCAGTATGGTCGCGCCCCCTCCGCCCACTGATCCGTTTGCATATTAATAAACATGTTGTCGAATACTATCTATGTATGAAATTTTATTTCTATAGAACTACAATTCGCCCACTTATCCAAAATTAAAATACCGTCTGCATATTCATATTTATGTTATCGAGCAATATCTGTATGTCAAATTGTATCTCCATTGCTCTATAAATATATTTTGCCACGCCCACTGCGTCCACTGGTCCAAAATTAAAATTTCGTCCGCATATTCATGTTTGTGTACCAAATTTTATCTCTCTGGGGCTAAAATACAGTTTGTTTACGAAAACTCTGCCAACTGATCGAAATTTTAAGTTTCGTCTGCTCATTCATATTCGTGTTGTCGAGAACTATTTGTGTACCAAATTTTATCTCTCTGGGACTTAAATACAGTTTATTCACGCCCACTAAGCCCACTGATTTTAAATTTAAATTTCGTCTGCATATTCATATTCTTGTAGCCGAATGCTATCTGTGTACCAATTTTTTTTTTTCTATAGGGCTAAATTATAGTTTTGCCACACCCCCTCCGCCCACTGATCTAAAATTAAAATTACGTCTACATATTCGTATTCATGTTGCCCCCTCCGCCCACTGATCTAAAATTAAAATTACGTCTACATATTCATATTCATGTTGCCTAAAAATATGTTTTGCCACGCCCACTCCGCCCTCTGGTCCAACATTCAAATTTCGTTTGCATATTAATATTCGTGTTGGCGAGTACTATCAGGATATCAAATTTTATCACCCTAGTTCTAAAAAAATTGTTGCCATGCCCATTACGCCCATTGGGTCAAAAATTAAAATTTCGTATGTATATTCATATTCGTGTTGTCTAGTACTATCTGGGTATGACATTTTATCTCTCTAGCTCTAAAAAACCTACACCGCCCATTGGGTTGGTAATTTCGATACTGTATATTAACTATTCTCCAAATTTTATTAAAATTGGTTAAGCCGTTAAGACTTAATTGAGCTACAAACAAACAAACAAAAAGCGTCTCCCATTTCCCGGTCCATTAATATGACCGAAATAACGGTTTTTTTTAAAGGCGTGGTACTGCCCATTTCCTGCGAGATGTAATCCTCCATGTACCAGTAGCATATGTACCAAAACTTATTTTCGTACCTTTAATGGCTCGGGAGATATGACCGATTACAATTTCGGTTTGTGTGGGCAGTGCACGCCTCTTTGTCTAACTTTCCTAAAAAAAAATTACTTTTTCGTGCACGACCAACATATGTATCAAATCTCGAATTTGCACCTTACTCTAACAGTTTATGATATACAGCCATTTTAAATATCGAGCTGTATGGCCCTTTACCCCCTTGCAGAATCCTGTGTGTTTTTTACATCTAGTAGCACTGATAACATCTGACCAGATAGTTGACTCCACCCCACTTGAACATACTGCAATGCTGCTGTTAGGGAACGCATTTTTCTCCTTGCTTAGGAATAATAAGGGGTTTATTGTTATACATGCATCACTAAGAGAACTACTGCCTTAACTGCAGATACAAACGATGTCAGGAAATTCGTATCCTGTTTGAACCATAGTTCTCTACCCATCTATTCTGAGATTCTGCCATCATCCAGCTAGGAACAATGTTCCCCATCCGACTGGCTTCATCAATCCGTGTTTCAACATATTTTGATCAATTAACGCACAGCAACGTCTTTGGGTGCAAATCCTTCGAACATTACTAATGCCAATATTATCTGCAATAATCTGACTTTTAAACGTGGGCACTACACCTCCGAAAATTTATCGGTCTTTCTTACGATAAAGACCGTGGACTTGGCTAAGACCATGTATCATACACTTCGCATCTATCGTAAAAACGACTCGGTAGAAACAACTACAAAGCTCATTTAAACAAATTTTGCAATAATTATATTGTAAAGAAATGTCAAGTCCTTTTCAACGTAAAACTCGACCACAAAATGAAAAACTAAGTACAGACATATATTTCGTTTCATGTCAGCTTTCATACAGACATGCTCATGACCCATCCAATTTTTTTGTTTTATATTTGTCACCGGTTTTATGAACACAAAACCAATTCTATTGATTAAAAATCAAAAGTTTAGTCTGAAAAATTTTAAAGATGTGTGTATTTAAACATGTTTACCAAAATGTGTATATTAGACCATTTCATTTTACCAATTTTTTCGAAAAGTCATTGGGATAATATATTTTCTAATTCTACTTAAAAAAACAAAAATTTTGGTATATAAAAGTTGAAAATTGATCAACGTTTTGGGGTCGCGCAAAATCGTTTAAGGTTTTTGGCTGCAAAAAGGCATGTTTCAAAAATACTGATTTATTTATATGATTAAAAGTTGTGATACGCTTGACCGATTTTGTTCAGAATAGACTTGTTTTAAAGGTAATAATATTTCACACATTTTCTGTGAAGACATCAAAACATTTCAGATAGTAGTTTGAGTTTAAGAACCCTTCAAACCTAAAAATTTTAATTCAAAATTTACCTACTTTTGCCCATTAAAAAATAATTTTTTTTAGTTTTGGCTCTAATTTTTGTATATCTTTAAATGCACAATTGACAAACACTTTCTAACGATACTTTTGATGTATAATATAATGAATAGAATTTTTAATTGTTGCTGAAATTTTTACTATTTCTCTAGTGATGAGCTAAATGGATTAATTCAGATCAACATTTTTGTGGTCAAAATTTACGTTCAAAACTGGTTTACATGTCCCCTTGCAACACAAACCCCATTAAACGACATTTTGTTGATAAAATCTTAAAAAAATACCGCAAATCAAATGAAATGATAGCAAATGTTGCACTCAAAACTTTTGTGTGGCATTTATGGTATATAAGTGACATTGCGTTCGGCTTTTTTCTTTTCGACCCCACGCATACCGAAGGAACTTTAATTAAAATTACATCTGCATTAAAGCATCCTGGTGACCAAAATTGCGAAGAAAATGTTACAAAAATAATTTCAAAAAATACTATGAAATTCTTCGATATTATTGGAGTAGGCAGCAGTTTTCTTGCTATCCACTCGTCAAATTGACCCAAGAATGTAAATTGTAAACGGATTAAAGAAATTGTGAAAAACATCAGCGTTGTCAACGATTGCTATTGGGTTTATTAAAACTGTGAACAACACTTTGACTAAGGATAATAACCAGCAAAACTAATTGGTACAAGTCATCTAAAAACGCAATAAAACATACAAAAAGAACACAAAAGGTGTTATCGTATCCAATTTGAAAAAAAAGTCTTCTTTTTAATTACCTAAATCGTTTTCCTTACAAAAATTAAATAGTACACAGTTTTCGTTTAATTTTTATCACTATTGATTATTATTGCTGCTGCTGAACATATGTCATTTGCATGGTCCTGCCATACATCAAAAGTATCGTTAGAAAGTGTTTGTCAATTGTGCATTTAAAGATATACAAAAATTAGAGCCAAAACTAAAAAAAATAATTTTTTAATGGGCAAAAGTATGTAAATTTTGAATTAAAATTTTAAAATTTTTAGGTTTGAAGGGTTCTTAAACTCAAACTACTATCTGAAATGTTTTGATGTCTTCACAGAAAATGTGTGAAATATTATTACCTTTAAAACAAGTCTATTCTGAACAAAATCGGTCAAGCGTATCACAGCTTTTAATCATATAAGTAAATCAGTATTTTTGAAACATGCCTTTTTGCAGCCAAAAACCTTAAACGATTTTGCGCGACCCCTAAACGTTGATCAATTTTCAAGTTTTATATACCAAAATTTTTGTTTTTTTAAGTAGAATTAGAAAATATATTATCCCAATGACTTTTCGTAAAAATTGGTAAAATGAAATGGTCTAGTGTATATGCATATTATTTAGTTATTTGCTATCTGTCATTATCTGTTATATTTAAAACACGTCTATGCGGTAATTTATTATGGATGCGGTAAGTGAAACGGTAATCCACAAAATCCATTTATTGGTGACAGCCGTACAATGTACAAAAATGTTTGTGGGAAAGAATCACGATAAACCACTAACCCTAACACATTTAATAAAAATTATGACAGCAAACAGTGGGAAATTGTCATATAAGGATATGCTTTAAAAGAAATAAAAAATTTTAATTTTTTTTTGCGAAAATCATTGGTCACTAACCACAACGGTCTATAATAAACTATTCGTTTTGGTTTGACAGAAAGTAAATACAATTTTAACTTTCGAAATGACACTGAAAATCGTCTATATACCCCAACTTAATTTTGTTCAATATCTATATTTTGCTTCAGACACCAAAGATATATTCTGTTCGGTACACCGAGATATAGCCGTGTAAAATAGAAAAAGTGCTAAAAGTCACCTTGAGCAAAAAAATTCTTATGACCATTAAATTATTGATGCAGTTAATTTGACAAAACGAATGATGTAGAAGTTCTTATTTTTGGGGCTACTTTAACGTGCAATTCTCAGAATTGAGTGCCAAAATTGTATGTTGCACTGTGTTATTTTTAATATGTGGCACTATTAAATTTTGACAAATTTTATGAATTATTTTGAAATATAATTCGAATTTTGGGTTCAAATCGATTCGAAATCATACTGAAACTAGTTTTTCCGGCTGGCGTTGTTTCACCTGTACTTACAATGAATCTTTCTAAGAATTTAATCAATACAGTTAAAATGCAAACGCTTTATCCCTTTGGTCTGAGTAATTGTATCGCAATAATTCCTTTTAATAGCTAAAAGTTCGAATGTCAAAAGGTACATATCACACGACTACAATGGACTAGTACCTACTTCGAAAAAAATTTTAATCCAAATTGTTATTGAGCATGCCTATATTAATTTTCGCGATTAAAGCTTTAGCCGATTGGTCTGGGTGATGGTACAAGCTTTATCCCTTATTGGTAATTTTTACACCTAAAAGCTTGTATTTCCAAAAATCCATTCTAAGCTGATGTTTACACGTAAAGGAGAACAACCACCCCAAATTTTATTATCCAATCTATACCCACTTCATCCAATCAGTTAGTTAAGCAATTTAAAATACATAGATTATGAAAATGTTATTCCAATCGTTCTATTAATATGACCGAAATAATGATTTTTTTAAAAGGGGCGTGGCACCGCCCTTTTTCCAGCGAGACGTAATCCTCTATGTACCACTTACTGTATGTAGCAAATCTCATCTTCATAACTTTAATGGCTCGTGAAATATGACCTATAGAAAATGTTGGTTTGTTTAAGCGGTGCCACGCCCCTTTGTCTAATTATGTTTTTATGTAGCCTATGATAGAGGCGCTATGGACAGTATCACACAAAGAAAAAATAATTGCAATCGGTCCATTTACTTGGCTCATATAACGATTTGCTCAAAGAGGGCGTGGCACCGCCCATTTTACAGCGAGGCGTAATCCTTTTTTTATTAGTAACATATTTAGCAAATCTCATCTTCATACTATAGGTCTGCAAAGAACCATCCAAACACTTGTTGTATGTAGTTAAATTTTCTTATATCTGCTTGTATCTGTTTCGCTCTCTTTGGATTGCATATGGAATATTTCTCTTTTAGATAACGATAAAATAGGTATGAGACAGTGAAAGTACCAAGTATCAAAAATACTTGTATACATACACAACAAACAGATATATCGATATTCTTGTTATCTGTGCTTGGAATATGTGGATAGCGTGACGCTGCAAGCATAAAGAATAAAGAGCGAAATTTTGTTTCCTTTTTTGTTAAAATTTGCCACAGTTGAAACTTACACCATTACCATTACATGATACGCGATCTACTCAATCCAAAACGCATGAGCACATGTTTTGTTATACTCTTTGTTGTATTTTTACCAATAATATCAGGTGCTTACTTGTTTTATCTGTTTGTACAAATAGAATGAATGGAACGCTGCAGGCCTTTACTTCATACCTCTAATGGCTCTTAAGATATGAATTATTGAAATTTCGGTTTGTGTGGGCGGTGCCACGCCCCTTTGTCTAATTATGTCTTTATGTAGCCTATGATAGAGGCGCTATGAACAGTATCACACAAACATAAAATAATTGCAATCGGTTTATTTACTTGGCACACTTATCGATTTACTAAAAAGAGGTGTGGCATTGCCCATTTTCCACAAAGTATTTTTTCTTATACGAGCAATATACGTACCAAATCTCGACTTCGTAACTATAATGGTTGAAAAGATACAGCCATTTGAAAGTTCGAGCTGTATGGGTTGGTGCCCCATCCACTTAACCCTCTTGCAGTACGAATTTCCAAAAATCCCTTTTTAGTGCGCGCCTACGTCATAAAAGGAACCTACATTCAAAATTCGCGATTTTAGCTTTAGTAGTTTGGGCTGGGGTGTGATCAGTCAGTCACCCAAGCCTTTTATATATATAGATATATCACCTGTAAATAGACAACCATCATTGTTAAAATTAAATATCGACAAATAAACAATAAATAATTTTATTTAAAAAGAGTTTTTTAAGCTATTTTCCATAAATAGGACAAAATAGCGAGAAAATACAAACTTAAAAATGGAATATTTCTTGAATTTGACCTAATTATTTAAAACGGAGTATAATACTGTGTTCTACGGTCATTTAAAAATACTTACATTGTTATAAGTGAGGATATTAATATTTTTTTTTTTATACATAATAAAAACTATATATAAAATATGTCTTCTCTTGCTGGTTGTATAAGTACTTTTTAAAGACTATTGGCATTGTTTGAACAAAAAATAGAAATAATTTAAATTATTTTACAATTATTTAAAAAAATATTTTAAAATATAATATAATTTTGTATAATCATGCACAGTAATCAACTATTAAGTCAAAAACGTCCCACTGTCCTCTGATGCATTTCATTATGTTGCTGGTGTCGAAATAATTACCAATTAGCTCTATGACAATCGCTCTCTCTTTTTGCCACCAAACGAAATCAATGAGTCTTGCTGCTTGCTATTGTTTAACTATCAGTTTTGTTGATTAACAGCGTGACCGAGTTACTCAACACAATTAGCATTTTTTCACTGTCCACACATACATAACTATCCGTCATGTTGTTGTTGGGGATTATTATCATTAATAATGATTTTACATTTTAAGTATATATCGTCTTCCTCATTTGCCGCTGCATAAATCCATCCAATGTTGTTGATCTCTGGCAGAATTTGCATTGCATTGCATTGCAATGGTTATGATTATGCCATGAAACCCTTAACAAAAGCAACCACAACCCTTGTGAACCACAATGCAAATCTCCGTGAGGCTTTAGCAGAAACAGTAACAGCAACAACAGTGACCGAACACAAATGGAATCTTGTGTAATATTCTGAAATTTTTGTAGATATTTTCCAAAAAATTAAATAGCCAACAGCCACAAAATGTGTGCATGAAATGCCAACAACGTCAACGTTAACACCGACAACAAAACCAGCAACAACAACAACAAATTACAGCGACAACTACAATGCGAAAATTTATGGCTCTATTGCGAGCGAGAGAAATGGCATCTTCGCCAATGGCGCCACCATAAGACAGCTCATCCAGCCTTTATGCTACAACGGGTAGGGTAGAGTAAGGGGCAAAGTAGTTGTTATTTGGATACACGCGTCTTCTGTGCCCGATATTGGCTCGATAGCATGCATGGCTGCTTGGTTGGGTTATTTGGTTTGTTGGCTTTAAAAGAGTTAACGTTTTTTTTGCGTGTTTTCGGCAATGCATCATTGTAAGGCGCCAATGAAACCAAAACAAAACAAAAACAACCGACTAATAACCAAAAAACCAAACAAAACATACACTTACACGTAGAATGCGAATCTGGCGAACGCAAAAATCAAGGCAAGTTGGTGGCTGTTATGATGCCACAATGTCTCTTAGCCGAACATGTGAAAAACAAATTTGTTGTATAACGAAAGGAAGTTTTGGGAGTATTGTCCAAACAGAAAAAAAAATGAAAAAATCGCAACAACTTACAAGCGCCAAAGTTGTAGGGAAAAAACATAACTATGGATGGTTGATGCACAAAAAGAGCATAACAAATGTGTGTAAATAGTTTGTACCACTTCCGCCAGATGCTGCCGTTGTCGCTACTGCTACATTGCGGTTGATACAAGAAGTATGTTTGTGTGACAGCCGGAAAATTCGTGGAAACTGGAGGTAAAATAAATGTGACCATACCGGATGCCTGGCATACTTTTAGTGGTAGGAGTTACGAATTCTGCGGCGCGGCGGCCAGTGGTTTTGTGTATTGTAGTGATTTCTGAAAATCGCTGCATGGGTTATTTAGGTTTAGATATGGCTAAGATATGTTATTTGATTTATCGAACTGAGATATATGTATGGTAGAAACTTTTGACGTTTGTCGAAATTTACAAAAACCATTATAAAATTGTTAATTCACCTCTTAGTTAAAAGTTTTTGGTTTTTAGAAGTATAAGGTGTTTTCCTAAAACGTAATGAACTTCCGCTGGGGATAACTGTAAAATTAGCTGTTGTCTTAATGAAGTATGCTGGCTTTGCAGTGTGCTTTGGCAAATTATCATGGTAATGCTAACGAAAAATAAACGAAAAATTACCCAAAATAAAATTGGGCGGAAAAAAATGAAAAATGACCCAAAACTCAAGAACGAAAATTTTCTCCAAAAATTATGAAAAATAACCCACAAAATTTATGAAAATTACTCCAAAAAAAAATATGCTTCTAAACAAATCTAGCATTACTATTGGGGTATTTTTCATACCTGCAAATTTGGGTCATTTTGCATATGAAAAATGACCCAAAATTAGAAAACGAAATTTTACCTAAAATAAATGAAAAGTTCCCCAAAATTTATGGGGGATTTTCATATGAAAAATTCCCCAATTTTGTATGGAAATTTTTTTGGGTAATTTTTCGTTTTTTTTTTTTGGTCATTTTGCATTTGGGGCATTTTTCATAGAGCCTTGAACAATTGATCATTTGGGCACAAAATTGCTAAATCGTGTTATTAGACGTTTTGGACCTTTTTTTATATGGAACCGTGAAGAAACAATGTTATGCCAACAATCCAGAAACGATTCAAGCTCTTAAGACCAATATCATCTATTCCATCACACTCTGCTACTGCCAAAATCAGTGGGGGTTGAGACTACCGGAGACTCCCGGCATAACGCTGGGTCACGTCTAGGAATCGGGATATATCTATTTAAAATTAATGTATATACATAAAATGTTTGGGTGACTGGATGATCACTCCCCAGCCCCAACGGCTAAAACTAGAACCGTGAAACTTGCAATGTAGGCTCTTTTTGTGTAGGCGCGCACTAAGACGGAATTTTTGAAAATTCGTACTAAAAGGTGGTAAAATGGGCATGGCACTTCCCCATACAACTCGAATTTTAAAATTGCTATATCATTATATAACATTATAGATACGAAGTCAAGATTTGGCACGTATATCGATCGTACTATATATATTACTAATTGGGTTTGTGGAAAGTGGGCGATGCCACTCCTCTTTTTAGAAAATCGTTAAATGGGCCAAATAAATAGACTCATTGCAACTATATTTTCTTTGTGTGATAATGTCCATAGGGCATCTATCATAGGCTACATAAAAACATAGTTGGCAATTGGGCGTGGCACCGCCCACATGAACCGATCGGTCATATCTCACGAGCCAATAGATGTATGAATATGAGATTTGCTACTTATGTTACTGGTACGAGGAGCATTGCGTCTTGCTGGAAAATGGGCAGTGCCACGCCTCTTTTAAAAAATCGTTATCACGGTGAAGTAAATGGTCGTGGCACCACCCACACAAACCGAAATTTCAATCGGTCATATTTCACGAGCCATTAAAGGTATGAAGATGAGATTTGCTACATATGTAAATGGTACATGGGAGATTACGTCTTGCTGGGCAATGTGTGGTGCCACGCCCTTTTTAAACAAAATTGTTATGTCGGTCATATTAATAGAATGATTGTAAAAACTTTTTCTAATCTTTTTCTTAATCTATATACTTAAAAATTTCTTGACTAACTTATTGGTTGAAATGGCTGTAGATAAGATGATGAAATTTGGTTTGTTTGTAACTCTTTTCGTGTAAACTGCAGCTAAGTAAGGATTTTTGGAAATTCGTACTTTTAGGTGTAAAAAATTACCAAAAAGGGATAAAACATGTACCATCACCCAGACCAGTCGGTTAAAGCTATAATCGCGAACATTGATATGGGTATGCTCACTAGCAAATTGGATAGAAAATTATTTTGAAATACAATATTTCTGGGTAAAAATGTCGGAAAAGGGATAAAAATTTTACTGTCGCCCAGATCAAGGGGCTAACGATGTAATCATGACACTGTCTATGGGCTTGCTCCCTATAGAATTAGAACGAAGTTTCGCACATTCTAGGAGTAATAAAGGTCGGGATAAGACTAGTACCATCACCAAGACCAAACGGCTTAAGCTATAATCGTATATGGGCATGCTTCCTATAGAATAAGAGGGGGACCAGTTTATTTTAGTTGTGCGATACGAATGTTTTTTTGAAATTCGTTCTTTTAGGGATAAAAAGGGACTAAATCGGTAAAATAACTCAGCCCATGGGATAAAGCTACAATCACGTAATTGAGGTGTTCGTTCGTCTTATGCGTTTGCATTTTACCTTTATTGCTTAAATTCTTAAAAAGATTCATTATAAGTACGCGTGAAGCAACGCGAGCAGGAAAACCTAGTAAGTGTTTGGCTCAACTTGTCTCTAAAATATTACTAATAACTGTGCTGAATTATATGAAGTTATCTCAAAGGACACGTCACCTCTCATATATCCTGAAATGGAAATAAATTAATATTTCCAAAATTGTTGTTGGCTCAATTTTTGTCTGATATATTATTGCTAACTGTGTTGAATTATGTGAAGTAAACTCAAAGGACACACCCACCTCCTACATATACTGTAATGGAAAAAACTTATAATTTCTATATATTTTTTATATTTCCTAAAAATAGCTCAAACCATTAGTGAATTTAATTAGATTTTACATGCTGCATGACGATAGTTTATACAGACTATCACAATACTGCTTCTCTAGAATCTAGATTGCACCCTTCTCTATGAAGAGCTGATCATTAGCAGAGCAAATGCTCTTTAGTCTCAATTTCTTACATTCTGTAACACAGTCTACGGTAGTCTTCCTATACTGCCTCTCAGTTCGATGTAAAGGTCCTAACGTCACAGAATCTTGTGATAATGCCTATTATTTGTTCAACAGCCTCCCTATCCAGCTCCAAGAGTGACCACGTTCGTTTACCATCCAGTGTTTGCCCAACATCCCTTGATGTTACGCAGTCGGTGCGGTGTTCCCAGGATAGAGCGGGGAGAGCGCCATTCTAATCTGAGCATCAGTCTTGACTTTATAAACTTTGATGCCAAATCCTTTAAAGCTGCTTCACTAGCCACATCCTTAGATTGTGACGGTTTCTTATAAATTCATTGTACCAATATTGATTTCGCAGATTTCATAATGTCAAAGATCTCCACCTGAAAAATACGGGATAGCTAGTTTCCAATAAAATTGGAAACATCCTTTGTTTTGAATATGCCCATCTTCTAAAAATAAAGTGTACCACAAATGTCACCGTCAATGCGTAGACAACACCGTCCAATCAAATTCTATCCATTTAGCATGGGAAGTATTTGTAAGTCAGTTTACCCACCAAAATCTCTGTTATTGTAATGATTGTCATGTTTACATGTAGCCGAGAAAAATATATGCGATTCCACTCAAATGTTGGACGCTGTGATGCAAAAACAATACAATCATCTTTAGTGGTATATTCTCAATGGCAACTGCCAACACACAGCACATGGGTAAGCAGGGCAGCTCTATATAAATCCGTGGTAACAGAAATCACCCATTTCTTCAGTGGCTGTGGAAACTGGCGTTAGTTGGTTTTTACAATATTCAATATTAACATATTACAATTCCAATTCTCCCCTGAAAGGGCATTATAAAAAGTTCCAAATATCTGTCGCTATCTTATGATGTGTGTAAATCATTTTTGATTTTGAAAGTTAATATTATACCATCACAGAGAAGGAGATGTTTTTCTGGGTGCCTTATGCGACAGACAGTGTGGAAACGTTGTGCAGAATTCGCTATGTTCGTCTGCAGTTCACTTAAATTATATAAAATTGTCACGCAGACATTCAATTCTAGTTTCGTTTGCACTGGTCTCGTCGTTGGCTCCTGCTGTCACATGTGCTCGATGACATTGTTGTGATTTGTGGAGCAGAAAATATTAGATATTATGGAATGATAATGGAAATTAGAAACCTGAATACATCAGTGGATATGAGCGTTTGTTGGAGTGATTTAAAATTTAAGTAGGAATATTAGGTATCTGCTTTAAAGTTGTGGGTCCTGGCATCATTTACTGTGAATGCTGTAGAAAGACGAAAAAGAATTCTATAAATGTTAAATGTATGTAAGAATAGGTAAGCAATTTGATGTTATATGAATGTTGTATAATTTCAATGTCAGAATGATGATCGGAATCACATTAAGGATTTTATATGTGTACGCCTTTTAAAGCCAGATTGCGAATAATAAGTATTCTTGCTGCAACCATTAAATTAAAATACTTGACAAAATATGGTGCAATAAATTAATATTTTGTTATAATAAAAGTATTTGTGGGTACCTTAAAACTACTTTTATATATAACAAAAGTGTTTTTCTTCTAATAAAGGTACATTTTGATACAACAAAAGTACTTTTAGGTACATACTTCTTGGTAAAAAAAGGTCTTTCTTGTACAATAAAAGTACTCTTTGATACAATAAACGTAATTTTTGGTAAAATAAAAGTACTTTTTGGTACAATAAAAGTACAATAAAATACTTCTCAGTACAATAAAATTTATTTTAGGTGCAATAAAATTGTTTCTTGGTACTTTCTGGTACAATAAAAGTAATTTTTAAAACAGTCAAAGTAATCTTTTCTGCAATTAAATTACTTTCTGGTACAATAAAAGTACTATTTGGTAAACTTGAAGCGCTGCTTACAAACTAAAAGTACTTTTTGATATTTTTGGTACAACATAACTAATTGTTGGTCCAATAGAAGTAATTACTGGTACAACAAAAGTACTTTTTGTTAGAATAAAATAACTTTTTGGTAAACTAAAAGTACTTTTTGATATTTTTGGTACAACAAAACTAGTTATTGGCCCAATAGAAGTACTTACTGGTACAACAAAAGTACTTTTTGATAGAATAAAAGTACTTTTTGGTACGTACTTCTCGGCACACTAAAAGTACTTTCATGTACAATAAAAGTACTATTTGGTCAAATTGAAGCGCTGCTTACAAACTAAAAGACCTTTTTGGTATTTTTGGTACAACAAAACTAATTATTGGCCCAATAGAAGTACTTACTGGTACAACAAAAGTACTTTTTGATAGAATAAAAGTACTTTTTGTTAAAAAGTAATTTTTGGTACGTGATTCTCGGCACACATTCTGGTACAATAAAAGTACTTTTTTATACAACAAGAGTAAAATAAAAGTACTTTCTGGTACAATAAAAGTACATTTTGATACAATAAAAGTACTTATTGGTACCCTAAAAGTACTTTTTGGTACAATAAAAGTACATTTTGATACAATAAAAGTTATTATTGGTAATATAAAATTACTTTTTGGTAAATGTTTTGGGACTTACTTTTTGGTACCCTAAAAGTACTTTCTGGTACAATAAAAGTACATTTTGATACAATAAAAGTACTTTTTGGAACAAAAAAGTAATTTTTGTAACAGTCAAAGTAATTTTTGCTACAGTAAAAGTTCTTTTGAGTACAATAAAAGTACCTTTGAGTACAATAAAAGTACTATTTGGCTAACTTGAAGCGCTACTTTGCAAACTAAAGGTACTTTTTGATATTTTTGGTGCAACAAAACTAATTATTGGTCCGTAATAAGTACTTTCTGGTACAATAAAAGTACTATTTTGTACACTCAAAGTACCCTTTGGACCCTTTGGAATCAAAGGTACTTTCTTTTGTAATAAAAGTACCTTTAAATGAAATGAAATTACTTCATAGTGAAAAAAATTCTATGAAAATACTTTATAGTACAATAAAAGTACTTTGTAATGCAATAAAAGTACTATTTAATAGATTACATTGCAAGTACTTTTTGAGCAATAATAGTACTTTTGTGTACAACAATTACATTTTGATAGAATAAAGGTTTTTTTTAATACACTAAAACTATTTTTTTATACTATGAAAATAATTTTTAGTACAACTAAAGTAATTATTCGTCCTACAAATGTACTTTTAGTTTTTTGTTCCTTTATTGAATCAATTTGCTTAGATTAACAGTTTAATAAAACGTTTATTGTGAACTTAGGACGCTAACGAATTCTCTCCATCTGTCACGATGATTTTCTAATGTTTTGGCATGGTTCTATGTCATTTATAATTTTTCGTATTCTCTCTTTGTATTTCTAATCGATGTAGAACAGGCGGCCGCGTCTTCGTTGCTCCTGCGGATTCCATTCTAAGACTGTCCGGTAGATTTCAGTCGGTCATTTCCTTAGCGTATCTCCTATCCAGCTCCATTTGCGTTTTTTTATTTAATGCTCGATAGTATTGAGGTTAGCTAAATCAAGCAGCTGTTCGTTCGTAGGCCAGAATATACGAAGAATCTGGCGCAAACATCGATTGGTAAATATTTGAATTTTCCTCAAGCTGGTTAGGGTTGGGTTCCAAGTGGTAAAGGAGCAAGCTCGTGACGTGACGCTTTTTGATACATTGAAAGTATATATAGTCCAGTGCTAGTAGTTTTTTACATAACTTGTTTGAATTTTCTGAAAAGTATATATTCGGAAGTGCTCTATCATTATTTGCTACTAAACTGTTTGTTCTTCACAAATGTGTCTTTAAGAATGTCGTCCTTTTTTTTGCTGGTTTAAAATGTTCTCCTGCATTGTTTCTCACACTCGTTTGTACCAAATAGTATTCTATATTCATATTGAATAATTTTCGCGTTTTTTTTTTGTTTAAATTCAAAATATTTACCACAACTTGAATATATTAAAACTCGAGTAATATTTATAAGAGTACTTGCCACTTATGAATGCAAAAACAGGCAGAGTTCTTAGCACTTACCACCACCTTCGTATTCATTGCCTTCAGTCGTTCCTGCTGTGACGCCATGAACAAAAGATGGAATGGCATAAAAAAAGACCTTTTCCGAAACCTTTTACAATTTATTGAATAACCAATTAAAACGCCCTCGTTAACATAAAAATCTCAACTTTACAATTTTGTACGTTTGTTTTACGCTAACTACAACAAGTTTCCTCTTTCCTCGTTCGCTCTTTTGTTTTTGCTTGAGTGCAGTCAAATCTATGTATATTCGAAGATGGCTGTTACTCCTACACTATTTGGCGATGCCGTGTGCCCGCCCGACTTTCGGAGTAAATGTATAAATTTGCATAAGGCTCAAGCTGCAGTTGACTTGTCAAACCTATAAAAAGAAGTGGAAACAGAGAGAGACGGAGAGAGAGAGAGAGAGCTCAATAGAGGGAAAGCGGTATGCGCTGTTCAGGCAGCAACAACAGTCTTACAAATTAACACTTTCGTACAAACACGAATATGGAAATCCCATAAAACATTTGGCAGTGACTTTATTTGCAGAGCATATTTTAGGGCGTTTAATAGCTATAGAAGAATATCTACTAACTTGTGCATACGGCAAAATTGGCGAGAATTCAAAATAGTTTCGTTCACAACAGTTTTTATCGTACTCGCATATATACATATTTCAAAATGACGGCGAACTTTTCGAAAAAGGGAAATTGTTAAACAAAAATTAACATTTCAATAAAAACGTTATTGAAATGCTACAAAGACTAAATGACTGTAAAATATATGAATGTGCGGTAATTTTCCGCCTAATAGAAAAGTTTTCACAATCAATTAAATTTAATGAAATTGTTTTTGTATTAATACCCGGCATCAACGTTGTGGCAAAGTTATTGTCATGTTGCCTTGGCTATCTATTGCTATAATGTTAATTTGCATAATGTGTAGCCTAGTATTAGGCTAATACGAATACACACAACGTTACGTTAAGCATAACAATTGGCCACAGCAATTGTATTTATATAGACGTGTGTGTGCTGGCTAAAGCCAAAACTGGTTTCCATCTGAATTGATTTCACATTTTGCTTTATTACGCTAAAACCATACATTTAGGCATTAGTTGTTATTCTCTGTGGATTGTTGATATTGTAGTACATTGAGCGTAAATTTATAGCAATTTACATGATGAATTGTTCAGTATAAAATATTAGTAAATGTGTGGTAATTTTTGCATTTAATATTAATATACCCAGCTATGTTAAAGTTTATAAAGCGAGTGCATAACATTGTGTTGTTGCAGACACCTGGTCATATGCTATAGCGCTCCATTGTAGATTATGAAAAATATGTAGCTTATTATACTTTAACTATACTTTACTATGTTTTCAAAATAATTGCAAGGAGTTCTTTAAAAAAGCCTGAAGCAAATTAACATGCATGTAACATGCATGCAATCGCAAAAAATATGTTTCAGTGCCAAATATAAAGGAAAGTGATTTTCAAAGAATATTTTTTAAAATAAAACTAGACAGATTAAGGGTGGTTTTTAAAAGGCATAGAGGTTTTTTTTTAACAAAACACAACAATTTCAATGGAATAACCAAAATTTTTGCTTAATAAGCTTACAAATTACATGGCTTTTGATGTTTAAAATTAATTTCTAGCAAATGGCCTCAGCGGCTACACCAACCTATCGGTCCAACTTCGACCTTTTTTGAGCATACCCGTTCCTATTTCATCAATAGTGCGCCGAATGTTGGCTTCTGAACTAACAATAGTTGCTGGTTTATCATCATAGACCCGAGATTTTGGTGTACCCCACAAAAAGTAGTCCAAAGGTACTCAATGACATGAACAAGGCGGTAATTCACTGGTCCATTTCTTGAGACAATTCGATTGCCAAAGTGATGGTTTCATGCGCTGTATGTAGTTGAAATCATTTCTCCTCCAAATGATTTATAAGGACATGGTGAATGCAAAATTCACTAATCATTTACGTGTAGCGTTCTTCATGCACTGATATGTAAGTACCGATTTCTGTTTTAGATACAACCATCGATTCTTTTGGGATGAAATGTAGTCTCAAGAGTGCCATGAGAATTCTGCTCTTTCCATTCTGTTTGTTTACATACCCATTAAGTCAGAGTCACACTGCTAAAGATGATGTGATGATAAAAATCTTGTTCAACTTCTAGTTGATACTCAGCCCATTCACTGAACACAAGACGCAATCGATGGTACGATGACGTTAGTTCTTGCGCCAGTTGGATCTTATATGGATGTAGACCACAACTTTCCTCAAAAATTTCTAAGTAGTGGACGGGCATCGATCAAGATGCTGAGAATTATGTGGGATCGATAAATTCGAGTCCTTTATCACACTTACATCTTCAACGTCGACGGTTCCTTACGGTATTGATTGGTTCTGATAAAAATTACATATGAACCTATTACAAAAAATGTACTGGGACCGGCCGTGGCATGATGATTAGAAGACGCGACTACCATGCGGGAGATCCCAGATTTAACTCCTGGATCCAGTCATCTAACAAAAAATAAAAAAAATATAAAAATTTTTCTTTCATTGCCGGCCCCCTCGATGTCGTCGTTAGGAACTTCGCAGTATAAGTGTCGAGATAATCGGCATATCTAGTAAAATCTTCTCAAACATTGAGTTTAGTAAAAAGCACTTTATTTGTAACAAGTAGTACTTCTATTGTACCAGAAAGTAAATTTTTGGACCCGAAAAGACTTTCAGTGTACCAGAAAGTACTTTTATTTTATCAAAACCTTCTTTTATTGTACCAAAAAATCTCTTTATTGCAACAAAACGTAATTTTCCACAAAGTACTTTTAAGTATACTAAAAGGTATTTTTATTGCATTAAAAAGTACCTTTATTGTACCACAAATAACTTTTATTGTGCCACAAAGTACATTTAGGGACTATTTACCTTTTATTGTACCAAAAAGTATGTTTGTTTTACCAAAATAAACTTTACTTAAAGTACTTTATTTTTTCCAAAAAGTACTTTTCTTGTACCAAGATGTAATTTAAATTGTAATTCAGAGTAATTGTAGTGTACGAGATTATGCCGCATAGTACTTTAATTTTATAAAAAGTACTTTTTAGGGACCAGAAATGAATTTTATTGCACCAAAAAGTACTTTTGTTTTACCACTTAATACTTTAATTGTTGAAGTACACTTATTTTTATCAACAAGTACTTTTGTCGCACTGAATAAATTAAAAAAAAAAATATTTAACCAAAAAGTACTTTATTTTGGAAAAAGTTTTTTTTTTTTTGCCACAAAGTACTTCTGGTGTACTACGAAGTACTTTTACCGTAAAATTTAAAAATAACTTTAGTTGTGCTAAAATGTACTTTTATGGTACAAAAACGTACAAAATAATAATTTTATCATGAAGTATTAATTATATTTAAAAAGTACTTTAGTTGTAATAAAATTTACTTTTATCGTACAAAAAAGTACTTGTAGGTTAGGTTGTCTGGATACGTGGAATCCAATAAAAACCAGATCACACGACACAGCCCACACTGCTGATCCATTGTGAGTGTCCGTTAGAAAAAGGAAAAAGATGGAGAGAGGGGAGGGATAGAGAATGAAGAGAAAATCGAGGGAACCCCAATTGTTATCTTGGCTCAGTTAGCCATGGAAGGCACGGCATGAAACTTATGGTACATTCTACTCGGCCTGAGTGAAGAGAGACTATAGGTCTTCTATATAACTTTACCCAAAGTATCTTAGCCTCATACTGGCTCGAGCGGCGCAACTACAAAGACGTTGTTCCATCGTCTCGGACTCCTTCTGTCCTCACACACATGGTAGTAGTCCCATTTGCCTGTTAGGTGCATGATATTGCAAAGGCCTGTTAGATTTCCATAGGTTAGTCTCAGATCGCACGTGCACATGCCAACCATGTCCGCCGATCGGGATCTGATGTTTTCGGGCCACAGCAATCTAGAAGTTATGCAGTCGGTTCTTGAGATACAACGTCAGCTGGCTGTTTCCAACAACCAATCCTTCACTAAGCCAAAAAGGTAACAAATGGGCGGGTGAACATCTTCCAGAGAGTCATGATTAGAAATAGTATAGAATTCTCTGGCCAATAGACCTGATAATACATTACAGGGAATCTCGCAATGTCCTGGGACCCAAAAGAGTCTGACATCCAGAGGCTGAAGTTCATCCAACTTCTCCTTACCATGCTTCACCAACATTGACCTACACATTGAAAAATTGTTCGCTTTTATTGCAGCCTGGCTATCCACACCCCTAATAGCTTCTGCGACTTTCTGAACGTCCAGTACCTCAGTACCTGGGATTAATGACAATCGCCAGCTTCGCTCAATCTGATAGCCCCTCGGACTGCAATAGCCTTGACGTTGCCAAGTTCTCGTTTATTAAATACTATATTTTTAGTTAGCAATTGTATAATTCTTTCTACCAAAACTTTAGCGTCATTCATAATTGCGATAGAGATAATTCAACTGTTTTGTCTGTTAACCAAAACGGCGAAAAAACATCACTTATTTTTGACACATAATTATGGGCATTTTAATTCAATTAACTCACTGTAGTGGTAGCGACAAAATATGACCTTAGGACATACGACTTTTTATTATCTGTGTGTACGCAGCATCTAAGCAGTGTTAAAAAAAAACAACACACACCTTTAGGCGTTTGCTGTCTGGCAACACAACATAGCCTGCTTGTAGGCCTCAAGTCATGAAACATATTTACGATGTTAATGTAATCTTAGCAATGATCGCAAATATTTGTACAAATATATTATGCAGATGCAGAAAGGTACGTGAAATAAAATGATGGACCACACTGATTATAATGTACAGGCGACTAGCTTAAACAATTAAATTTCCCTGAGGTATGTTATATGTTTGTTAACGACAGACAAAGGTGTTGTGCTCATCAGCAGGGAAACAGCGTTAGTAATTAAGCTCGTAAAAATATGAAACTTGAATGGTCCACACTGATTAGAATGGTCCGATGAAAAATGAAAACAATTTAACAACAGCACAGTACAACACATGACAAAAGAGCCTAAAACGTGACAAATTCCCCTATACGATACTTACTAACTTCAAATCGATATTAATTTATTATGGCATGTAACTTGACAAAACGAATGACGCAGAACTTCTACTTTTTGGGGCTAATTGTACGTGCAGTTCTCAGAATTGAATCCCAAATCAATGTGTAGGCTAAAATTTCCATATGTAGTTTTGTTACCGCCAGGAAGGGTATTGTGCTCATAAACTAAGGAAAAGCGTTAATAATTAAGCTTAAAGTTACCAATAAAGTTTAATCCGAATTAGGGCAGAATTTTGTAGTTCATCACAATTTTTTCTTTTTTGGGATAAGGTGATTGGCCTCTTGCCGCTTTATATTTTTTGTTATTAATTTAAGATAAATATCGATGTCGAAGTCTGAATTAAGCCTTTTTCGCATTTGTTCAGCAATTTTCAACGTTACCTATTTCTTATAGTCAGTCGCCACAAACAACTCATTTCAAACAATGTGCTGCCTACATTAAGGCTCTCATCAATTCATTAACTATTGCCTAATGCCTCAAAACAGCAAGCTATCTATGGTACTTGCCCCTTACCTAAGGACTCCTTTCGAATTTGTGTTGCCCACTTCAAAATTCCGCTCGGCTTTAAATACATTTCGTCTCTATTTGAAGTGGCCACTTTTATTTCGTTCCTAATTGAGCTCTAGTGTAATAAAATACATTACAAATTTTTGCACTCACTCACTCATGCATAAACACACACACACTCACTATGTGTTCGTTTTCTCCCAAAAAAAAAGAAAAAATAATACATTTCTGTCGAAAACTAAAAACACAGAAATTCCCATTAGTACAATAAATTTTTATACAATTTGTTTTTGTTGTTGTTTAACTATTCCTAACAAATACACAAATACAAATTGTATATACTCGTATCGTGATAGAACTACAAAACAGGGAACACAAACCTGAAATGCTATTTGGCCTTTTACCGCCCTCTGCACCCCTCCTGCTGTTTGATGGCGCTCCAACTCAGTATGTCCTGACATGGCAAATGCGTTTGTATGCCAGAGCACAATGAGACTGTGTGCCAGTGCAACAGCACACATAAATTTAGTGTTCCCAGCTGTACACGGGGGCCCAGAGAGTCAGTCCATTGTTGCTGCGAGTGCCATTGATGATGAGGCCAGGCAACATCGGTACGTAGATGTTGCTGCAGCAGCTGCAAATGACGCTGTTGATGCTGTGCCCAAAACAAGTATTACAAATGTAAAACATGACACTAAAAATTGCATGTTTTATGCACTTGCACGCTTGTCCGGGCACTGTAAAAAATTCAACAGCATAAAATGTATATGGGGGCAGGGGAAAGGCAGGTCAGGGATCCGGAATCGTTTTAAGAAGGCAAAGAACCCGCCGCCTGCAGTAGACATGGTTATTTTATTTGCATTTTATGTAGAACAACCAACAAGCAGCAAAGCGCACAGTTATAGCCGGCTATGAGCACACAAGCTGGGGGAAGTCATACGTGTGCTCTGGCACAGCTTGAACTCCACGGGAGAGCTATCTTTCTCACTCGGTGCAGTGCAGCGGAAATGGCAAAGATGTCAGTATCACATTAAGCCAACAGTGGATATCCAAATGGAAAGACATTCAATATTTGCATGTCATTTTCCTTATACGATTCACCATAAATATTGATATAATCCACAGTTAAGCAAGAGAGGAAACCGTAACCGAAAGTAAAAGCAAAAGCTTTTTACCAAATTGGAAATTTTCCGCCTTGCTGCCATATCTGCGTGTGAGCTCTCGGTGCTTTGGTAGTCATTACAGGTTCTTCTTGTTAATTCGCTACAGCTAAATTCCCTGTATCCTCCAATTTGTCAGCGTTGTCCACCACAACGCCGGCGAATGTTTAATCAATCAAGTGGAAAAATTAAAAAAAAATGTTGACCTAAAAATAACACTGTTTGCCCAAAATACTCATTCATCCGTGTACGGCTAAAGCCACAATATCGTTGAGGCCGAAAAGTAGGCTATGGCTTCTTGCACATTTCACATTTCCTTTCGTACATATACGGGGGACTTTAGTGTTAGGTTTTGCGTGTTGAAGGCTGCAAGGAAGTTTATATGGGGGGTTTAATTAAATTAATGTTATTCTAGTTTAGAAATGCTAAACGTTTGACGTTGTTAATTTGCACCAGCGGATAAGCGGCGTGGATAAGGATATAAATGGAGTGTAAAACTTCAAACGATTGTTAAAATAAAACCTATATACATATATTCAAGGGGAAAGACTTGAATGCCATAATGTTGTTACAGATTTACAAGATTGTATAATATTACATACTTACTTACTTAGATGGAGGCCGTCCGTAGCATGATGGTTAGAACATTCGACTATCATGCTGGAGATTTATGATTCGATTACATTTCCTAAATTTTCTTTGTCGAAAGCAACTTCGCAGTAAAGTGTCCCTACCTACCCCACTACTCCCTACATGGATACTTACTTGAATGAGTAAATAAATGAACGCGGAAGAAAGCGACAGAAAGCGTAAACAAAACGTTCAAAACACTTGGTTACCATACGTGAGGTCCATGGTTCAATATTGTCAAAAACAACTTTTCAGTATAATGTCGAGTCAATCGGAATGTATTGCAAAGTAAATATATTCATAAGTATGTTGAAGAGATCACGTGATAGACTATCGCTTCGTCTGATGAAAAATAGCTTAGAGTCAAATGCCAAGGATCTTTACAATCTTCACTAAAGACTTCGTCGGTGTTATACCACGAAGTCAGTCATGGCACTTATTATTTTCTATCATATTGAACTGTCGAATGTTGCTTTGTTGTCGATCAAAAGTGATAGTGATTTTTTTGCGATTCCTTCAGGATTTATCGTAGTGTGAATAGCTGGTCGGTCGTATATTTATCTTGTCAATAGCCATGCTGAAAATGCCCAATAAGGTGGACGTTATTTTTTCACTTAACACATTCGGCAGGACCTTGTATGGGAACAGGACCTGGACAGTAATTGATACACACTTTTGGATAACTTCTATTCAGCACAGGACACTCAGATTCCAACCATCGGGCAGGTATTTCTTTAGTCAAATTGTATTTATAAACTGATGCATATACAGCCATCGACCGGGGTTCACGACCACTCGCCAGTGCATTCACGTTTAATCCACATTGGCAGTATATTGAACACTGGCCCTCTTTCTTTGCCCTCATATAATGTGCAATCTTCTTTGGATGCTCATGGGGTATGGGAATTGCACCCTTTCTTCCGCGTATCATGGGTAACCATTAACTTAACTGAACTTGAGACAACTCTTCATATCGTGTTCTATATATAGCCCCCTTGGTAATATGACGAACAAGGAATCTACTCGTTTGGGAAACTGCGTGAACGTTGAAAACTATAATTTCGAGGTGGTAGATAATTTTGTCTACCTAGGCTCCGCCATCAACAAAGAAAATAATGTCAGCCTAGAAATCCGGAGAAGAATCCTGCTTGCAAATAAATGCTACTACGGACTAAGCAAGCGATTCAATGACAGAGCCCTCTCTCGACGAAAAAAACTCCAGCTATACCAGATACTGGTTCTACCTGTCTTAATGTATGGCTCAGAATCCTGGGTTATGACACAAGCGGATGAAACGGTTCTGGCGGTATTCGAGAAATATATGGGCCCATCATCGTTAACGGAGAGTATCGGCGTCGTATGAATCATGAGCTGTACGAGCTGTACACTGACATTGACGTGGTCAAACGCATTAAGGTGCAACGGTTGCGTTGGCTAGGTCATGTTGTACGCATGGACGAAAATGCTCCAACTCGAAAAGTCTTCGACAATGAACTCGATGGACGGCGCAGAAGAGGGCGACCAAAACTCCGTTGGAAAGACCAGGTTACTGAGAACCTTACAGAACTCGGTGTGACTAACTGGAGAAGAAGCGCAGAAGATCGAGGCGCTTATAATATTTTTCTACGTGCGGTATATAATCCACTGGGATTGCATAGAAGTACCAGCTAAGTAAGTAAGTAATATGACACCTTTATCCCTCTACTTTTCGATATCTTCGATCTCTAATCTTCTCCGTAGATGGTTTTTCTGTTTTCCTCTCTTCTCCTATAACATTCCGTCACAGCACGCCTTACCATTGGCTGCAGTGTCGCCTTGTATGCAACATCTTTTTTCTCCGACAATACGCGACATTTTTCATCCAACCAGGATCCTTGGATGCAATGGATAAATGACGAATCCCGCTTTAGTTGGTTGCATCGCCTTTCTTAAGCTCAGACCATACACCACTCAGATTCCAGTCAATGCATTCATTTACCCATGCATTCGCACCTCATCGTTGCCGGATCTAAAAAGCTCTGCCGGTAATCCATCGGCAACGCAACTTTATGATGTTTAACCCTTTTAACATCGTTTTAGCTCAGTGGTGAACAACCTTCACTGTCATCAAGGGATGACTTGATTTATTCACTTGTTCTGCCTTCAGCAACGGTAACAATGGTAACTCCATATTTGTCCGTGGCCAGATTTCTTTCTCAATTCTTACAGGTGATGATCACTGTTCCAAAACCTTAGCAGTTTGTCTTTTTCGAACATTCGGGCATCAGCTTTACTCCTGTATCTTACGACATCTTCACACTCTACATCCGTAAATGATTTTACTGCTAGAAGATTACACAGAACAACATTTTTCAGCTCATGGATTTAGGACTAAATTCTAAAAACTGCACGTGAAAATAGCCCTAAAAAGAACAAGTTCTGCATCATTCGTTTAGTCAAGTTACATGCCATAATAATTTAATATCGATTTGAAGTTAGTAAGTATCGTATTGGAGAATTTGTAACGTTATACGATAAGAATTAGAGAAGTTTCTTAGTAATAGAGGAGAGGCTTGGTTGGAATAAGCATTGACTATTTCGCTGATATGCAGCTTTGCGAGATCTAGCTTCTTTGCCTACTTTTAGCTGTAACTACGTAATGATCCGTGTCTACATTTGCACCACGAATCACACACACGTTCATATCGCTTGAGACATGCCATTCATCAATTACCACTTGATTCCATAACATTAATCAAGTGGTAATCGCTGAAAGGCATGTCTCAAGCGTTATGAATGTATGTGTGATTGTCATTTCATCATTAGATATCCAGGTTGCCTTGTAATTATATTTGTGTGGAATTCTGGTTCCACTCACTACCATGTTTCTTGGCTTAACTAAAATTTCCGACTGCTGAACCAACAGCATATTACCATTCCATATCAATATGTTTACTTAAGGAGAGTTGTTGATCAGGCCACCGCTCCCGTTCTTAGTTTCTTAGTGCTACGAACGCTACATAAAAGCTATTGTGCTGAGCTTCAGGAACTTATGTTAACTTCATCAGTGGTGGTAGCATGCCATTTAGATTGCTCAACATTGCGACTTCTCACATTTGCTACTGCTTAACGGATGTCGGGGGCATACGTGATCTGTCAGACGTTATGAGTTACTTGGGAAGCTCCGTAGAGAGATTCTGATGGTTCCTAAGTGAATAACGATCAAAAAACTCAAATTAGAAAATCCCCAATTCAGCATACGTTAACAATACATTGGACTCTATCCGCTTCAACATAGCAACTGTATATTGTATATCAGAAAACCCCGTCCTACAATAAAGTTCGTCTTATATCTTCTACTCTTTTGCCCATTTTAAAAGGGACGTAATGTTTCATTCGAAGTCGTAAAGGTCTGCTAAGTTTTATTGGTGGATCTCGTTAACGTTCAGCAATTATGTGGTAACTTTTTGGTCACTTCTTCAACTCGTGTTTTAAATAATACAAAATAATATTTTACATGTATCAGCTGAAACACATCAATTCGTCCATCATAAATCGGACAAATTACATTTTGTTTGACCGGCCCAATAAAAAAAAGTATTTCCTTTACGTTGCACAACTGTTTGTGACTTTGTCGTATAAAAAACAAATGAAACACATAACATATTGCTTTGATAAAGTGTACAAATTGTATCAAAAAATTAAAAGTGTGTGCACATGAGGCCTGTAACAGAAGCACACATACGTGCCAACCCTATAGCACTGACACTAATTGACTTATCATGGCGATGCTGTTATCCACGCACACACACAAACGCACTTGGCGCAAATTCAGGTTGATGTGTGTCACCACCCTTCTGAATATATAAGCGAGTCGGCCTATTCATCTGTGCGAAAAAGTTCAAAGTTTTGATGAATTGTACTGCAGAGAAGAGAGTTCATAAAGAAATGGACAGTTTTGCTAGTTTTTTGTTTTTGTTTTGGTTGTTTGTTTGGCTGTAGTGACGTATGCAATTCAAGGTTTTTATGCACAATTTACATACAATGTAATATATGCTTGTTTGTGTGTGTGATATATACATGTGCGTATTACAAAAATATTTACATATGCATATGTATGTAAAACAAAACACACAGCTATGCAAATATGAAATATACATGTGCATGTGTTTCGAAGTGACAGTAAAAATAGTGCGACAAAACATTCCAATGCGTATTTCGTCAGAGCGATAAAATATGCCCTGAGTGGGCATTTGATTGACTGGGTTTTTGTGTTTTTTTATAATTATGTAACATTTAATAGTTATGTCGTAGTTATGGAATTGCTTACAATTGTTTACCGACAATTACAAAATATTTTTGCTGAGATTGAAAAACATGTTTTTCTTTGTCATTTCGCAAAACTATTTGTTGTCAATGTAAACAAGTTAACATTACATTTGACACTTACCTTAAAATGGAAATATCAATCTGCTAAAACTACTACGCCCTGCGGAGTGGGCGTGGCAAAGTTTAGAGATAGAGAGATTTAATTTGATACCCAGATATTGCTCGACAACACAAATATGAATGTGCAGACGAAATTTAAATTTTTACCCAATGGGCGTGGCAAACTTTTTTTTAGAGCTAGAGAGATAAAATTTGATACCCATATAGTTCTCGACAACGCGAGTATGAATATGCAGACGTAATTTTAATTTTAAACCAAATGGGCGTGGCAAAACTTTTTTTAGAGCTAGAGAGATAAAATTTGATGCCCATAAAGTTCTCGACAACGCGAATATGAATATGCAGACGAAATTTTAATTTTGGACCAAATGGGCGTTGCAGGCGTGGCAAAACTTTTTTTAGAGCTAGAAAGATACAATTTGATACCCAGATAGTACTCGGCAATACAAATATGAATGTGCAGACGAAATTGTAATTTTTTGCCCAAAGGGCGGAGTGGGCGTGGCAAAACATTTTTTTAGAGCTAAAGATATAAAATGTAATACCTACATAGTACTCGACAACACAAATATGAATATGCTGTCGATATTTGAATGGTGACCCTATTGGCGAAGTGGGCGTGACAAAACTTTCTTTAGAGCTAGAGAGATAAAATTTGATACCGATATAGTTCTCGACAACGCGAATATGATTTGCAGACGAAATTTTAATTTTTTACCCAATGGGCGGAGTGGGCGTGGCAAAACTTTTCCTTAGAGCTAGAGAAATTAAATTTGATACCCATATAGTACTCGACAATACAAGTATAAATGTGCAGACGAAATTTAAATTTGTGACCCTATGGGCGCAGTGGGCGTGGCAAACCTTTTTTTTTGTGCTAGAGATATAACATATAATACTAAAATAGTTCTCGACAAAGCGAATATGAATATGCCGTCGAAATTTATTTTTTGAACCCTATGGGCGGAATAGGCATGGCAAAACTTTTTCAAGGCTAGAGACATCAAATTTGATATCCATATAGTTCTCGACAACACGAATATGAATACGCAGACGAAATTTTAATTTTGGACCAAATAGGCGTTGTGGGCGTGGTAGAAATTTTTTTAGAGCTAGAGAAACAAAATTTGATTCCCAGATAGTACTCGACAACACAAATATGAATATGCAGTCGAAATTTTAATTGTGGCAAAATATTTTTAGGGTCACAACGATAACATTTGATATGCAGATAATACGTAGCACAACATATACAACAATTTAGACGAATGCCAATAGTGTTTTAATAACCATACAGAAATACAATTTATACACCGATACTACAACTACACAGTACAACACATGATTTTGGGACTCAATTCTGAGAACTGCACGTGAAAGTTGCCCCAAAAAGAAGAAGTTCTGCATCATTCGATTTGTCAAGTTACATGCCATAACAATTTAGTGTCGATTTGAAGTTTATAAATATATATAGGGGAATTTGTCACGTTTTAGGCTATTTTGTTTGACATAACATAACTAATACATGGTGGCGTATGATTATCATAAGTAATATTCCACGTTAATCATACGACACGGAATACAACAGTTTTATTATAACTGCTACAAAATAAACCCATTTCAAAATCATTTGATAAATGGAAAAGTGAAAATGTTGCTTATGTAGGGAAACTTTATATGAATAAATTAAAGGAATTGTAATTCCTAATTTTTTTTTCTAATCTGTTTCAGCTAAATCGGACTAGTGGTTCTCGAGTTATGTTGTACAGTGCTATTCATTGTGAATAGTGGACGGAGGGTATAAAATTTGAGACACATATATACCCGGCAATATAGACAAGAATTTACAGACAAAATTTTTATTTCGATAAGTGGGCGGATGGGCGTGGCAAAAGTGTGTTAGGGATACACCAATTTGTTTAATCAATTCGATACACAGATAGTACTCAGCACTACAGCCATGCATATGATGGTGAACATTTTATTGCCACTCGGTGGGGAAAGGGGACTTGCGAAAACTGTTTTTAGGGCTATATAAGGTAATATTTGTACAAAGGAAAGTAAGCAGGTCCAATATGTTGTTGTCGTGCTTAGGAAGGTTTCTCAAAGTTTGTTTAAAAGTAGAATATGGCAGCAGTTATAACTGTGAAGCAATTCCATGAAATATATAACATGTAGTGAATATTTTTAATATCAAATATGCCATAGCGAAACATTGCCGGGCCTACTAGTTGTACATATGTTCTTGCAAAGAATTAAAAAGACTGCATTTTAAAAAAAAAATTTAAATTTGTCATCAAACCTTAACTGTTACTCTATACTTAACTCACTGTGTATTTGCAATAGACAGTCAGCATTATCCTGAGAAACTCTCCCAACACCGCCCACACTGCTATCACTGTAGCCACCGATTAAAAATGTCCTCACTTAATATTATCTGCTAAAATATGATTTACAAGTTTTATTCTAAACGATATCGAACGTGCATGAATAGCACTTAAACCTCGTTATACCTTTAATATATCATGCAAACTACATTGGCACAAACACTAGCTCATCTAAATGCAGCCAAACAAACATACACAAGTGTTATATGTTGGGCCACAGCACACACAGCTGGCACAATGTTACACACGTGCATAAACGTTATACTGAATGAGCAGCACACATACACACTCTTTCTTACTCTCCTCTGCTCCCCCCTGCCTAATACCCTGACATACTGCTAAAATTGTTGACCTAGTGCCTTTGTGTGTATATTGCATGTACACACACACACATAGTGACAGGATTTTATTGCAAAATCATAGTGCCTCAACGTAAGTGTAAGTGAGTGCGTACATTGTATGTGAGAGGATGACAGTGTGTATCTGTATGTTGATGCGTAAGCTTGTTTGAGTGTGTATATCAATGTAGCCACTGTTTCCTGTTGCCTGTACTAAAATAATAATGACTATAAGGATGATGATGATGACGACGATGTAGATGTTTCTGTTCATTTATAATAATCACATTCAAGGTTGATTATGATGTATTTTCTGCTACATGCATCATCATTATAGTACAGACACACATACACACCTATTATATTGCTTACTACCGCCTACATAAGTGTTCATATGTAGATCCTGTCACTCATGCCCCCTCCTTGTCGATAACCACTGCCTCATACAGTAGCTTAAGCATTATTATCACATTGGCCGAGTTAGTGTGTTGTGTGTGTCTGTTATGTGGAGGGTTAAGCGATGTGACAAGCATCATTTCGGTTGAACCTCACTCAATCCTGAGTGTGTGTGTGTGTTATTTAGCCTACTTCAGACATATTTAATTTCTATGAGGGTTGTGTGTCATGTATTGTCATCTGCGCCAACAAAAAATAGGCTGCAAATAAAACAACAAACCCGCTGCTTAGCACACGGCAATATATGTATGTATTTTTGTTTTTTTTTGTCATATCCTCACACTTGCCCTGACACTTTTAACACTTTTTGAAGTGTATACATTTTTATGTTGCTATCGATAAGTGGGCTAAATCTTTCGGTGAAACACTTTTACACATAGACTTAACACTGCCATAAATAGCACTGACAGCAGACGGACAGACAACGGATGGTTTGTTCCACATTGGGCACGTGTGGCTATACATGGTTATGACTATTAGTTGAATGGCACACAAGTCTGTATAACATTTGTACATCTTGTCGGGAATCTAATAAAATATTTATGATTCATATGTTATTGGGGAGCGAGTATTGCTGCTGGTTGTTGCGGGGCACTTAGCAAAAAAGTTAGGTGAAAATTATGAACAGTTGTTTGTTGGCACTTATTGTTGGCGAAGCAATATAAGTATTCAATTAAAGGCTGGTATTGATTTCAACATTTGATAGGGAATTTTGTCAAAATCTATTAAATTACACAGTGCAACACATAAATTGGTGCCGCCTTCGTACCCAGCTTTTTTTGAAGTATATACCGAGACTAAAAAAATCCCCAAAGGATTTGGCCCCATTACATCGAAACATTTTTTTATGGATACTCCAATATTTTCACCCCAACACGATTTTTTTTATCATTTTTACGGAGTCCATATTTCATTAACTGTTCGAAAATTTTTCTTTTTGTCTTTGGCAAAGTTGTAGATCTAAACCAGAGCAAAAAAAGTGTCAAATAGACCGACCCAAAAAAATTGCATCTAGTGCATGAAAATTGTAAAAATATGGGAAAAAGGTTATTTTTCATGATATTTTCACCATAAAATTATGATTATAATAAGTAATATTCCACATAATTCATACGCCACGGAGTACAACAAAATAAATTTTGTGTGGAAAACATAATAAAAAAATATTCTTTTTTCCCATATTTTTGCAATTTTCATGCACTGGATGCAATTTTTTTGGGTCGGTCTATTTGACACTTTTTTTGCTCTGGTTTGGATCTACAACTTTGCCAAAGACAAAAAGAAAAATTTTCGAACGGTTAATGAAATATGGACTCCGTAAAAATGATAAAAAAATCGTGTTGGGGTGAAAATATTGGAGTATCCATAAAAAAATGTTTCGATGTAATGGGGCCAAATCCTTTTGGGATTTTTTTAGTCTCGGTATATACTTCAAAAATATCTGGGTACGAAGGCGGCACCAGACGATGACCTTAGAAATGTTGCACTGTGTTATGCTTGAAAACAATTGTGGAAAAATGTACTTGATGTAAAAGTACTATTGAATTTGACCAAGTTGAACACATTGCTAAGAAAGTTTTTTCAAGCTAAGCTAAAAAATTTCTAATTATATGAATTAAAATTTGGCTGCTCACAACGCCCGATAGATCACGTGTTCCCTGGGCAATATCACTGAATATCCACTAAATATCCGTTTAATACTAGAAATGTTGGGTAACATCAATGACATGCTTACAGCGATGAGTCTTAGGGATAAGGTAAACAGAAGTTACTAAAGTTCATGACAACGACTCTCTTAGTAGCTTTGGCAGCCTTAAGAAACTAGGTTCGGGTAACGAGCCCCTTTCCCATAATAAAAAAAAACTACTATGAATATGTTCTGGGAGATTTTAATGCTAAGTTAGGAAGTGAAGATGTTCTTGGTCTAGCAGTCGGAAATTTCTGTCTTCACAGCATAACCTCCACTAAAGAATGCACACCGTTTAGTTTCGCGTCAGCAAGACGCAATGACAATGAGTGGAACTAGATTTCCACATAAAGATGTTCACAAGGCATCCTGGATATCTGCTAATCATAAGACATGAAACCAAATTTACCACATGGTAGTCGATGAAAGACAAGTCTTAAGCATTATGGACGTTTGTGTGATGCGCGTAGAAAATATATAATCGATTCATCACCTAAATGTAGCCAAAGTACGCACGAGATAAAGCAGTGCCAATTTTAAACGTTACCCAACGCAAAGTAAGTTATACATAGGAAGGCTGCATACCACCCAGGGAGCCAATGCCTATTCCAGTCAACTCTCTCAATAACAGACACTTACTTACTTACTTAAGTGACTAATTACAACTTACGAACGTGGTTTATAAATTTGATGCCTGAAGTAGTAAAGAATTCCACACGGTACGGTCTTCTGCTTGCGTTCTCCAGTTAGTCCTACCAGATGGTGGCACGTCGGCCAACACTTGGTATTTCTAAAGAAGTTTGTGTCTCCCTAATCGGCGCCTCCTTTCAGGTTCGCCATCAAACAACTTTCTCGCTGGCGCATTTACATCCATCCTGGCAACATGTCCCAGCCATCGTAGTCATTGGATTCAGGCTCTTTTTGCCACGTCAATGTGGTGGTAAGGCTCATACAGTTCGTGGTTCATCCGAAGGCGAAAGTCGCCGTCGACACAGAGAGGTCTATAAATTTTTCGGAATACTTTTCTTTCGAACTCTGTCAGGTTTTGTATATCCTTTATCGTTAGCGCCCACAATTAGGCAATATACAACAGAACGGGTAAAATTAGCACCTGGTATAGCTGTTTCTTAGTATCTCGATAAGGTGGTGTAAGTCCGTAAAAACATCTATTGGCGGGCACTATTCTCTGCTTAATTTCTTGGCTGACACTATTTTTCTTATTGACGGAAGATCCGAGGAAAATAAACTCACCTACTGCCACAAAACAATAGCACAGTACAACACATGATTTTGGGACTAAATTCTGAGAACTGTACGTGAAAGTAGCTCCAAAAAGAAGAAGTTCTGCATCATTCGTTTGTCAAGTTACATGCCATAATAAATTAATATTAATTTAAAGTTAGTAAGTATCGTATGGGAGAATATGTCACGTTTTAGGCTCTTTTGTTATATTCTTTATGGTGGCGTATGATTATCATAAGTAACATTCAACGTAAATCATACGCCTTGGAGTACAACAATTATATTGTAACTGCTACAAAATAAACCCAGTTCAAAATCATTTGATGAACGGAAAAGTGAAACTGTTGCTTGTGTAGGGAAACATTATATGAACAGATTTAAGGAATTGTAATTCTTATTTTTTCAGCTTAATCGGACTAGTGGTTCTCGAGTTATCTCAAAGAAAATAGCCTAAAACGTGACAAATTTTACTATACGATACTTACTAACTTCAAATCGATATTAAATTATTATGGCATGTAAGTCGACAAAACGAAAGATGCAGAACTTCCCAAATTAATGAGCTGAAAAATGTTGCACTGTGTAATTTTCAACGTTCACCAATGCGTCCCCATCGAGAGGACTCTATGTTCATTGGAATCATTATTTTAGTTTTAGTCGGCATAGGCTAGCGGCAAGTGGCTCTTGTGGAATATGGTGCCAGACATGTTGACACCAGCCTTTCTTATCACCTTCTCCATAACTATATTAAATGGTGTACAGGAGCCCTGACTGAGAGCTCTTTCTGTGTTGAATGGCTCAGACTGATCTTTACCAATCTTAACCAAGGATTTGGTGGTACATCAAGGTACATCTGCAAAGTGGAATCAGCTTTGCAAGATTACCAAAGTCAGACATGGCTTCATATAACTTATTCCTCATCGGATATTCAAAGACAGCTTTTTTGTCATGAGTACCATGAGTTTTTCAGGATTTTTCATAGTGAATATCTAATCCGTCGTAGATTTACCAGGTCTAAAGTCGCACTGTTAAGGTCCAATTAGTTTTTCTTGTACGCAATTGTTAATAGGCTTATTCCACGGTAGTGCTGGCACTCACTATGATCTATTTTCTTATGTATGGAACATAACAGACTAAGACTCCAATCCCCGGCATGCTCTCATCTATCCAGATGTTCTTTGTGAGCTGTTGCATGTTCCTAATCAGCTCCTTTCCATCTGCCGTAACCAATTCAGCAGGGAGACCATCAGCTCTGTTGTTTTTAAGCCGGGAGGTGGACAGTTAACACCATCACCATGGATTGGAGCGGGGTCTTCTGAAATGATCTCTCCATATCTTCTGAACGTTATCCGGGTCCGTCACTAGCTGACCATCGCTGTCCTTGCAGCAGGGCAACCCGGTTCCACGTATTCTCTCTTTAACTCTCTTGTAGAATTTTCGGGATTCCTCTTTACTTCGGAGATAGTTCGTCACATCAAGCTTAGTTAACAGCTCTTTCACCTGGTCCATTCAGCTCATACAGCTCATGATTCATTCGACGACGGTACTCGTTAACGATGATGGGTCCAAATATTTTGCGAAGTATTTTTCTCTCGAAGACTGCCAGAAGAGATTGATCCGCTTGTGTCATTACCCAGGATTCTGCGCTGCAGAGCAAGACAGGTAGGATCAGAGTCTGGTAGAGCCGGATCTTTGTTCTTCGAGAGAGCGCTTTATCGTTAAATCGCTTGCTTAGCACATAGTAGCAGCGGTGTTGCCATTACGTGGTAATATTATCAGGGTTTATGGCATTTCGTATCAGTTGAGTTAGCTGGTTGGAGTAGGCGTCCGCTACCTCAGTGGTCCGCAGTTTATCGATGTCCAGCTGTCGTTGTACTTGGTTACATATATTTCAGACTGAATTTTCCGATGGTAGGCACAAATGCGGTCTCCTTGCCTATTTTAGCATTAAAATCGCCTAGTAGAATTTTGATGTCATGGCTGGGGCTATGGTCATATACATTTTATAGGCTTTCGAAGAACCCGTCCCTGTCCTCACGCTTTTCTATCAGTCGGAGCATGGGCTCAAATAAGTGTTATGTTATTTCGTATCAGTTGAGTTAGCTGGTTAGAGTAGGCGTCCGCTACCTCAGTGGTCCGCAGTTTATCGATGTCCAGCTGTCGTTGTACCTGGTTACATATATTTCAGACTGAATTTTTCGATGGTAGGCACAAATGCGGTCTCCTTGCCTATTTTAGCATTAAAATCGCCTAGTAGATTTTTGATGTCATGGCTGGGGCTATGGTCATATACATTTTATAGGCTTTCGAAGAACCCGTCTCTGTCCTCACGCTTTTCTATCAGTCAGAGCATGGGCTCAAATAAGTGTTATGTGAAAAAACTTTGTTTTGACTCTTATGATGGCTATTTGTACACACGCCGTGTTGACCTATTAGACTAGGTGTCGCAATTTCTTGCCAACCACAAATCCACTTCCAAATGTTTTTCCGCATGGCCACTATAAAAGATGTCGCACATCTTCACACGCAACCACCCGTGTCCCGTCCACCGGATTTCCGGTTATGTTAGCCTTGTATTCTTTAAGGAGTTTCCGCCAGTTGGATGGAGACACCTGGTCTATACAGTGTTTTAACATTCCAGGTGCATATCCACAAATCATGGTCTTTAATTCGTTTGCTGTAGTCGTCAAGGCAATAGTTTAAACGTCGACGATTTCGTCTCTCACAGTTAGCAGTGTTCTGACGGTTATCAAAAGCATGTCACCACGTGGAGGTGCTCCGTCCGCAGTAGTACCACGGAGCTCAGTGAGTAGGCTTGTAGTGTAATTGGCGTGGATCAATCTGGGTTTGCCAATTTAAACCGATCAGAAGCTTTACCTTACATCACACTCCCGACGCTCGAAATTATTCACCTAATTTTAATTTCTATCATCCGATTACAAGCGCCATGACTGCGACAGCTCTGTTCAAATATTCCCAAATGACAATAAATGCAACAATATTGTTTTGTTACCCCCCACGCCGTCCTCAAACACACTTCCATCCAAAGTGTTTGTTATTGATATTGAAGCGAAAAATCGTAGGAAACCAAAATACTATCGACACTATATTTCCGGTGTATTTGTGTGGATGGGGATGGATGTGGATGGGATTGTATTTGAGTGCACTCACACCATCAAAGGAACGCATATACCACATCGTAGACAGAGTGCATTTCATTGTTATTCGCAGATGAAACGCTGTATATGTGTGTGTACGCCCGTGTGTTTGTGTCTATAAGGTTTTGAGGATGGAAATGATGCTAGTTTTGTGTATCATTGATTGTGCATCAGATTGGTTTTTCATTTTACGAGATTTGTTTTTTTTTTTGATTTACTCTTATTCCCTCTCTCGTTTTTGAGGGTTCAGATTTCAGTGTTCTGTGATTGGGTTATAAAATCAATTAATGTCAATCATGAGTGACATCAATAGTTTGTCAGAAATTTTACTACAGCATTTTATGGGCGGGCGGATAGAGGAGGAGAGAAGGGACAACCTAAGTAAGCAGGGTTCAATGTTTTCGACACTGTGTGTGTGTATTTAAATGACAGCAAATGTTTTCCATATGAAAATATGACCGAGCCCGAGTGGATGTTGTTTAACGCTAATGGAACGGTGATTGCTTAAATAATTCTTGGAAAATGGTGTTGAAATTGGAATTTCTTGGAATCTGAAATTATCATTAATAAATTAATTTTGTTTAATAATGTCATTAAGAAAATAACAACTTGAGTTGCTTTTGTTAAGTAGCTGCTGAGGTATTATATGTCAAATAAAGAGGGGACACAAATATTAGACAGTTAATTACACATTTTGACATACATATCCCATTTTCTAGTCATTGTCATCAGCTTTATTATATTAGTTCTGGGAAATAATTAGCACTGCTTTAAACTGCTTAGTAACCGGTTATTGAAAAATATTTCGACTCTCACAACTTTTGTAGTACAAAAATTTACTATATTAATTGTTTGTTAGTATTATTTAGTTATAATCTGTTAATATAACGTATCCCTACATAAGCAACAGTTTCACTTTTACATTCATCAAATGATTTTGAACTGGGTTTATTTTGTGGCAGTAACAATTAAACTATTGTACTCCGTGGCGTATGATTTACGTGGAATATTACTTATGATAATCATACTCATAATCATACCATGGCGCAGCCAAGGTAGATAAAATCATCTTTCACTTCAAAGTTACTTGTAGACTCTTTGTTCGTTGAATCAAATAATTTGGTTTTTTTGTCATTTAACAACAGAACCACTTTTGCTGACTGCATCTAAATGTTTGAAAAAGCCGCAGTAACATGCCGGCAGATACATCCCGCAGTCAACGGCGGCCTATGATGTCTTTATTACAGCAGAATGTGACATTTGTAACAGATGGTACCAGTCTTGTTAACTGTAGATTTCAACATAATCATTTCCATTAAGATGTTAAAGAGATCGCATGACAAGCTATCGCCTTGTCTAAAGTCTCGCTTGGTTGAAAATTACTTCTTCAGATTTTTATCTATCTCCACTAGGTTGGTCGCAATTTATGTGGGGAAACAATTGCAGAATTGCTTTTTGATAAGTCTTTGCAGATTTTGGGATAACCAAAATTTGAGCATGATTGGAGTATGTTAATTCTTTAGGCTTAAAGTTTTTAAGCTCATGTAGCCATGTTGGGGAGGCATAACCCAAGAACGACTAGTCCAGTTTTGGTGAAATCCGAAATTTAAGAATTAAAATTCATTCAATCTGTTCATATATCATTTCTCTGCATATTTAACAGTTTGGCAGTTATAAATAAATTTATGAAAACTAATAAAAAAAAATCGAATGTGATTTTTTTTAGCAAAAACTTATCATGTTTGGGTGCTCAGATCGACAGAAATTCAACATCGATTTTTCCGGTTACTCTATTCTCCACTGAGGAATTAGTGTCGATCAGTGTCATCTCACAATGTCGTATCAGCTTCGCATTGACACCAAACTCTGCTTTGATTTGTTTCGTATTGGACTTTCAAATGAAGTCGATAAAAATAAGGAAAGTATCAAACTGCGTTTCTTAGATCATCTCCAGGATTTGTCGTACTGGAAATATCTGGTCAAACATGGATTTTCAACGTTCAAAAGCAAAATGATCAGGTCCAATCCAGTTCATTCGGTCTCAACAGGACCTTGTACGCGATGGGCTAAGACTAATCCCTAGGGGTGCTACAGTGTTGTATGGAGATCCATGAAAACAGGATTTAGATACGAACAACCCGCTAATTTTGTGTGGTTGAGAAAAAAATGGTTTTAAGTTTCAGCGTATTGCGGTTAAAGTTGGGGGGAAGGCGAAAAATCCGCATCAAACCTCGCAACATCCTTTGAGTCGCATCTAGACGGGTAAATGACCGACCCCCAGTCACTTTTCCCTCGTAACATTTTCCCCAAACATACCTAACCCTCCATCTCAAATTCCTTAGGGAGATCCCTTAAAAAATTAAAGTGTTTATAAATTTAGCTCCTACCGATCTAACTGCTCCTACCGCCCTAAGCAGGAGCTCTCATGTCATAAAAAATTATGAAAATACCAAATTATGTTTGAGATGGAGGATAGATAGTTTTGAGAAATTCTTGGATTTACAAAAATATTGGGAGACGATCATACATTTGAATATTTTAGAAGCAAAATTTATAAAAATTTTATTTTTGTATGAGAGCCCTCTTAGGGGATGGAGATGCGGGTAGGTGTGAGAAAATGTTAGGAGGGAAAAATGATTGGGATCGGTCATATATTTTACCCCTCTAGAGGCGATTAAAAGGCTGTTGCGGGTATTGATTTGGATTTCTTCCCCTTTCCCCCCAACTTTGAGCGCAATGCGCTGCCATTTCTTTAGCCAAATCGTGTTTATCAGCTGATGAGTGTACGTTACCAGCCCATCACTACCAGTCTTATGAAGCTCTCCCACCAGTCTGTCAGCACCCGCAGCTTAACTGTTTTCAAGCCGGCAGTTTACGTGCTTGGTTCGGTGGTGGACAATATACTTCGTCAACAATAATTGGTGTGATTTTCTCAATAGCGCTGCCTTTCGGTAATGAGCAGAGTACAAAAACGTTCCCTCCATGACCAGATTTCCATTTCCGTTCTTTAACGTGAGGTTTCCTGTTCCAACACCTCTACATTGTATCTTTTGGTGAAAGTTTTAAGTGTTCTCCTTAATCCCTGCACTCTTTGATATCCTTACTCTCTTATCTCCTTTATATGCGCATTTTACATTAGAAGAGACATTTCGAATCTATTCACTTATCCTTATATAGTTCTCTCACAGCACGCGTTACGCGTAGACGACAGTGTTGGCTTCTGTGCAGCGTCATTTTTCTCAGACAATTCTTGAAATTTTTTATCGTACCAGCAATTGTCTCAGTGAAGTTTTTCATACCAAAGTAAGTTCGTTGCGTTGCTTTGGTCATAGAATGCGCAAAATTCGGCCTCTGTGTATCGGAAACATAACGTCATGTGTTAGCAGTAATAGAAAGAGTATGTTAAAATAGAAATTAGCTACCTCGGTAGTATGCAGCCTTATGATGTCTAGCTTTCTATGCATGTGGTTATAAGCCTTTTTGGTACTAATACGTTTTAGCTGCAACTAGGTGGTGATCCAAGTCAATATTTGCACCGCGTTTCATATGCACGTCCATAATGCTTGAGACATGCCTTCCATCACTTGCCACGTGATCAATGTGGTTTGTTTTCTTATGATCAGGAGATAGCTAGGTTGCCTTCTAGATATGTTTCTGTGGATTTCTGGTTTTATTTACTACTAGTTTTCTTTACGACGTGAAGCTAACCAGTCAACTGCTCAACCAAGAGCATCTTCGCTTTCTATTATAGCGTTGAAATCTGCCAGAACAATTTTATTGTCATGGCCAAGGCAGCGGTCATATAATTCCTCCAGTCACTCATAGAATGCATTTTAAATCTTCTCGCCTTCTTGACGTGTACACAAATCAGCGTGATGTAAAAATATTTTGCCTTTTTAGGTATAGTGCCTCTTCAGTCATTGCCAGAGTTTAACCGCGAAACAAGATGTCGAAACCTCTTGCCGACTATGAATTCACTTCCAAATTCGTGTCTTGTCTGCATGGCAACTGTAAGAGATATCGCAGTTGTGTGCATCCCTGTCCCGTCCATCGCATTTCTTGTATGGCAGTGATGACAGCCTTGTATTTCTCGAGGACATCCGCCAATTGGATAGATGCAACATCTCTGTAGAGAGTTCAGACATTGTAGGTGCATATCTTTAAATCATGGTCTTTATTAAGTTTGCGGGAGTCATTAACATTGGGTGGGATTCTTTGTTTTTTTCTTTTCTTCCATTTTTCATAATAATTGATTTTGTTTAAGGAGAGTAGCTTTAGGATGCCACCGCTCCCGGCCCTCGTTCCTTGTGGCTGCTAAAGCCTTCAAAAGAGCTTTAGTAACTTCTGCTACCTACTTTCCAAGGATCAACAACAAACTTAACGCACTGCTCCATTGTGTATCTCTCCATACTTGAATTTGTCTAACACTGAAACAAAGAAATGCCAAATTATGTTTGGCAAAAATCTTGACTTTAAGGCGTGACTCACAATTAACATAGTGCATTATGGGGGGGACCACCCTTTACTTACTATATGACACTGCCTTACCTTAATGACATATCGCGCCCTCCTAACGCATTTAATAAAACTATAATATTATGCTCTTGCCAGTTAAACATAACAACAACAACCTATGAAACCAAGCAACATGAATATTTTGCCAACCGCAACATTACCACCTAGCATCTGTAGCTCAGCATCATACAAGACTGCCAAAACAAAAACCAAGTGAAATGCATTTGAGACCTTTGCTTTCAAATCACATTAACCTTAAGTTCTAAATACAGCTAGCATCCTATGTATGACCCGGTTATATAACCCCAAATTAACAGGACCATCGGAGGTAAGCTTACATACACGTGCACTCTTTCTTATAAACGCACACACTCTCTCACTCACTTATATATACACAGTTTACAGAGTAAAGTTACTATTACAGCACGTTTTTTACTCCAGCCTCTGCATTTGTATCTGTTAATTGTCGGCCTCGCATGTGTGTGTGTGTGTGCGTACGTGTAACGGGGTGGGGTGAAAGTTAGAGTGGCTATAACTAAGTATATTATGTTTCTTTTGCATTGTCCTTCTTCTTCGTATGCATTTATTTGAGTGTCTGCTTTTATTCTGCACATCATCTGACTTTCTGTTTTGATTGTAATTCTTGCGGCAAATGAAAATAGGTAAAAACGTTTATTATCCAGTCTATTTTGATTCTGGTATTCTCAATTGCCAACGAAAGCTTTTTGCTGTTTTTATCTGTCTGTTGCCGTTCTAGTGCTGATGCTGCTATTTAGTCATAACATTTACGCGAACTGTAAAACGAAAGCCTGAAAGTTATTCTTGCACTTAACATAAAACTTGTGCAAAGTACCAACGCCATCTGGCGTCTGTTTTACGTACTAATATTTTAGTTCTTCTGACAGTTTCCTGTCAAACGTTGCCATAACAATACAGCTTCCAGGCAGACACGTAAATGTTGAGCGTCTCCTCTATGACCGGGTAACATCTCTGTTGAAATATCTGTCTGCTGTTAGAGCATTTGACACTTGGAAATGAGAACCAGTGCGGGCTTTTGTACGTGCTGTTATCCTTCCAGTTGATTTTAGTCCTCTTCTTGGTCGCAGCTTTAAGAGACAACAAAACTATTTATGCTACATACGGCCGGGCGACCAACCCATGAGGGGAAAATTATGAATGAATAAAACAAAATTTTTTTTTTCGTTCTCTACCATTTCAAGGAAATATTTCTATTTTTATTGCGGTTGAAACCTTGAATTCATTTTTCATTGAAGTTTCAAATGATGTTTGTATTTCTTATTTGTTGTTGTGTTTTCCTCCTGTTTCCTTTGATGATGGCTATGAAAATTATTGGTTTTCTGAAGCGAGCGCGGCGAGATGATGTGCATCATATGTAGTACCTGGGCATAATAACGACAACTCAGGGAATTGAAATTAATTTAATATGGAATGCCGTAAAGAAGGCAGGAAGAACTCTTTATGTTCTTGTCTTTTTTCTCTAATATTAACGAGTTATACATTCAGATGTGATTTCCATAGTAGAAAATAATATTTAATTTTGCGAGAAATTCAGAGAACAGAGGCAGCCGAGTTGGAGAATATTAAACGCTTTTGTAGAGAAAAAGACAGGTCTTAGAAGTTTTGTGACAAATTTAAAATACATAAATTCATTTTCAATGATCGTGGTCTATTTTCATTGTATGTTTTGGTAGAAGTTTTAGGTTTTTACCTCCATCCCTGTACTCTTCGATATCCTTACTTTCTTTTCATCTCTTTTCAGTTCATCTTGTAACGTTCCCTCACAGCGTTAAAAGACTGTCTCTCTATCAAAGGGTGATAGTGCAGCAGCATATACAATTATGTGCTTGTGGTAATATGTCCTCTCTTAACCAAAGAACGGTCGTTGCGGCAGTGGTCATAGAATACTCAAAATGCTGTGTCGAAAAAATAACGGTATTTGTTAGCAGTAATATAAAGAGTTAGTTAAAATAGACATTGGCTATCTCGGTGGTAGGCAGCCTCATGATGTCTAGCTTTCTATGCATGTGGTTACGAGAGTTTTTAGCACTGCTTAATGTCGTGCGTACTTTGACTGCAACCATTTAGATACGAGTCAATATTTGTACCTCACATCCCAGACACGTTTATGGTGCTTCCATCGATCCCCACATGATCTATCTGTTTTTTGTCTTTTGATTAGGAAATATCTAAGTTGACTTGTTGTCTTGATCCTTATGCGGGAATCTGGTTCTACTCACTACCATGTTTCTTGTCGATACGAAGCTAACCAGTCTGAATCCGTTATCGATGGTTTTGTTGTGTAGATAGAATTTTCCAACTGCTGAACCAAGAGTATCTGAACTTGCTATTGTAGCATTGAAATCTCCCACAACAATTTTAATGTCATTACCAGGGCAGTGGTCATATATTTCCTCCAGGCTCATAGAACACATCTTTTATGTCCTCGTCTTTGTTTAGATTTCGGAACGTATACACAAATCAGCATGATGTAAAAATATTTCGTCTCTTCGGTAACTAGCAGGGTTAAACCGGTAGATAAGATGTCGAAACCTCTTGCTAACTATTAATCCACATCCACAATTTGCTTCATAGTGAAACAAAAAGACTGCAGTTGTGTTATACTAAATGTTGCTGATATGATAGTAGTGGCTGAAGATCGACTACAATAGAAAAATAGGACCTGTACGTAACTCTGTAAATCCTATAGGCAGAAAAATGTGCAGCATTCACGATTTACAGAGCTTGCAGATGTATTTCTTACGTTCGATTCAATATCAAAGACGATGGATTCAATGGAAATGGTAATTTTCGTACATCTTTTATTTAAGGAAATTATAAAACACCCCAAATTCCAAGTTTGAAGATTTAAGTTTTAAAAAACTTAGCCTCTCAATGTTTCAAGAACTTGGTTTTAACAATGTGGTTAATCATAAGAACGATAACCAAAAAGAGTTAATCAACTAGTTTTAATTAACGTATTGCCTCTTAAAATTGTTTCTTAAACTCACGTCTTGATGATTTTCACCAAAAGTTTGGAGGCTGTAAGTAATGAGTATGATTTCATCAGAACATTTCAAAATAGAAGCAGCTTTATCAGGATAGATGTTCTCCAACAGTGCTGACTGACCATTGCCGGACGAATAAATAGGATCCAAGATTGAAGGTTTAAGTTTTAAAACACTCTGCCTCTCAATGCTTGAAGAACTTGGTATTTAACTCTATGGGTAATAAAAAGAATGAGAACCAAAAAAAGGGTTAATGAAATAGTTTCAATTGACATATTGTCTCTTAAAATTATTTTTTAAACTCACATCTGGATGATTTTCACCGAAAGTTTGGAGGCTGTAGGTAATGAGTATGGTTTCATCAGAACATATAAAAGTTGAAGAAGCCTTATCAGCATAGATGTTTTCCAAGTGTGTTGACTGACCTCTGATTGACAAACAAAAAGGATCCAAAGGAAACCAAATATTTGAGAAAATCGATGACATTTTATTTACAAACATCATTACTTACTTGTTTCTGCAGAACTTTTAAATATTTCCCATATAATTTATGTTTCTTAACCCTATTTATTTTTTTAACATATGCGTTTATTTTGGTTCTGCCAACAAAACATGTACACGACAATGGCGTTGTTGTGGCCAAGAAACGAAACAATAGCAAGAGAGCATAAGAGCGAAAGAGTGGAAATTTTCATCAAAACAAATGCATGAATCAAATGCACTGACATATGTTATGCATGACAGTAAATGATTCAAAACAAAATTTGTTTTTTTTTACCAAAAAAGTCGGTTTATTATACCAAATAGTCAGGAAAAATATGCACAAATATCACAGAGCCTTTTTTTACCAAGCGAGGCTTCAGACAAGGCGATAGTCTGTCATGTGATCTCTTTAACATCGTGATGGAGATGATCATGTGGAAGGCAGCAGTAAACACTACAGGCACCATCTTTAACAAAAGCCACATATTGCTCGCATATGTCGATGATGTAGGCATCATTGGGCGAGGACTGCGGGATGTTACTGCAGCCTTTTCGAGCATTGAGAAGCAGTCGGCAGAAGTGGGTCTGCTGATTAATAAGGACAAAACCAAGTTATTTCTTTCAACGAACGAAGAGTTTACTCGTTTGGGACTCTGAGTGAACGTTGACAACTATAACATTGAAGTGGTAGATGATTTGCCTACCTTGGCTCCGCCATAAGCAAAAATAATAACGTCAGCCTGGAAATCACAAGACAAGTATTGATCGCAAACCGCTGCTAATATGCGCTAAGCAAGCGATTTAACGACAAAGCGCTTTCTCGAAGAACAAAGATCCAGCTCTACCAGACTCTGATCCTACCTGTCTAGCTCTACACCACAGAATCACGCGGATCAGTCTATTGTAGGAGTTTTCGAGAGTAAACTGCTTCGCAAAATATTTGGACCCTTCATCATTGACGGCGAGAACCGTCGTCAAATGAATCATGAGCTGTATGAGTTGTATAACGAGGTCGACGGAGCCATGCCCGCTCAAATAGACCGAATGCGCTGGTTTGAACGAATGGACGAAAATTCTCCGGCTCGAAAAGTCTTCGGCAATAAATTCGGGATTTACCAGGTGAAAGAGCTGTTATCTAAGCTTGGTGTGACGTTACGAATACTTTTCTACATGCGGCTACTGATAGATACATTTCTGTTGTTGCTGCCATTAAAGAAGAAGAAGTACAAGGTATTGTACCAAAAAGTACTTTTACTGTACAAAATAGTACAAATTGTTGTACCAAAAAAGTACGTTTATTGTACCAAATTGTACCAATTATTACAATTTGTTGTACCAATAAGTACAATTTATTGTACCAAATAGAATAATATATTGTATCAAAAAGTACATTCATTTTCAAAAAAGTACAATCTGTCGTACCAAAAAGTAAAATTTTTTGTACCAAAAAGTACTTTTGTTGCACCAAATACCAAATTGTACCAAAATTCAAAATAGTACAATTTATTATTTCAAATAGTACAATTTATTGTACCAAAAATAATAATTTATTATATCAAAAAATACATTAAATTGTTGCAAAAGAAAAAAAATGTATTGTATAAAAAGGTAAAATCTATTGTACCAAGAGAAAAAAAGGAATTTTTCGTAACGAAAAGTAATTTTGTAGTAACAAAAAGAAAATTTTATGAATTAAATTTTATTGTACCATAAGTACTTTTATTTTACCAAAATGTACTTATGTTGTACCAAAAAGTTCTATTATAGCATCAAAATGTTCTGTTATTATATCAAAAAGCAACAACTTAATTTTGATTCTCCCTCATGGGCAAAAACGACATGTTGTCCCTCAAAAATAAGAAAAAGCAAATGATTTACTGCGCTCATTGATTTAGCAGCTAGTTATTGTTTTTTTTTTTTGTGTTTGAGCAAAAGAGCTTATCGTGAGCATGTTTTGAAATGACAAAAAAAATAGAACGTACCTTAGGTTTCTCTTCGCATTTATGTATATCTGTTGTTTTGGTCTCGAATGTCTTGCAATCATTGCTCATTGCAGTAAGTCATTTGTTGTCGTAGTAAATCAAATGTATTTGTACAGTGCCCCAGTACACACCGCCACTTTTCAAGATTGTTCAGGGACTCGATCAGAACACTAAACCATTTGTTGTTGTGTCCACTAGATAGCGTCGATATGGCGAAAAAAAAGTTGATACGTAGATACATAGTTGAAGATCCTCTGAAGACAATTTGAGGACATCAAATTTTTTTTTGTTTGATCCATGAACTCTACGACCCCGGAAATAGCATCTATTATCTTATGTAGTCATTTGATATCCGACCGAAACAAGGAGCATATCATTAGTCAGGGTTTATCAAGGGCTACATTTATGAAAAATGACCCAAAAAAAAACGAAAAATAACTCAAAGAAATTTCCATAAAAAACTGGGGAATTTTTCATATGAAAAATACCCCATAAATTTTGGGGCTTTTCATTTATTTTAGGTAAAATTTCGTTTTTTAATTTTGGGTCATTTTTCATATGCAAAATTACCCAAATTTGCAGGTATGAAAAATACCCCAATTTTTTTTCCATATAATAAAAATAAAAAAGCATGTTGCAGATGATAAAGAAAATGGGCGTGCCCCCCACCGCATTCGTCTTTTAATAAAGCTAAAGAGAGAGTATAGAAACTGATAACGACGTATGCGGCGAGGGGCGTGCCCCCCAGAGAGTAAAGAAACTGATAACGACGTAGCATTTGCTAGATTTGTTTAGAATAATATTTTTTTGGGGGTATTTTTCATAATTTTTGGGGAAATTTCGTTCTTGAGTTTTGGGGCATCATTTTTTTCGCCCAATTTTATTATGGGTAATTTTTCGTTTTTTTTTTTTGGGCATTTTTCATAGAGCCACATTTAGCTTACTTGACATTTAGTTTTTGATTTTTTTACTTCGTTTTCATGTTCTTAAATTGTCTTTGGACAAATTACAAAACTGGGGGGTAAACGCATCAACTTTTTACAGACGTAAGATGGTTAAAAAACATTGTCGAGTGTTCGAGCCCAGACATGAGAGTATTCTTGTTTACATTTTATTTCCCAAATTTCCTCCTGCTTATTACACTATGCGACAGTCAACATCGGAATGGGATGAAACCAAAGGGAAATGTTATAGCGGTCAAAAACAAGTTATACGTGGCCCGGCGTTTCGCTGGGTCACGTCTAGGAGTCGAGATATATCGATTTGAAGTTAGTAACTATCATATAGGGGAATATCTCACGTTTTAGGCTCATTTGTTATATTGTTATATGGTGGCGTATGAATATCATAAGTAATATTCCACTTAAATCATACGCCACGCAGCACAACAGTTTTATTGTAACTGTTACAAAATAAACTCAGTTCAAAATCATTTGATGAATGGAAAAAGGAAACTGTTGCTTATATAGAAAAACGTTATATGAACAGATTAAAGGAATTGTAATTTTTGATTTTTTGTTTGAGCAAAATCGGACTGGTGGTTCTCGAGTTATGTAAAAAAAAGACCACCAAAGGTGACAATTTCCCCTATGTGATAGTTACTAACTTCAAATCGATATATCTCGATTCCTAGACGTGACCCAGCGAAACGCCGGGACACATATAACTTTTTTTTACCGATATAACTTTCCCCGGTAGTTTGAACCCTTTCCGATCACTGACCCCTACCATTTGTCTCACAGTGTTATTAATGATCTCAAGAGAGGAGAAAAGAACTGAATCGCAATTATTTGAGTTAGTATATAAATGTAGACAAAAAGAGCAATTTTATACCATAAAACAAAAAGGGATTTATATAATAACATTCACTATTTAAAGATATTAATAGATTTAGTGCTATATACATTTATACTCGTATGAACTTTTTGCAATTCTCACATATCTAATTTGCTTTCTTTGTTTTCTCTTTTCAGGTAAGTTTAATCACATGTGTTTATAATTCCGATAATTATATAAAGGTTTGTATTCAAAATACATATATTAAATTAAGAACTACTTTTTCTTTGCTTAAACTGTTTTGCCTAAAAGCAGTCAGGCATTCAAAATCCATGGATTTTGCTACAGTATATTTTATTGTTTAGTGTTTAAATATGAGAGATATTTATATCTGATATTGGGTAATCATCAAAATTTGGTGATAATTTAAGGAGATATTAAAAAAATTTGTTACATGTCTGGAAAAGGTGACATTTTTAAGATGATCTAAGTTACATTAATTGTGAGGACATCAGTGGATTGCGAATTTATTTGGCATAACTCTACGACATCAGAAAACGACTGAAGAAAAAGTCTAGTCCCGTCTCAATAATATCACAAAGTGACAGTTGCACCTAAATGCAGCCTTTTCGAAAAATTAAACATACAACCAGACTCCGACAATAGTATAATTATGTCGTGGTTGCATCAAGAGTATCCTTAGTTTAGCAGTGTACAATTATTAGTTTCTTTAAAGGGTGAAGGATTTTTTAATGACCTACATGCTAAATGTATATGAAAAATACACAACTGCATTGCACGATACATATAAGCGAATATTACGCTTTTTTTGCAGTGAATGCTTACGCTGAGCTCATGAGCACATTATTTATTGTTAATTTATTATCGCATTGATAATGGGCAAGTTTATTACATTTTGAAAACAATTCCTCTTTAGTATACAAATTGTTGTATGGCGGTTGTATTATCTGTAAGATTTATTATGAAAAAACTAACAATGAATACAAAAAAGTGCAAGCGTTTTGCCGTTTTAAATATATGCCGGTTAATATAGAGGTTAAATATGCACTCTTTTGGGTGATTTGTTTTTGATACTGGACGCAATATTTGCAGCAAGGGCTTAAAATACAAGAGGCAAAAAAATGGTGCTTCTATCAATGGTTGATTTCTTCTGTATTTATTCATAGGGTTTCTTTATTTATGATGCCCAAATTCTGCATATTGTTAAGAAACTTTTAAGCTTTTACTGAGCGTGAGGCTATATGTAAATCGGTTTACCCTACTAAAACTTTCTTACTTGTTTTTGATTGTATTGTCAAGGTAAGGGTTTTTTGCGAACCCCCAAAATTTGTAAACGTCACAGCTTATTACGGTCCTAGTGACCTAGTGATTGAACTTTAATTACATTTTGCACGGATACATTCTAGTGTATACTAATCTAACCTGAACAGACAGGTTTGGCTGGGTTATACTTATGTACTTCAATGTTAATACCATGTCTGTTTTATCCAATTGTAATCTATTATAGAAATACGACAAATAAACGCAACAGATAAAGGAACGAATTGAAATAAAATTAAGATTTACCAAAGTTTATGGTTATATGAAAGGTATATTATAGGGATAATCCACGCTATTTTTTAAATGCTTTTTTATTTGATGTATAATGTGGGCACGGTACACCCTAAAGAAGGCATAAGCGCAGCTATAACTCAAGAACCACTGACGATTTCTCATATCATTCTACAGCAGAATTGCATAGAAAACCGAACCCTTTGGTGGTCTTAGAATACTAAACTACTGACTTGAAGTTACTTTACCCATCTACCAAGAGAGTGCTAATTCACAATTCTGCCATCATCTAGCTAGGAATAACGTTCCCCATCCGACTGGTTTCATATCCGTGTTAGAGCGTTAAAATGTTCCGTGGAAATATGTCTCCTAAGACATGATTGTTCATGTTCTTTGATTCCACTTTTGACCACAAATATCAAATTTCAAACCACTGTGGTTTGTGGCATAGTGTAGCAAAACTGAGTTTAAGGTTTTGTTACTGAGGTCAAATGCTATCGTTTGAAAAAGTGTGTTGCACTGTGTGTTGTATTCTTTGGCCTCCTGAAGAACCGTGATTTGAAAGAAAGGCGGTTATATGTGAAAACCACAGATATGCCTTCAGGTCCCTGGTGATTGTAACCGTCAAATGTCTCTTTAGCTCCCCAAGAGATGCCCGGTACTCTTAAAAAATTTTGAAGTGATGTATCAGTTATCGTCAGTAATTAATATTACCGCCTAATGTCCTATGATACTGATTTTGTTCTGCGGCTATTTAAATAGATAATAAATTCAACTGCTCCAAAAAGTTTTCAAAATCTGCTCTTCTATGAAATTATAATACATCTGCGAAAATTTAGATGACATCTTCTTTAGAGATAACGATATTACCATTATTATTTCTTATAATACACTGATCAAAAACAGGTTCTGGTACTGTGTAATCCATATGACAGCACACATCGATTGTACCTAAAATTTTGGCATGACCATTGTCGTTATGCATCCATACTTTCGTGGCGTTTAATTTAATTTCTTCCTTCTTCGCATCAGTGTCCTTCTTTACCAATCTCATAAGGCTTTCGAACTTTAATGGCTACCACTCCGCCGATCCATAAAATAAACTTAAAAAAAAACATATTTTTCCTTACACCCCATGATTGAGGTATGGGATAGCTTCTCGCGTTGTTGTGAACTAACACGCTTTCTATTTTTAAATTCACCACTAACCGTACACTCAAAAAAGAAATCAAGTATTCCGTAATTAAATCATTCCCAAGCGGTGTCAAAAGTACGGTAAGTACGGATTTTCTTAAATCCAGTACAAAATGCTTGATCCAAGAATGGAAAAACTTAGCCTGGAATTCTTATTTGTAAATGTTTTTAAGACTTGCGGCGCTTGAGTTTTAAGCATAAAATTCTTAATAATAGATGACATTAAGCCTGATGGGGCTTGATTTTTAAGTGTAGATTTCTTAATTTAAGATGATATTAAGCCTCTTGGGGCTTGATTTTTATTAAATTATATAAGGATAGCTAATTAGATAGTTGCCAAACTATCTAATCAGTACCCATTTGCTTTGCTTTTTTACTATCATGACAAACCTTAAGTGCTATAATCTCCACGAAATTAATGAGAAGTCAAAACACACTGGTTCGAATATTGGCATCAACGAAGATCATACGTCAATTTATTCGCACAAGCTCTTAAGATTTTCATACTTAATTTGAGAATTTATACGCTTAATATCAAGTACGATTTTTCCAAAAAATAAGAATTTTAAACTTAAATTTTGAATGTGAATTAATTGTGGAGAGAAAACATGAAGCTAAGAGTGTAAATGTTATTTCTCTCCCAAATATTTTTTTCTCAGAGATTTATGTAAGGTTTTTTATTCTTACTTTGAATCAGATATTACTAAATATTTATTCTAAGAATTCTTTACTTGATAGTACAAACTTAATTGGAGAACTTCATTCTTAATTTATGCGCTTACATTTTTTAACTTATCCCTTTTTGTACTTGATTAAAGAATAATTAGCACTATTCGTACTTAAATATTTAAGTACTTTTTCTGCAAAAAAATAAGAATTTCAAACTAAAATTTAGAATGCGTGTTTTTTTTGTGTACCTTCTTGTTTATCGACGAATGCAACCGTCACTGTTTGAGAAGCTTTCACTAGACTGGCCGATTGACTCGACACAATGCTGCGAAGTTTCTGTCTACAACATCGAGAGAGCCGGCAATGATAGCAAAAAGTAGATGACTGGAGGCGGGAATCGAACCACGGATTCCCCGCATGGTAGTCGCGTGTTCTTACATCCTGTCACGGGCGGTACATCCATAAAATATAGTCTTATAACCAGATTACAGTTTTGAGGGTGTTTCCCCAGTTAATGCCTATTGTCATTGTGTAGCAGTGTAAAGTATTTGCCGCGTTGCGGGTCCTCATTCAGATTCTAGTCTAATTTACTGACCTATATGAGCCCATGATATTTGGCGTTATCAAACAATGTCCGTGCGACTTCATTCAGTCTGGGTTTAACAGACAGAGGCAATTTGTGCCTCCAAGTGTATATCACCTGTATAATTTTGCTCAGGTTTACATCCAGCAGCTCAAAGTTGTGACACTATTTCAGTAGAAGTTTTAGCGTAGATTTCAAAATATCAGATAGTAATTTGGTATATTTACCAGTAACTATTAACGCTACGTCATTCACATCTGCAACAGTTGTGCAACACTTTTTGTCCATCGCCTATAGAAGAGTATTGATGTTGATATTTCAAAATAGTGGAGAGAGTATGCCTCCTTACACAGTACAACATTTTCCTGCCCATTGATTTGGGACACAATTCTCAATTCAACACGTAAAAGTAGCCCCAAAAAGAAGAAGTTCTGCATCATTCGTTTTGTCAAGTTACATGGTAACATAATAATAATTAATATACGTTTGTAGTTAGTAAGCATCGTATAGGGGAATTTGTCACATTTTAGGCTCTTTTGTTTGACATAACTCGAATTAGTCTTTAATCTTTTTTGAAATTTTTGGTCCAGATCCATTAAAATCTGTTATTTGTATGCATTGCTGAGATTCTTACCTTTCATTTGATACCCACATCGTTATCATATGGTTCGTGGAAATATTTGATTTAATTTTTTTAAAGTGTAGTATCACTTGAAACTTTGAAGACCTTTTAAAAATAATCCTGACGTTATGAGAACGCAGTTTTACTACATAAGGTCTCAAGTTTCACGTATATATGGTCTTCATCAAGTGTGAAAACCACTGTTGCACGGTGTTACCGTAGAAAGAAATATGTTGACTTAAAGATCATAATACATCAAAGAAGTAAAGAAGTTTTAGCATAGTGTAATATTTCGTTTCAACAGTTTTGTTGCAGCACCTTACTTTATATGGCTTATTTCCTAAATCTATTATTGTCTAGATTTAGAGAAGTCCCTATTATATAGTGTTTGCCATAAATTTACCACATCACGCAGCCATGACACTTCTTCCTTATTATTTTAGTATTAATTTCCATATTCCTACAATTTCACTGAACCCCACACATTAATCATTTTTATCACTGCGATCGCTTTATAAACATTAATTTAAAAAATCAAACACACATACACCCACGACAGCCAGCATCTTTTGTTTTGTGGAAATTTAAAAAAGTTCAAACAAAAGATAAATTTAAAAACAAAATGTTTATAAACTTCAATACAAAATGAACCAAAATAAAAAAAAACACAAAAGTCAAGCAAAAAAACTTAAAAGTGCAACGAACAAATGACATTGACATCAAAAATTGATTTCATTTAGATGACAAGCATACAGAGGAAAACCGTCGCCTCTACAATAAAAAACATATACATATCTCTACGTATGTTTTTATAAACACCATCGAGAAGGTATAAGGGAAAATAAAATACAATACAATTTAGCACAAGAAATTTTGGAACTCAACATATAAACAACAACATCATCAAGCTCATGCATAGCTACAAAAAAGAACAAACAAAAATTTTTTTTATAAATTTAAAAAAAAAAACACATACGAATCGGAAAAGTAGCAATGACCATAAAAGTGAAAATAGTTGTCATAAGTGTGGGTAAAGCACATCACCTAAATAAGAATGCCATCATAAAGTGGAATGTCAAAAAATGTGACACATGTTGTGCCTGCTGAGAGATAGACATCTGTGCTTCGCACACATGTTTTCTCCTACACAGCACCAAAGAGACAGAGCAGAGCGGGAGATAGAGCAGAGAGGAAAAAACAAGCAAAGAACTTAAGACCTTACACAATGTTTTGACAACTGGAAACGCTACTCTCTGTGGGGCTTTTCCAGCACACTCACTGGAACGCCATGAAAATGAAACGAAGCGACAAGGCATCATAGCACAGAGCGAGAGAGAGCAAGCCTGTGAGAGAGATCGAAAGAGCGCGCGCAAGTTTGTGTATTTTTCGTGCGTTTCCTTTGCGCTATTCCCCAACACACAAAGAAGCAGCATCTCTTGTTCATCTTCATCATCTATAATCATCATCCGCCTGGCTGAAGATGAAACTGAATGTTAACGTAAATTTACGAACAAAAGTAATGTGAATAGCGTTAAACTGTAATGGCACGTTCAGCGGATGGCTGCTGTATTTTATGTGAGAAGAAAATGAAAAGAGAAAAATAGAAATAAATAAATTAACACCACCAAGCCAAAAAAAGCAAAAAAAAATCTTGAATATAAAACAATGGAAAAATACGCGACAAAATAAAAGCTAAAAGTGTTTAGAACAAAAAATCTACTCAAATTTAAATTACAATGGAATTTTGTGTAAACAACAGCAGATAATGTCAAGAAAGAAAAAACAAAGTGGTAAAAAAGTGATTTGAAAAGGAAAGAAATTTTTGGAAGAAAAAAAAATAATAAATATAAAAAATATTTCGTATATTAAAGAAAAAGGCAAGCAAATTTGTGTGGAATCAATTTATTTTAACAACAACTTAACCAAAAAAAAACCAAACCAAAACAAATAAAAAATTATATTTAAATGAATTACAAAAATAAATACGATTTAAATAAATCTATTTTTAAACAATACCACAAATAGTTCTAAACGATGCGCGTGTAAAGTTTTTATTAAAACAACGTTAAGTGCTTTATAATTTCTTCCTTTTTTTAAATATTCCACTCTTGTTGGCTGCTGCTGCTGCTGCTACTTAACCTTGACATATCACACGACAAGACGACTCTACTACTGCTACCAACACTCCACATATATGTATATACTACTACTCTTCGAAAAGTGTGTTGCAACTCAACTAAACACTCGACACTAAAATTTAATTTGTAATTCAAAAAATTAACAAAGTCTCAAATAATTGCAAATTCAACACAACACAAATGAAAGAAGAAAAAAAAACAACAACAATTCTTAAATAAATTCCTAACAACTTAACAACAAATCTGTGCTCAGACTATACACATTTTTGAAATATTTTTCCAAACAATTAACAAAACCAAAAGCAAAGCGAATACAAAAAGAAAAGAATAGAAAAAAACGCCAAAAAAAAACCAATAAATCTCTTATAAAATATATTCTGCTGCTCTCGCAAAAAATTCTCTTCGCAAAGCATCAGCAATTGTTTACTACACAAAATCTAAATAATTTCCTCGAGTAAACGCAGCTAGCAAAAATTTAATCAAAATCAATTTGAAATTTTACAACAAGTCTAAAAGTAAACATATTGTATGTTATAGCTAAAATGTTATCAAAACAAAAAACAAAAAAAAACACAAAATATGTGCTATGATTTTTGATTATTATAATTATGTTTTATATTTTTTTGTCGCTTATTTTGATTTTTCTATAATTTTATATCATTTGTGCTATTACATTTCGATAGATAAATACATACAACTTGATTTTCTTATATATATATATATATACATGTGTATATACTTGATTCTATGTATTTATCTGTGTGTTTTGTTTTGTGCCAGTGTGTGTGTGTGTTGGCATACGTTCATTTACAAACCTGTCCTTCTTAAGGACATTCCAAAGGCAATTTCACACGCGTAACAATTCGAACAACCAACCAACCAACTTACCAACGAACGAACCAACCAACCAACCAACCTAACCATCCAACAACCAACGAATCAAACCAGCCCTGTGCACAACACCAACAATCGAGACATATCAACCGACAGAATTCAAAACATTTGTGGCTCTTTAAATAGCACAATGTGTAATGAAAATACTCAGCACTACTTAAATTTTAAAGTGTGTAAATATTTATTTTTTGTTGTTTATAGTAATTGCAATATTGTATTTGTAGTAAAATCTTTAAAATCAAACGGACGAGGGAAAAAAAGTATTTATACTTTATAAAAACATAAATTTGTTGAAACTTCTATAGCGCAACAACTACAGTATACGCCATCGTTAACAATTTTAATTTTTTTTGTGTTATCTATATATCGTTACCTTAATATACAAAGGCCCTAACTCATGAAAAACGAAGTTTACAGGAGGAGGAAAAAACTTAATAAAACAAGAAACACACCAGATACAAAAACATTTAAAATGCAGTTTTTATTATTAACATCAGACAAATTCAAAATTATAATCATTTTTTTAATATTTACATTTTTAATTAATTTGTATGACTTAGGGCTTTTTGGGTTTGAATTTTTGAAAAAAAATGAGTTGGGGCTTTTTCATGCACAACTTAAAAGAAAACAAAATAACATATTAATTCATATTTAAGTAAAGCAAATGTTGGAATTTTTTGTACATATTGTGTGGGTATGAGTTAGGGCTTTTTTTTGTACATATTGTGTGGATATGAGTTAGGGCTTTACATTATTAGCTTATAACTTCGCTATTTTTCAACGCATCTCCGTAAATTTTTTATGGAAGGTGTATCTGATGGTGCTCTGTCAGAATCGACAAAAAACACGATTTCAAAAAATTATGAGTTGGGGCCTTTCTATATTAAGGTAACGATATATAAAAAGGAAACGGTCCACGTATGCAAACCCATCACCTGAGAACGGCTGAAGCTGTTTGGCGGAAATTTTTTTTGGTCCGATAGGTGGCGCTGGGGTGGGTTTATAATCAAAATTTGAATGAATGAACCAATTTAACTGAAATTTAGAATGCATAATTTTTTGATCATGAGAAAAAATTGTATGTACAAATGGACCCGGTAGGTGGCGCTAGGGTGGATTTATAATGAGAATTTAGAAGAATAGACAAAATGTTGCGATTTTAGTGAATGTTTTTAATTAATCGAAGTTAAATTACATCAAAAATTTTTGGATTATAATATGTATTAATTTCTTTTTATTTAATTGGGACCGGCCGTAGCATAGTGGTTAGAACACGCGACTACCAAGCGGGAGATCGCAGGTTCAAAACTGGCTCCAGTCATCTAAAAAAAAAAAAAAAATTCTTTTATTGTCAGCTCCCCTCGAATGTTGTTGACATCAACATCGCAGTATAAGTGTCTAGTAAGAGCTTCTCAAACAGTGACATTCGCATTCGTCGATAAACAAGTAGGTGCCGTTAGGTGCCTCATTCATGGGGTGCATAGGGAAATTAAGTTAAATATATATTAATAGTCATGTTTGAATATGTTTGATGTTTGAATATGTTTGATGTTTGAATATATTCACCCTAGGTGGCGCTTGTGTGTATTTACATTGAAAATGTCAAAGGATAGACCAAGTCAACTGAAATTCAAAATGTATATTTGTTTGAACATGACAAACAATTTCATGTACAAATTGACCCAGTTGTTGGCGGTGGGGTGGATTTATACTGAATATTTGAACGATTGATATGTGTATTTGTTTGATCATGAAAATAAGTTTTTTGTATATATGGACACTAGGGATATAACTTTTTCCAATTTTTTGCAAATATCTAAATGGCCCTAGCATAGTCGAATAGGCCATTGAAAATTATATAAAAAAATGGTATTACTTTTTCGCAGTTGTCAAAAAAGTTCACCCACCAAACGCGGTAAAGTTTTTAAATGATTTTTTTTTATTTATTTAGCTAAAAACCGCAAAAAAACCTTTTTTTTTATCAATATATCAAGCTGCATTTAACATATGTGTAAATATTTAGGAAGCTAAATGTATGTCATTAATAATTACGTCATGTACTTTAATTGTTTTTATTATTCAAAGAAAATTATATTCCGAGTTTGTGTTTAATACTTAAAAACAATGGATTTTAAAAGAAGCCCTTTAAGCGTTTTAAAAAATGCAAAAATTTGGACAAAGGCTTTGACCATATTTAAAGATAGCACAATAATGTGGAGAAACATTCCAGATATCGTCATTCCATTACATCAACTGAGCAAAATACTAACCCAAAAAATGATAATTGTAAGATTTCATGCTTTAGCTGCTTCAGAAAAATCACAAAAAAGAGGTATAAAGTTATCTCAAAGAACTTTGCGATTTGTGGAGTAAGATACAAATTTTTCAGTTAACTATTTTACTTTATTAATAAAGTATTTAAAATTTTTTATTTAAAATTAATGATTTTTTTTTTGGGAGATTTTAGAAAATCGTTTTCGTGGGTGAGGTTTTTTATCCGAAATGACCCCAAAATAATTTTTTCGTAAATAACACAACCTTCGCCATCGCGTGGTACTAGGGCCAAAATTTGGTTATACCCCTAATGGACACGGTATGTGGAGCTGAAGTGGAGTCATTTTTTTGTTGTTGTGTTCATGATTATCAACATATGATTAACAAAAAAGGTCCTCCTAAAGGGTGCTGGGCGAGTCAAATGTATTTTTTAGCCCAGAGATATAAAACGGATGCATAGAAAAGATGTGGCACTGAAGTAGACGAATAAGTAGACGAATAAGCGTTTTCCTTTATCTATAGAGCATACAATTCACAGCAAAAATAGTAATTGGCACTGTAGATATTAAGATGCATACCAAACTTTTAATGTAATTAGTTGGCGGAAGGGCGTGGTAAACGTAGTTTTAGCCCCAGAGCGATAAAATTGGAGGCAGTAGGGGAGGATCCGTGATACAAATAAATTTTAGTCGTGCAGATATAAAATTTGATACACAGATGCTACTTAGCACTACTCAAGTTTTTCTAATTAGCTTTATGCTCCGATTCATTGAAAAGATCAAAAATATCTCCTGAATCTGATGATGTAAGTTTGTATAACAATGTTTGAATATGAAATATGCAGTTTACGTTTTGTTAAAAAATTTGTATTTAGTTTTTGAAAATTGATGTTAAGTAACTACAAGTGTAACAAGTAAGAAATGTCTTATATTTGTATGCAACTCACTGCTCTCTATACATGTATAATATTCTTGGTAAAACCATTTGACTTTAATATAATATTTTTAAAACAGATAAACCAAATTAGTCATATCGTGGCGATATCATAAACCTTTAAGAAGATATTGTCGGTGTGTTGCAAATAGATCTCAAGTCCACCTTTATGTAAAATAGACTTAATGATGCAAAAGTGTCACAAAAGTCATAGTCAAAAAATAATTCTCGGAAACAGAAAAATTTTTATGCAAAATCTTGGGTTGTATGGGCGGTTTGCAGTCAGCGTAGCCGGTTTTAATAAAAATTGGCATACAGTTATTCTTTATTCTAGAAAGTGTATGTTCTAAATGAAGGCCTGCCGTTGCATGATGGTTTGAACATGCGACTTCATACATAAGATCCATGGTTCAGTTTCCGTCTCCGTCATATACATTTTGTGGCTAGGGAAAAGGTGTAAGTAAGTCTACCAAAAGAAACGATGTAATTCACAATTACGCGAGAAGGGAGAACTAAGTTAAAGTTCTATGTATGTTTCAAATGTGAACATCGAAAAATTCGATGATATGCAAGAAACCAACTTCAGTTGGTAATGGGCGTGACCGATTTTACTGAAACTTGGCATGCATCTATTGTTTCTCTTGTAAAGGGTAAATGGCAAATTTAAACACTTTTGCTTGGATATGAAATACGAAAAGTTCGATTTGATTGGGTCAATAATAATTCCATTTTTATACCCTCACCCTACTGGTAGGAGGGTATATATCACTTTATACGACCCAAAAGTATAACACATAGAAGGAGTCACTTTAGAGCCTAAGTTTCTTTAAACCAAATTCGATTCATGACTTTCTTAGCCGTTAAACGTTAACGTTATGGAAAATGGGCTACATGGCCAAGCCCCTTCAGGTACCTCCCATAAAAATATATGGATGATTAATAGAGATGGAGTAATAATATCATAATAACCAATGCGATCGTGCCCAAACTCTGTATTTAGTAAAGCTATAACAGGTTAAAGTTTTGAAGAAAAAAATTTGAAGTCTAGCCACGCCCCTTCTGGTACCTCCCATACAAAAGTACCATTCCGCCCACCTTAGAAATGGAGTAGTAATATCAATACAACCAGCGCGATCGTGCCCAAATTCTACATTTATTAAAGCTAAAGCATGATAAAGTCTTGGAGCAAAAAACTGAAAGTCTAGCCACGATCCTTCTGGTACATCCCATACAAATGTACCACTCCGCCCACTTTAGAAATCGAGTAATAATATCAATATACTAGAAGATTTTATATTTTACTGAGGGGTAGGGTATATGTAAGACGGTTTTCCCGACTGAAACTTTTTTACTGTTTTTTTCTTAACTTTGTCAGTATAATACTCCAAACCATATTTCAGCGATCTAGATCCACTTCTTATAGTTTTTCCACAAAAAGTATGTAGTCTGCCATTGACGGCAACGGCAGCTCCTTGCAAATTTTCAAAGAAAATTATCTAGTGTTGTAAACCGCAACAAACAGTCATCCATTGTGGATGCATCCGCTTCGACACGACGAAACACCGAGGGATGGCTTAATACATTTGAGCGCAAAAACTGTAGGGAGAGCTCGTAGAGTGAACTCTAATAACAAAAACATGAAGTGTCATCAAAATGTGCCACTGAAGAAAAATCTGCAAGCCTTGTCCAAATTTTGTATTTAGTAATTCTATAACTGGATAAAGATTAAGAGAATTCAGTAAGAAAGTTTAAGTCGGGAATACCGACTTACATATACCCTCACCCTCAGTAAAACATACAATTTTCTAGTATATTGATGGGACTGGGACTTTGCCCAGAGGCTGAAAACACCTGATTGTCACTCACTTGGGAGTGACCAGAAGCGATTCCTTTGTGGCACTGTCCAAGCAGCTAACTACTTCCGGTCCTAGACCAAGTATTCCCTGGGCAATGACTTCAAAGCAACCGCTTAGAAGTTAGCTAGAGTTAGAAGGCGAAGCGTTGAGTAACCTAATCGGCATGCTACCACCGATGCGTCTTAGGAAGTAGGTAACAAAAGTTACTGAAGCTCAACACAGGCTCTCCTAGTGGCCTTGGCAGCCCCAAGAAACTAGGATCGGGAGCGGTGGCCTAATAAGCCACTCTCCTTAAACAAAATTTATTATGAAAACACGAAGAAAAGAAAAAACAAGAACCCCCCCAAATGTTGACGACCCCCGCAAACGATATAAGGACCATGATTTAAGGATATGCACCTGGAATGTCCGAACTCTATACAGAGATGGTGCCTCTATCCAACTGGCGGATGTCCTCGACAAATACAAGGCTGACATCACCGCCATACAGGAAATGAGATGGACGGGACAGGGATGCACACGACGAAAGAACTGTGACATCTTCTACAGCTGCCATGCAGACACGAATTTGGATGTGGTTTCATAGTCGGCAAGAGACTTCGACACCTGGTCTCGCGGTTTAACCCTGTAAGTGACCGAATAGCCACCATTCGCATCCGGGCGAAATATTTTTACATCACGCTGATTTGTGTACACGCCCCGACGGAAGATAAAGACGATGAGATTAAAGATGCATTTTACGAGCGCCTAGAGGAAACATCCGACCGCTGCCCTGGCCACGACATTAAAATTGTTCTAGGAGACTTTAATGCAAAAGTAGGAAGGGAAGATGTTCTTGGTCCATCGATCGGCAAATTCAGCCTGCATACCGACACGTCAGACAACGGGTTTAGGCTGGTTAGCTTCGCAGCGGGAAGGAACATGGTAGTGAGTGGAACCAGATTCCAGCACAAAGATATCCACAAGGCAACTTGGCTATCCCCCGATCAAAACACCAAAAATCAAATTGATCATGTAGTAATCGATGGCAGACATGCATCTAGTGTTATGGACGTGCGTGTGATTCGTGGTGCTAATATTGGCTCGGATCATTACCTGGTTGCAGCCAAGGTGCGCACAAGATTGAGCAGAGCGAAAAACGCACGTAACCAAACACAAAGAAAGCTGGACATCGCGAAGCTGCAAACCCCAGAGATAGCTACTGCCTACTCCAACCAGCTCTCCCAACTTTTACGACACAACGCCTCTACTTCTGACGTTCCCGATACACAGTGGCAGCATATTGCGCATTCCATGGCAACCGCCGCAACAACCGTGCTAGGATATGAAAAGCGGAGCTCAGACGAATCCTGGTACGATGAAGAATGTCGCATAGCGTCTGAGGAACTGGATGCTGCTTATAGGGCAACGCTACAGCCAATTGCAACCCGTGCTGTTAGGGAACGGCATAAGGAGAAAGCAAAACGGGCGAGACAGCTATTTAGGCGAAAAAAACGTCAGATGAAGGAACGGGAGAACGAGGATATAGAGCGATACAGGGATAGAGGTGAGGCCCGAAAATTTTACCAGAAAATAAGAACAAATGGATACGGTAATGGCCTCCCCACCTGTAAGGACAGTGATGGAAATCTGGTCACGGATACGCAGAGTGTGCTGCACATATGGAGAGAACACTTCCAGCAACTGCTGGTTCCAGAAGGCAGCGCACGTGAAGTTATCACGCCAATTGTCGACGACGGCTTAGATTGCCCACCACCAAGTCAAGCCGAGGTAAGAAGAGCAATATCGCGGCTGAAAAACAACAAAGCAGCCGGTGCCGACGGTCTGCCCGCAGAGCTCTTCAAGTCCGGTGGCGAGGAGCTGATAACGAGCATGCACCAGCTCCTGCGCACGGTTTGGCTTAAAGAGTGCATGCCCGACGATTGGAATGTAAGCGTATTATGTCCTGTGCTGAAAAAAGGTGATCCAAGTGTGTGCTCCAACTACCGCGGGATCAGCCTTCTACCCATCGCATATAAGGTCCTGTCGAGTGTGCTATGTGAAAGACTAAAGCCAGTGTTATCCAACCTCATCGGGCCTTATCAGTGTGGCTTTAGACCCGGAAAATCAACAACTGACCAGATTTTCACACTTCGGCAAATCCTGGAAAAGACCCAAGAGAAACAGATCGACACGTACCATCTTTTTGTCGACTATAAAGCTGCCTTCGACAGCCCGATACGGCAGAAATTACTCGATGCCATGGCTGAGTTTGGTATTCCAGCGAAGCTGATACGTCTTTGCGGAATGACGCTGACTGACACGAAGTCTTCAGTGAAGATTGGCAAGGACCTTACAGAGCCATTCTATACCAGACGAGGCCTAAAACAAGGCGACGGCCTATCGTGCGATCTCTTCAACATTGTGATGGAGATGATAATGAGAAAAGCTGCAGTAAACACGAGTGGCACTATATTCAACAAAAGCCACATGCTACTCGCGTACGCTGATGACGTAGACATCATCGGTCGAAAACTGCGGGATGTGACTGCAGCCTTCTCAGGTATACAGAAGGAATCAGCGAAAATGGGCCTAACGGTGAACGAGGACAAAACGAAGTTATTAGTTTCAACGAACAAAGAATCTACTCGTTTGGGAAACTGCGTGAACGTTGACAACTATAATTTCGAGGTGGTAGATAACTTTGTCTACCTAGGATCCGCCATCAATAAAACAAATAATGTCAGCCTAGAAATCCGGAGAAGAATCCTGCTTGCAAATAAATGCTACTACGGACTAAGCAAGCGATTCAATGACAGAGCCCTCTCTCGACCAACAAAACTCCAGCTATACCAGATACTGGTTCTACCTGTCTTAATGTATGGCTCAGAATCCTGGGTTATGACACAAGCGGATGAATCGGTTCTGGCGGTATTCGAGAGAAAAATACTCCGTAAAATATATGGGCCCATCATCGTTAACGGAGAGTATCGGCGTCGTATGAATCATGAGCTGTACGAGCTGTACACTGACATTGACGTGGTCAAACGCATTAAGGTGCAACGGCTGCGCTGGCTAGGTCATGTTGTACGCATGGATGAAAATGCTCCAGCTCGAAAAGTCTTCGACAATGAACTCGATGGACGGCGCAGAAGAGGGCGACCAAAACTCCGTTGGAAAGACCAGGTTACAGAGAACCTTACAGAACTCGGTGTGACTAACTGGAGAAGAAGCGCAGAAGATCGAGGCGCTTATAATATTTTTCTACGTGCGGTATATAATCCACTGGGATTGCATAGAAGTACCAGATAAGTAAGTAAGTGATATTATAACTCGAGTGGTGCATTTGTATGGGAGGTACCAGAAGGGGTATGGCTAGACTTACAGTTTTTTTTTTCCAAAATGTTATCCTAATTTAGTTTTACTAAATACAAAATTTGGACACGATCACGTTGGTTGTATTGATATTACTATTCCATCTCTAAAGTGAGCGGAATGGTACATTTGTATGGGAGGTACCAGAAGGGGCGTGGCTAGACTTCTAATTTGTTATCCAAAACTTTATCCTGCTTGAGCTTTACTAAATACAGAATTTGGTCACGATCGCGTTGGATCTATTAAAAATATTAATCGATTTCTTAACTGGGTGGTACCTGATGGGTATGGGAGGTACCAGAAGTGGTATGGCTAGACTTCCAGTTTTTTCTCCAAAACATGATTCTGCTACACTCGCGTGGGGTGTATTGATATAATAACTCGATTTCTAAAGTGGGCGGAATGGTACATTTGTATCCTGTTATAGTTTTACTAAAAATTAAATTTGGGAACCCCTTTTCGGGTACCTTTAACATATTTTATTATTATGTGAAACAAAATCTTAACATAATTCTGCATTTAGTAATACTTTAACTATTTACAGTTTTTAAGTATAAATTGCGTCCCAATGTATACTTCCAAATCCTTATATCTTAGTTTACCGATAGATCTATCATGAGTAAAGTATTTTAAGTTCCTTCAACTCCGGGTGAAGTGTAGTCGACAATGACCCTAAAATTTTGCGATTGTTTACAGTTTCATTATAAATGATGCTTTTTAAATTTCAAGTGAAGAATTTTAAATTTCAATTAAAGAGATTTCAAATTGAATCGATGTTTTTTTTTTAATTTTGATTGACGACTACTTTTTTTCTTTTGATGCATTTTAAATATCAATTGCGGACTTCTAAGTTTCAATTTCAGGTTTTCGAAATTTAGTTGTTTTTTGGAATTTTAAATGGGAAAATTTAAATTTCTATCGTACAAATTAGATGTACGTCAGTGGCATTTGTCTCATGTAAGAAACGCCTTAATTTTAAATACCATTTTTTACTTGATACCTGCAATAACACATATTACTTTGCATTTTTAAACTTATTTAAATTTTTGTTAGAATCCTTTATTTGTTGAACATTGACATATTAAATTTTGCCCTATTAACTCGTATAAACTTCATTGATTACAAATTTTGTCTCCGGTTTCTTCTTATATCTTTAATACAAAAAATAGAAACCTGCCCTCAGTTTATGGTAGAGTATGGGTGTGAACACGAAAATATGCTTGTGTCATATAGCAAATGATTTTTTATTCTCTTGATCCAACAAACACTTATGCATACAAAGCTGATGTTGGTTCTTAAACTTTTTTCGATGTTAAGTTATTTTCTAGAAAAGTTTGATATGTGAGCGTATGTTTCTAGGTATCTCTGCGGGAGTGTATGTGTGTGTGTTAGAATATCGCCTTGCTTTGTTGCCGTTAACTGTCAACAACATCTCACCTCTAACGTCACAAGACTATACAAAGAAATGCAGCTACGAAAACGTGCTTTTCTCAAATAGAAATAATTTTCAAATGTTCTCTCCACAATATTCGCATGAACACATATGTATGTGTGGGTGCAAGTGATATTTGTTTGTGGGTATGTCGCATGTACGCTGTGATATGATATGGTTGGATTTGTACTGCCTCGTGCCGCCAGTGCCACACTCACACAAAAAGTCAAGTATCATCACCGTCATCGTAGTAACGATTTTGTTTGCTTGTGTGCTCTCGAGTCACACTGCTGTCGTTGTTGTTGTTGGCGTCTATTTTGTTGTAGTTGCTGGCTTTTTTAGTTTAGCATTTGCCTTCAAGTGCATAAAGTTCAATTGTGTGCAATGTCTATACTGTTGCACATGCTTACACAATCAACGTAGTACAACAACGTTGCAGGGCCTTTGCCTCGCGATTGTTGCATATTCATGTGATATGCAACAACCCGAACCAGTCGCAGTCATAATTATTATTTTTGAAATCACAGATGTTTGTGTGCGCCGCATGTGCAAAAGTAGGAGGACGAAGAAGGTGTAGGGTAAAGAGGTGACATTTTTTTCTTTCTGTTTGTTACAACTGTTACTTGGCATAAAAGAGCGCATAATTATCCAGGTTTATTAGGACTTTAAGATTTTAATGATTCAGGCAAGTGAATGTAGTCTTTTGCTTGGGGAAAGCTTTAAAGGTTTTATTTGATTATATCACAACTACTAGGTAAATTGATGATTTCTTCACAACATTAAAGTTTTAGAAGAGTGGTGCAATAAGTTTCAATAATGGATTACTGTGAAATTTATGATAAATATAATTTTGATATATTTATTATTATTTTACTTCAATGAATTGGTTGGCTGTCTTCAATGGAATTATAGGGATTTTTGCATCTGACAATTTGAAATTAAATTAAATGGCAATTTTTTAACCTCTGCATTTATATGAAGGGTTTATTTTTGGCATTTCTTTAAGCTTTCAAAATTTGTACAATATGTGTGCGAGTAAACTAGAAAAAGCTCATGCCAGCCGAAAAATTCGAATCGTTTTCACACATTCTTAAAAATGTGTCAAAAAGTTGAGAATTGGGAATTGAAATATGAGTTTAACCCATATTGGAGTATTTTAAGCGGAGAGGCTTCAAACGATTTATAATATCTTGGCGAATCAATAGTAACAGGTCTGGTCAATGCTGAGAATCGTATCCCCAAGATTCTTATTTTAAACATCGTCAAAAGTGTGATTGCGAAGGGTTGCCATGTTGGGGTAGTGTTGTCTATTGCTTCATACCGCATTCTACTGTAAAGTTTGTAAGTTATTAATACGAGAATTTATTAACAAAACTGCAACTAATAGGAGTAAAAAAAAATTGCTAATTTCATAGCCAATACTGTTACTGTTTGATAGCGATTTGTGACATAAATGGTCAATCTGTAAAATTTGATATTTAATTTCGCCTTAGGCACACTAATATATCTCTTCTTCATATAAATTATGAGTTTATTGGAAATGTCCATTATTGCCATTTATGGATGAAACCAAACATCGCTCGAATAGCTTTCAGCACTAATTCAACATCTGAAAGACGGCATCGATTTTATGTTTAGAGGCCTGAATGAAATCAAGTTTGTTTACGTTATATTTCTTCAGGATAACAGATCTACCCATATCCTATTAATATTATAAATGTAAATGTCTGTCCGGGGACCGGCCGTGGCATAGTGGTTAGAACACGCGACTACCATGCGGGAGATCGCAGGTTCAAACCTGGCTCCAGTCACCTTAAAAAAATTGTTCTTTCATTGTCGGCTCCCCTCGAATGTTGTTGACAGCAACTTCGCAGTATTAAGTGTCTAGTAAGAGCTTCTCAAACAGTGACGTTCGCATTCGTCGGTAAACAAGTAGGTGCCGTTAGTTGTGAATCTTAAAGTAGAAAGCGTGTTAATTCACGACAACGCGAGAAGCTATCCCATACCTCATTCATGGGGTGCAAAAGGAAATTATGTAAATAAGTAATGTCTGTCTGTTTGTTTGTATGTTTGTGGCTCGTGGGCGTGGTTGAACTTTTTTTGATAAAAGATAAAATTTGATATCCAGATAGTACTCAACAATACAAATATATTTATGCAGATAAAATTTTAATTGTGGATCATTGGGCGGAGTGGGCGTGGCCGAATTGTATTTTTGTTCCAGAGATATACGATTTATTACACAGACAGTAAAAAACAACACGAATGTGAATATGTAGACGAAATTTAAATTTGGATTAGTGGGCGGAGTAGGCGTGGCAAAATTGTATTTTAGCCTTAGAGAGAAAAGATTTAGTACACAGAGAGGCATAAACTTGCAGACGATTTTTTTTTTCACTCTACTCTAGAGTGCAAGTTAATAAAAGTATTGTTTTGTTTTAAAAACCACTAAGAAAGCTTCAGTGTGGAAATCCGACTTACATATACCCTCATCCTCAGTAAAACATAAAATTTTCTAGTATATTGATATTTTTACTCGATTTCTAAAGTGAGCGGAATGGTACATTTGTGTAGAAGGTACTAGAAAGGGCGTGGCTAGACTTCCAGTTTTGTTTTCTCCAAAACTTTATTCTGCTTCACCTTTACAAAATACAGAATTTGGGCACGATAGCGTTAGTTGTATTGATACTATTACTCGATATTTAAAATGGGCGCAGTGGTACTTTTGTATGGGAGGTACCTGAAAGGGCGTTGCTAGACTTCCGGTTTTTTTCTCCAAAACTTTATTCTGCTTCAGCTTTACTAAATACAGAATTTGGGCACGATTGCGTGGGGTGTGTTTATAACATTAATCGATTTCTAAAGTGGGCGGAATGGTACTTTTGTATGGGAGGTACCAGAAGGGGCGTTGCTAGACTTCCAGATTTGTTTTCTCCAAAACTGTACCCTGTTTTAGCTTTACTATATACAGAATTTGGGCAGAATCGCGTTGGGTATATTAATAACATTAATCGATTTCTAAAGTTGGGGGTACCACATGGATATGGGAGGTACCTGAAGGGCCGGGGCTAGATTTCCAGTTTTTTTCTCTAAAACTTTATACAGTGATAGCTTTACTAAATACAGAATTTGGGCACGATCGAGTTGGATGTATTGATATTATTAGTCGATTTCCAAAGTGGGCAAAATTATTCATTTGTATGGGAGCTACCGAAAGGGGCGTGGCCATGCAGTCCATATGCAATTCCGTAAGAAGTTTTGGGAATGTTATCGTGCGTAGCAGCCGGACAGCCAGGCGGACAGACCGAACGACGGACATGGCTCAAACGACTTAAAAGGACAAGAATCGAATTTGGTTCAAAGAAACCTAAGGTCTAAAGTGTATTTTGGGTCGTATAAAATGATATATACCCGTAGGGTGAGGTTACTAAAAAGTACACTTATTATACCAAAAATTACATTTATTGTACTAAAAAGTTCGTTTATTGTACCATAAAGTATATTTATTGTACCCAAAAGTACTTTTATTGTGCCAAAAATAATATTTATTATACCAGAAAGTACAATTTATTGTACCAAAAAGAACTTTTACTGTACACAAAGTTAACGACTTATTGTACACAAAGTACTTTTATTGTACGACAAAGTTCATTTATAGTATCAAAAAGTACATTTTAATGTACCGAAAAGAAATTTAATAGTACCCAAAGTGTAGAATTAATTGTATTGTACCATTTGTTTTACAAAATTAGTGCAATGTAGTGTTCCAGAAAGTACTTTTATTTTGTAAAAAAGTACTTTTTTTTATCGAAAAAGTTCTGTTATTGAAGTAAAGATTACAATAGCTTCCTCTTAACTTCTTTATATTTTTAAATTTTAATTATTGACTATTTTTAAGTAATTTTCTGAAGGTTGTCAAAATAATGTCAATTAATCGAGTTTTTTCATCCAATATGTTGACAAGAATTCGTTACAAAAGAGATTCTAACAGAACAAACTGATTTTCACGATGCTGACAAATTTTGAAGGGAAATGCTAACAAAATTGTCAGTAGTGTAAACGAGTCTTTGTAGTACTCACTGCTGCAGACTCGCTAATGTCAACATTTACTGCGGTGTACTTATCAACGGCAGCAAGAAGCATCCGATTGAAAAAATGTAGATGCCTAAAACATGAATCGAACCCTGGTTCTCCAGCATCGTAGTCGAAAACAAAAAGACGTTCATATTATAAGAACTTATTATCAAGTGAAATATTTGTTACCGTTTTGTTAAGTTTTCTTTTTAAAAAATCTTTAGAGAAATTAAGGGTTCCAAAAAGTATTTTCTTTGTTTTAACAATGAATATCCATGAATGCACAATCGGATTATTATACAAAGCAAAACTTTTGACATAACATTTAATACCACTTGGTCACTTCACACTTTCTACGAATACGAAATGTCACTTGTATTTGTGTTATTAGTTACATTGTGTCTCCAAGAGAAACAATTATTTAGGTTATTTTGTGGTATTTGTTATTCGTAATAATTTTCTATGTATGTTCATAATTATTTCTTGCATACCAAACTAACAACAATAACAACATACATACTTCACCACCACACACCCAAAACAGCTGTTCGTTTTATTAAATATTAGCATATAACTTTGGTAGTGCTGGTAGTGGTGGTGGTAGTAGACAATGCCAACCGCGTTTGCCACATTTTTATTCATAGTTTACAATACTCATGCTGGGAATGAAATAGTTTAAAACCACATGCCAAACGCCAGTGCCGCCAGCAGGCACAACAACAAACGCTATAAACTCCCTACATGCATATGTATAAATATATATACGTGCGTATATTTGTGTGTATATATAATATTGCCGACAAACAATCTACACTCCACACCATTCCACTCTACACAAGTCCCATAAGGATGACTGGGTCAGTGTTTTAATATGAACAAGTTTGATTTGCTTTCTTTTGTTCGCTGTGTATTTGTTTATGATTTGTATAAACGTTTTTAACAGATAATTTGTGTTCCCTCCCCCCATGCTGACTCCCTGACCAACCCATTGCTATTGGGCCAATCACAAGGCAGAGTGGAAAAACTATTTGGCAATGAAATTTGTAGGAAATACCAGAAAGAATGCATTATTTATGGAATGCATGAATGCATGAGTATGCAACATTAACATTTGGCGAACTGAATGGGAAATAAATTAGTTATTTTATTAAAACTATTAAACTGTGGATTTTTCAATGAAAGAATTTGAGTTTAAATGCAGGGAAATATTAACTTACGTTAATATTGTAACGATTTGTTGGGTTTGTTAACTCAATTGCCAATATGTTTGTTATATAGTTGTAAAGTAAATTAATGTTATGTTCAACATGTGATTAACCTGCTGCATAGTCAAATACTTATGTTCAGAAAAAGTATTTTGATGTGGAAAATTTCTTAAATGGCTATCTAAGTGGTAATTTTTGTATTCCAATGATGGTATATTTTATGCAAACGTTAAGTTGGTTTCATTATACTAAATTCATGTAAAATTTGCTGTACGGCCCATTCAAACTGCATAAAAATAGTGCATATAATTCTATATGACGGGTGATTCATTTAGAACTATTTTAAATAAAACACTTCAAATAGACTAGAATGTCGAAATTTTTACTATGACCAGAAAGTACAATATCTGACATTTACTCCTTAAGGATAATTTCATTCAAATGTACGACATAGGTAATGTATTTAGAAGTTCAACTCTTTCAGTCACCGTTAACTGTATTGCGAATTAAGCGAGTATTATTGATTTAAAATGATGAGAAGTACTGGCTCATCATCGAAGATATTGCCGAAATGTAAATAAAAACCGTCGTTAATTCGGGTCCTCTGTCAAACTCACGTCTACAGCAGCAATGTATGACGTATGATTAATAGTAATTGCATTGATAAAACCAAATAACGCATACCACAAACTAAGAATATTGGAGCAACTATGTATATAAAGTGGTCGGAAGTCATATAGCAAAAAAATTGTAGCATTACGTCAGTGGAACCCCCAAAAATGTTTAACACGTGCCGCTTTGGGCTTAAAATTCTTAAGCTCCTATAGCCACGTTTAGGGGGCATAACTCAAGAACGACTACTCCAATTTTGATGAAACAAAAATACGAAATTTAAATTTGTTCTCATATAACTTCCGACAACCCTGATATGTATTATGTTAAGTGTAAGGAACGTTTGATTAATAGTAATTATTTTGATAAAACCAAATAACTCATACAACCACCTTATAACTACCAACTACTATGTATAACTACAGTAATATGGCGTGACAGTAAATATAATTACAGCGAAATGTATGGATGTTTTTTTTGCGGAAATTTAAAAATGTTCAACCAATTACACTACTTTACAAATAATTATTTTTTCTCTGGTCTTTGAACACTACTATTTTTTTATGATAGAGGACGGGTTTCTGATTAAGAAAAAAAATTTTAAAAAAATTTTTATGGAGTGGATTTTTTTAAAAAAAATTTTTTGTCACATTTTTTTCTTTGTTGACGGTACCTTTGGATTTTAACCTATATTTCAAGCTCTAGACGGGCGATCGGGACAAAAGAAAAAAATAAAAAAAAAGCGTCTCCTTTTTTAGTTTTTAAATAATGAAAAATCGAAAACTCGACATAATTTTTTTTTGAAACCTTCTGCGTATAGTGAACAGCTTAGCAAACAAATGTAGTATTGCAGAAGAGAATCTATGGACTAGTTAAAAAGTAATGGTCTCTGAAAGTTGGCATACAGAAATAAAGTTTTTATAAATATTTGAATTTTTGCATTTGTCGGAACTGCAGAATATGGTCCGAAAGCCCAAACAACAACAAAAATATACCATTCACTTCGTCTTGGTCCCATAACATCGAAATAGTAGGTCATGTTCACCTTCATATTTCCGCCGGCCGAAAATAAATATTTTGTCGTTATATTCATGTCTACAGTGTCGAGTACCATAAAGGCTTATTTACACTACTGACATAATTGTAATGTATCATCATTGTGTAAATGAAATTGTTTTTATCAAGATTTACCGACATATTTTTTTCTGACAACTTATTGTCAAAACTTTTGATAAAACAAACTGACGCAGAGTAAATAGTCCTTAAATTTTACTGACTTAAAACAAAAGCTTAATTTCCCTTTACACCCCATGGATGAGGTATGGGATAGCTTCTCGCGTTGTTGTGAATTAACACGCTATCTATTTTTAGATTTACAGCTAACGGCACCTACTTGTTTATCGACGAATGCAAACGTCATTATTGGGGAAGCTTTTACTAGACATTCCGATTGACTCAACACTTGTACTAAGACGTTGCTGTCGACAGTATCGATGGCGGCGGCAATGAAAGAAAAATTTACATGACTAGAGGCGAGAATTGAACCCGGGATCTCCCGCATGGTAGTTGCGTGCTCTAACTTTTTGAAACCATAAATGTTCTTGTTGGTACAGTTAATGTACTTTTTTCTACAAATAAAACACTTTTTATTACAATAAACTGTACATTTTAGTACAATAAATGTATTTTTTTAATAAAAAAAAATTACTTTATACTTTATCTGTATATCAAATATTATCGCTCTAGGGCTAAAATACTGTTTTGCCACGCCCTCTTCGGCCACTGATTGAGAATAACAAATTCGTCTGCAAATTTGAACCTGAAATGCCGAGTACTATTTGTGTACTAAATTATATTTCTCTAGGGATAAAATATAGTTTTGCCAGGCCTACTTCGCCCACTGATCCAAAATTAAAATTTCACCGACATATTCATATTCTTGTAGCCGAGTACTATCCGTGTATCAAGTTTTATCTCCCTAGACCTAAAAATATGTTCTGCCACGCCGACTCCGCCCACTGGTGAAAATCAAAATTTCGTTGCCGAGTATTGTTAGTGTACCAAATTTTATCTCTCTGGGGCTAAAATACAGTTTAGTCGCGCCCACTCCTCCCGCTAATCCAACATTAAAATTTCACCGACATATTCATATTCTTGTAGCCGAGTACGATCTGTGTACCAAATTCTATTTATCTTTGGATAAAATACAGTTTTGCCGCGCCTAATCCGCCCACTGATCCCAAATTAAAACTCCGTTTGCATATTCATATTTGTTTTGCCAAGCACTATCCGTGTATTAAATTTTATCTCCCTAGCTCCAAAAATATGTTTGGCCACGCCCACTTCGCCCACTGGTCCAAAATTAAAATTTCGTCCACATATTAATATTCGTGTTGCCGAGTATTTTTTGTGTACCAAATTGTATCTCTTTAGGGCTGAAATACAGTTTGATCACGCCCACTGATCCAAAATTATAATTTCATCTGCATATTCACATTCGTGTAGCCGAGTACTATCAGTGTACCAAATTATATTTCCCTAGGGTTAAAATACAGTTTTGCCACGCCCACTGATCCAAAATTAAAATTCCGTCTGCATATTTATATTCATGTTGCCGAGCACTATCCTTGTATCAAATTTTATATCCCTAGCTCTAAAAATGTGTTTTGCAACGCCCACTGGTCCAAAATTAAAATTTCGTCCCCATATTGATATTCGTGTTGCCGATGTATTATTAGTGTACCAAATTTTAACTCTCTGGGACTAAAATACAATTTGGTCACGCCCACTGGTCCAAAATTAAAATTTCACCGACATATTCATATTCTTGTAGCCGAGTACGATCTGTGTGCCATTTTCTATTTCTCTAGGGATAAAATACAGTTTTGTCTACTCTACTTATAGCAGTTGGGTTTGGGCCTTATTATCCTCAACTACGTCTAGGGACGGACCTACAAGCCAAATTTCAAGGATCTAGCTTTAACCGTTTGGACTAGGGAGTGATCAGTTAGTCAAATGATGGAAATTGTGAAGTGTAATATTTCTAATATAATGATTCCTTTAAAACGGGCGTGGCATCGCTCATTTCTCAGCTAGACGTAATCCTCCTTGTACCAGTAACTTATGCATTTTCATACCTCTAATGGTTCGTGAGATATGACCGATTGAAATTTCGCTTTGTGTGGGCGATACCACGCCCCTTCGCCTAATTATGTTTTGATGTAGCCTATGATAGAGGTCCTACGAATAAGACCACACAGTTAAAATTAAATTTGGCCCATATAACAGTTGTTTTTTTTAAAAGGCGTGGCACCTTCCACTTTCCTTAAAAAAAGGATTTTTCGTAAACAGTCGAGTACGGTTATAGCGAACTCCCAGGGACTTGGCACTTTAGTTCGTTATATGTGACTTTCGTTATATCCGAGGTATAAAAAAATTTACTTTTTTAAAAACTTTATTCTGTTTTTTGTTTTATTAAATATCATTTTCGTACGTAAAAATTACATAAAAACGTCAGAATTATACCAACAACAAAAAAATATTATATTTCAATATTTTTTTTGCAAAAAATTTTTATTTATCTTTGAGAATTATAAATTTGCATAGAGTTTATTGTTTTTGAGAAAAGTCAGTAACTTTTTTTGGTACAGAAGTATTACTTAAAGGTGCTTCTATAACTCAGATGTATTGCCTTCACTTTCAGGATGTTTCTTAAGTGTCTCCATATTATTTATAATGGCCCGTGGAGTTAAAAAACTTCCGTTTCACTATCATCATCATTGCAATAACAATCAACGTCTTGTAGTTTTTTTTTCACAATATCAACATCAGATAGAATGTGAGTTGTAGAAATACTGTCACCTATTGAAATTAATTCTATAAAAGAAATATTGTTTAATAAACTAGGTTGTGTAACATCAAGGATTTCAAAATTCCTACGAACATATGAAAGGGTTACCGTCGCTGATATAATTTAAGACGTTGTAGTGTTCGTTATAACCGCCATAAAATGTATGAAGACTAGAAAATGGACTGCAAATATTGTTCGCTATAAATGATGTTCGCTATAACAGAGTAGATTTATATGAAGAAATGAAGCAAAACCTTTGGGACCTCAAAAAGTGTTTGTTATAACTGAAAATTCGTTATAAACGGTGTTCGTTATAGGCGTACTCGACTGTATTAACAATATATTTATCAAATCTGGACTTCCTACCTATTATGGCTTATGATATAAATCCAATTTAAATTTTGAGCTGTATGGCCGGTGCCACACGCTTTTTATCATCTTGCAATCAAAATTTTCAAAAACCCCCTCCCTAATTCGCACTTTCGTCGTAAAAAGTACCTACATTCCGAAGTACAAAGTTACATCTGTAGCCATTTTGGCTGGGAAGTGATAAGTCAGTTATGAAGACTTTAATATATATAGATTTGACCTTTAACCTCTTTAGTGTACAGCTTAAAGTTGTTCGATTTTGCTCAAATTTTTACCATAGCTATTTTGTAACAAGTGACACAATGTTCCCCTCGAGCATTACAAAAAATCTAAAGTTGAATCTTCGACTGACAAAATTGTGATGCTTTCCAAATTTCTTTATATTCTATAATTTCTATAAAGTGGCTGATGAATGTTGCTACCACTGATAACACATAATTTTCTAATAAACAAAACTGCTCCCACTTACTTGTCTTGCACTTATAACCAAAATACACTTTTTAACTTGGTCAATATGTGTGCAATCTAACTATTAATCGTTACTTTCTGTACTACCTCAACTGTTCTAAGCATCTCACCTGATGAAGTATTCCTAAACAACAATTGCCCTGTGCCAAAAAAACACACATAAGCAGTAGCTGTCCCAACTACTGCTAAGAAAAATTTGTATAAAGCCAAAGGGTATTTCATTAAATTTTCACAAAACGTCAAAAGGAGAAACAACAAAACGTAGGCAAAAAAAAAATAAAAAAAAAACAAGACATTGAATACGAATATGACCAATTTAAAAATGACCTCTTTTAGATATATAGACAGAAACAATACACACACAGAATCTTCTAGATGCACCAACACATATTCACTCAAACACTGATACTAACTCACAGTTGAACAAATAACGAGATGTGATGTGTAAGACAGAGGAAAATAAAAAGTTTTGCAATTTCATTGGTATTTTTGTTGTTGTTTTTGTTTTAAGTACTGCAAAAGGGACATAACGAACATAGTGTGTGTGTGTGTATGTGTGTGTGTGTGTGTGGTAGAACATGTTGGAGAAAATATGTCTATGTATATTTGTATCGTATGTACGAGCAAGAGTGTGAATAAAAAGTTGGTGTATATTTATATCAACTGTCATTCTCGACACACAGAGACACACAGACAAACACTCACGCGCCTTTCACCTTTTGAAACCCATTTCCAAAACTTATTTTTGTGTTTTTTTTTCGTACTCTTTATTTGTATGTATGCGTGTAGCAAACAACAGCAGAACTAAATTTGTAGACTTTTTTCCCACAAAAAAAAAACCGAAAATCACACACAGACACACACCAAAAATAACAACAACAACTTAAGAACGTACAACTTTTGAAATTGCAAAATTCCAATTCGCATAGTTTAGCATTCAAAACGTGCCAAAATGTCACCGGAAACCAAAAACACATACATTTAAATGTACTTACGCAAACACATGTACACACACATGGACACTCCTGTATGTCATGTGTGCTATGTGCTATGACACTCTCAAGCCATTTTAGATGAGGTTTTTGATAACACAACACAACATAGCAAGCAACAAAGATGCCACAAGAAGCTAAAACAAAAGTGAAACCTTTACTTTAATGTTTGCTCGTAAAGAAGCAAACGTGAACAACAACAACAACAAGAAAACGAAGATGAAAAAAAAAAACGAAAACACTCAACTCATTTCCAATTATGTCCTTAGAGTGCAGGACACCATACACTACACTAATGTATATTAGTGTATGTGATGTACACATGAGTGGGGCATTAAAAGTTTTTTTTGGGTAACATTGTTGACACTAAGGGCAAATCCATGTAAAAGTGTTTAAGGAAATAAAGGGCATGCGATTGGATTTGGTACCAGACGTTAAGTTTCCAAGAAATTTGATGGTAACATGGCATAATAGTTAAAAAACACTTTTATATTTGTCCGAAATTTATCGAATTGTAAATTTGTGAATCGGGTACAACTTTTTTTGGAGCCACGAAGCAAGAACTTCGAGTAACATTTACATTAAATGACAACTTATCTGATGTCACGGAATTAAATACTAAAGGGTGGTCTAAACCAAACGCACCTTGTACATTTTATATAAAACAAAATGTTTTCAGAAATTTATCTTAATTTTTTTCATTATGAAAAAGGATCTATGACAATTTTGTGTAAAACAAAATATATGTCTATCATATTTACAATGGCTTTGAGACATAATTGAGGTTCAATGCCGTTAATGTGCCGAATTATCTTTAACTTATGAATTATTCTTGGTTTATTGACGTAGCCTTTCTCTTTTTAAAATCCCAAAAGAAAGAAGTCCAACGGCGACAAATTACATAACACGCCCATTGAATTTCTCGCGCAAAAGGGCCCGTGTTTTGTTGGCTATGTGGCAAGTGGCACTATCCTGTTGGAACCACATATCGTCCAGGACAATTTCCTCAATTTCTAGCCACAAGAAGTCCGTTATCGTCTCGCGATAGCGAACACTATTTACAATAACTGCTTGGCCGACCTCATTTTGAAAGAATTACTGCCCGATGACGCCGCCAGCCCATAAAATACACCAAACAGTCAATCTTTGTTGATGCAATGGCTTTTCACCAATCACTCGTTCATTATAATTTGCCCAAATGCAGAAATTCTGCTTTTTAACGAATCCACTGAGGAAAAAGTGTGCCTCTTCGCTGAAAATGATTTTCCTTGTAAAGTCACAATTCACATTTTTATTTAAACTCCCATTTTCGAAAAAGTCTTCAACATTCTTAACGCACTGCTTAATTGTGTACCTTTCCATAGTTTAATTATAAACACACTGAAACAAAGCAATGTCTAATTAAGTTATCTAAAAATCTTGTCGTGAATCATAACATACACCGTGCATTATGGTTGAACCACTCTTGAGTTCGCAGCAATTTTGTCAAAAAGCTGCAACCAACATATTTGTTATTAATTACACAGTACAACATATGACTTTGGGACTCAACTCTGAGAATTGCACTTGAAAGTAGCCCCAAAAATAAGAACTTCTGTATCATTTGTTTTGTCTAGTTGGCTGCGATAATAATTTTATGGCCATAGGAATTTTTTGGCTCAGATTCGATTTTAAGAACTTTTTCTATATTTTAACACAGTTATATCTCAGTATACCGTACAGAATATCTCTTTTATGTCTGAAGCAAAGTACCATAAATTGCACTTTTTAGAACAATAAATTGTACATTTTGCTATAATAAATTATATTTCTTGGTACAATAAATTGTACTTTTTGGTACAATTTACTGTACTTTTTTGTACCACAAATTGTATTTTTGGTGCCATTTATTTTACTTTTTGCTACCATAAATTGTACTTTATGTACAATAAACTGTACTTTTTGATACAATAAATTGTATTTTTCGGTACCATAAATTTTACTTTTTATTACCATAAATTGTACTTTTTGTTATCATTAATTATACTTTTTGGAACAATAAATTTTACTTTTTGGTACCATTAAATAGACTTTTTGTTACCATAAATTAGACTTTTTCGTACAATAAATTGTACTTTTTTGTAGCACGAATTGTATTTTTTGGTACCATACATTGTACTTTTTGGTGCCACAAATTGTATTTTTTTCAGAAATTACAATTTATGGTACCATAAATTGTACTTTTTGATGCCATAAATAGTATATTTTGGTACCATAAATTGTACTTTCTGTAACCATAAATTGTACTTTTCGGTTCAATAAATTGTACTTTTTGGTACAATAAAATGTACTTTGTGGCACAATAAATGGTTTTTATTTTTGGTACAATAAAATTTACTTTGTGGTACAAAAAGTTTTTTTTTTTGTACAATTAATTGTACTTAATTGTACTTTTTGTTACAATAAAATAAACTTTTTTGGAAAAATTGTAAAAAATAAAATTTTTACGATTTTTAAGTCACTGGTTGCACTTTTTTCGGCTAAGTTTCTTCTCTAATTGTTTGCTCCTATTATATATCTACAACTTTTCTTCAGATTTAAAAAAAAAAAACTTAATTTCTCTTTGCACCACATGAATGAGGTATGGGCTAGCTTCTCGCGTTGTTGTGAATTAACACGCTTTAAATTTTTAGATTCACAACTAACGGCATCTACTTGTTTATCGACGAATGCAAACGTCACTGTTTGAGAAGCTCTTACTAGACACGCCGATTGACTCGACACTTAATACTGCGAAGTTGCTGTCAACAACATTCGAGGGGAGCCGACAATGAAAGATCAATTTTTTAAGATGACTGGAGCCAGGTTTGAACCTGCGATCTCCCGCATGGTAGTCACGTGTTCTAACCACTATGCCACGGCCGGTCCCAGACCTTCAGACACAAAAGAGATATTCCGTACGGTATTCCGAGATATAACCGTTTTAAAACATAGAAAAAATTTTAAAAATCCACCTTAAGAAAAAAATTTGGAATGGACATTAAATTGTTAATGCAGCCAACTTGACAAAACGAATGATGCAGTTATTTTGGCTTTTAAACAACCCAGGAAAATTTTTCAGAACTTGTTGCGAATGGTATTGATACTAGAATCGTTTCTTTTTTAATCGACTTTCTATTCTGTTTCTGGTTCTACATAACCGATTATGTACAACATGTTGCACCACAGATTCCGTAGAACAGAAAATCTGTATTCGTATTTGAAATAAGTATTTTTTAGAGGGTATTTATTAAGAAAAACTCAAAAATCTGAGTTAAAATATATTTCGAACTAGCACCCAATTGAAAATCAATAAAATTTCAAAAAAACAGCATATGTAATTCAGTTATGTAGCAATTCATTTCATAACAGGTTCCATGAGAACATGTTGGTTTTGGGACAATTTCAAACAAAAATAATATATTGTGCAACCGAAAGTGGAACTTGTTACTTATCAGTAAAAGCTGTTCTGTAATTGTTTCTTTGCAACAAAATATTTTGCTGGGAAATATGAAGTAATAAAAAAATCTGAATTTATGAAAAATTCAAAATTCTTTTTTGTGTTTCATTTTTAAATCAAATCTTTACAATGATCCTTTTTTTAAGTTAATTTCATTTAAATTATATCTAAGGCTTACCATCGGTGCCCAAAAAGAGGAAGTTATGCATCATTCGTGTTGTCAAGTTCCATGCCATAATAATTTAATATCGATTTGAAGTTAGTAAGTATCGTATAGGGGATTTTGTCACATTTAAGGCTCTTTTGTTTGACATAACTCGAGAACCACTGCTCCGATTTAGCTGTAACAAATTTAAAGAAATTAAGAATTACAATTCCTTTAATCAGTTCATATAACGTTTCAGTACATAAGTAACAGTTTCACTTTTCCATTCATCAAATGATTTTGAACGGGGTTTGTTTTGTAGCAGCTGCAATAAAACTGTTGTACTCCGCGGCGTATGAGTTACGTGGAATATTACTTATGATAATCATACGCCTCCATACAACAATATAATAAAAGAGCCTAAAACGTGACAAATTCTCCTATACGATACATATGATTTCAAATCGATATTAAATTATTATGGCATGTAACTTGTCAAAACGAATGATGCAGAACTTCTTCTTTTTTCAAGTGTTGTACTATGTAATATTATTGATTAAAGAAATGCTAAATTTTTTCAATGTTTAAAAAAAATTTTAACATTTGTAATTGCTATGGCGGACTTTTTTGGTTTCCTGTCATAGTTGTTTTACTTATTAATATAAAATTGCACGTTTTTAGGGCGATTTTTTTTATTTGACTCCAGATTTGAAATCAGCGGTCCCAAAAACTTTTTTATGTAGAACATCAGTTGACTTAAAATATTTTTTATATAAACTATGTAGCTTATCTGAAGCTAAGACAATATTTTTTCAATTTCATCCGCTATTCATTCATTTGTTTTTTTACTACTCCAATTATATGAAGATTCCCGTGATCTGCATGAGTCTTCACCCATTTACAAAGTTGTACCACTCTTATCATATGTCCCTCGCACATTACTGTAACACACTTTGAAGATGATGTTGATGGTCTTGGGATAAACTGAAACAGAATTTTGCTACAAAAAAAAAACACTTCTATTCAAATGCTAACATGAGTGAATTTCGACACACATACGTAGACATGCACAAACTTTAATACACCTACATACCAACACGGCTACACTAAACCTAAGAAACTGGTGGGTCATAGCCAATGCAGTCGTAGGCCATATTAGGCTGAATGACTTGCAATTAGACAAATACTAAGACTTTATCACGCAAACAACGAAAACATTTTGTTTTTTTTTAAGGACGTACACAAGAGAACTGATATATTGCCCAAAATATACAAATAACAAAAAGTTCAAGAAAACTTACAAACCTGGTGAAATATTTGCAAAAGCAATAGAAGAAGAAAATATACAAAACAAAAAGCAAGACAACTGGAAGAAGAGCACAGATTGAAGAACGAGAAAAAACGAAAAAGAAAAAATAAAGAACGAACATATAGCATGAGGACAGGTTATACACGTGTAGATTATTTCGTTGATGTTTGTTCGTTATTTCTTAGAAATTTTTTTTAAGAGATTTTTGTTTTGAAATACAAACGAAGAGTAACATTTGTTTTTAATACACGGGTATTTGTTTTTTGACAAACATTTAGATCTACTCACACACAGCTACACTCGCTCGTCACACACACACACACACAACATCTGTTGTATAGAGACCTAAACTTTTTCCAAACATTTACAAAGTTGTATCTCTATTTGTTGTGCACTTGCCCCAGTGTGTGTGTGTGTGTGTGTGTGTGTGTGTGATGTGTGAATGCGTGGAGAGGACTTGTATAAAACAGTGTGGGTTCGTTTAGGTTTTTGTTTTGCCTTATTTTTGTGTAGTAATAATTTAAAATATTCACTGTATTGGATTCCTTTACCTTGAATTGTATTTTCTTTTTAATTCTGTCTTTATTTTATCTTCTTCTGTTTTATAGTAACTTTTTTTAAGTTAATTTTTTTGCTTTATCTTTTCCTTAGTCTTTACTAAAACACATTAAATATATTAGTCTTATATTGTTATCTACTCTGAAGATTTCTATTTCCACTCACATACACATACAAACACAAGAGCACCGTTATGTTCTCAGTAATAAAAGTTCTAGGTATGTGTGACATCTCATTGTGGAAAACTTTGTAATTTTTATTTAGATAAAAAAAATCGGAAAATTTTATGTTTTTTTTTTTTTGGTTTATGTCGGGTGGACATTTTTTTTTGTAATGATTGACTTTGTAATCGTTATATTAGGTCAAACTTGCAGATCTTTCAAAATTTTTCGATTCAATTGATTTTGTCAAAATTTGTTTAATATTTCAAAGACGTGCAGAAATATTACTTGATTTGCGATCAGATGACCAATACATATAATGTTGTGGAATTTCGTTGTATTGGTCATAATTCACTTTCACACTTATCAGTATTTAAGGCGATAACGAGATTCGACCTACACAGTACACCTTTTTATTTCTATCGGCCGTTCTTTCTATTAACCGCTATATCAGTATATGTGCTTTTAAAAAACTTGGAGGAAATTCACTATTTTGGAACAAACTGAGAAGCAATCCGTCATTACTTAACCGAATCGACGGGTTGTTGCCATTCTTAAACGAATAATTTGACGGAAACGAAACTTTAACTTAACCAGAAAAGAATTACTTCTAAAGAAGCAAAAACATTGGAGTAGAAGTAACATAGATAAGATGCACCTCATTCTGTTGCATATTCAGTAAATTTTAATCAGATCCCATTACCATATAAAAATTTTGTTTTTTGGAAGTAAACCGTCGGTATCCTGCAAAAAACGTCTCAAGTCCCTATTTTGTATTTCTGAGTTATCGATGATTTAAAGTTTTTGACCTCTTATGTTTTGATACAACACCTAAAAAACTACTTTAAATAGACGTAAGATATTTTACAGAGCATAGACTATAACCTTTGGAATACATTTGCATAAATACATTAAAGTAGACTTGAGAACTTATTGCAGGATACCGGTGAAATCTGAACTAATGAAAATGTAAATGTGAAAACTATTTTATTTCCTTAGAAGCTACTTTTTTTTGGATAGATTTTGCTCCTTGCATGTTCCGGAAGGTCTTTACAAAATAATATCTAAACACAAAAACATAAAATAAAAATTGGCACACCCGAGGTGGCGAACATTGAATGATGACCTATTAGTATGATATGATACACGTAAAACTTAAACAAAAAAACTTAATTTCCCTTTGCAACCCATGAATGAGGTATGGGATAGCTTTTCGCGTTGTTGTGAATTAACACGCTTTCAGTTTTTAAATTCACAACTAACGGCACCTACTTGTTTATCGACGAATGCGGACGTCACTGTTTGAGAAGCTCTTACTAGACACGCCGATTGGCTCGACACTTAATACTGCGAAGTTGCTGTTAACAATATGTCTGGAGCCAGGTTTGAACCTGAAATCTCCCGCATGGTAGTCGCGTGTTCTAACCACTATGCCACGGCCGGTCCCATAGTATGATAAAAATTGAGGATAATGTCTAAATTTATATTACAACTTACTCCCATGATTATCTTTAAATCCTATGCATGAGATATGACAGAGCTTTTCACATTTGAATGGTTAACATGCTCTTATTTTTTAAACTCATTGCGAGTCCTACACGATGAATTCGAATGCCAGCTGTTTGAGAAGCTTTTACTAGACATGCTGATAGACTCGGCACTACTGTGAAGTCGTTGTCGACAACAAAGAGTGGGCCGCCTATCAAAGAAATGTAGTTGACTTTTAAAGAGGTCCAATCCTAGTTTCCCGCGTGATAGTCGCTAGTTCTAATCATTTTGCCACACTTGGCTGTGGTTACAATAAAAGTACTTTTATGTACAAACAAGTACTATTTTATACGACGAAAGTACTTTTTTCTTAGCACAACAAAAGTACTTTTTAGTAAAAAATTGGTCTTTCTTGGTACAATAAATACAATACAATAAAGTACTTTTGGTACAGCGAAAGTAGTTTTTGGAACAACAACAGTGTTTTTATGGTACAACAAAAGTACTTTTTGGCACGAAAAATTACGTTTTGGTACAATAAATGTACATTTTGGTATAACAATGGTAAGTTTTTAGTACAACAAAAATACGTTTTGATGCAATAAAACTATTTGTTGCTACAATAAATGACCTTTTGTACTGCAATTAAAGTACTTTTTCATCCAATGGAAGTACTTTTTGGTAAAATAAAATTGCCATTTTTCAAATAAAAGTAATTTTGGTATAACTAAAGTATTTTTGGTACAACAAAATTACTTTTTGATGCAACCAAAGTGTTTTTTTGGTACAAAAAAAAGTACTTTTTGGTACAACGAAAGTACTTTTTGGTACAATAAAAGTAAATTTTGGTACAACAAAAGTACGTTTAGATACAAATAAATTATTTGTTACAGCAATAAAAGTACTTTTGAAATGCAATAAAAGTACTGTTTCATACAATGGAAGTACTTTTTGGTACAATAAAATTTCCGTTTGTCAAATAAAAGTACTTTTGGTACAACTAAAATATTTTTGATAGAATAGAAGTACGTTTTGGTATAATTAAAGTACCGTTTGGTAGAACAAAAGTAATTTTTGGTACAATTTAAGTACTTTTGCTACAACAAAATTTCATTTTTCTACAACCAAAGTACCTTGTGGTAGAACAAAAGTAATTTTTGGTACAACAAAAGTACTTTTTGGTACAGCAAAAGTAATTTTTGGTACAAAAAAAGTACTTTTTGGTGCAAAAAAAGTACTTTTCGGTACAATAAAAGTTTTTTTGGTACAATATAACAACGTTTTGATACCATAAAAGTACATTTTGGTGCAACAATGGTACTTTTTGGTACAACATAATTTTTTCATACTGTGAAACTAACTTTTGGTACAATAAAATTATGGTTTGCCAAATAAATGTAATTTTAAATACAACTAGAAAATTTAGTCGTAGAAAAAAGTACTTTGTGGTACAATAAAACTACTATTTTGTACAACAAAATTACTTTTTATTAAGTAAGCGTGCCATTGCAAAATCGAAGTATTATTAGACAAAATCAAAGTACCGTTTAACAAAATGGAAGTACTTGAAGATACAATAAAAGTACAATTTGGCAACATCTTAGTACTATTTTACCAAATAAGTACCATGTGATAAAATAAACGTACTTTTTGGTACAATAAAAGTACTCTTTTATACTTAAAAAGTACTATCTGGTACGATTTGAGTACTTTCTGATACAAAGTTATAAGTATGTGGTATACTTAGTGCTTTCTGGTACAATCAAGGTATTGTTTGGTACAATAAAATTACTTTTTGATACAATTAAAATATCTTTTAGTGCAAACAAAGTATTATTTATTGCAATAAAATTACTTTTTGGTATAATAAATCTATCTTTCAGTACAATAAAAGTTACTATTGCTGCTTTATAATCAATTTTTGATGCAACAAAAGTACTTTTTTGTAAAGTCAAGGCTATTTTTGACAGAACGACAAATATAAGACATAGTAAAAGCCATTCCATTCTGTAGGTTTAAAATAAGTAGTAGATTTTTAAATAACTTTTTGAGTGATTTGTTAGGAGTTCTATGAAAGTGCATATTCGGAAGTGTTGTATCATCATCTCCTAAAAAACACCATGCAACAAAATGGAGATCATTGCCTAGAATGGAAGTCCTTGATGAGCATTTAAAAATCCGGGAGGACGGATAATCTGTAGAATTTCTTTGTCATGGCCTTTTGATGTTTTCAGTTGAGTTTGAAATAGAATATTAGACGTCTTCAATGAAATTTAACGATGTTTTTTTTTTGTGGAATATTTTAATTCTGTTTCTTGATTCCTTACTTCTATCTTTCGTCCTTATTTCGAGAAAGGACCTTAATATGGGACTTTATAACATTCAAATGTTGTTTAATAATTCTTTTCGAGAAAAGGCAGAAAGGGCCTTAAAATGGGAAGTTATAACATTCAAATGTTGCTTAAGGAATTTTACTCGTGGTTTTCTGAGACAAAAACAAGTCGACATCTTCAACTATGTCTTCAATGTATTTTTATCCTTTCACCACTCAAGTATTATTATTCAAAAGACCAAATTAACCGATTTTCGGCTCAAACATAACAAAATATTTGAAAAAATGTTTTGAGATTTTATTTTAAGAAATGAATTTTTGTCAAATTATATTTGTACAAAATCGTATAAATGTGATCGGTTAGAGTATCACCGAACCTGATTTGCCTAGAAAATGGTTTAAAGTTTATACGTTCTCATACAAACATTTATCCAAAGGACATATTTCACACAATGGAGGAATTTAGGGAAATTTCAATATTTTCTGGTACCCCTATTTAATTGGGTTGGTTCAGAAAGTACACTAAAAACATGTTAAATTAAGGACCTCAAAATTGTAAGACTGTCCAATTTTTAGGGCCGTGCAATGCACCAACTTCATGTTATAGGTTAAAAAAGTATTTTTTTTTATAAATAACCAATATTATCATTTTGTTTAGGAAATATCAAGCGCCGTGGCCGTTACGGGGAAACTCTTTTAAGTTAGTTCAAAATGTTTGTTTCTTCTTCTCTCTGTATTTTCTGTATTCATACAGAATGGTCTGTACTTATTCTGTTTTAACTTTCGGTTTGAATAGAGTCAAAACAAATATTATGCGAAATTTCAATGACAAATTCATAATCGATGTCATCAAATATCGAAACTCAGCAGCTTTAGCTTTATAGGTCTCTGTACATTACATGATCTACTTTCAATTGATTCACATGTGTCCCTACAACCTTTGAAATACTGTTACCTGCTTATATGCACAAAATTTCTCCATTTGCTGTATGTTGGTGAAATTCAATCTGATGAATGCAAATTTATGCAACACCTTAAAACGCAGATCATCCTTTTTTTTGCGTAACATAATTAAGTGCAAATTGTTGTATAAAATCAAGGATGCTAAATTAAGTTACGAAATACAACAACAACCAATGTAGTGGCAGTGGTCAGTCGGAACGAGTAAAAAAAACACAGCAAAAAAAACAAATTTATTCCACGATCTGGTCGAAGGAATACAGCAGAGTAGGAAAAAATATACACTAACATATGTACGCATATGTATAAAAGCGAACAAAAAAAAATCCAAAAGCATAAACATCTCACACACATGTGTGTGTGTGCGTGTGTGTGTGCGAGAGTGTGTTAATTGTAAGGATATTCTACATATACACAAAGCATACAGGATATATTAAGGATAACAAAAGCTCTACCCGTATAAACACACACACACACACACACTCATAGTCGTAATGCTGCTTCAACAACAATAATGTGCAGACAACTGACAACAGCAGCAGCAACAATAGCAACAACAACATTAGTAGCATTAACAGCAGCCGAAACAACGCGAAACGAAACAGCAAAACATTAATACCAACAGCAACAACAATAATGTGCTTAGGATTAACGAAACAACTGTAGAAGAAAGAAAACCGTTAACGCTTACAAAAATCCCCATGAAAAGACTCAAACCGAAGGCAAATCTATATAAAGCAGACGGACGAATAATATAAACAAGAAGAAGGATTATAAGGGAAACCAGTAATAAAAAAATGTGTATTAAAGGAAGTGATAGAAATAAAATAGAACCTGCAATAAATTCTCAGCGTATACTTGTTAAGCTCTTTATGTCGGAGAGCACACAGCGCTCTCACTCTCTGTTGCTCGCTCTCGCTCTTTTCCTTACAATTTTCTAGATAGAAATCAAAAAACCCGGCCCTTACCCACTACGGCATATACGGGCAAAAGCAAAAGATGTTCAACGTCTTGCCGTGAGAGCTAAAACCCCAAATCATGAGAAAAATAAATGAGATTCTAGGTTATATTTAGCGTTTACTAAAAATTATCTTACTCTCATTAATTCCTTTCGTTTCATATCAATTCCCTTTTGCACTGAATTCTTAACCATCACGTCCTTACTCACACTGTTTTTGTTGTCGTTGTCATTGCCGTTGTACTCACTTAGATACTTGAACAGCGCAGCTGTTGACTACAACAATTTCCAGCCAAAATATCCTCTATCCTTCCTTCCTCTTTGACCACGCATTTTGGGGTATTCTTTTCTGTTCTTTTCTTTGCCCATTTTTATTTATTCTCTTTGCTGTATTTTGTTATCTCGTTCGTTGTTGTAATGTGTACACACTTTCACTTTATTCGCCTATCAATCGACCTATGTGCGTAAGTGTATGTGTGAGACAAGGACGACTATACACGGGTCCTGTCTTTGCCGAGTGTGGGTGTGTGTGACATGTTGTGCGTTTACCACCACCATGGTCGCCACGGTCCCCGTCGCCACCAACAAATATGTATGTTGGAACCCAACCATCGTGGCTGGGTCGGTCGGTTCGGTCTTTTCTCACTACTGCGTCGTCGAGCAAATGCGTTACGAATACGCAACACGGGTACGGGTTACGACGGTATCTTCTTCTTGGTTCGTTGGCTATTCTTAATACGTTTACGCTTTTGCTTCTCTATACATATTGTATTTCCTTTCGTCTGCACACCATCTGCACACACACAAACATTTGCACACCTCGACAACGAAAGCGTGACAAAAAGAAAATAATCAAAAACGCCAGCGACAATGTCTTAATGTGTACTTCTTTTTTTGAAAACGGAATTTGTGCAAGAAGCAGAAGAAAGGAAGTGATGAAGAAACAAAACACTCAAACAGGATACAACAACACAAAAACAAAAGTGAAAATAATTTAATGTTTATATTGTTAAAATAGAAAAAAAGTGAAAAAGAGAGAACAAAAAAAAACACAAAGAGCAAATTACAAATAAAGTTTAAAAAAAAAAAAATGTGCAATAATTTAAAGCAAAAAATATTTTGTAAGAAATATATAAAAACAAATGTGATCCTGGCCTCAGTTATCAAACGGGCTGGTGAAATTGCCTTGGAAATTTTTTTTACGTCAATCGCCTTTTTAATTTAACCAATAAAGTGCTGTTGTAGTTTTCTTAACAATCACAACAAATAAACAAATGTATGTGCCTCCAATTGGCAAATTTGTGTAAAAATCTTTCAAAAATACTTATATGTGTGTACACTGAATTTATGTGTATACATTTGTCGCAGGATACAATCAACCTATACCGCAACAAAAAATTTATTGTTAAAATAGATAAAGCGTACATCAAGCGTACGAAATGTTAAAATGTTAAAATGGAAAATTAAAAGTTGTTTACAAAATTGTCCACATATCTTCGAATACCAAAACGTTGTGCAGTGAAGTTAAAATAAATTGAAAGGAATGTTTTTAAGTCGTTCTGTAACCTTCATAGATCTTCTTAGTATATTGTGCTAATGATATTTGTTTTGCGTCCATAGAATCTCCAAATAAAAGTACAAGATTACTATATCTGAAATTATGTGACGTCCAACGAAATTGTACTAAACGAATGATCGCTGAAATATTATAAAACAAGTGTAGTTATATATATGGTTTTGTAAAAATAATAAATTTGACAAAGGCGTGACTAAAAAAATAAACAACTCTAGAATTTTGAGGGCTACAGACATTGAGATCTTTCACAAATGTCGAAAATAAACACAGATGTGCGTGTTTCTTTGTCCAGTCGGAGCGAACAATCTGTTTGTTATTGAATTTGCCTTTAAACTTGGGCCTGGTTTATCCAAAACTACTCGTTCAATTACATGAACTACGAACACGTCTTTACTTACTTATAGGATGGTGGTATCAAATGTAGTAACGTTCGTGGCATGCACTGTACAAACTAATAAAACTGTTTATATTTACTTACTTAGATGACACTTTTCCTTAGCTTCGAAAATTACTGATTATATGCTGCACATAAGAAAGCATTATATGCCAAGTTCTGCATGATTCTCTTCTTCTACACCCGTCACAGAGTTCATTGTTGCAATCTTTTCGAGCCGAAACATTTTTAGTCATACATACACCAATCAACGCATTCGGTATATTGTGACGCGCTTGACTACGTCGATGTCATTATACAGCTCATAATCACTCTCCGTTAACGATTATGAGTCAATATATTTTAGAGGGTTTTTGCGTCTCGATTCGTCTGCTTGATTCAATACCCAGGATTCTGTAGCGTTAGTTTCAAAATATAGCATTTCTCCGAAAATAAGAACCTTTAACCTAACTAACTTATATTTGATTTTCAACGGGAAAAAATGAAGCCCACTTTTCCCCACGCCGTTTTTTTAATAAACTGAAATCATGGAATGTGTACTTTCGATAAAAAAAAATTTCAGAAATTGCCGGAACAGGAAACCATCTGCGGTTGTCTGTTCAAATTTGGTACATACACTTTCAAGACAAAACAACAAATGCATGCCTCATTTTATCATAATCGGACACTATCACCATTCAGAGCTTGGATAGGAACAATATCAGGAGACATTTTATTTTAATTAAATTTTGTATCTTAATTTTGACAATAAAATGGCTGGTGCCAGCATTCCATGATCTAGAACAACTCCTTATAATTTATGCACAAAAATGTAAAAAGCCCAATGTCCAGCGTCCCAAACGAGTAGGATCTTTGTTTGTTGAATCTGACAATTTTGTCTCACAAATTCCATCAGTATATCTAAGAAGGCTGCAACAACATCCCACAGCTTTCACCTAATGGTGTCTTTATCATGCCGTGCCACTCATGTTTACTGCAGCTTTTCTCTTTATCATCTTCATGATTATTTAGTAGAGATTACACGGTATGTTGTCGCCTTGCCTATGGCGTCGTCTTGCAAACAATGGGTCTGAAAGGTACTCATTGAAAAATTGGCATCGGTCACGATCATTCTGCAAAGGCGTATCAGCTTAGTAAGAATACCAAATTCAGTCATGCTTTGAAGTAATATCTGTCGTATCGGGATTTCCAAAACAGCATTATAATTAACTCAAAAATTAAGTTTTTTGTGTTATGTCCTTCTTGCGATACGTGTCGTTCTACTTTTCTTGTGTCTCTTCCAGGATTTGCCGTAGTATTAATATCTGGTCAGTTGTTGATTTTTCAAATCATACTGATAAGGTCCAATCAGTTTGAATGATACTGGATGTAGTCTTTTACATAATATTTAGGACCTGCGCTGTATAAAATACGAATCCCGCGTTAGTTGAAGTATATTTTTAAACAATATCTAGTGAGAAAGTTTCAGTTGGGCAATACGACTTACATATACCCTCACACTTAGTATAACATAAAATTTTCTTTTATATTGATATAATAACTCGATTTCTAAAGTGGGCGAAGTGGTACCAGAAGGGGTTCGGCTAGACTTCCAGTTTTTCGCTCCAAAACTTTGTCCTGTTATAGCCTAACAAAATACAGAGTTTGGGCACGATCATGTCGAGTGTATTGATATTATTACTCCAGCTACAAAGTGGGCCGAGTGGTACATTTATATGGGAGGTACCTGAAGGGGCGTGTCTACACTTCCAGATTTTTTTCCTCCAAAAATGTATCCTGTTATAGCTTTACTAAATACAGAATTTGGGCTCGATCGCCTTGTATTGATTTTATTACTCCATCTCTAAAGTGAGCGGAATGGCACATTTGTATGGGAGGTGCCAGAAGGGGCGGGCCCATGTAGCCCATTTGCAATCCTGTAAGCAGTTTTGGGGAAATATTAACTCGTGCCAAATTTCAAAACATTTCGAAAGTTATCGTGCGTACCAGTCGGACAGCCGGACAGCCAGACAGACGGTCATGGCATGTCTAAAGTGACTAAAGTGACCTTTAATGTACTTTTTGATACAGTAATGTACTTTCATTGTATTAAAAACGCATTTTTGATGCAATTAAAGTTCCTTTAAAATCAATAAAAGTAGCCTTTGATAGAATAAAATTTATTTTTGTAAAATAAAAGTACTTGTTGCTTCAATAGATATACTCAGACGTGACCCGTTGTTGGACGTGCTGGTATGTAGACTTAATTTTCGGAGCGATGGACGAAGAACACTTTTCTTTCTAGTGCCACTTTGTAGAAAAGCCGGACACCCCAGTTGCATATGCATAAATCATGATCCTTATTAAGATCCTTTCGTTACGTCTTCTTTGTGTTTTCATAGCCAGTATAAGACCTGAAGGCGGGTGGCTGGCGTGAGATGAGTGATATAACTTTCACTAAATTTAAATATCTCCTATGTGACGTTTTGGTTTATATTAAAAGCGGGCTCAATATAACTTCTTGTAGAAATAAGATACATTTTTTAATGCTCGATATCTCGGCGGTTTAAAAAAATATTGAAAGATTGTTTGGTTTGCTTAGTTATTCAGCTATAACTCAAGAACCACTAATTTCATTCTTTAGCAGAAATGTAGCTTAGGCTTAAGTAAATAATTTTCAATTAATCGTCGTTTATAGAGTTTTTTCATAAATTTTCCCCAAATAACTTCAAATTTCTGGCCATAGACAGTAGGGCGTTTCACAAAAACCATTTTGCATTTCTTGAAGCGGAATATTTAAGCTTGTGATCTAAAGAAAATTTCGAAAACTTTTTGGGATTTTTTCAAGATGGGTATGTGGTCGCTGAAATAGATTTTATGAAAAAAATGAGGTTATGGAGAAAAAATTTTTATATTATTTTTTTCTGGTGCTTTTTGTTCACACAACTAAACAATTCTCTACTAAAGGATCCGTTCCCACGACAAAAAAATTATTGGTGTGAAAAAGTATTATTATATTAAGGACGACTTTTATAGTCTAAAAAGTGAAAAATTATTTTTCCTAGATTTCAAACTCCGATAACTTGAAAAGTTTTCAACATTTTTTTATAATGTGAGATTAGAAAGATAACACAGTGCAACAGTTAAAAAAATACAAAAACGGGATAGTATAGGTTCGATTCTACAATCGAAGGGTAATAAAACCCTATACTCAGTTTGGCGAGATTGGTGACCAATTTTTTTTTATGGGCCCCTAAAGATTTTCAAAATCAGTGAGCCCCATGAAAAAAGGTGTGATCAGTTTTTGTCCAACAGCTAACTCACACTTCGTGATAGCGCTTAACTGTATTCGGCAATAATGTAGCTGGGAGTTTTGCGCACTAACTTTATTAACAAATTATGTCAAAAAGGTTGGTTATTCCTGCCCTTTTTCAAAAAAAAAATTAAGTAGAATTTATTATTTTTTCACTTTTTTGAGCATTACTTTGAGGGAGTCCAAATTTTTCTCTAACACTGTTCGCCAAAATTGTAGCCCTGGTAAAGATAAACAACTTTCGTGAACATATCAATCCAATCTGAACGTGTCTAGGCAACCTAAATAGATCATAAAGTCCACGTTGATACAGGTTTTTCGAACCTTTACGCACTTATAAGCCAGTAACGTGGTTGAATATCAACCGATTTTAAATTACTCAGTGGATTTAGAAAGAAGAGACTGCGGCCTTTCCAACCATATATATAGTTATATTGGCAACTTGTCATATCTTTTTGTTTTTTGCCTCGAAATTTTAAACATTTGTAATTTTTTCACTATTTTTAAGTGTGATGAAGTTTGTAGCCCCTATTTTATAAGGACACCCTAATGTTTACTACTTTATTCAGAAAGTGCACGCTTTCACGACGCATATGTGTTTGTAAAAATCGGTTGTATGAACAAAAAGATCCAGAAAAAAATAAGAAACAATTTTTTTCAAAATCTAATTTTTTTTGATAAAATCTATATCAGCAACCCCATACCCATCTTCAAAAAATCCTAAAATTGTTTCGAAATTCTTCTAGATCACAAGTCTTAAAATTTCGCTTCAAGTGTTACAAAAATCGCAAAAAACGCTTTAGGTGAAACGACCTAATATACAGGCAGTCTCATCTGTGATAAGTAGAAAACTGGTCATTGCATATGACGAGTTGACATATGATACTTGCTATATATGTATGTAGTATTTACAACGTATGAGTAATATCAATTTTATGCGGATTATATATTAATCATTCGCACTTCGTTTCGATATTGTGCATTTATAGTTTAATTGAAGATTTCATTCGATATAATTATTCCAATTTAATTTTTTACATGGATATATTAATAGAAATTATTCACCTGAGCATTGCAAAAAAAAAAACATAAAATGTCATCAACAAAAAGTTTGGTCTGATAATGTCAAAAACTTTAATGGTTTTACCATACTGGCCTAGTAACTTAACCCCTGACTTCGAATTTCTAGTCCCACCCCTCCAGATGGGCTGTTGCACTGTGTTATTGAATATAATTTCGTTCCAGTGGCTGACTCGGCCGGCTGGCTGCGCTGTTACGCCTTCTGTTATACCAATTTTCCAAGACCTTGTTGATGGTTTCGATCTACAGCTCATGGATTGCTTAGATGATATTGGCCTTTAGTGCAAATATCGTTTCTGGATTGTTTACATAACAGTGGTCCTTCACGTTTTCTCGCAAAAAATGTACAAAATCGCAGCTCGGAGGCTGCCAATTGAATTCGCCAAGACGGCTGATAACACGATTTTGGAATTTATTGAAGCGTAAAGCGACTAACTGATTTTTTTCTCAAGGTTTCGAGTAAAAAACAGCTGATTTATAAAGAAATTGTATTTGACCCACCCTGTACAGTTCCTCAAATACTGAATAGGCCAAAGTTACTATCTTTCAAGCTAGAATTAACCACCCAGCAAACAAAATGCTCTAAAATCGGGACTACAGTCGGAAAAATCTTTCGATATCGGATCCGACATCCGGCCAAAAACGTTACTTAAAACTCAAGGACTGGTTAACACAAAGTCTGACCGACGCAGCTAAGGGAAATCTGATGCTATGAACGACATGTCGTACTGACGTCTGAACGATTTCTGATTGTAATACAAGGGAAATTCGACGCGTCGTAACGAAATTGGACCGATATCTCACCAAATATCTGAAGTAATTCGGATGTTCTTGCCGACACGTCGTACCGATTTCTTCCCAAAGTCTTTAAGAAAACATTATCCGTTAACGGATCCGAAATGTGACCGAAATCGTAATTAAAAACTTATGAAGTGGTTGACACCATGTCTGAGGGAAATCTGATGTACAACATGTCTTACCTATGTCTGAATGTAAATCTAAAGAGAAATTCGATGTTTCTTTAATAACAATTAGTTGTTTACTCCGACACAGAATTCCGAAGTTGCTGCGAGCTCAAGATACATGTATCGGAGCTAAATAAATAAAATTATCACGAGTCGCACAGAATTCTGTAGGACATCGGTAAGAAGAGCTCATACAATGTGCAGACGTGTCGGATATCAGCCAGTGTCAGAGCCTTTGGTTTGCTGAGCGTACTCAACCACAAAATTTCATTGAAATCAGTTTGGAGATTTCAGACTTTTCGCCTGTACGAACAACAGTGATTTTTTATTTTGAAATTTCTATCAAAAAGTGTATTAAGAATTTCTAGATCAAAAATGTTCCATTATGAATTTTTTACTATAATTTTGTTCAGTACCGAAAAAAATATGAAAAATTTTATACATCAGTAACACAGATGTAGCTTTGCTGAGATCTGTTTCTAAATTTTACATGACATGTCATTCCTTATAATTTTATGCCTTAACCTGCTTTACTTCCTCAACTACATTAAATGCCTAGAGTATTATGCACAATTTCCTCTTGGCGGCACGAGTGATAGTAATTGGTTAATAATTTGCATCAAATATTTGGCCATATTGTTTATCTGCCAGTTTCATACAAACAAAACACACTCCAAATTTATTATTGCTTTGGTATTGTATAAACACAATAATTTGTGGCCTAAGTTGAAATTCTTGACTTTCAAATTTCATTAAACAAAGTAACGCACTGCTGCGTGATTATAAATAACCAAATAGAGACAAAGTGCAAATTGAAAGCAATGACAACAACAACAACAACTGATGCTTAATACAGAAATTGTTATTTATAGTTGTTGCTATATTGTGTATATTTTGTTTTTTTACAAAAGGATATCCTACGACTATGACAAGGAATGTGTTCGTTCTCCGTGTCTGTGTGTGTGAGAGAGAAAGTCCATAGAAAACTCTCTTCTTAGAGGGCTGGCTGACATGTTTTACTTTCATTGTACCCAAAACATGCCGTTGTTGTGTTCTTCTTGTGTTTTTCATACATTTGGCTTTCAATGAACGAAAATAAAATTGAGAGAGAGAAAAAAACAGCACAGAAAGTGTAATAAAACTAAATTATTAGATTTCGTTTTCTCGTTCATTTTCATTACAACACTTTTGCGTTTTCATTTCGTATTGGTACAAAAAAAAACAACAACTCTGTTAACTCCACAAAAAAACCTTAAAAACACACACAACAACACATGTCACATACATACAAGTGTGTGTGTGTGTGACTGTAAAGGACTTTATGGCCAACAAGGCTAACAGTGTATGTGTGACAAAAGATGAGAATGGCACACAATAAAAAATATTGTTCAAGGTTGACAATAGTAAAGCATAATTGAAGAGAACATGGATGGATGACTGCTGCCATAGTGTGTTTGTACTGTGTGTGTGTGTGTGTGTGTGACCGTTTTGCCGAATCCTACAAAAAGGCCAATAACAGTCGTACCAAAATGGAATTAGGCGAAAACTCACTTAAATTTTTTTCCCCACACCAAAAAGCACACAACGGATGTGATAACCAAAAAAGAAAAACTAAGACCTAGTAGCAGCAGCAATATGTATTTCTTTCATGTCCTTTTGTATAGCATTTATTTTGGTATTTTGTTTTATTTCGGGTGTTTTGTATTGTACTCTTTTTTTTTTTTGTTTTTGGATTTTCATTTGGAGTTTCGCTTGGTCGCTCCCTCTCTCTCGCGCTTTTTTTATCATTTTATCTCTCTCTCTCTCTGTAATTGCCATAAATTTCAGTTGGTAAATTAAATTTTCATTTTGTTTTCAAAGTCATAAATGTATGCTTTCTTATGGCATTTTTCTTCTAGTTCTATTAACGATGCGTTGTTGTTGCCATTCAGTTTTATGAAAATTTATGAACTTAGCGGTGTTGTGTATATTTATGAATTTTATAGAGTTTGTAGTTGTTTTTCTCTAACATTTTGAAAATTAATTAGTGTTTGTTGTTACCCTATTTCCAGTTGCATTTGACATCTCCCCCACCAAAAATGTCATTATAATTTCCTTGTAAACTTGGCGCTGTCATTTTGCAAATTTTGCATCCTTTCACGTCTACTAGTTGTGCAAAAGGTTGTCCTTGATGAACTCGTACGATTGCCTATCTTTTGCGGTTTATTAAGAGTTTTGTGTTTTTTTTTCTCGGTTTTCAAACGGAAATTAAGTTCCTTTCGGGTTTCTCTTTCGCATAAATGTATCCTGTTTGGCGTTCAATTTCATTCAACTAGGAAAACATTTGAAAATTCCCCCTATATTATCAGCTATTGATTTTGATGATGATAACTTTCATCAATATGTTGTTGTTGATGGTTGCTGTGGCTGTTCAATATTGTCCCCAAATTTTAGTTTTTTTTTTTAGCAATTTAAAATATTTGGTATTAAGAACAATATAAAGGATTACGTACTAAACTCCTGCGATCGTTTATGAATTTCAATGATCGTTTTTACTCTAAAGTTTAGCGGCGCAGGTTTTCAAAATCATGTGAATACCAATTTTGAAAAAAAAAAATCTGTAAATATTCCATGTATTCGATACCAAATTTAATACTTCATATCCTTCCCCTTAAACTCATCAATTTTTATTATATTTTGCTCCAATTGCAGTTGTAGTAAGTGGTCTTGTTTCGCTTTTCATTAATGTCAATGTCGGTTATAGTGACATGAGCATTTTACCATCTTCCAATGTGAAATAAAAACACAAATTTCTGATAGAGATGTTGTTAAACTTAATTAGATTTTGGAAATAAAATCATAACATTGAGCAATGGCGAAATTACATTATTATCAGTTTTTCTCCCCCCACCATCGTCTCTCCCGATGGACGGGATGCAGCAGTGACTGCGTAATATTGTGAGAACTGAAATGGGATGAAGGAATAGACAATGCACTACGATATGATTAAATACGTGTGTTCATATTACATATAGCGATTTATTCCACCAGCAAAAAAAACTATTTTTTCTCATAAAATTAATTTTAAAAGCTTTAAATGTCAATGTTGATTCTAAAAGAGAATCCTTGTTCTAGATATCTTAAACAATTCGAAGAACATTTAATCCTTTTACATTGTTCATAACAAGGACTTGAATGAAATACAATTAATACAATGTTTACCGTAGTCATAACTCCGTCACTAGATAAACTCATTCGAGAAACTATGAAAAATGATTGCTTGCGCTTTGAAGCTGTATCATATTGACAATACAGATGTACATAAGATATGCAGACATTATCATTGTACGATTCAGGCTTACTTAGTTGTTCATTGTCTTTGTAACGTTTGCAATTTTAATTGGGTATATGGTAAATTCTTGAAATAAATGGTTTCGATCTCATCACGTCGACCATCTTACAAAATTTACAAGGAGAATAATTGAAATAGAATATTCACAACTGTTGTTGTTATAATTAGCCTTAAAAACAACTTGACAACATTTGCATTTATATCTTAGTGTCTAAGACAGAGGCCGAAATTATAAGGGAATTGCATTCGTTTCAAACTTGTGCGCACCGTCTCCAGTCAGTCCTACCAAACAGCGTCAGTGATTCCTCCACCAGGTCTTGATAGAATATCTTTCGCGCTGGAGATTCCTCATCCATCCTCACGACATGACCTAGCCAGCTTAATCGTTGCACTTTAATTCGCTTGACCACATCAATGTCGAGGTATAACTCGTACAGCTCGCAGTTCATCCGAATCCTGAACTCGCCGTTTACAAAAATGTGTCGATATATTTTGCGGAGTGGTATTTTCTCAAACACCGCCAGATGAGCTGAATCCTTCTATTAGTATTTGGTACAGTTGAACTTTAGTGGTTCGAGATAGGGGGTTTATATAAAGTGCTCGCGTAGCCCAAAGTAGCACCTGTTGGCGAGCACTATTCTCCGTTTTATTTCTAGGCTGATACTGCTGTAGTTATCCACGGCGGATCCGAGGTACATGAATTCATCCACTACCTCAAAGCAATAGTTCTCAACGTTCACGCTGTATCCCTAAAGGGAGGACACTATGTTCGATGATTCCATTAACTTCGTCTTGCCCTCATTTACTGCCAAACCCATTTTCGCTGACTCCTTTTCAACAGATGAGAAGACATCTGTGACTAAATATGGCGCCGTAATGTTTACCGCTGTTTTCCTTAACACCTTCTCCATCATTATGCTATATATTATCTTTGCCATTTCGAAGAGAGGATTTGGTATTCGAAAGGGTACACCGGCAGAGACGGATTATCTTTCTAGGGATATCGAACTCAGATATCCGTCCTATAGTCGATGCCTGCTGAGACTATCGATAGCAGCTTTGTAATCGACAAAGAGGTGGTAAGTGTCGATTTGCTTTTCTTTGGTTTTCTCAAGAATCTGGCGTAATATATATATCTTAACCATCGTAGATTTTCTTGGTCTAAAACCGCACTAATAAGGTCCAATCAGGTTTTCCACCATTGTCTTCAGACCAGTGAACGGCAGCCCAATACAACCACAATATGTGATTGCCTTGGAGTTGCTCTCTTCCCTCTCTCACTGTAGTGAAGGACATTGTTATATTATAACATATAAATCCAGGAAATAATTGATAAATATTACTGTCGTGCGCTTGGCAAAGTACATTAACGTATTAGAATTCATTTTTACCGAAGAAATGCATTTCTTTTATTGCCGTGCAAACAACAAGCGTCGGACGAATGCTCAAGTCAAACTGAAATGCATTCAGTTTGTTTTCGTTCAATGTGTGAGCGAATACGTTTGTGTCTCTCGCGCCTATGGGCTACATTATGCCGTTGACTGTTTAGACGTTCACACCTTATGCTAGAGAGGACCTTATACGCTATCGGTAAGAGGCTAATTCCACGGTAGTTTTCCCACTCACTACCTTTTTTTGTAGATAGGATGTAGTACACTGAGATTTCAATCCTCGGGCATCCTCTCCTGAAGCCAAATAATTTCTATGAGCTGTTGCATGCTTAAAACAAGCTCTTCTCAAACCACCTCAAACAACCCGGCTGGAAGACCATAGCCCCAGCGGCTTTATTGTTAGTTAGGCGGGATATGGCGGTTTTTATCGGAGGGGTTCGAAGGGGAACACTATGTTGGCATCTCGTATTGATACAGAGTCTTCAGCGACAGAGTTTTCATGCATCAATAGGCTGCAGAGTGATCTTTCCATATTCTCCGTATGCCTTCGGAGTTAGTAACTTTAGGCGGGATATGGCAGTTTTTATCTAAGCTTGGTTCGGAGGGGGACACTCTATGTTGGCATCTCGGATTGATACAGAGTCATCAGCAACAGAGATTTCAGACATCAGTAGGCTGCAGAAGTGATCTTTCCATTTATCTTACTCTTCCATTTATCTTCTGGTAGAATTGTCGGGCTTCACCTCTGTTCTTGCATTCTTCAATGAATACATTATTCCGCTCCTTCAGCTCTTATTTTATTCGCCTAAAGAGTCGAGTCGCCTCTTCTCCATGTACTTTTCTGAACAGCTTGCGTTGCCATGGGCTGCAGTTTGTCGCTGTATGCAGCACTTTGTTTGCGTGTGGCATTGCGGCATTCGTCATCGTACCTGACATTGTCGTTTAAGGGCTTTACATACCCCAGTACCAATGGCGTAGTCCTTCCCATCATGTGGGCAATATATTGCTATTGCGTGCTACTATTTTCGGGAGTTAAAGCATCACGAGGTAGTTGAGTAAGTTGGTTGGAATAGTCGTTGGCTATCTCCCTGGTCTGGAGTTTAGCGATGTCCAGCTTTCTCTGTGCCTGATTACGCAGGGTTTTCGCCCTGCTTAGCCTAGTAGGCCCCTTCATTGCAGTGAGGTGGTGATCCAAGTTGATATTCGCACCCCTGAACACTCGTAAGTCTAAGATTCTTGACGCGTTCGTTTCATCAATTACCACATGATCTATTTGATTTCTCATAAATTGATTGGGAGATATCCATGATGTCTTGTGAATGTTTTTGTAGTTAAATCGTGTGCCGGTAATTACCATGTTCCTTGCTGCAGTGAAATCAATCAGTCCGATTCCATTTGGCGATGTATTAATATGGGCTAAAGACATTCTCCCGGCCTATTTTGGCATTAATATCTCTCTGCACGATTTGAACATCATGGCCCAGGCTACTGTCATATTTTTCTTCAAGTAGTATTCGTCTTTGACCTCGTCAGTTTTCTTCTCCGTCGTATCATGAGCACATATCAGGGTGATGTATCACTCTTATGGTGGCGATTCGTTCACTGACAGGAGTAAACCTAGAGACCAGGTGTCGTAGTCTCTTGCCAACCACAAATCCACAACCAAACTCATTCCTATCCGCTTGGCAGCTGATATAAACTCTTCAAGAACATCCGCCCGTTGAATAGGGGTATCTAGTCAGTAAAACGTTTGCGGTGGTCGTCAACATTTTGGGGGGTTCTTTTTCTGTTAATTCTCTTTTTAATAACTGTCATTATACTGGTGGCGGGTGGCAAGCCCTGTCTACCAGATTCCGAATTTTATTCCTACTGCCAGGATTCATATCAGCCGCTCTTTCTGAGACAGACTCTGACCAGGAAGCCGCCCAATATGGAACAGACGCTATGGATTTTTTGTTTGACTAGGGGAACCACGAAGACATCACCGCTCTGGTCGGGGACTTCTTATTAATCGAAGTTAACCAAGATATCTGTAGGCCGTTCAGCTATCCGACACCTGCTGCACGAGCTAGCCTTACGGGGAATCTCTTCCTACGATTAAAAAGAATATTCTCGGAAATTTTCGGAACCAAAAAAACTATATTCCAAATTGTATGAAAATTTAAGGATAAAACAGTTTTTGGTGGGCGTGTCCGAATTTTATGAAACTTGGCATGCATCTATTGTTTATTCCGGAAAATAAACTTAATAATATAAAATTAAATAATTTTAAGACGTGGTTGGCTAAGAAAAATGTGAACACTTATGGTGGCATAGGCAGGCCTGACCGATTTTGGTTTGATTAAAATTTTTGTTAATTTAGTCAATAAATGCTCGGTGTCAACTTTCAATGTTCTAGGACCACTTCTTATAGCTTTTGCATAAAAATGTATGAAGCCACCTTCACCCATCTATAGCTGAAAAAGTAAAAAAAAAATATAGTCAACGGTAATTTTTAGATACCACACTAAGTTTATCAAATGTCGGTTCAATGAAGTCGAATTTGCCATAAAACTCAACATTAATTTTGAACATTTAGGCCTCTATGGCCTAAAATGTGAAAACAAATTGTCACATATTAGGTTCTTATGGTGATGAACTTTGAGAAATACTTTTGGATATAAGAGTTAAAGTGACAAGAAATAAGTAAATACATTAGAATTCAAAATTAAACTAGTTGCAGTTGTTCATTAGTTGATATAATATTATACCAACTATTGCTACGGGTCTTTTTTTTTTTAAAGAAGGAAACACAAAACCTTTAAACGCAATATTGTAATGCAAATAGACGCATTTGTCTCCATGTCTCAAAATAATGCGACACTTAACCAGATCGTTACAGCTAATTTGTTAACTTTTAAGAAAGAAAAGAAATAAAAGAATTTCATTAGAAGAGTTTTAACATTACAACAGCACTTCCAGTATATGTTATTATAAACTATTATTTAAACATATTTTTTTTTTTTTTGTTATTCGCCTAATTGAAAATATTTAGTTTCATTTCCTACAACTGAATTAACGAATGTTTTCCCCTTTATGCCAGTGTTACCATATCAACTGAAGCTACATCATTAATTTCAAATCTATATAATTTATATAAACTAACAACAACAACAAACTATATAAATATTTTCACAACCACAAAATTTATAGTTATTGAATAAAATAAAGAAAAAAAACCGTTACCAGTATGAAGCAACAAAAAGTGGTTCTTGGAATACGTATAAAACCCAACTGCCAAATATCAAAATATTTTTTATAAAAATTAACAACAACCAACAAATAAAGAATAATACAAAATCAAATAGATAATAATAACAACGCTAACGGAAAACCTATAACAACAGAACTATGAATAGAACCAGAACAGCGCTAAGCGTAACAAAAGAAACCACTACAAGAACAACAACAAAAAGTGTTATGTAATATAGCAACACGCTAACACACGCATATACAAAAAGTAGAAAATTAACAAAAAACCAACCAAAACAAAAACGCCACGCCAGAGGATATAGCTTCGTAACGCAACCAACAAAAGGATCTAAAACAAAACATATTAAATATGCATTTAAGATAATATCAAGCCCCCACTTTTTTTCTTATATACTACTACTACAACAACAACAAAACACAAACAACAACCAAAAATCTATAAGAATTATTTTTTCTTCCTTTAACAATTTACAACAACTGCAACACCTACAAATCTTCAAAAGTACCTTCAATTACAACAAAAAAGAAAAGAAAACCAAACCAAACAAATTATTTATATCTTTAAGATAAGACAACAACAGCAACAAAATTTGGAAATCATCTTTAAGAAATTTAACAACAATATCAAACTATCTGATATCAAACTATCAATATCATTTATTACAAAAAAAAATTATTTATACAACGGAAAAATAACCAAACAGGGAACGGCAAACGGATTATTTACTAACTCTGACATCTCAATGGAAACCGGTAAACCCCTACAAAGATTTTTGCACTTTTCTCACACTTGGCTTAAAATTTTGACAAACTACTACTGGCCATTGTCTATCATCTACACTTGTTGATCTCCAGTCCAGACCCCGATCTATCATCACAACACAGTGGAGCGTCTAAGCAGATTAGAAGCTGACACGCTGGCTTAAAAAACTATACCTTATTTTTCGACCGGTTAATCAAAATTTTATAAAATTTTGGTTTTCTTTATTAACTACAAAACTACAACCAAAAAATTGGCGAAGCTGCAAATACCTCCTACCTGTTCATCATCAACCATTTCTCGCATAGATTTCATCGAAAGATGGGGCCTTACACCGGTCTTGAGGCCACGACAGGATCAACCATTGAGCGGTGAAAATCTCTCACAGGAATCGCCCCCTCTTCTGCGTGATAGGTAAATAAAAATTAAAATGCATGTTTGTTATGGATTATGAGAATTTGTTAATACATGCACGTGTGTGTGTGTATGTATATGAATTGAACTTAATTATATTGTTTATGAGGCCAATTAAGTGTATAGTTGGTTGTACTAACAGTTCAAAAGTAAAATTAGTGGAGTATTCAATACCAAAGTACAACACAAGATTATGGGAGTCAATTCTGAGAACTGCACGTGAAAGTAGCCCAAAAAGGAAGAAGTTCTGCATCATTCGTTTTGTCAAGTTACATGCCATAATAATTTAATATCGATTTGAAGTTAGCAGGTATCGTATAGGGAAATTTGTCACGTTTTAGGCTATTTTGTTATATTGTTATATGGTGGCGTATGATTATCATAAGTAATATTCCACGTAAATCATACGCCACGAAGTACAACAGTTTTATTGTAACTGCTACAAAATAAACCCAGTTCAAAATCATTAGATGAATGGAAAAGTGAAACTGTTGCTAATCGGACTAGTTGTTCTATAGTTATGTCAAACAAAAGAGCCTAAAATGTGACAAATTCCCCTATACGATACTTACTAACTTCAAATCGGTATTAAATTATTATGGCATGTAACGAATGATGCAGAACTTCTTCTTTTGGGGCTACTTTCACGTTCAGTTATCAGAATTGAGTCCCAAATCAATGAGCTGAAAAATGTCGTACTGTGTATGTCTTTCATAACTTTTACATCAATTTGGTGAAGGATGATACGTCGTAAATGGGCAGAAACATTGTCAATAACATTATCTAGCCTATTGCCACATTTTAGTATGTTGGGCCAATACAAAAACTGAAATTGATATCTGGCAACCGCACTTTTTATATAATTTGGTAGAAAAAATTAAAAAAAACATTTTGGTTCCTTGAGATTCTTAGTTGATATCAATGTTTCTCTAGATTTTTTTTATTGAGGATGCTTTATCACTTGGCGGCAACCATCTTGTAATACTATCAGTGCACTATTTATAAACAAATACTCTTAAATTATAATTTAAAATCCCTTATTATATGTGACACTAGCTTTCCCGGCTCGCGTTGTTTCAGCCGTACTTACGATGAATATTCTTACGAATTTAAGCAATTTAGGTAAAATGCAAACGCTTCATAAGACGAACGTACATTTATGTGATTGCAGCTTTATCCCATTGGTCTAAATTATTGTACCGATTTAGTCGCTTTTTATCCCTAAGAGTATAAATTTCAAAAGATATATTCGTATCGCACAATTACAATGGACTGGTACCCCCTCTAGTTCTATAGGAAGCCTGCCCATATATAATTAAAGCTGGGTGATGGTACCAGTTTTATCCCTTTTCGGCCTTTTTTCCCCTTAATGTTCGAATTTTTAAAACCCCCATCTAAAAACCCCATTAGACGGCTTTCTAATTCTATAGGGAGCAAGTCTAATAAATGAACGAAAGTACTATTAATATTATAAAGAACGAATTTGGAAAATTACTTCATATCACACAACTAAAATATTCACTTACATTTTTGGCTATACCTTTAGTTATTTTTATCCCATTTCGATCTTTTTTACGCCAAAAATTTACAAATATCGAAAACCCTCCTGGCTTTATTCTAATTCTATAGGAAGCAAGCCCATATAAGTAATCATGGTTATATTATTAGCCGTTTGGTCTGAGCAACAGTAACATATTTATCCCTTTTCGATTTTTTACCCAAAAATATCGTATTCCAAAAAAACATTCAATCCAATTTAATAGTGATTGTGCCCATATCAATTTTTGCGATTATAGCATCAGTCGATTGGTCTGGGTGATGGGACATGATTTATCCCTTATTGGTAATTTTTACACCTAAAAATACGAATTTCCAAAAATCCATTCTGTTTACACGAAAAGGGGAAAAACAACCCAAAATTGTATCATCCTATCTACACCCATGTCACCCAATCATTTAGTCAAGCAATTTTTTTTATATGTATATATTATAAATATGTTATTACAATCGCTCTATTAAAGGGGCGTGGCACTGCCCATTTCCCAGCGAGACGTAATCCTCCATATACCGTTTACATATGTAGCAAATCTCATCTTCATACCTTTAATGGCTTGTGAAATATGACCGATTGAAATTTTGGATTGTGTGGGCGGTGCCACGCCTCTTTGTCTATTAATTTTTTCATAAACGCCCTCCGAACAGTACTACACAGTGAAAATTTCATTGCAATCGGTTCATTTATTTCGCCCAGATAACGATTTTTTCAAAAGGGGCGTGGCACCGAGCGAGACGTAATCCTCTTTGTATCAGCAACATATGTAGTAAATCTCATCTTCATACCTCTAATGGCTCTGACCGATTGAAATTTCGGTTTGTGTGGGCGGTGCCACGCCTCTTTGTCCAATTATGTTTTCACGTAGCCTATGACAGAGGCCCTATGGACATTATCAAACAATTTAACTTAAATTACAATCGGTCCAATTATTTGGCCAACATAACTATTTTTTAAAACGGGGTGTGGCACCGCCCACTTTCCACAAACAAAGTATTTTTGCTTATACGACCGATATACGTACCAAATCTCGACTTCGTACATACAATGGTTTAAAAAATACAGCCATTTTAAAATTCCAGTTGTGTGGGGCGGTGCTTCGCTCATTTTACCCCTTTGCAGTACGAATTTTCAAAAATCCCTCCTTAGTGCGCGCCCACGTCATAAAGTAAGGTACATTCTTCCACTGTTTTAGCTAAAACCGTTTGGGCTGAGGAGTGATCAGTCAGTCATCCAAGCCTTTTATATATATAGATTGATATTTTACTTCCATTGGTATGAATTTTAAACAGAAAGGCCCGAAATACCATTCAGCATTACCAAAATGCTTGCTTTTATTAACAATTACACTTCACTATTTGAACGCTCTATTACATTTTCAAATTGAAACATTCATACAAGAACAAATTACTAATGTGTTTTTTTTTGTTCTGTTGTATGTTCAGATTAAATCAAATAAAATGTTTTACATATAAATTCACGCTGCTAACTGCTGCAAAGGACACACAATGTTCGTATTTCGGTGTGTGTTTTTGTGTGTTTAACTCTATATATAATATTATTTCCATCTCCGTTTGCCCCATTGTATTTGTGTATATGTCTAGATGTATTTGTGTTAAATAACATGACACTTTTATTCATTGTTCATCGCTCATTTACATGGACATTCGCACATCGCACTGAATAAAACAAGCAACAAAAACCACACTCTCACTGAGAGAATCTCATGCACATCGCTTTGGCCACATTCCAATATAAATTGCTTCGGCTGCTATGTGTATGTGTGTGTGTGTGCCTATCCTACAGTTATTTGTGTATAATTTGTGCACATCCCCATGTACTCTGAAAGTATACATAGTCCCATATACACATACACACATATATGTGTATAAAATGAGTGTTATTTCCTATGTAACAATTTCTATATTTTTAGTCATTTGCCCTTAGTGACATGGAATTGGAAATGCTATTTATACTGCGACACAGCGTGTCATGTATTTTAGCTTTCAGTTATTTGCATTGTTTACTTTTCTACATTTAAATATAGTATTTGGTTGTGGTGTTTTTTTTTCTGCTACACACTTGTCCAAAGGATTCGCTATAAATATTTCTGTTTTTATTCATTTCACGGTTGGAAATATTTTTTTATATGTATTTGTAATCGGCTTGAAATAAAAGTCGTGTCTCCAGCCATCAATTTGGTGTAAATTGATGCAGCATTGATGTGTAAAGTTTAAAAATTGTATGTGATGTTTTTTTATGTAATTAAAGTGTTCGCATACTACACGTGCAGTAAAGCGATTTCTGCAACAATATTATCTGGAATAACTTCTTGAATTTGAGTGAGTTAACACGATTCTAATTAAAATTTACTAAAAAGGAACTTCAATTTTAACGACTATACCCAACTTTGACTTCTGTAGAAGCATTTACTATAGAAATAACGATTAGTTTTCAATGAAGTCTTATCTACAACAGAATTTTTCCGCATTTAATATAAAGGCAGATGATGATGGCTAAATTGGAACCCTTATCATCCGCATAACAGCGTGCGTATTTTAATCATCACTATCACTTTTTGTACTACAACCGCGGTATACTGTGCCACAAGTACTAGATTTTGGCATATCTTACATTTGACAACATTGTTCATACATCTGTAATGGGGTTTTTTAACAATAACGAAAATTGATCCATGGGGTTGCCTTTGCTCTGTCCTTTAAATTTCTTTGATTGGTTGCTCTATCTTTGGAGAATCATTAGTCTATTGATGACCCGTACACGTATTCGTAGAGTGTCCTGCCACAATATATCCCAGACGCATAAAGGTAGATCCTTGAAATTTGGAATGTAACATAGGTTCCTTTTATGAAGAAGGCGCGCACTTAGTAGGAATTTTTGGAAATTCGGCAGTAGGGTCCTCTCCGGACTGCCTTCGGGGATTAACGCCCCCCGTACCCATAAAGTAAAACTGGTGTTACGGGAGGCCAAGTTCGTCCAAGACAGGTTTGCCTTTGTTGTTATTATTGTCACAGCTGGAGGAAGTAGCATGGGTGATAATTCTTTATACCGATTTTCAATTTATTGGCACTCGATCGGGCATGTAATTCGATTAACATACGACCATTGTTGCCAACTCGGGACCGGCCGTGGCATAGTGGTTAGAACACGCGACTACCATGCGGGAGATCGCAGGTTCAAACCTGGCTCCAGTCATCTTAAAAAATTGTTCTTTCATTGTCGGCTCCCCTCGAATGTTGTCGACATCAACTTCGCAGTATAAGTGTCGAGTCAATCGGCGTGTCTAGTAAGAGCTTCTCAAACAGTGACGTTCGCATTCGTAGATAAACAAGTAGGTGCCGTTAGTTGTGAATCTAAAAATAGAAAGCGTGTTATTTCACAACAACGCGAGAAGCTATCCCATACCTCATTCATGGGGTGCAAAGGGAAATTAAGTTTTCAAGTTAAGTTTGTTGCCAACTCAGTTTCATTCCATTGTAGATAACAAGTTTTGTGTCAAAGGATTGTTAGGTTTTGTTGTGAGTTTTAACCGCCATGGCGCGCCATTGAAGCATCTAGGATAAGTTTTGTTGACTAAAGAACCCGAGAGTATTTAAAAAGTAATTTTTCATCAATGTTGATTTGGCCAGAGCCCGGCCAGAAATCGAACCCGGCACCTTCGGATTGCTTATATAAGCCGCTTCGGTGGTGCCACGTAGCGGCTGTTGCTAATACTAAAAGTTCACGCTAATAAACTAAAACTTGTTGTTCAAGTTATGGAGACCCATGACCCTTAATACGACTACTCTCGTATTCTCATGTGCATCAAGTATTCCTTTTGGTTGACAAGAAAAATTAAGGAGATTAGATAGTTCTGAACCTTTAGCAACGATGTACGTAATACCGCAGAAAAGAAGGTGCATTGTAACGCGGTGTTTATCATAGTAATGGTATACGACTAGTTAATTTAACATGGTTCGTTGAAACTTAAGCTGGTGATCGACTGGTATAAGAGGACTAAACAGAAAGTACACTGTACGGCAATTTTGTTGTTTCTACAGAGTCATTTATGTGATCGGCTTGAAGTATATATTATATGACCTTGGCGAGGTCTTCGGACTTGGTATGTTAATAAAGAATAAAAAGGCTTTTAAAAAGTCGTAATTACTACAGATGATATTGACGTAAGTAAAAGAGGGGTTTAGCCCACCATCTGGTCAGACCGTCAAGGTGATACTAGCTGTAAAACACACACAGAAGTCTGAAAAGGAGGTAAAAAGGGTACCGTCACATAAAGTTCAAAAATTTAAAATGGCTGTATCTCATAAACTATAGTTACGAAGTCGATATTCGATACGTATGTTGGTTGTATAAGAAAAATACTTTTTTGGAAAAAGAGGGCGATACCTTTATATGCGAGGGGGTAGAAAGGGCGTAGTACCGCCCACACAGCTCGAAGTTTGAATTTGCTATATCACATAAACCAGTATTTGGTACACATGTGGGTCGTAAAAGAAAATTAAAGAAGGCGGTTCCATAAATGGACCGATTGTCGGTCAAATAAATGGACCGATTGGAATGAAATTTTTTCTGTGTGTCCTTATCTATATAAAGACATAAATAGCCAATGGGGCGCGGCACCGCCCACACAACCAGTAGTTCAAATGGTCATTAGAGGAATGAAGATAACATTTGCTACATACATATATTAATGGTACAAGGAGGATTATGTCTCTTTTGAAATTATCGTTATATCGACCAATTAATTGCACCGATTGCAATGAAATTTCCATTGTGTGGTACTTAGGGTGATCAGTTCGGTTTTCAAAAACCGGCTACTCGGTTTTTTTCACTCATAAAAACCGTCGGTTTTTTTTAAATCCCTATTTTTCGAATATCGAATAATCCGGTTATTTTTTGTCGAATCTCGGTTTTTTGGCGTTCGATATTTTTTATTTAAATTTATTCATAATTGTGTTAAATGTGTTCTCGTACTTGTTTTTTTCCAGTGTTTTGGAAGAGCAACCTAATTGTTAGTTTTATAAATCTTCCATGTTTAATAAGTCGGCTGAAAAGCGAAAGAAATTACAAATGTTTGTAAAAGAACAATTTAATAAGGAGCTTCAACTTATCCATGATGTTAAGCACCACAGGAATTCTACAACCAATATGGTTTCTCAATTTTTAAAATTACACAAATGTGTGAATCATACTTTATTGGAGTTAGGACTGACACCATTTAGTGAAAATGATATCGCAACTTTGTCTGTGCTTAGTGACACCCTTAAACCTTTGGAAATGTCTATACAAAAACTTTCTGCAAACGCTGATGCTGAAGGTATTTTGAAATTTTTACTTTAACACTTTTCAACAATGCAAAACCAATTATCAATAAATTTATATGCAATTTTCAAAAGACGTATATCAGAACGACGTGTTCAAACCCTGAATACTCTCATTTTGTATTTAAGTACGAGTAAACTCCCAATTAGTGACGCATTTCGAAAATATTCAATATTAAACGCCTTGTACACTATAAGTCCAAATAGTACACTGAGTGAAAGGGCATTTTCAATGTCAAGTTTTATAAAAACCAAAGAAAAAAATAGGTATACACCCAAGCTCTTAAATTGTATCTTATTTCTTAAATGTTACTTTAGGTAAAACTAAAGATTAAATTAAATATATTTATATATAATCAATTATTTACAAATGAATTGTTTTGTTTCGTTTGTCTTTGTTAAAATAACAAACTGATCTCACTAATGTTTTGCAATGTAATTATAATTAAACTAAAAGTTTACTTTTTATAGGTATAATTGATTTGTTTTCTGTTATTTTTTAATAATATTTTTTGTCAAAAATTGTGTTTTAATTTGTTATTTGGCATAATTTTGAAAACCGGATTATCCGGTTTTTTGTGAATTTCAAAAAAAGCAACCGGTTTTTTTTAAATGTCATTTTTCGAATAATTCGAAAACCGGTTTTCGCAAAAACCCGAATAATTGATCACCCTAGTGGTACTGTTCGTAGGACCTCTATTGTAGGCTACATGAAGACATAGTTAGACTTAAGGGCGTAGCACGGCGCACAAAAACCAAAATTTCAATTAGTCATATCTCACGAGCCCTTAAAGGTATGAAGAACAGATGTGCTACATATGTTACTGATACAATGAGAATTACAACTCGCTTGGAAACGGGTGGTGACACGATCCGCTAAATAAAAGGACGGATTACAATGAAATTATTACTGTGTGGTACGGTCCGGAGGTCCTCTATCATAGGCTACATGAAGACATAATTAGACAATGGGTCGTAGCAACGCCCACATAAACTAAAATTTCACTCGGTAATATCTCACGAGCCATAAGTGGTATAAAGATGAGATTTGCTACATATGTACAAGGAGAATTACGACTCGCTAGGAAAGGGGCGGTGCGGTGCCATGCCCCTTTAAAAAAATAGTTTTATCAGTCATATTAAAGAACCGTTATGTTATAAAACTTTAGACCTTCTTATTCCCAGACCTTCTGTGATACAGGTAGGGGGTATTTAACTTAATTTCCCTTTACAACCTATGAATGAGGTATGAGATATCTTCTCGCAAGGGGTAAACATGCAAATAAAAGGATAAAACTGGTACAATAGCCCTGAACCAACGACTATAGGCAGAATTGCAAAAATAGGAATGAATGTTTATTTTATAGAATAGTTGTGCGATACAAAGAGAATTTTCGAAATTCGTACTTTTAGGGGTAAAAAGGACAAACTGTTACTATGTCCGAGATCAAATAGCTAATGGTAATATGTGAAAATTAAAGCTAATAATTAGTTTATAGAATAGAACTCATACCTTTAAGCGGTAAAACAAGACTTGTAAGGAATAAAACTGGTACTGTTACCCAGACCATATGGCTAAAGAAACAATCGTGAAAATGCTTATTAGCATGCTCCCTATAGAATTAGAGAGCAGTATGAATAGGTTTCCGCAATTCGTACTTTTTAAGGATAACAGAATGTAGAAAAGTAGAAAATGGAATTGCAAATGTTGGGCTGAATATTTGTTTTATGGAGCAGTTGTGCGGTATGAAGGGTAGCAAAGGCCTAAAAAAGGATAAAACTGGTTGGTTAATTTTTTGAATTTCGTACTTTTAGGGGAAAAATAGACTAATGTGGTACAATCACTCAGACCAATGGGCTAAAGATCCCATAAATTGAGGCGAAGCAGCAGGCAAAAGAGTATTTTTCCTAATTCGAACTTTTAGGGATAAAAAGGGATAAATTTAGGGTACCCGTTGAACTTATGCTGTATTTGTGCGATACGAATATGTTTTTCAAAATTGTTACTTTAAGTGAGGTGAAAAATGATGGCATTGCCCAGAGCACATGGCTAAAACGTTTATGCAATATAAAAGTTGTTCTTAGGGCCCTTTGTATAGCCGGGTGGAGCAACGCGAGCCGGGAAAGCTAGTATTTAGGTCAACATATCATATCTAGGCAACAGTAATGTTATAACTCAAACTTAATATACTTCCAGTGTAATCTAAATTTAAATATTTAAAACATTATAAAAAAATTAAGATAATTAAAATCTTGCACAGATGATGAGCAAGTTTAGTAACCATAAATTTCAGTTTTTAATTCGTCATAAAATCTACTGGTTTTCCGATTTCATAAACTCAGAAATTGTTTCTACCTATGTCCGGTATAGACTTTAAAATCATGCAAAAGATGTGCTCCACACAGGATGCGTTGCAAAGGCATAAGTGCGCAGATGTTTTAGACTACTAAAACAATGTTTTAAGCACATTCGGTCCATTCATTAAGTCGATTTTCTACGTTTTTCATACAAAATTCCGAAATCTACATACATGCCACTTTTTACACTATTAAGAACTGGTTATATTAAAAAGTTTGTCACGGGTAAACTCAATAAGTAATGGACCGATTTTTATAAACCAAACAATATCAATTATGAAGTTTCGTTACTTTTGCTTAACTGAATTATCTAATGCGTCCTATTTGTGCAAGTTTAGTTTAACTACTGTCGCTTGTGTTGTCTGTGTGTGTCAACTGTGGTTTTGTAAACTTGAGCTATCCGCTCAGTATCTATCGTTTGTCGGCTGGTACATCGTAAAGCTTAAATTTCCACTCAGCAACCAATATATCGAGATCAATTAAGTTTGGCATATGTCCAGTTTTAGAAAAAGGAGAGGAGAGTCCTCTTATGGCTTGGTTGTGTTATTCAGGTCCGACTAATCTGGTGTTCAGCTTTGAAATATATAATATATAATTAGTTCGCTACCTTGATGCTTTCATAAGTATATTATTCAGACCTTTCTTAAATACTATTTCTTGTTTTCAACACTTTTCAATGGTGACAAGGACTTTTGAAAATACTTGTCAAATAAATATAAGAAATAATATCGACTGTGATTGAAATGAGATCAACTGCATTATAGAAATTGACTTAACGCATACAAACAAACGCAACTACAAACTAGAAATTTAAAAGCCATTAAGGCATACTACACTCTGACACATTCTATCACAACTACAAAGTGTAACAAAAAACGCTTATCTCAGAACCACAGCAAATTGGTGGCCCTCTCTGTCTTGGGCTATACAACGATTCTAGTTTCTATTGTTAGAAACTTTACAATGAACGTTGTTACACTAAACTACTTTGGGTTAGAGAATGTGAGAAGGGACAGTTCCATTTCCTTTATGAGAAAAAATCCGCTGCTATGACGTCAAAGGCAACACAAATAAAAAAAAGCTACAACAAAAATAGCATATACAAAATACAAGAAAAAACACACACAACTCAACAACAGTAGCGTGTGTAGTGGTGGAGAGTAGAAGAGAGCAAATCAAAGTAAAAATAAAACGTTGCTGATGATGACAATAACCTTTTGAAACAAAATACATTCAGATAATAATCGCCAGCACCCGCTTCTAGACCAAGGTGCCAGCGCCTCAGTCTCCTTGACTCATCATCGTCATGGTAAGTCATTGTAGTCATTATTATCATGAACATGAACATGATTATTGTGCTCATCATCACAACATTCTCATTATTGTATTGTGTTGTATTAAAAATTCAATGAATATATTGAATTTTATAGTACATAGCAGCAGTATATAACCACACATGTGTGTGTATGTAGTATATATACTTGTACATAAGTATTTATTTGTGTATATATAACAAATACTTAACAATTTTTGGGAAATTTGCTCATTGTACGTTTTTTTTTGCTTGTTGCTCTTGTTGTAATTAAGTAATAAAAGTAAAACAATACGATGGCACGTCATTGAACTTTTTCATGATTTGTACTGTCAACAAAATCAAAAGTAAGCAAAATGATGTGTACACACAGATTTCGGTGAAGACGGATTATTGTGAAGATGGATTTCTTGGAAATTTCTTAAGGAATCTTTTTAGGAGATTACTTGGACAATGCATTAGTGTATATTACATTCACAAATGAAAGTGGAGTGAACTTCTAAAATACATTCTTTAGGACAATATATCATTACTAGACGAAAATAATGTAATGCCTCAAACTTTGAATATTTTCAGTAACATGTAAACTGTATCCAAGCACTCATTTAAAACAGTATAAAACAGATTGCTCAGATTAAAAGAAACAATTCGGTTAAGGGCTTGTATTTCAGCCCTTTTAACTAACTTGGCTCCAAAAAAAAAACCTAATTTTCCTTTGCACCCCATGAATGAGGTATGTGATAGCTTCTCGCGTTGTTGTGAATTAACACGCTTTCTATTTGTAGATTCATAACTAACGGCACCTACTTGTTTATCGACGAATGCGAACGTGACTTTTTGAGAAGCTCTTACCAGACACGCCGATTGACTCGACACTTAATACTGCGAAGTTGCTGTCAACAACATTCGAGGGGAGCCGACAATGAAAGAACAATATTTTTTTAAGATGACTAGAGCCAGGTTTGAATCTGCGATCTCCCGCATGGTAGTCGCGTGGATTAACCACTATGCCACGGCCGGTCCCAAAAAATAGGTTAAATCTCTACCATACTGTGCAATTTTCAGGACGATCAAATTATAACACAGTACAACACATGACATTGGGACTCAATTCTGAGAACTGCATGTGAAAGTAGTCCCAAAAAGAAGAAGTTCTGTATCATTCGTTTTGTCAAGTTACATGTCATAATAATGTAGGGGATTTGTCACATTTTAGGCTCCTTTGTTATATTGTTATATGGTGGCGTATGATTATCATAAATAATATTCCACGTAAATCATACGCCACTGAGTACAACAGTTTAATTGTAACTGGTACAAAATAAACCTAGTTCAAAATCATTTGATGAATGAAAAAGTGAAACTGTTGCTAATGTGGGGAAACGTTGTATGAATAGATTAAAAGAATTGTAATTCTTAATATTTTAAAATTTCTTTCAGCTCAATCGGACTAGTGGTTCTCGAGTTATGTCAAAGAAATGAGCCTAAAATGTGACAAATTCCCCTATACGATACTTACTAACTTCAAATCGATATTAAAATATTATGGTATGTTACATGACAAAACAAATGATGAAGAACTTTTTCTCTTCGGGGCTACTTTCACATGCAGTTCTCAGAATTGAGTCCCAAATCAATGAGCTGAAAAATTTTGTACTGTGTTATTATGGCTGTTTTTGTTGTTGTTGTAACAGCTGGTGGAAGTAGCTGGGGTGATAATTCTTTATACCGATTTTCAGTTTTATCGGCACTCGATCGGGCATATAATCCGATTATCGTACGATTATTTCGTTCCCTTTGTAGATAACAAGATTTATGTCAAGGATTGTTAGGTGTTGTTGTTGTGAGTTGTAACCAAAATTGACGCCAGCTGGCTTGTTGATATATATGCGATGTTGATAAAGCATTTTTCCTTTTTCCTTGATCCTTGCGCAATCTCGATTTTAGTAGTGGAAGCATCTATGATGAGTTTTGTTTGCTGGAGAACTCGAAATTATTTGAAAAGTAAGTTTTCATCGATGTTGATTTGTCCAGTGCCCCGGCCGGGAATCGAACCCGGCACTTTCGGATTGCTAGTCTACGTCGCTTCCACTGAGCTATCGAAGGTCATTATGGCTGTTATAGCGGTTTCTTTTAAAACGGGCGTGTCACAGCCCACTTCCACCCTGCCTATAATTCATACTCTTCCAACTACATATACCAAATATCACCTTTATACCTTTTATAGTTCATAAGATACAGCCGTTTAAAGTTTCAAGTTTTATACCACGCCCACTAATCCGAACCCGTTCAGTTTTTGTTGGATCACGAAATTTGCTGCCAAATGCATTCACACAAATTTTCAAGCCGATTGGAGAAACAGTCCTCCAGATATTGTGATTTCAAAATTAGGGCGGGACCACACCCACTTGATATATTAAAAATGCCACTACGCTACTTTCACCACCAACCACACAGCTACATTCTGTGAAAATTTCAAAACGATCGATCCATTGATGCAAAAAAAAAAAACAAACAAAAAACTCATTTTATATATAGATTTGACCTTTGACCTATTTGGGTCTCGGCTTAAAGTTGTCAGATTTTGCTCAAATTTTTACCACAGCCATTTTATAACTACTGGCACAATATTCCGCTCGAGTATTACCGAAAATTCAAATTTGAATTTTCGTTGCCACCCTAGTATACAATATTTTAAAACTAGTTATATTAAAAAGTTTGTCACGGGTAAACTCAATAAACAATAGGCCGACTTTTATAATTATTTTTTAAGTTTTTTACAATTTGGCTATTAGTTTGGCTATTAGTTAGTTTTTTTCATATACCAACATTGAATAGCATAATTTTCGACGTAAAGATTTTTAAGTACAAAGCGTAGCTATGTTACTGGTTACAGTTTCAAGTTAAAATTTAAATTTATTATTTTTATTATAAGAAAGTTCTAAGTTCCAATTTTTAAAATATTAAAAATTCTGCTGCTTAAAGTGAAACCCTTTAAAAAATTCCTCTACATGAATTTTCTTTTTCTATAGTCTCTCTTATTTTCTACACTAAATTAACTGCAAGTACAACCCTGCCATTGATATTTCTATTTAGCTAAGTTTCTTTTTATTTTGCTTTTCATTCGGAACGACTGAAAAAGACAATTGCAACTCTTAGAGCGCTGCTACTTTTTGTTGGTGTCTTCTTTATAATTTTGCTTACTTTTGCTATAACAAAAGAAAAATTCAAAGATTTATGCATTTGCACAAGTTAACAATAACGTCTCAAACTAAGCACTTACACACACGCACACACACGGCAATTGTGCGTTATTTGGTCCATAAACAGCAACAACTACAACACTAAGCTTTGCGAGCAGCAGCAGCTGCAACAATGGATCTTTTGTTTTGTTATAATGTGGTACGGTTACCAGTTAACTACTACTGCGACAAAAGTACAAATAAAAAACAAACAAAAACCAAAAACAAGAACAAGAACAAAAAAACATCAACAGCCATTACCACTACTGTGACGACGCCATAACAATCACTGGCACATCCGTCACCCAACCCTGCCACCGCCAGCCATTAGCATCTGCGCCATCGCCATTGCCACTACACCACTACAAATAGCACTTGACTTTTGCCATCATACGTTGACATCGTCAGCATAATCATTGTCATCATATCGTTTATTGCTGCTGCTGCTGCTGTCTCTATTGCTATTGTTGTTGTTGTTGCTGCTGGTTTTTGTCATTATTGTTATCAAGGGGTTTTTCGCTGTTGTTGTTGCTGCTGCTGCTGCCGTTCTTAGCATCATCAGCTGTTGTTGTTTCTGTTGCTGTTAGAGGTGGTGGTGGTGATGTTGCAGCAGCACAGCATTGTAAAGGTTCCTCTATGTGTGTGTGTTAAATATCTCTTCGCTTTATTGTCCTTTCCCCGTATCCTTTAAACTCTTGGTCCCTTTTTCTTTGTGTGGCACTTCTTTATTTTTTTTATGATATTTTTTATACATAAAAATTAGCAAACACTACAAATGACAAACAATACAAACGACGAGTCTACTACTACACAAGTACACAACAACAAAGTTCCGAACTGAATGAGATGTCTCAGTGTGGGTGTGTGTATATACGTTTTAGCAAAAAGATGAATAAGTAAATGGTTGTATGTATGTTTACAAGGATTGCTTGTTGATAAACATCAAGTGATAGTTGTACACTGGATGGCTTAACAATCCTTTCACTCTTTGTTCTGTGTATTTTTTACGCTTAATTTCCATGTAGATGAACAGCAATGATTGTTATAATTTAAAATGGAAATATTAAAGCCAATAACAATTCGCGTGTAGGGTGTGAGGATAAGGTTGAGATCCCAAGTGAAGTGAATGTCGAAGATAAGAAATTACTTTCGTCAGCGTATTATAGATTTTTATTTATTATGAAGAAATGAAATAAAATGTCCATTGTAATTAGATAATCAGAACTTTATATAAATGTTCACGTTTATACAGTAATTTGTAGCGTCGAAGTAATGAATTGAGTTATATATGTTGTATGTAATCTGTATTATATCAGTGTCAAATTGTAGTTTTTGTACATACAAAGTTGCAAATAAATTGTACACTAAAATAAAATTTAAATGATATGAAACTGAGAAGCAGAATCAAAGGCCAAGCAATTACAAAAGGGACCGGCCGTGGCATAGTGGTTAGAACACGCGACTACCATGCGGGAGATCGCAGGTTCAAACTTGGCTCCAGTCATCTTAAAAAAAAAAATTCTTTCATTGTATAAGTGACGTTCGCATTCGTCGATAAACAAGTAGGTGCGTGTTACGTATATATCGTACAGGGAAATGTGTCACGTTTTATGCTCTTTTGTTTGACATTACTCGAGAACCAATGGTCCAATTTAGCTGAAACAATTCAGAATTACTATTCCTTTAATCTGTTCATATAACGTTTCCCTACATAAGCAACAGTTTCACTTTTCTATTCATCAAATGATTTTGAACTGGGTTTCTATTGTTGCAGTTACAATAAAACTGTCGTACTCAGTGGCGTATGATTTACGTGGAATATTATTTATGATAATCATATGCCACCATATAACAATATAACAAAAGAGCCAAAACGTGACAAATTCCCCTATACGATACTTACTAACTTCAAAACGATTTTAAATTATTATGGCATTTAATTTTACGAAACCAATGATGCAGAACTTCTTCTTTTTGGGGTTACTTTAACGTGCAGATCTCAGAATTGAGTCCCAAAATCTTGTGTTATACTACCTTCACCCTAGCGCAGGCACGAGAAATTTTATTTTTATACCTATTGTGATTATTACAGTTTTTTTATTATTTTCTTCTTTCTAAGAAGCTTTTTATCTATTCAAAAAGAAACACTAGTAAAAAAAATATAATGGACTTTAATTCTTAAGGCTGTTTTATAGAAACTTACTTACTTACACACATGGCCATTCTTTGCGATCGTATAGTAGACAATCATTATATCGCTCGTTTTCTGCAAGACCGTCATAACTCAAAAAACGTGATTTTTTAGCTAATGATGTAGAATTGTTCATTTCATTATACTCCATGTTGTGTAAAATATTCATGTTAATATCTTTTATACACTCCGCATGAGAGCTATTTGAATTCCTCCATTTCGTACAAGTTGGGTGAAAATTAAAAACTTTAAACGCGTTTGTCTCGGAATCGATTTTTTTGAGATATGACGGTCTTGCAGAAAACGAGCGATATGCGCATCGACCTTCTGCGCTCCTTCAACAATACGTCGCACCAAGATCTGCAAGGTTCTCAGTAATCTAAGTTTTGGTTGTCTTCTTCTGCACCGTTTATCATGCTCATTATCGAAGTTGTATCGAGCTGGAGCATTTTAATCCATGCGTACAACATGACCTAGCCAACGCAATCGATGTACCTTAATGCGTTCGACCACGTCAGTGTCGGTATCCAGCTCGTACAATTTATGATTTATACGACCTCAATATGGAATATTTTTCTCTCGAAAAATGCCAAAACCGCTTATGTCAGTAGTACTCATCAAGACAGGTAGCAGTAGTACATTGTACAGCTGGTAATTCGTTCGTCGAGAGGGATCTGTCCGGGAGGTTGGCCGTAGCATGATGGTTAGAACACGCGACTTTCATGCGGATGGTCTATGGTTCGATTTCTTTCTCCAATCATCTACATTTTCTTTCAGCGGCAGGCCCCTTGATGTTATCGACAGAAACTTTGCAGTATAGTGTCGAGTCGGTCTCAGATCTAGGTAAACCTTCTCAAATTGCTGACATTCGCCTATTAATAAGTAGGTGCCGTTTGTTGTGAGTCTTTAATAGAAAGCGTGTTAATTCACAACCGCACCGTTCTTGGCATTATGGTTTAAATACTCGTCTATCATGCGGCGGATCCCAAGTTCAAGTCCTGGCTTGAGTCATCTAATTTTTGCTTTAATTGACGATGTTGTCAACACCAACTTTGTAGTATAGCGTTGAGTCAATCGGCATGTCTAGTAAAAGTTCCTTAAACTGTGACGTTCGCTTTTGTCGATAAACAAGTAGTTGCTGCTAGGTGTGATTCTAAAAATAGAAAGTGTATAAATTCACAACAACGCGCGAAGCTATCCCATAGCTCATTCATGTGGTTTAAATGGAAATTAAGTTTCCTTTAAGTTAATTCACAATAACGCCAGAAGTTATCCCATACCTCATTCATGGGGTGTATAGGTGTATTTGTAAGCAGGTTTCTTCTATGGATTTCAAGGCTGACATTTGTTGTTTTATTGACGGCGGCAACGAGGTAGATAAAATTATTTACTACATCGAAATTGTACCTGTCAATGTTGAGCGTCCTCAACGAGTATATTCTATGTTCACAGAAATTACTAACTTCGTTTTGTCCTCATTCACCATTTAAACCATTTTAGCTAATTCCTTCAGTATACCCGGGAAGGCTGCAGTAACTTCACAAAGTCGTATCAGCTTCGCTGGAATACCAAACTCAGCCATGGCTTTAAGTGGTTTCTGCCATAGCAGGTTGTCAAAAGCAGCTTAGTAGTCGACCAAGGGATGGTATGAGTTGATTTGTTTTTCGTAAGTCTTTTCCATGATTTGCAGTAATGTATATATCTGATCAGTTGTTGATATACCACATCCAAAGCCAATACTAATAAGACCAGAATAGGTTAAAAGTTATTCCCTTTTAGTCTTTTGCATAATATACTCTACAGAACCTTACAACACATGATTTCGCGACTCAATTCGGAGAATTGCACGTAAAGGTAGCCCCAAAAATAAGAACTTCTGCATCATTCGTTGGTTGCATTAATAATTTAATGGCCATATGAATCATTTCCCTCAAGGTGGATTTTTATTTTAACACGGTTATATCTCGATATACCGTACGGAATTTCTCTTTTGTGTCTGCAGCAAAGTTGTTGATATTGCATAAATTGCACTTTTTGGTACCATAAATTGTACTTTTTAGTACCATACCATTGGTATAATAAATTTCACTTTTTGGTATAATAAATTATACTTTTTGGTACAGTAAATAGTACTTTTTGGTACAATAAATTGCACATTTCGGTACCATAAATTGTACTTTTGGTACCAAAAATTTTACTTTTTGTTGCAATAAATTGTACTTTTTGATACCATAAATTCTTCTACTTGGTACCATAAATTGTACTTTTTTGTACTATAAATAGTTTTTTTTTTTTTTTGGTACAATTAAAATACTTTTTGTGCTTTTTAGTACAATTCAATTATTTTTTAGTATAATTAGTTGTACTAATTGGTACTTTTTGGATTTGTAATTCAGTTATCTACTAATATACTTTTTGGTATAATAAATTGTACTTTTTGGTACAATAAATTGTACTTTTTGGTACAATAAATTGCACATTTTGGTACCATAAATTGTGACTTTTGGTACCATAAATTTAACTTTTTGTTGCGATAAATTGCACATTTTGGTAACATAAATTGTACTTTTTTGTACCATAAATTTTATATTTATTTATTTACTTTTTGGTATAATAAATTGTACTATTTGGTTCCATAAAATTTACTTTTTGGTACTATAAATTGTACTTTTTGGTACCATAAATTGTACTTTTTGGTACAATTCAATTACTTTTTAGTATTATTAGATGTACTAATTGTTACTTTTTAGATTTGTAATCTAGTTATTTACTATTGCACTTTTCGGTATAATAAATTGTACCTTTTAGTACGGTACAATAATTTGCACATTTTGGTACCATAAATTGTACTTTTTGGTACCATAAATTTTATATCTATTTAAAATGTACTTTTTTACAATAAATTGTACTTTTTGGAACTATAAATTGTACTTTTTGGTACAATCTACAATAATTTTTGTACTCTTTGGTACAGTTCAATTACTTTTTAGTATAATAAGTTGTACTAGTTGGTACTTTTTAGATTTGTAATCCAGATATTTAGCAAAAATTTGAAAAAATTGGAAATAATGGTAAAAATTTTAATTTTTATGGCACTGGATTTTTATGGCACTGGATGCACTTTTATCGGGTAGGTTTGTTCCGCATTTTTTTGCTCCTATTCAATATCTACAACTTTGCTACATATCTACAACTTTTACAGCTTTGCTAAAAAAAAAAGGACGTAAAAGTGGTTGTGGTCGAAAAAAAGTACCCTATAAGCCATGCCAGAGTCCCAGTTAAATGCTGTGAAAATTTCAGGAAGATCGGTCCAGAGGTTTGGTCTCCTATAAGGCACAAACAAACACACATTCCATTTTATATATATAGATGTAGCACACTCTGCCTATATATAACCGGATTTCTATGATTGTCTATAAAAGAGGGGAACCCAATTCCGTAGATTTGTACTTTTACCTTATTGGGAGAATGACAACCAATTATCTTTGTTTGTGCCTCAACTACGTCAAAAAAAAGTACCGGGGATATATATTTCTGTTACCTCATGGGTCAAGAATTATACGCAGATACTAGTCGGCAATGCATATATAAATATGACAACATTTTAGTTTTCGATAAATGAGATCAAACTGTAACTGAGAAATAAAAATAAGGTTTATAGATAGTACTCGCCACTACAATGAGTATGCTAAAGGGTCATGACAAAACTGTCTTTTATCCCCGTAGATATAAAATATGGTATTTAGACGTGGCCAAGCTGTATCTTAACCCTCGACAGATACAAGTTGGTAGACAAATAGGACTCGGCACCACAGAAGAAATTTGTATTTTCGATAAGTGGGAAAAACTGTATTTTATCCCGAGAGATTTTAAATTTGCAGCAGAAATATTTATTATCGATCAGTGGGCGGAAAAGGCATGGCCAGAATGTATATAAGCCATAGTGAAATAAAATATGGTATAAATTACTAGGCACTACAATTTCAAATTTGCAGACGAAATATTCATTTTCGATCAGTGGGCGGAGTGGGCATTCACAAACTGCATCTTAGCCCTAGAAAGATAAAATATGTTTTAGAGATGTTTAGATTATTGAGCGGAGGGTTTGTTCATACAATTTTTGCATTCTCATAGAGATCACCTTTAGTAAAAAAGATAGTACTAGGTTCAAATCCGGTTTTCCCAGCCGAAACCGCATAACAATTGTCTTAACATCCACGACATTCAAACATTCAAATCCCCAGCACTAATTTACATATGTGCCACAATTCGCACACTTCCTTTGTTATCATTGCTTGAAACACCAAATCTTCCATTAAATTTAAACAACTTAAAACATTTAAAGCGAATTCTCTACATACACATATTTACATTTTTAATACGCTGCGCGTGTAAGCAATTAACGAACGAAGTAAACCTAGGGACTGGCCGGCCACTGCCACACAAGCACAAAGTGTTAAGCATCCATGCATTACAAACTTGCGACGAAGACATGCAACTACCACGGCCTACATGTGCACACACACACATATACATATTTGAGATGATTAAGGCACCCAACCCTTTTAAGTTTACTTACTATAATTACCATAAGCGTTAACATGATTTTCACAGTTGCAGTCTGTGTTGTATATGTTTGTTTTTTTCTCTCACTTTCCCTTTTTTTTTAGCTGTAGAGCCAGGAGTCCCTTTGTATTTTCACATGTAATTAAGGAGAACTTAAAGTGTAACAACGTTCCTTCCTTTCTTTGGTGGTACGTTAGTATACGTTGGGCGCGCCAAAGTGTAAAGTGTAGGCCATGGGAAATAATTTAAGCTTCCTGTGTGGGTTTCAAAGAGTTTCTTTCCGTCCGTCGACCAGTATTTGTTGGTAGGCAAATGTAGGAGGCATCACTTTATTAAAATTTATTAAAAGTTTATTAAAAGCGTTAAAGGATTTAAACTACAATAAGAAGATTTAACACAGCACTGTGAAAAATATTTAATACTATATTGACAATACAGTAACTCAAATTTGGGCTAGCATTGCTATAGTTGCAAACTTTTGGATCTACATTGATTATCACCTCTCGTGTACCAAAAGTCTTGGTAACTTTGTGCCAAAGTGTCATAATTGATATTCTTCAATTTGTATTTCAAAGCTTAACTAAGCATTCCACTATTACAAAGCAACCACTATGCAGTTTGGCTGAGCCCAACCTATACGTCAGTATCTACTTTTAATTGACCTTACAAAGTTACTTAGGTCTCCTGTGACTCACAGCACCCAAACGGCTTCGACGCTTGACAAGTCAGTTGTTTAGATTAGTAACCCGCAAATAATTTTTTCAATGGCATGACTTACTTTCGACAGCGGCGGCGACCTACCGCACTTGAGTTGCCCAACAATGTTGTCAAGTTGTCATCCACCACACTAGCTACTAAGGCTTGACTCATATACTAAGTATATGTATATCTTGGGGCATGCCACACATCACATGCATAAGCCTAAACCCTACGTTAATGGCAAAGTGTTATATAGTATATGCATGTGCATGTACATGTGTCGGTGTGTGTGTCTGTGGGTTTGCATAATTTTTAGATGAACGTTTTATCGTTTTCATTTTCTTATTTCCTCACATTCGCTTCGCTTGGTAATGTGTTCATATCTGCATTTTTTACATGCAGTTTTTTTTTGAGCTTGTGCTATTGCCGTTAACCATCAACTCGCACATACAGTTATTAACACATCTCTACGTGTATGTATGTCTGTATGTACGGGTATAGATTCAAGGTCACTTCACTGATATGATGTTGATGTTGTTGGTGTAATGTTGTGAAACAAATATTTGTTATATAAAATATATACAGAAAAAAATATTAATGAAAAGCTGACAGCCATGACGTATAAGTGGTATTAATTCATTTACAAGTATGAGTTATGTACTACAACGAGTACCTCATCCATACATCACTCATACGCTGAGTAGGGTTGGGGTGGAGGGTGTTGAAGCAGTCCGTTCTATTGACAATAACACTACTGAAATTATTTACAATGTCTTGAGTTAAAAATACTCATGTATCTAAGACTTATTTAGAAATACAGTGGAACTTTGCTACAGCAGACCTTTTTATTAAATAACACAGTACAACACATGTTTTTGGGGCTCAATTCTGAGAATTACAAGTTTTATTTTCATGAGCCAAACCCCAATGCCGAGAAAAAGTGATAAAAATCCACCTCGAGCAAAAACATTCGTATGGCCATAAAATTATTAATGCTGCCAACTTGACAAAACGAATGATGCAGAAATTCTTTTTTTTTTGGCTACTATCGCATGCAATCCTCAGAATTGAGTCCCAAATCAATGAGCTGAAAAATTTTGTACTGTGTAATATTATAGAAGAGAGAAAGAGAGAGATGATCATGATCGTTTTTACTATATGCACTGTGATTATACCAACAAGTTGTGCCTCGCTGTCATTTGTATACTTATTTTATGTATTACTGTATTTTATGTACCAAATTGTTGTTGTTCGACGTGTTTCTGTTTTAACAATTAATTGCATATTTATCCATCACTTTATAGCATTTGAAGTATTTTAAGTGTTAGCGGAAATATTCATTTGTTTTGATCGTAAATTGTGTTTCTATTAGAAAGGAATGAAAATGTATAGCAGTGTCTATATCTTAAGACGTAGATATATTATTGCAGTAGCATCGACATTTTAAGGAATATCATTAAAATTGATTTTATATTATATTAATTGGAAATGTCATTAAGGCCTTGGTATGAAACACATGGCTTAATATTAATTTGTTAATAAAATGCATCATGGATATTATTAGCAAAATATAAAATTATTATACTTAATAAAATATAACCATATAAGAGCAAATATTCTAAACATCGATCAATGAAAACATCAAACCAGTTCAGAAATGTCAGTCAGTTGAAATGATTGATAAATAACCTAACCTAATGAATGATATTGTTTAACTCTTGTGTTATTGAACATATGATTCTGGGACTCAATTCTGAGTCATACACGTGAAAGTAGCCACAGAAGGCAGAAGTTTTGCATCATTCGTTTTGTCAAGTTATATGCCATAATAATTTGAAGTTAGTTAGTATCGTATAGAGGAATTTGTCACGTTTTAGGCTCTTTTGTTTGACATAACTCTAGACACACTACTCCGATTTAGCTGAAACAAATTTAAAGAAATTAAGAACTACGATTCCTTTGATCTGTTCATATAACGTTTCTCTACATAAGCAACAGTTTCACTTTTCCATTCATCAAATGATTTTGAACTAAAATTATTTTGTAGAAGTTACAGTAAAACTGTTGTACTCCGTGGCGTATGATTCACGTGGAATATTACTTGTGATAATCATACGCCACCATGTTGTATTTATGTTGTGTCATTACCCAGGATTCTGCACGTTAAAGCAAGACAGATAGGATCAGATTACGGTAGAATAGGATCTTTGTTCTTCGAGAGAGGGCTTTGTCATTTAATCGCTTGCTATACGCATAGTAGCAGCGGTTTGCGATCAATACTCGTTTTTTGATTTCCAGGCTCACATATTTATTTTGTCTATGACGGAGCCAAGGAAGGCAGAGTCATCTACCACTTCAAAGTTATAGTTGTCAACGTTCATGCAGCATTCTAAACGAGTGGACTCTTTGTTCGTTGAAACAAATAGCTTGGTTTTGTCTTCATTAATCACCAGACCCACTTCCACCGACTGCTTCTCAATGCTCGAAAAGGCCGCAGTAACATCCCTCAGTCTTCGGCAGCATGTGGCTTTTTCTAAAGATGATACCATTCCTGTTTACTGCAGCCTTCCGCATGATCATCTCCATTTCGATGTTAAAGAGATGGCAGAACAGACTACAGCCTTGTATAAAGCCTCGCTTGGTAGAAAATGGCTCTGACAGATGTTTGCCAATTTTCACTAAAGACTTCGTGTCCGTCAGTGTCATCCCGCAAAGTCGTAACAACTTCGCTGGGATACCAAACTCAGCCATAGCATCCAACACTTTCTGTCGTAGCGGACTGTCGAATGCAGCTTGGTAGTTGATCAACAGATGGTATGTGTCTGATGGTATGGTCTTCTCCAGGATTTGTCGTAGTGTGATCTGTTCGGTCGTGGATTTACCATGTCTAAGGCCACATTGATAAGGTCGAATCAGGTTTGCCAGAATGGGCGTTAGTCATAACACACATAACACACTAGACAGGACCTTGTATGCGATGAGTTTAAGATTGATCCCGCTATAGTTGGTACACACACTTGGATCGACTTTCTTAAGCATAGGACATAGAACACTCAGATTCCAATCATCGGGCATGCATTCCTTGAGCCAAATCGTATTTATGAGTCGGTGCATGGACGATGCTCATCGCCACCGGCTTGAAAAAGCTCTGCCGGTAGTCAATAGACTCCCGCAGCTTTGTTGTTTTTGCCGTGCTGATCTCGTTTTGGGGGACCGGCCGTGGCATAGTGGTTAAAACACGCGACTACCATGCGGGAGATCACAGGTTCAACTACTGGCTCCAGTCATCTTAAAAGAAAAATTTTCTTTCATTGTCGGCTCCCCCGTATGTTGTCGACAGCAACTTCGCAGTATTAGTGTCGAGTCAATCAGCATGTCTAGTAAGAGCTTCTCGAACAGTGACGTTCGCATTTGTCGATAAACAAGTAGGTGCCGTTAGTTGTGAATCTAATTCACAAAGTTTTTAAGTAGATTAGATGCAACTAGGTGGTGATCAATATTTGCTGCGCGCATCACACGCACGTCCTTATATCAATTACCACGTGATCAATCTGGTTTCTTGTACTTTGATCAGGAGATATCCAGGCCGCCTTGTGGATATCTTTATACGTGTATCTTCTTCCACTCACTATCATGTTTCTTGCCGACGCGTAGCTAACCAGTCTAAATTCGTTATCTGTTGTGTTGTTCTATAGACTAAATTATCCGACTGCTGAACCAAGAGCTTTCACCCTTCCTATTTTAGCATTAAAATCTCCCAGAACAATGTATAGAGGCATCATCTCTGTAGAAAGTTAAGACATTTCAGGTGCATATCCTTATATCATGGTCCTTATAACGTATGCGTGGGTCGTCAATATTTGGGGGATTCTTGTTTTTTTCTTTTCTTAATGTTTTCATAATATAATTTAATTTAAAGGGAGTTGTTTATTAGAGTTGTTTATTCGTCACTTTGCTAATTAGAATTTAGTTGCAGTACTCAAGTTACTTTATGATTTTTTTTTTATTTGTAAGTTGCATGTGTAATATTTTTGCATTGTTTCACTTAACAATATTCTATTTGTTTAACTTTCCATTACAATAATATCACTTAAAAAAAACATATTGCCAGAGTTCCTCTTTCTATAACATTATAACAAAATTCTATAACTAATTTCTTCTTCATTTTTGGCACAAACTAACTTACAATAATGTTCATTAACCCCCCAGTATGCCCTGTCTCACTGCCAACGCCAATTTCTATCATTATTCCTCCCACAACAACAACAGCAAAATAATACAACACAATTGTGTTTGTAAAAATAAATATTTGTTTTTAGTTTCCAAAATTTTATTTTTATTTATAAGAAATTTATTTATAGTTATAGAAGAAAAACCCCCTTCTCCTCAGAAACTATATTCTTACGCACACACACTCACACGCCCACCTCTTTTACTGCACTCAGCTGAAATAGATGTTTACAAGCACATGTGTTCGCAACGTATAACAGACACACCCACACACAACTTGTTCAAGTGCTCTTTGTGCACTTTCGCATAACAACAAAAAAAAAACACATGTTCTCACTAACGTACATGATGATAAATTACTTTCGAATAGAGAAGCAAAAATTTTACAGCAACAATAACAATAGCAAAAACGAAAGCTAGCAGGAAAAAGATTATGGATGATGATGATAATTATTTATAGTAAATCCAAGAGTAATTTATGTTGCTGCTGTTGCTGCTGTTTGTTGTATAGTTTACTGTAGTCGTTACAAACTCAAACGGAGGCATGGCATCGGGGACGAGGTAATATAAAAAGTGTGTGCAGCTGTAATTGCTTAATTATCGCCAATTTTGGCTTATAGATGATTAAACAGTAGATGGATTAAATAATCTAAGTATAATAATGATTGGTTAGTGGAGACAACGTAATGCATCGATCGTTGCAGGGTTTAATTCTATCGGTTTTCTTAATATTATGGGTATTCTGAGGGAATGGGGTCTTGCATAGCATAATTAACTACCAATAAACTAGAAAACTTTTTTAAAATATATGTAACATAAAATGGCACGTAAAACTGAGAAGTTATAATATTAGTTCACAAACTACAAACCTGTACAGAAATTTCAGTCCGGTGATGTGACTGATAAATATCCTAACCCTATTGTTTAACTCTTGACAGCCGGACAGACAGATGGATATAGATCAAACGACTAAAAAAGTCATGAATTGAATTTGGTTTAAAGAAATCTAAGGGTCTAAAGTGACTTCTACTATGTATTACACTTTTGGGACGTATCAAATGATATCACGATTACAAAAAAATTCAAATTTTTTTTCGTATGGTAATTTTTTTTTTATAAATATTTCTATTATTGAGTCAGTCCAACATAAAAAACAAGACAATATGATTAGTAATAGTTGGAGATATCCATTTTTGGTCTTAGACCAACCCGAGTAGACTTTTTCTTGAAATAATGACGAAGAGGACACTTAAGAAGTGAAAATAGAGAGTTAAAACAAATTCCCCGTTTAACATTATTGCAGACATATGATATCAAAAACCAGTAAGAAATTTTCTGTAGGGCAGCCCGACTTACATATACCCTCACCCTCAGTAAAACATAAAATTGTCTATTATATTGATATTATTACTCTATTACCAGAAGGGAGGTGTCTAGACTTCCAGATATTTTTCTAAATACAGAATACAGAATATTAATCGATTTCTAAAGTGGGCGGTACCAAATGGGTATGGGAGGTACCAGTTGGGGCGTGGCTAGAATATCCTGTTTTTTTCTCCAAAACTTTATCCTTTTTTAGTTTTACTAAACGCAGAATTTGGGCACAATCGCACTATTTTGATATTACTACACGATTTCTAAAGTGGGCGGAATGGTACATTTGTATGAGAGGTACCAGAAGGGACGTGTCTAGACTTTCAGATTTTTTCTCAAAAACTTAATCCTGCTTCAGCTTTACTAAATACAGAATTTGGGCACGATCGCGTTAGGTCTTTTAATAATATTAATAGTTTTCTAAAGTGGGCGGTACCAGATGGGTATGGGAGGTACCAGTTGAGGCGTGGCTAGAATATCCTGTTTTTTCCCCAAAACTTTATCCTCTTTTAGTTTTACTAAATTCGGAATTTGGGGACGATCGCGTTGAATGTGTTGATATTATTACTTGATTTCTAATGTGGGCGGAATGTTCCATTTGTATGGGAGATACCCGAAGGGTCGTGGCCATGTAGCTCATTTCCAATACCGTAAGTAGTTTTGGGGAAATATTAACCATTGCATAGTTTCAAAACAATAGGTTGCGTCTTTCGAAAGTTATCGTGCGCACCAGCCGGACAGCCAGACAGACAGACAAGCGGACATTGCTCAAACATCTTAGAAAGTCATGAATCGAATTTGTTTTAAAGAAACTTGGGGTTCCTTCTATGTGTTACACTTTTGGGTCATATCAAATGATATATATCCTCCTACCCGTAGTGTGAGAGTATAATGATACTCAGACTATTTTAGGTCGCTGTTCCAATTGAGCTTTGAAAAGAGATAAAATGATTAGTAATAGTTGGAGATATAGATCTTCTGTCTTTGTTTCTTTTTGTGGAACATTTTAATGTTTTAAAATCCCAATTTAAAATAACTGTCCGACTTTTCTCGAAATATGGACGAAAAGGGCACGTATGGAGTCAAGTTAGGGAGATAAAACCTCCCAGTAGGAAGTGTCTGCAAGACATCCTCAAGGATAGGTGCATTCATACAAGTGTCCGCTTTGTCCTGCACGACCTGATGAGCGACAATGTCGGACAAATTTTCGTTTATGCCTATACAAGCGACTTGTCGCCCACACAATCATACACGACCTGATGGGTGACAATGTCGGTCAGCTTTCTAGATTTTGTTGATTGTGTTTGATGCACGACAGCATTAGTATTTTGTCGGTCAGCTTGTCGTCAACCGAGTGTTTTGACGACAAGTACATTCATTTCATTTCACATTTTGTCTTTAGGACAGCGTTGACGACAAAGTCGTGTCTGACGGAACTTCCTACTGGGCTATTAACCTATTTTAAACTCAATTTTAGATTAAACTGAAAACTTCACCGGGCCATAAAAAAAGTTCGACCTAATCGCAGATCTGTCCTCCCGGAAATTTAATGTAATCACCAAAGGATGTCATTCCGTAGAGCAATTACTGCGGCTCCAGATTTTAAGCTCAATTTTGTGTCACAGTGTAGTCCGTGTATTACGCCTCACTAATCTGCAATACAAGCCATCGTTGTGTAAAGGAAATATATTGATTTAAATTTGGATAAGTGCCTCTAATTGCATAGTAGTGTGTAGTAATGGGAATTATCCTCAACTTATGGAAAACGTTAATTAATATTAACTATGCACATGAACGTATCACTTACACAATACGTGTTAATAATATGTTTGATGTGATTTATGTGAATGCATTTTAAAGTACTATTGAAAGTAACAGTTTTAAATGGAAATCGCATTATATAAAGGATATTATATATCAAGTTTTTTAAAAACCTGTGCGTTAATTGGCATAATAATTATATTACAGTGTTTCTAATATCAGTTTAATGATTTTTATTAAATGTATATTGCTCACATGGTTATTATGGTCTTAATGGTAGAGCAGCCGTTTAATTAGGACTATACACATACATACATTTACTTGTTAATAATTTAATGATTTTTTTGTATTAATATAAACTCGCGAGTGGAAGCTCCCTCAGATGCATTGGATTTCCGTAGAGCTGTTTTGAGTTAATTAATTTGTATGACATTTATTTTCAAAATCTCTTTCATAATTCTAAATTAGTCATTGCCAAACGTAACCCAAAATAGGTTTACATTTATAATGCTGACCAAAGTCAGTATGAACTTAACTATAAAAGTTTTTTGTAAAATCATGCTCTTCAAAGTATAAATAGCTCCATGTATTGTGTTTCCATCAATACATATTCTATATTCTGCATAAAGATTCATCCATGGCGTATGATTAACGTGTGCATCACTCATACGCACTACTCCAACGAAAGTAGAATGATAAAATCCGGTGTTTAATTTCAAAATTTTTTGAATGTATATAAAAAACTTATTAGAACTTTGAGCACAAAATATCAACCAAACACCTCCATCCTATGGTCCAAATTTGACACTGAGGCAGAATTTATGTCCTAACCGTTAATGTGCCGAATTATCTCATCCTTTAGCTCTTGAATTGTTGCTGGCTTATCGACGTACACTTTTCCTTCAAATAATCCCAAAAAAAGAAGTCCAACGGTATCAAATCACATGAACTTGGCGGACAATTGATATCGCCACCACGTGAGATAACACGGTTATTGCATTTGTCGCGCAAAAGAGCCATTATTTCGTTAGCTGTGTGGCAAGTGGCACCATCCTGTTGCAACCACATACCGTCCACATTCACAGTAACTGCCTGACCGGCCTCATTTTGGAAAAAATACCACCTTTATTTTAGAAAATACATCAACTTTGCAACTGTTTTACTTTTTAAATATTGAAAAACTTCTCGGATGACACTAGAGTTCCCAGGCTTAAGGCTTTAGTCAAACAATTGTCTTTCATTCATAAGACGAACATAAATCTTTATTCGAAACTAGACACGCCGATTGACTCGACACTAATACTGCGAAGTTGCTGTCGACAACATTCGAGGGGAGCCGACAATGAAAGAAAAATTTACTTATTTTTTTTTTCTTTTAAGATGACTGGAGCCAGGAGCTGAACCTGTGATCTCCCGCATGGTAGTCGCGTGTTCAAACCACTATGCCACGGTCGGTCCCATTCATGAGATATAGCCCTTTTAATTTTCAAGTTGTATGGGCGGTGCCACGCCCTTTTATCCAATCACAACCAAATGTAGCCAGGAACTATCTGCAGGTCAACAGTACCACTTGTGTTTCGTATCAATCGGTCTATTAAAAAAGCCGTCAGAGCGATTTTTGAAAAGTGGGCGTGGCACCGCCTACTTCCACTCTGCCTGTAATTAATTCTGCTCCAACAACATATATACCAAATCTCATCTTCATAACTCTGATAGTTCATAGCCCTTTCGATTTTCAAGTTGTATGGGCGGTGCCACGCCCCTTCATCCACTCAGAACCAAATATAGCCAGGGACTATCAACAGTACCACTTGATAAAATTTTCGTATGAATCGGTCTATTGGGAAAGCCGTTAGAGCGATTTTAGAAAAGAGGGCGTGGCACCGCCCACTACCACCCTGGCTGTAATTAATACTGCTCCAACAACATATAAGTATATCAAATCTCATCTTCATACCTCTGATAGTTCATGAGATGTAGCCCTTTTAATTTTCAAGTTGTATGGGCGGTGACACGCCCCTTTGTCCAATTGGACCGAATTGTAAATCTAAACCAAAACCACCCAAACTTATACAAAAAAATTTATGCAAATCGGTTCAGCCGTTGAGGAGGAGGAGTTCAGTCACAACACACGTACAGTAGAATTTTATATATATAGATAAAAAAAAAATCATGTTACCGAGAATATTAAGCTTTGCATATTTTTTAAAATAGAAAAAAAATGTAGACTATTACATTACTGCGCTATCTTTGAACACCGCAGACATTGAACATAATTCTTCATTTCCACGTACCTTGCATTCAAAATAACTCATAAATCAAACAGCATCAATACATGAGCAATCAAATTTAATTGGCAATATGTTCACTAAATAACATTTATTATTTTTCCATCGGTGAGGCACTATGAGCAATAGCATCATGCCACCTTTGCCATAAAACAACCCCATTCACTAGTCTCTTTTATTGATAACCGTCACCAATCGCTACACTTCATTTACCACTAACAGTGGTCGACATTCGGAGAGTAAATATTTTATTTGATGGCATCAATTAAAATTTACTTAAATTTTAATTAAATTAACAACCATAAACTACAACATTCATTTCCAGCAACGTAGCATCCGCAACAAACATGACATTAAAAATTATACATGGGACAAGTACACAATTTGCAGGATTCTCTTTTATGCATAACTTTTTGTTGTTGTTGTATATAAATAATTGAATACATGTATGATGTTACGAATACTCCCCGTGCAGTTTACAGGCCTGTATATGCTTGTATGGGTACAACTAAATGATGTTCAATAGTGCCGCTGACGTCGTCGTCGCCGCCGTCCTCCTCAACACCATCGTGTCCATCATGATTTAGGAATGCAAAATTCAAAATGCAAATTTATTACGAACAAGTGGAAATTTTCAAATAATAATCCATCATCATCATGTTCGCTACGACCACAGTCACATAGCGCTGTGTATGCGGCCATGTTCATCTATGTACACAAAGTTTTTGACTATGACTGTGTGTGTGTGAGTTTAGGTATTAACCCATTGTATGTGTGTATTGGTGTGCATGGTGCCATGTTTGTGAGCTTGTGAAAACTGCATGCCTCAGGGTTAAGGGATGTATGCCAAGGTTTCCCAAGCATCGCCATTCACAATTTATTTATTATATTCACAAAACTCACACACACACACACACACATCAAAACGGCACGAAACACTGGTTGCCTGTGTGTGTGTTGCAAGGCGGTAGGCTTTCTCTATCGTCCGATATTTATATGACCATTAGTTTGTAGTTTATGTGCAGCATTGGCATTGTGAGGCGACAACACTGTGTGAGGGGTGTGTCGGATTTTGTCCATGTCCATGTATAGTATTTCCAATTCACTTGTTTCCTGTTCAATAATAATTGCATTGTAAACAAATAATTCAATAAGTTCCTACTTGTTACCCATCCACCCACGCTGCCATACAGGTAGGCAAAATTTAAAAATTTTTCGTTTAAAGCCTAAAAGTAGGCAATGCAATTTTAATAATGGTTGTCATGTCACCAAATTATATATGCGTTAGTATAGATTTTATAAATCAAAGTAAAATAAATGCTACGATTATGTTTAAATAATAATTAAAAAATTATTTAGGATCCAGTTAATAGTGGGAAATAATATAGATTCATTACTTTTACTAATTGATCCTATATATATGCTATAAATCTTAATTAAGTAATTAAGTGTTACAAGATGTGCGAAAAACCGCTAAGTTATATTTCTAAGGAAGTTATATTACCAAGCAAAGCTGTGAAAGATGTCTGTCAATTAACGGTTGTTAAATTTCAATCGTTGACTGATCGGTATAAAACTGTTGTTATACGTATAGGTAACATATTAAATAGTCACCTTGTATCTGTTGGAATACAAAACAGTTGGTTGATTTTAAGTTGAGAATTATGTTCTTAACACTTTTGGTCATAACTACATAAATAATGTCGGATATACGTCTGAAAATAATCTTTTAAGTGTGGGCCCTGAAAAATTTGATTTTGAGATGGCTACTTTGACAATTTTAGAGCCACATATTACACTATGCAAAAAACGTCAGTATTTTCACTTTAATTTTTGATTCATTACACTATGCAACAAATGACGACTTTTTGTTAAATCCAAACACGAGATAATATAGGTTCGATTCTACTATCGAAGGGTAATAAAACCCTATACTCAGTTTGGTGAGATTGGTGACCAATTTTTTTTATGGGCCCCTAAAGATTCTCAAAATCAGTGAGCCCCATGAAAAAAGGTGTCATCAGTTTTTGTCCAACAGCTAACTCACACTTCGTGATAGCGCTAAACTGTTTTCGGCAATAATGTAGCTGGGAGTTTTGCGCACTAACTTTATTAACAAATTATGTCAAAAAGGTTGGTTATTCCTGCCCTTTTTCAAAAAAAATTTAAGTAGAATTTATTATTTTTCCACTTTTTTGAGCATTACTTTGAGGGAGTCCAAATTTTTCTCTAACACTGTTCGCCAAAATTGTAGCCCTGGTAAAGATAAACAACTTTCGTGAACATATCAATCTCATCTGAACATGTCTAGGCAAACTTAATAGCTCATAAAGTCCACGTTGATACCGGTTTTTCGAACCTTTACGCACTTATAAGCCAGTAACGTGGTTGAAAATCAAACGATTTTAAATTTCTCAGTGAATTTAGAAAGAAGAGACTGCGGCCTTTCTAACCATAACTTTTGTAATTTTTTCACTATTTTTTGTTTGATGAAATTTGTAGCCCCTATTTTATAAGGACACCCTAATGTTTACTCTTTTATTCAGAAAGTGCACGCTTTCACGAGTTAAACGCATACTTGTTTGTAAAAATCGGTTAACAAATAGTTAAGTTATTCATGTTTTCCGAATATAGGGAGTTAAATGGTGCCACCAAATATTCATAGTTAAATTTCGTTAAAGACATTTGATATCGAAATAGCACTAAAACAATAAGAAACATAGTTTTTCAAAATCTATTTCAAACTTTATTTTGGGTTAAACCAAAAATTTCACCGGGCCAAAAAAAAATGTTCGGGCTAAGGCGGATCTTTCCTCTCGGAATCTTAATATGCCTAAAGCTTTCATTCCGACATTCCTAATTATTTCGCCCCTATACAATTAATTATCTTCTTTTTCTGTCACTGTGTGTTAAGCGTTACTCAATTTACCTTCTTCTTCTTCTTCTTTAATGGCAGCAACAACAGAAATTTATCCATCAGTAGCGGCACGTAGAAAAATATTCCATTTGTAATTTACCTTACTTTACCCCATATACCTTAATTTAGTTTGTTTTTATTGATATACTAAGTTTAAAGACTCACCTCTGGCGTATGATCAACGTTAGTAGTTCATAGTAAAGTTGGCGCATCACTCATACGCTTTAGTCTAATGAATATGAAATTAATAAATCCCCGGATTAGTTATACCTTTGCCCTTAGGAATTAGGGTTTATATCATTTGATACGAAAAAAAGTTTAACCATTAAAGCAGATGAGTTAAATCCCAAGTATCTTAAGACTAAATTCGTTGCAGGACTTTTAAGACGATTGAGCTATGTCCGTCTGTCCAGCTGGCTGGTTGGTGAGCAGGATAACTCTAGTAAACTTTAACTTATCGGTATGAAAGTTTAACAGTATTAATATTTTCTAAAATGAAGTAATGGGATTGTAAATGGGTAGAATAGCCCCATCACTTCTGACACCTTCCATACAAAATTACCTATTTTTGGATAATAAATATTTCTTTAATAACTTCCATGAACATGGTCAGTTTAATTATCTTGTTAGTGTAGAGAAGTCTTTAAAAAACCAAAACTTTGCAATGCTCCTTCTGGTAACTCCCATACAAATGACCGAATTCACCCTCATTATTTTGCATACATAACTTTTTTGTAAGTACACTGAATTCAGACATATTTTGCGATAGATGCACTTACTTAACTTAATTTCCCTTTGCACCCCATGAATGAGGTATGGGATAGCTTCTCGCGTTGTTGTGAATTAACACGCTTTCTATTTTTAGATTCACAACTAACGGCACCTACTTGTTTATCGACGAATGCGAACGTCACTGTTTGAGAAGCTCTTACTAGACACGACGATTGAATCGACGCTTAATACTGCGAAGTTGCTGTCACCAACATTCGAGGGGAGCCGACAATGAAAGAAAATTTTATTTATTTTTTTTCTTTTAAGATGACTGGAGCCAGGTTTGAACCTGCGATCTCCCGCATGGTAGTCGCGTGTTCTAACCACTATGCCACGGTCGGCGATAGATGCACACTTATGAAAATTTTACTCTGGAATGAATATGAACTGCATCCCCTGCTGGTACCTCCTATACAAATGATCAAATGAAACCTTATAGGTTTACATATATTTTTAGTATGTAGCTTAAAATGTTATTGAAATTTAACTCAGGAATAAAATCATGACCACATCGGTCGACCCCTGCTCGTACCTCCCATATAAAATAACAATATTTTTGGAAAAGTAACATAAGGTTTTAAAGGTATCCGTCTGTCTGTCCATCCCCCCTTTATGGGTTATTTTGTATGGATACTGACTATCAGTTTAAGAGCTATAGAGCTAAAATTTGGTATGCTACCCTCTATCCTCAAAATTGAGGTTTTGTTGAATAGTATAATTATCCAAAATTCTAATTTTTCCTCTTTCATGAAGACGTTGTTATTGCGACGTTTGGTTTACGACTTTGTATAGCATACACGTCGCAAATGCGTGTCAAATACGTCATTGTTTACGACAAACCATCTCTGTCCCAATAAATTTACTGGCCAAAAGAAATCCGTTATCATCATATTGAATACGAGTTTGGCCGTTCTTCTGCCATACTATTGCGAAAAACATCATTATTTTCCTCATAACCAACTAGACGAGCATGCACAGGTGTTTTCACATTCCTACAAAACCGGTTTGCTTACATTTTCCACAATTCTCCCAAAAAAAAAAATCACTAAGTGCACGAAATGCATTTTCGTTTGAACGCCCATTTTCGTAAACGGCATCGACAATCTTAATGAGCTACTCAATTGTGTACTTGTACATGGTTGAATTTGTTAGTCATTGAGTTGAAATTAAGTTGGTCAAAAATCTTGAAGTTAAATTGTGACATACAATTATCATCGTGCATTATGGATGGATGGACCCCTCAATGTTGTCGACAGCAACTTCGCATTAAAAGTGTGGAGTCAATCGACATGTCTAGTAAAAAACTTCTCAATCAATGACGTTCGCATTCGTCGATAAACAAGTAGATGCCGTTAGTTGTGAATCTTAAAATGTTAATTCACAACAACGCGAGAAGCTATCCCATACCTCATTCATGGGGTGTAAAGGGAAATAAATTTTTTTTTATTATTATGGATGGACAGCCTTTTATATGTTCTATGTGTCAATAACTAGTTAACGATTTCGAATTGTCACTTGCACTTTAAATTCCCATAGAAGACAATCAAATCAAAATACATTTGGACAACACGAGCCTCTCCATGTCGATTGTCTTCCACTACACTCATTCGTCATTGTCTAAACTAATCTCATTGCAGTCCTTACGCAGTGTCCGCTTCACCTAAACAAATCTCCCTGCATAATATGTTAAATTTTCCAATTCTCTATCACTAAACAATCTGCATTCATATAGCAATTTCTAATGTCTTTCCTAATCCTATATACCAAACGAAAATCCAATTAAGAAGCTATTTTGCATAAACCCCCATTGAATGGCATCATTTTATGAAATTAATGATAAGCTGTCGCAATAATCTCCCCAAATCGCCTATGACATTGACAGCATCGACACAAATGCAACGCCTGCCCGCCCTCCTTCTCTGCTTGTTCATTTTAATTCAAATAGAGTTGTTCCTCCTCTAGTGAAACGTTTTTCGCTGTGTGACAATCACAACAAACAAAAAAATATACTCCTAAAAGTATGCTTTTAGAAGAAATATTCTATTTGTTCCATTTTACGATTTAATAGATCTCTTTGTAGCCAACCGAGACAGAGCAAAAAAAAAACACGCAAAAATCACTAAAATCCTTGTATGAGCCGTAAAACATTTTTACGAGATAGTTTTAAGCCAATTTTTGTATTCAATGCTTATGCATACGATGAGCTAGGCGGGCGTGCGTGTGTGTGTGTGTGATTATAGCGGGTGTGTTCAAAATCTATTTCGCAGCAATGCATCTAAAAGTACGCTACACAAAAAAAAAACCAAATCATGAATTGTAATCACGAAACTGTAGCAGCACGCAGACACACACACACACACTTGCACTCACTTGCCTACATATACCGTCAAACATTGTAAATCCATCTATTTATCTCTAATGCAAATGTTGAGGATGATGATGGCAGGCAGGCAACATCAACAGCGACGGCAACGCGACTCTCAGCAACATCTGAAGTATTATAAGTGCATGTAAACACCAATACTTGTGCACATACAACGGCTTATGTGTGTACTATACTATATACAGTGCATTGCTTTTCATAGTTTTTGCCGCAGACGCAGTCATTCGTAACTGTTAGCAGGGAGAAAGAAAAACTGCGACTGCTTTATATGTAACTAACGAACTTGACTAAAGGCTCCAACAGTGGGGCAAACTTAGACAAAACAAAAAATTATAGCCTATCTGTAGGATGTAGATTAAATGTAGGTAAATGCAACAGGAAGTTAAAATTAAAAAACCTAATCAAGGATTTCGCAGGGACAAACGAAAAGCATTGGGAAATCTCATATTCCTTAGAGACAAGAAAATTAAATCGACATAGTTCGTTTTATTTATATGCAAGTACTTAATGCAAGTTTAATCTACCAACAAAGTTGACTACACAATTAGCTTACAACAGCTGCCTTAAAATATGCTATCTTTTTCAAAGTCGACCATTTAAACACCCAAATGTTATTTATGGCCCACAGTGTCATACATACAAATACAGCTATAGACGCGAAGAGCGGATGCATCAAGATGATGAACACACACACACACGCATGAGAAACAAATAAAAACAAAAACCTCAGTTGTTGTTTAGTTGTGCGTCTAAGTTCCATATTTGTAAGTACATACATATATACATAACTGTGTAACAGTGTGAGTGGTGTTGTGTACTCTAAGTTGTTGCTGTTGCAACGCATTGAATGCCGTTTGTGACGTCATTTAGGGTTAATATTTTATTATACTCAGCTCATCATCGGCACAACACATACACATAAGTACGCACACATACACACACCCTCATACACACTCAAACATTCACATACATATCAGCATTTATTCTTTGGCTTTGTGTACGATTTCTAGTTTTCTACTTAAAGGGGAAACTTTATTCTCTAAATAAAGGCGAACAGTTTTTTTTTCGCATTTTCTCTGTATGTTTTAATTTTAATGCTATTTTTTTGTTTAGTTATTTCTATTTATTTGTTTTTGTTCTCTTATGTAGTGGCAATGGCAGCGCCAGTGCCAGTAGTAGTTGCGGTTGTGTTTCGTGATTATTATTCATAACCCACATTCAAAGAAATGCATAGGAACACAAATATACCATCACCTACCAACGGACATGGGCATACGAGTATGTTTGTAGGTGTATGTATGTATGAGTAGTAGGTATGGCAATCAACAGTGTGTTTTTGTTGAGTGCTTTAATGTTTAGTTTACATGCAAAGCGTATTAAAACGTTAAACTTTATTTTTGAGATATGTATGATTTCTTTAGAATCATTAGAGTGTCGAGGACAAAAATACAATGGTAATTTTATGTATGTATTTCAATGGCCTTACGGGACACCTAAGCTGAGTACCCGTATATAGCGTTAGAGTTGAAGATGAATTTGCAAGATGAGTTTAATATTTTTCAGAATTATAAGAAATTGTCTTAAAAACAATAGTTTACAGCGTGTATATTTTTTAATTGTTTTTCTCTATTCCAATAGGCTAAAAATAGTTGTCATTATATATTATATTTTTGGAAATTTTTAAGAGAAATTTTTTTTATTGAGGTATTTTTTTAAATAACCAATTTTGACTGTGTGCATCAAATCTAGATATTTTTTTGGAAGACACTTTCAAAAAATAAAACTTGCCATACCTTCGGTATTTACAGTTGAATTTTAAAATATCATATGTCAATGTTTTTGTTTTGAGAGGATCAGTTTTTTAATTCAAAAGTCATGAAAGTTGTGCATCTAATGTTTATTCTAGAAAGTGTATGTACCAAATTTGAACACTCTTGTTCCCATAGGATTTTATATGAAAGATTTTGATGGCAATCTATATTTTTTTAATTTAGACAATATTAAGGCTCATTTACACTATTGACATATATATCGGTGTTTCCCTTCAAAATCTGTTAGCATCAAAATACTTGCATGAACTTTTTGATACAATAAAAGTTATTTTTGGTAACACAAATGTCAATTTTGTCGCAATAAAATTTATTTGTGGTACAATAAAAGTATGCACTTGAGACCATGTCACAGAAAAAAATTTCCAAAGTCGAGGGCAAAGACAATCTCAAGCCAAATTGTTGAACAAAAAAAGTTCCTCCACCACTCCCCGTGAAGCAGTCAAAATCGTTTTTTGATGCTGCTGTTTTTACTTGTGTCTCAATCGTAACATGCAAGCCATCGCTGTATAGTTCTCGATGAGTACTACATTTTTACTATAGATGTCGCTAACTTACGACATCATTTTTTAATGATGGCCTCATTTAAAGCATTTCCTTCGACCAAAAAATTTAAAAAAACAATTTTCTAGTAATGTAGTTTAATTCAAACATATGACAAGATGTATTTACACCATTAACACAGATATTTTTTCTTGTTGTCTGCATTATTACCGAAAATTATATATTAGCGATATCGAAAAATATTAAATACAAGTTATTGCATACTTTTTAGCGCAAATAGTGTTTAGCTCATCTTATAATTTAACTTCCGTTTGGGGAAAGTTTGTAATCTCTGAAATTAGGTTTGTAATCGGAGGGATTAACAGACGGACACTCCAAAAAAGTGGAAGTTTGTATGGGATGTGGGAGTAGTTTTTGTTCCATACTACTAATTCGTAACATAACTACCGCTTAGAGGATAGAAGCTTGTATACCAAATATCAGCTCGATATATAATAAACTATGTTGTCATCGGAGCGACAGAGAGAGAGAGAGAGGCATCTTCACAAAAGGGGATGTTTGGTATGCGAGGTAGGAGTAGTGAGAGGACAATGCTTGCATACAAAATTTCAGTTCGATAGTACTTAAACAGCAAGAACTGACCTCAAAAACTGGGAGTTTGTGTGGGAGGTGCGAGTTGTACATTTTAATGATGTTGTTCATTTTAGAACTTAACCACTCTGAAACTACGACTGTAATGCGGGGACAGACAAAAAGACGGACACCTTAAAATCGACTCAGAATTTGACGTTAATCATTTTTATATACCTATTGTCTTACTAACCACGCCTCTTTGAGGACGTTACAAATTGAAGACCATTATTAATATACCATTACCTCCATGCGTGCGCCTGGTCTGGTAAAAAAACCAGATCATACACACCTAGATCTGCTGATCCATTGTAATTGTTCATTAGAAAGGAAAAGGAGGAGAAAGAAAGAAAGAGGGGAGGTTTAGAGAAGGAAGAGAAAATCGTGAGAACACCAATTTGTATCTTGGCCCAGTAAATCATAGCAGGCACCGTAAGAAACGTAGAAGAGAGACTCTGGGTCTTCTATGTAACTTTCGCCTAAGTGCCTTGGTCTGTTAGAATTCCACAGGCCAGAGTCAGGTCACTCCTGTACACTCCTGCCAATCATGTACGCCGAACGGTATACGTTGTATTCAGGCCACAGCGATCTAGCTGTTATGCAGGTTATGGATATCCAATGTCTTCTAGCTGTTTTCCACAACCAATCCTCTACTAAGTCAAAATTGTAACAAATAAGGGGTAATCACCTTCTAGAGAGTCATGATCAGACATAGTACAGCCACCTTTGGCCAGTAGGTCTGCTGATTCGTTACCAGGAAACTCGCAATGTCCTGGAATCTAACAGAGGCTAACACCCAGAGGCTGTAGTCCATCCAACTTCTCATTACAGTTCCTCAACAAATTAAATTTGCACAATATAGAATTGATCGATTTTTTTGCAACGTGGCTAGGCACACGGTGACGTGCCGTAGGTAATAAAGCCATATGGCCTAATTTCCTAATCAAATGGCTTTATTACCACAGAAGGTGTGAAATAAAGCCATTATGGCATTATTTTACCATTGAAAATTTTTGTGGAATACAGTGTATCTATTATGTCTGTTTTGTGCGTCCTAGTCTAGCAGCATAACCAGCCTCGCTACTCTTTCTATCTCTGTTTCTGATCATAACTCGATATACAAAGTGGTGAACTAGAGAACACATTACAGCGAGAGACGAATGCGGTGGGGGGCACGCATTTTTCATTGGTTTGGCATTATTTCCACTTTGATCGGAATTTTAATATGGTGTTATTACACAACCATGCTGGTAATAAAGCCATATGTCCTTATATCCCAATTGAATGGGAAATAGGGCCATACGACTTTATTGTACGGCGCCTACCCACAAATGTGGTTATGCGTCTGCTGGTATCAATTCCACATCCCATAATACCCTCTGCAGCTTTTTGAATGGCCAGTACCGCCGCATTCATTGTGTAGCCTAAAAGAGAGACTTAGCTTCAGGTCTTCGTTGTAGGCACCAGCTCCTAAGCCCTGTTCCATTTTTGAACCGTTAGTAAAGACAGAAGTGAAGTCACCATAAGGATTCCCGCCGTTAGTCCATTCCGATCATTCCGGAATTTTAACTTTTTTTTTACGGGGAAGTAAGAAGTCAAGAAGGCAGTAAGAGGTGGTAGCTGAAGAAAATGGAGAGCTATTGCCCAAAATCTATTAAATCTTTGACTGACCATGTCTGGAATAATGCCAATCGCCAGCATCCCTCAGTCTGATAGCCCCTCTGCCTACAAAAGCCTTGACATACTAGTCCAGGGGGCGGAAGGTCAAGAAACACATCTAAAGCCGCTTGCGGCGTGCTCCTTCTATCCCCAGTAATCCCCATCCAGCCATCCTTTGGACGTTGGCAAACATTTTTTAATAATTACTCTTATCTAGGCCTTCCCACCACACCAGACAACCAAAGGTGATAATTGGCCGGACTACCGTGGTACACAGCCACATTGTGACCTTCGGGCTGAGTCTCCAACTACTATTACCTATAGAGTTCCGGCACGCATAAAATGCATTGACTTAAAAAAAAAACTTCATTTCCCATTGCACCCCATGAATGAGATATGGGATAGCTTCTCGCGTTATTGTGAATTAACACGCTTTCTATTTTAGATTCGCAAAAATCGGCAACTACTTGTTTATCGACGAATGCGAATGTCACTGTTTGAGAAGCTTCTACTAGACATGCCGACTGACAGGAAGCGGTTAACATTGCGGTTATTCGGTTCGCGTCGGACGTCGAGGACTGGCTGAAAAATTCCGGTAGGATCATCTGGTTACAATTGATTAGGTCCTGGAATAGGAGAATAAGAACAACTATTAATAGGCCCTGGCCTTACAAGTACAGACTTAGCGTCCGCTGTACAGACTTTTTGTCCGATTGCACAGACATATAGCCCGGTTATACAGACTTAGTGTCCGTGAAACAAAGATACTTGTCTTCGTACAATCCCATAGGATTATGGAAATCAGATAACATCGCTTGACTTGGTTATAAACTTCGTCTTGGAGGTGCCACCGACGATCGTTGTAGAAAAAGAACGTCTCCTTATATTATGGTTGACATGTACCAAATGAGAATTATGAAACTTTGCCCTGCTGGCCGATGATAATGTTGTGTGGTAGTATGCGTCGTGACAGCCTTTGCGTTGCTGATCGATGCAATGCCCTCTTATAATTTTGATTTAAAAATTGGTTAATTTGAATAACTCAAGAATTGAACAGTGTCAAACATAGGGTGAGAGTTTTTATTAGTCAGTTTCCACGGTTTCTGTACTGTTTTTTTAGAATGCATGCATTTTTTTTAAATTAATCCTCTTCAAATCTCATGACCATTTGCGCAATATTCTTTCAATAAACGCATTTTTAAATTGTGTTCTATGGACGTGGCCACGTCCACTTGATGTATCAAAATGTTGCATTTTATCACACATACAACTATATGCTGTTAAAATTTTAGGAACATCAATTAAATGGTGTAATTTTTTATCAGCTTCCCACAAATCATAATATCACTTTTTATATATATAAAGATATATAGAAGACTTCAAAATTTAAAGAAGAATTTATTTTTGATCTAAGTTTTAATGGCACACTATTTTTTAATTTTGTGCTATATTTGCTATACACTTTGTGCAAAAAAATCTACCCCATAAATTTGTTAAATTGTTGGATTTTTTTGTTTGGTTCCACATCCGACGACATATCTCGCCTATTTGGCGGACAACTTCTATTAGAGGCGGTCAGTTCTTAATTTCCGTTATGATTTTCTGCCCATTTTGTCTTTCATAAAGATTTCCAAATTCTAATAAATTTATCTGTCATACTGCTAGATCAGCAGAACACACAACTACAACTACTAATGCCCTTGATGCATTTCCCACAAAGCAACTCGGGCAATAAGCACATAAATGTCCTCTTGAAACTTAAAACGAAACAACCTCACAAACTTATTTAATTTCCCCTCGAATTTGCAACATTATTTGCACTATCGTCTTCGTCATCAACGTCATCATTATCATCATCATCATCATCATTGTCGTTATAGGAAAAGGCTTTCGACAATAAATGTTCAAGGCTTATTTGCAACAAAGTTAAGCGCTAGAGATGATGCCACTTTGCCAGCACACAAATATCCTTGTGAGGCAACAGCACACAAATTATCCTCATACTTGTCATCATTAGCACAGCATCGACCTCATCAGCATCAGCAACAACATGTTCCTCTCCCCCTTTCCCCTAATGCTGCTTATAGCACTCTGCTCGCTTACAACTAAACTACGTTTATGAAAATCTATAACATTGCCATAAAAGATACAACATTTTGTGCAGCTTCATTTATCGTCATTTTGAAATTTTATGTTGTGTAGCGACGAAACAACGAAAATAAAAGTAAGACAACTCATAAATACTAGTACGCGTATATACTGTGATGCAGAGAACGTCAGAGAATTTCAATAAACTAAATCATATTGAAAATTTAATTGCATGGAAAGTGAAGGCGAAGATTATGATGATGACGACGACGACGACGACGACAGTAATGTGAAAAAACAATAAATGCCAGGGAAATGGGAATGTGTTTTTTTTTTATTTGCTGATAAGCACAAGAAATGTTGACAGCAAAAATGCCATAGCTAAGAAATACTATAGCAAACAATAACGACGTGGGACCAATGGACTGTGGCCAGCCAGCCAGCCAGCAATAATATTACGTATATTGACAAATCGCATAATGTGGAAATATTCACTTAGCGAAAAACACACACACGAGGCGGAATGAATAAGATTTCTAGGAAAATTGTAAATGTACAATGTATGTTCGTTCATTGAGTTTATTCTCTGTGTCTTTGTGTTTTGTTCACTCTCTATCTTTTGAAGGGAATTCAAACTGTTTCGTGACGTCAGTACCGGGTGGTATATACATTGACACATATATAAATATCTCTATATATATATAGATATATAACAAATATGGGTCTTTTGCTAGGTATGTATTTGTATATGGATGACATGAATGTTCTTTTGTTTATATTCAGCGAAAGCGATAAAAAATCGGGATCAGTTTGCAAACTTCCATGTTCATATGAAGTTTTTTGTAAATATCAGCGCCATTGTTTCACTCTACGGAAATATCCTGCTGTCAGTGGAGTGTCAGATCAAAGATGCAGCATTTGGTTGGTGACGAGAAAAAATTCACCCGAAATTGAATGCTTTAAGAATCAAAATAGGGATTTTGCATACTAAAATTGAATGAAGAGAGTTCTTCGATTTAGTTTTGCAATAAATAATATTTATTGGATGACTTTGCTTTCATTGTAAAAAATTATTATTTACAATAGCAAACAAACAAGTTTTCTGTACTAAAACATTAACAATTGTGATACACCTCACAGCTGAGACACAGCGACATTTTGTTCTTACTGCCATCTGAGAGATACCTTTTAAGAAATTTCTATAAATATGTCAAATATTTAAAAATGACATGCATCAAGCTGTCATTTCTAGCCATAACAATCAACAATGCTATCAACAGCACCATCATCATTGTGCTCATGCTCATGCTCATGCTCATGCTCATGCTGCTGCTGCTGCAGGTATTGATTAATGAAAAAGTTCATTGCTTTCGGCTTACAACTACATTTCCATTTACATGTGCTCTTACGAAGCGTATACAATTGCTCTTGTTGCTGTTGCCCCTGCTGTTGCTGCTACATGGATGTTGTTGTTGTTGCTGAATCATAGTCATTGTAGACTAACAAACGTCAGTTAAGGAAATATGTAATAGCGGCGGCACTGGCAACAACAACAACAGCAACGAAAGCGACCGACAGGCAAAAAAGCCAACACATTAAAAGCATTGCCGAGTAAATGGAAGAAAGGCAGTTGCCGCCGCACCGCATACAATCGCATTTGATTTGCCCAAGAAGGCTAAGTTATTTTTAGCAAACCTGTATCTATGTATAGACGTACATATACATATACTACATATAAAGGTATATAGAGCAATATATAGGAATTCATTGCATTTTTACCGCTATATACTGGAATATAACCTTTCTAGTGTAGACATAAGGAAACTATAGAATGGAGGGGGGAGGTGGTAATCATCATCATCACGAAACCTTAACCCAACTCCATATGATGCACTACCATTTGCTGGTATACTCAGCACTCAATGTGTCCTCAGAGGAGAAGAGATAGCGAGAGAGAGAGAAAAAAACTGTGACGTGGTCAGAGAATGAATGCAGAGCAAGTGATAGTTATGCCGAAGGATTTCCATGATGTCCATTTGATAATTATGGCTGAAGCTTTATGGGCATCTAATTATTGCTCCGGTTTTGTTCAGGGTATTTTTGATAAGAGTTGAAATGCTGAGAGTTGAGGAGAGAGAGAAAGAGCGGGAGACTCTTGTGACGTAGTCACATTTTAGTTGCCCGGCTGGTAAGCCTTCGGCGTTTTTACTAGGCTGGCTTGATAAGAGTGGAAATTTATGAGTTTTGTGCTACTTCGAAGGAAGCTTGGGGTAAAGTGTCTCCTTGTCACAAAAAAAACTTTTTGGTACAATAAATGTACTTTTTGGTACAATAAAGATTTTTGGGCTAGTTCTAGGCACAATTATATATTTTTGGTACAGTATATGTACTTTTTGGTGCTTTTAAGAAATTGGAGAATAAATAAAAGTACTTTTATGGATATATGTTATATATATTACTTTTTAATAAAATAAAAGTACTTTATGGTACAATTTCAATACTTATTGGTACACTTGAAGTATTCCTTTGCGCTATGAAAGTATTTTTTGGTAGAATTTTGCATAGATTTGCTACAACTAAAGAACTCTTTAACACAATAAAAGTACTTCTTAGTACAATAAAAGTACTATCAAACATGTTGTGGTTTATTAAAGGTTCCTTCTGGAACTATAAATTACTTTTTGGTAAAACAAAAGCACTTTCTGATACAATAGAAAACTAATTTTCAAACTGAAAATACTTTTCGGTACAGTGAAAGTCCTTTTTGATACAACAAAGGTACTTTTTGGAACTAAAAATTACTTTTTAGTAAAATAAAATTACTTTGTGACTGTTTATACTTATTAGAACTTATTGGTACAGTAAAACGACTCTATAGTACAATAAAAGTACTTTTGAAAACGTTTAAGTAATGTCAATAAAAAGTACTTTTTGAAACTATAAATTACTTTATAGTAGTAGTCTCATTTTAGTTGCCCGTCAGGTAAGCCTTCAGCGTTTTAACTAGGCCAGCTTGATAAATGTGAGAATTGATTTGTTTTGAGCTGCTTCTTACAGTGTTGTCCTTGTGAGCGGAGCAGAATTTCCCTGAAGGAAGATTAGGTTAAAATGTAAATTTTTAAAGTACTTTGGGATGCAATTAAAGTAATTGTTGAAACAATTATAGTAAATATTGGTACAAAAAGTACAATTTAACAAAGTTTTGGTACAACTAAAGTACCTTTTAGCACAATAAAAGTACATTTTAGCATAATAAAAGTACTTTTTGGTACTATCAAACTCTTTGGTACAATTAAAAGTACTTTTTATTTTTTGGTTCAACAAAAGTACTTTTATAACTATATAAATAACTTTTTATTATAACAAAAGTACCTTGTGGTACAATTTAAGTACATTTTGGTACAATTTGATTACAATTTAAGCACGTTTTGGCACAATTAAAGTACTTTTTGGTACAATAAAGGTACTTCAGGTTACAATAAAAATACTTTTTTATATTTAAGAAAATTTTAATTCAATAAAAATACTTTTTGAAACTATAAATTACCTGTAAGTAAAATAAAGGCACTTTGTGGTAAAATTTAGGCCCTTTTTGGCACAATTAAAGTACTTTCTGGTTCAACAAAAGTACTTTGTGATACAATTTAAGCACATTGTGGCACAATTTAAGTACTTTTTGGTAAAACAGAAGTTCCTTACGGTATAATAAAAGTACTTTTTGCTACAGTAAATGTACTTTATGTTACAATAAAAGTACTTTTTGTTACTATTAAAAAATTTTTGCTTCAACAAAAGTAGATTTTGGAACAATAAATAACTTTTTATTATAATAGAAGTACATTGCGGTACAATTTATGTACATTTTGGCACAATTAAAGTAATTTTTGGTACAACAAAAGTACTTTGTGGTACAACTTAAGCATATTGTGGCACAATCAAAGTACTTTTTGGTACAACAGAAGAACATTGCGGTTCAATAAAAGTACTTTTTAGTATAATGAATGTACTTTTTGTTGCAATAAAAGAATTTTTCATTACTATTAAAAAATTTTTGAATCAATTAAATTACTTTCTGGACTATAAATAACTTTTTAGTAAAATTAAGGTACTTTGTGGTACAATCTAAGTACTTTTTGGCACAATGAAATACTTTGTGGTACAAATAACATTCATTTTGGTGCAATAAAAGTACTTTTTATTACTATTAAACAATTTTTGATTCAATAAAAGTACTTTTTGGAAATGTAAATTACTTTTTAGTGAAATAAAAGTATTTCATATTAAAATGTAAGTAAAAAGTACTTTTTGGTGCAGTAAAGATACTTTTTGGTACTATTACATTTTGAAACTATTAACTATTTTTTATTATTAGAAAGCTACATTGTGCTACAGTTTAACTACATTTCGGCACAATTACAGTACTGTTTGGTACAACAAAAGTACTTTGTGTTACAATAACAGTACTACCATGCGGAAGAGCTTCTCAAATAGTGACGTTCGCATTATTCGATAAACAAGTAGGTGCCGTTAGTTGTGAATCTAAAAATAGGAAGCGTGTTAATTCTCAATGCGAAGCTATCCCATAACTCATTCATGGGGTGCAAAGGGAAATTAAGTTTTTATTTTAAGTTATTTGGAATGTTAAAAAGACTTAAAAAAGAGGAAACAAAGTTAATTTTTTGCAGTAACTAAATGTAATTAAGATGTTGTAGACCCAAGAACATCTTATATTAAGTTCTCCAAGGGGACCTTTTTAAATGTAATAAAAATTCAAAAAATATATGAAAATCATAGTAAATAATAATTCGGAATTAGAAGCTACGATCACTCACATTACATCGTACCACGGTCTATTGAACATTTAAATAACACTAGAAACCAATATTGAACATGAGTTTCAAAAATGGGGATCTCCACTATAGGTCCCTGCTATAGGCTTTTGAAATTAAAGGATAAGTTAAGGCATAATATACTTACTTACATACTTAATTTCCCTTTACACCCCATGAATAAAGTATGGGATAGCTTCTCGCGTCGTTGTGAATTAACGCGCTTTCTATTTTTAGATTCACAACTAACGGCACCTACTTGTTAATCGACAAATGCGAACGTCACTGTTTGAGAAGCTTTTTACTAGGCATGCCGATTGACTCGACACTTATACTGCGAAGTTGCTGTCGACAACATCGAGGGGAGAAAGGGCAAAGAAAGAAAATGTTTTTTTTTTTTCTTAAAATTTTTATTTTTTTTTGATGACTAGAGACAGGAGGCATAATATAAACCAACAAAATTCAATTGTAAACCTCATAGTATTGCAACCATAGACTCTTTTTTAACTCTGCACATCACTACCGATTGTCATATACTCTGATACAATGGAATCTTAAACATCCTAATATTCGAATCAATGATCCCCCAGAGCCTGGCATAACTTTGCACATCACTACAGTTTGTCCTTAAAATGCAGAAAAAGAAAATAACAGCAGCAACAACTGTCTTTTGTCTTGCATTTAAATATGTATGCAGTCGCACGAATCCACCTGCACTTACATATATACATATGTATATGTATGAATAAATATTGCATATAATCATTTGCATTGAAATTGGGTCAAAACATTTTCACTCACAACGAAATCATCCTCATCGTCGTAAGCGTCATCACTCACATACAAACACAAACATACAATGCCGCTGCATCATGTTGGAGCTCTTTCAATCATATTCGCTCTGACTCTCTCACTCTCTCTCTCTCTCTGTGTAATATCTGTCTGTCTGTGTCTCTGTACTATAAAGAATTTTTTCCTCAATACTTATATACACAAGTAATGACGTCACTAACTCATTTGCCGCATATCATGAAGCTCAGGTATATAAGTGCGTTCATATATGCAAGTGCAAGTGTTTTGTGCTACGTGAGTACATAGAAAAATTGCATTCAACGGCAGGCATGAATGTATGTAAACATATATCGTATTACTATTATTGTATGTTAGTATGGACATGGACATTTTCAAATGTTGCATACCATATCCTTTCTTCTTAGATATATTTAGTTTATGACCTAAATAAAAATGTTCGTCTTAATCTTACTAGTTTTTTTTTCTTACTACACTCACTGAGTTAGAACAAATTTATGATCAACCTCAAGTAGTTGAAAAATTGTTTGTTATACGAATGATTTCCTTGATTCAATTCAAAGACATCATATAAACTCAGGTGGAATTGCGCAAAACTTAGGAGGTGATTATTATATTCATAAGAGTTTTAAATAAGTTTTGATGGGAAAAAATTTACCATTGGTTTTAAAATTTGTTACTTAGCCTTATTGAATTAGACAAAGAAGAATGTATTTTTGAAGCTATTTGACAAACTGAGAAATTGTTGTCATCTTCAGAGGTTCTGATTGAAATATATAGCTCTTATTTTACATTAAACATTTACAAAAATTGTTAAAAATACAAGCAACTTAATTCATGAAACCACAGACCGTGTAATGATGGTAAGAATACACGGATGATGGTAAGAAATGCAGGTGACCACAATTTTCATGCAGGTGATCACAACCATTTACCATCACCCTTGAGAGAAACACTAGGAAAATGTAATGTTTTAAAAAAAAATCGTTATAGAGAGAAATTCTCTATAGAGAAATGCGTTATAGAGAAGTTCGACTGTATTAATTTAATTGTACCAAAAGATTTTTTTGTTTTTTGAACCACTAATTACTTTTTTTGTACCCAAAAGTATTTTTTCTGTACTAAAATGTGCTTCCATTTTACCAAAAAGTACCGAATAGTACTTTTATGTACCAGAAAGTACTTTTATTGTACTTAAAAGCACTTTTATTGTATTAAAAGTAAGTTTAATATATTGAAATAGATTGATCCACTTGTGTCATTACCCAGGATTCTGCGCTGTAGAGCAAGACAGGTAGGATCAGAGTCTGGTAGAGCTGGATCTTTGTTCTTCGAGAGAGCGCTTTGTAGTTAAATCGCTTGCTTAGCGCATAGTAGTAGCGGTTTGCGATCAATACTCGACTTTTGTTTTCCAGACTGACATTATTATTTTTGTTTATGGTGGAGCCAATGTAGACAAAATAATCTACCACTTCAATGTTATAGTTGTCAACGTTCACGCAGCGTCCCAGACGAGTCAACTCTTTGTTCGTTGAAACAAATAACTTGGTTTTATCCTCGTTTATCACCAGACCCACTTCCGCCGACTGCTTTTTAATGCTCGAAAAAGCCGCAGTAAAATCTCGCAATCCACGTGATATCTATATCATCGGCATACGTGAGCAACATGTGACTTTTGTTGAAGATGATACCATTCCTGTTTACTGCAGCCAACCGCATGATCATCTCTATTACAATGTAAAAGAGATCGCAGGACAGACTATCGCCTTGTCTAGAGCCTCGCTTGGTAGAAAATTGCTCTGTCATATATTTGCCAATTTTCACTGAAGACTTCGTGTCAGTCAGTGTTTTTCCGCAAAGTCGTAGTAGCTTCGCAGGGATACCAAACTCTGCCATAGCATCTAACAATTTCTGTCGTATCGTACTGTCGAATGCAGCTTTGTAATCGATGAACAGATGGTAGGTGTCGATCTGCATTTCTTAGGTCTTCTCCAGGATTTGTCGTAGTGTGAATATCTGGTCTGTGGTGGATTTACGAGGTCTAAACCCACACTGATAAGGTCCAATCAGGTTCGCCAGAATGGGCTTTAGTCTATTACATAACACACTACATAGGACCTCCTATGCGATGGGTAGAAGGCTAATCCGCGATAGTTGGTACACACACTTGGATAGCCTTTCTTATGTACGGGACATAGGACACTCAGATTCCAATCATCGGGCTTGCACTCCCTGAGCCAAATCTTGTTTATGAGCATGCATTTTACCAGCTCATCGCTGCCGGCTTTAAAAAGTTCTGCCGGCAGTCCATCGGCTCCCGCAGCTCTATTATTTTTAAGCAGTGCAATTGTCGTGTTGGTCTCGTTTTGGCTCAGTGGTGGACAGTCTACGCCGTTGTCTATGATTGGTGTGATTTCGTCACTTATGCTGCCTTCAGATTGAAAGTTTTCCCTCCATATTTGCAGCACACTTTGAGTGTCCGTGACCATATTTCTGTCTCTGTCCTTAAAAGTGGGCATCCCTGTTCCAAAACCTTTGCTTTTAACCTTTTGGTGAAACTTTCGGGCATTACCTCTATCCTATAGTTTTCCATATCCTGGCTCTTTCTTTTCACCCACAGACGCTTTTTCCGCCTGAACAGGCGTTTCGTCTCCCTCCTTTTCTCATTATAACGCTCCGTCACCGCACGCGTCGCCATTGGCTGCAGTTTTGTCTTGTATGCAGCATCCATTTCCTCAGACAGTATGCAGCATCCATTTCCTCAGACATTTCGCGACATTCATCATTGTACCAGGGCTTGTCTGAGCGTGGTTTTTCATAACCCAGTACATTCGTTGCGGCAGTGGTCATAGAATTCGCAATGTCGGGAACATCAGAACTAGGGGGGTTTGTTTGGAGTAATTGAGAGAGTTGGTTGGAGTAGGCATTGGCTATCTCGGTGGTATGCAGCTTTGTGATGTCTAGCTTCCTTTGCGTTTGATTACGAGTATTTTTAGCACTTCTTAATCGTGTGCGTACCTTGGCTGCAACTAGGTCGTGATCCGAGTCAATATTTGAACCGCGCATCACACACACGTCCATAACGCTTGAGACATGACTTCCATCAATTACCACGTGATCAATCTTATTTCTTGTATTTTGATCGGGAGATATCCAGGTTGCCTTGTGTATATCTTTATGCGGGAATCTGGTTCCACTCACAACCATGTTTCTTGTCGACGCGAAACTATCCAGTCTGAATCGAAGTCTCTTGCCGACTATGAAACCATATCCAAATTCGTGTCTTTCTGCATGGCAGCTGTAAAATATGTCACAATTCTTTCGTCGTGTGCATCCCTGTCTCGTCCATCTCATTTCCTGTATGGCGGTGATGTCAGCCTTGTATTTGTCGAGGACATCCGCCAGTTGGATAGAGGCATCATCTCTGTATAGAGGTCGGACATTACAGGTGCATATCCTTAAATCATGGCCCTAATAACGTTTGCGGGGGTCGTCAACATTTGGGGGGATTCTTGTTTTTATCTTTTCCTCTTGTTTTCATAATAATTGTTTTGTGTAAGGAGAGCGGCTTATTAGGCCACCGCGCCCGGTCCTAGTCTCTTGGGGTTGCCAAAGCAAGAGAGAGCCTGTGTTGAACTTCAGTAACTTCTGTTAGCTACTTCCTAAGACGCATCGGTGGTAGCATGCCGATTAGGTTACTCAACATCCCTTTTGGTAATTTATAACCTAATAATCACTCGTTCCTTATCTGTTATATTGGTAGGATCAGTGTCTGGTAGAGTTTGATCTTCGTTCGTCGAGAGAGGGCTTTATCATTATTATGCTTGCTCAGAGCATAGTAGCAGCTATGCAGCTTTGTTTTGTCCTCATCATCAAAACATATTTTTTACCTTTGTTATTTTTGGAAATTTTAAGTTTTACGCATGACCAAATTATACTTGTAGAAAATATTCAATATGTCCTCCCAATTATAATTATTTTATATCGGAAAGAACTAATTTTATTAAAAAAAAAAAACAACAAGCCATTTATATATTTATTTAATATAAGAAATTCGTTTACCACATGTAGTAATAGGCAATTTCCTGTGGCCATATTTATTTATTTAGACTTCATAGCAAATTAATTGCAAACAGTCGTCAACAAAAATAATTTGTTGCAAATATTTAAATTCACAAAAACTGTGTAACATTTTAAGTATTACATACTCAAACGTGCCCTTACTAGGACTATACAATATTTATATGGTATTTGGTAATATTTATATCACTTTTGTAAATCAACAGTAATGGAATAGTGCACAAACTACAAATTGTGTCAGCGTGTGCTCATATCCACAACGTCTAGTATATTAGCACAGTTAGGGGCAAAAACTCTCAGAAAACTTGTAAATATGAAAATATTTATCATGGTTTTTTAAATTAATATTGGTATTTGAATGCCCTCCTCAGTCCAACCAATATTAAATCTGAACTTCATTTTACTAGAAGAATAGAATACTGAGTGGCAGAGTTTATCTGACAAGACTAATACCATAGTGGTCGATCAATTGAAGTGTCCACGGCAAAAATGGTTAAGAACATCCAAAAGTGTTGTTTGATGATTGAAGGCTGAAGGCGCGTATGAAAGCTGAAATGATTGGCATTTCAAAATTCCATATGGACCAAAAATTTGGTGATGAAAAAGTTTTTATTTTTTGTGACTGCAATTATAACACAGCACAACATTTGTCAGCTCATTGATTTGGGATTCAATTCTGAGAACTGCACGTGAAAGTGGCCCAAAAAAGAAGAAGTTCTGCATCATTCGTTTTATCAAGTTACATGCCATAATAATTTAATATTGATTTGAAGTTATTAAGTATCGAATAGGGGAATTTGTCACGTTTTATGATCTTTTGTTTGACATAACACGAGAACCAATAGTCCGATTTAGCTGAGTATATTTAAAAAAAATAAGAACTACAATTCCCTACATAAACAACAGTTTCACTTTTCTATTCATTAAATGATTTTGAACTGGGTTTCTTTTGTAGAAGTTACAATAAAACTGTTGTACTCCATGGCGTATGATTTACGTGGAATATTACTTATGATAATCATACGCCACCATAAACGTGACAAATTCCCCTATACGATATTTACTAACTTCAAATCGATTTTAAATAATTATTGCATGTAACTCCCTCCCCGGGAAAATGAACCGGTACAGTACCAGTCACGGGACCGGTTCCCTGGGTGCATAAACCGGTTCTAGGTCCGGAACTTTTGTATGTAGAGAACCGGTACGTTTTGTATGGGGTTGGCCACTTAAGTGTCAATTGACACCTAACTGATACTTTGTGATGTGTCTTGAGCGGGTTCAAAAGTACAAGCCCTACGACAGGTTCAGTAAAAACCAGTCATCTGTGATATATGTTTTTTGTTAATATGCCCCAAAATAAGACGAAAAATTAAATGACTTTTTTTAATAAATTACTTAGATGTCTAGGGTTAAATTATATATAAATTTTTTATATTTTTCTGACTTTCTACTTATTTATAAACAACGCCGTTGGAAACATAATGCCGCTGAATACTACAGATCAGTCAAATTGACTTTTCTTTAACACTTTAGAACCAGTTTGGTGACACATCCTCTCTTCACCCGTCCTGAGATAGGTACACTCAGGCAAATAAACACCACTTTTCCCGTAGGGTCAACAACACTGCATCATTCGTGTTCTTCGTTTTGGGTCTACTTTCACATTGTAGACCCAAAATAAGGTGTTGTACTGTGTAATTTTATGGTATGTGGGAAATATAATTGGCCTACTCCTTGTAATTTCGAATACCCTTGTTAGTGGACAAAGCCTAGGCAACAGCGTTTCTTTTAAATATTTCGATGATATTCCCTTGCACACAAAATTATGTAAATTATTATTCCATGTTCCTTTTATCGCTCACTTTTGTGCCCCAGTATTTGTAAATTTGTCTACCTATGTAATGGAACCTCTGCTTTATGGTGTGGCAAATTATATGGCAAATTGATTTAGATTACAGTGTGAACTTTAACAATTTTTGTACAACAGCCAAGAAAATAAAATTGCTCTATTTGTTTTTTGTTTGTTGTACTCACTTGTGTTTACATATATTGGCCACATTTTATACGTGGTTTTTTTCTTTCCAGCCGATAAACTTTTTTGGCAACATGCAAAGTGCAAGCAAGGCTGGCACAAAACAACCAAAATGACAACAACATTTAAATTGAATATAATGGAATATATTATGCATATTTGTTTAAATGATTTTTTGTGTGCGTTTTTTTGTAATGGATTCTTAAATTTTAATGTATTATTTTCCTTCTGTCTCTCCCTTAGGTCTTTACCCAAATTGAGCAGTCAAGACGAAGAAGGGGGGGCTGGTCATGGCTATGGTGGCGGGCCACAACACTTTGAACCCATTCCTCATGATCATGATTTTTGCGAAAGAGTTGTTATAAATGTAAGTATATGATAATTTATTACATAGCTTAAATCAATACCCGATAGTGCTGAGCTCTTTGGCAGTCGTTGGGCGTGAAAGGGTTATGCGGTATATGTTAATGGTACTTGTGGTTTTGTAGTTAGCACTATTTCTTTATGTATTTCTCTTTTATACTTTTAACATTTTTGTGTTGCTTTACTTAGTGTTCTTGTGTTATACTTGTTTTGTTTTTTTTTTTGTATCTCTTGTAGGTTAATTTATAAATAAGCATTAAAGTTAATGTAGCGTTAATACACAAAAGTTCATTGTCCTATTAATAGTGTACAAATGAAGCGGGTGGGTACAAAAAAGTAGACCTGCTATGAACTAAAGTCCATTTTCATATTTATATAGTTGAGGGAGGATGCTTGGATTGCGTTAGTTAGTACCTAAGAGGAGCTAAAAATACCATTGCCATACATTTGTTGTGTGCTTTGACTATTATAATATTTTGTTTTGATAATTAGTGAATTATTTTAATTTTGGAGAGTCCTCACTCCCCCCTCCGGAAGCATAGGCCAAAAAGTTTAGTAATATTCATAATTTGTGTCTAATCCATTATTACTTTGTTTCTAGGGCGACATTTTAATTAATTTATTGGCAGGTTTTAGTCTTTGTATATACATTTATGACCGCCTTAGTGAACAGTTGAAAATGTTATAAGCAATGTATTCGCTGTTGTCGCTTTTTTTATCATACTTAATGTTCAAGTTATTTTCATTCATGACTTAAGTAAATTTTATTTAAAAACTCAAAATTTTACTAAAGAGTGATTCATTTAGAAGTTGTTCTTTAAAAATAAAATACTTAAAATAGAGTTGGATGTCAAAATTGTTAATAAATTCCAAAAGAACCAGCCATGTCAATTACTTATTAAGGGTAAATTTAAAAAAGTCGGCCGCGACTACACATTAGTCAATCTATTCGGAGGGTCCAACTTTTGATTACTCTTTTCAGCTTTGCCACTAGTATATCACAAAATAAGCGAGTAATTTTGGCTTACAAGTTTTAAATCGTAGAAGGCTTATCGACGAAGACTTTCGACTCCACAAAAGAAAGCGAAAAAATCAGAGATGTGATATCGTCTTTCTGAAAACAAATACCGTTTGACTTCCATTAACGAGATATGGGAGATCCTCTCGCATTTGTGTAAGTTAATACGCTTCTATATTTAGACAAACACAACGGAACCTATAGTTCAACTATGGAAGTGTTTACTACTCAGATTCTACTGTAGACTACACAGATGGGGCCGCCGATCAAAGCAATTTAAATGGCTGCGACAAGACTCAAACCCAGGTCACCCGAATGATATTAGCTTTTTCCAACAATCATGCTACGTCGCCAATATCGATGTCTTCACTTTTAGACAACAAAAAGTCCATTCTGATGGTGTGGTAGCTCTCGCCATTGACGTTTATGTTGGATCCGGCCTTATTGAGAAAATAACAAATAATTTGAAACATTGAATATTTGTCATACTCTAGTCAGAGAATCTTTGTATGCTTACCATCACCCTAAATGCGTCAAAATTTGTTTATTGACGCCTATATTGAAAAAGTGACTCGTCACTGAATAAAATTCGAGGCAACAACAGCGGATCTTAATACAGCTTTTACAGAGCCAAATTCATGTTGAACATGTTCAAATCGAGATCTTCAAATCTTTTAACCAAGATTCTTGTGTTCTTGTTGATTCTTTGTTGAATACGAGAGGCCAAGGGTCGAATCTGTCGGTCACCGTCTTAAGCCTCCTTCTCCACTATAGCCGCAATATTCTCCTCTCTACGTGTTAGGTCAGAGATCAGCACGTCAGTTGGACGGCTTAAAAACAACAAAGCCGATGGACTGCCGTCAGAGCTTTTTAAGGCCGGCGTCAATGTGCTGCCAACGTGCATGCACCGGCTTCTAAACACGATTTGGCTAAAGGGACGCATGTCCCATGTCCCACCAACTTTTACGCATCGCATACAAGTTCCTGTTTAGTGTGTTATGTTAAATACAAAAACCCATCCTAGTAAACCTGATGGGACCTTATCAGTGTGACTTTGGACCTGGTAAATCCACGACCGACTAGATATTCGCACTAAGCAAATCCTGGAGAAGGTCCACAGAATGCAGCTCGACACTTACCATCTGTTTATCAATTACAAAACTGCATTCAACAGTCCAATACGACAGCAACTATTAGATGCTATGGCTGAGTTTGGTATACCCTCGAAGCTAATACGACTTTGCTGAATAACACACTCATCCGACACGAAGTTTTTAGTAACAATAGGCAAAATTCTGATAGATCCATTTTCTAAAAAGCGAGGCTTTAGATAAGGCGATAGTTTCTCTTTCGAGCTATTTAACATCATAATGGAGATGATCGTACGGTTGACTGCAGTAAATCTGACTGGTACCATCTTTAACAAAAGTCACACGCTGCTCGCTTACGCCGATGACATAGATATCAAAAGCCGAGGACTGCAGGATGTTACTGTGGCCTTTGCAAGTATTGAGAAGCATTCGGCAGAAGCTGGTACAATCTTTAACAAAAGTTATATGCTGCTCGCGTATGCCAAAGACGAAGATATCCTAGGCCGGGAACTGCAAGATGTTACTGCGGCCTTTGCATGCATTTAGTAGCAGTCGACAGAAGTGGGTCTGCTGCGTCAACTTTGATGTGGTAGATGATTTTGTCTACATTTGCTCCGATGTAAATAAAATGACATTATTTTTTGCCTGAAAAGACGAATATTGATCGCAAATCGATGCGCTAAGCAAGCGTTTTAATGACAAAGATCTTTCTCAACGAAAAAATATACAAGCGTAAATCAATCAATTCTGAAAGTCTTAGAGAGAAAAATATTTGGACCCACAATCGTTAAGGCCGAGTACATCGTCGAATGAACCATGTGGTGTTTCAGCTGTACAACGACATTGATGTAGTCAAGCGCGATCAAAAAGACAAGTAATAGTGGATGAAAATGCTATAGCTCATAAAGTAAATTAATAAACTTGATGGGCGGCACAGAAGGAAGCGAACAAAACATCGTTGGATGGACCACTTGAAAGACTTGTTATTCAAACTTGCTGTGATGAACTATCTGGGAACTATCATCTGATCGGTTATGGCATAGTGGTTAGAACACTCGACTACCATGCGGAAGGTCCACATTTGTCTTTCATTGCCCGCCCCCTCGATGTTGTAGACAGCAACTTCGCAGTATAGTGTCGAGCCAATCGGCATGTTTACTAAAAGCTTCTCAAACAATGAAGTTCGCATTTGTCGATAAACAAGTAGGTGCCATTTGTTGTGAATGTCAAATAGAAAGCGTGTTAATTCACAACAACGCGAGAAGTTATCCTATACCTCATTCATGGTGTGTAAAGGGAAATTAAGTTGTTTTTAAGTGATGAACTATGCGCTTGGAATTCTTTTCTTTTCTATGGATGAATTTCTGTTTCTGCTGGCAAACAAGTAGATGTAGGTCTTCCCACTATGAAATGCCAAACGAAGCTAAATTAAAATATCTCAACAGCATTACAATTGTGATGCGTGATCTGTAAAGCCAGACAAATAATAAAGAAGCCTCTAAATAAATTTATCAACCATTGCATTGCACACACAGTGTATTATAGGTCAACATGATATGTTACTTTGTAACTATATTATTTTGTCTTTATTTTGATAACTTCCATTAATGTATTTAAAAATTGCGGTTTTATGGAAGCGAAAGCAAGGAAAATGTTGGTGCAAAAATTTAATATACTTTAACCCATTTTTTTTCTCGCACTTGAATGGTCGTATACAACTATTGAATCGTTTTTATTACAATGTTGTTGTAATTTCCTACGGGATAATGAACCGGTACTGTACCAGTGACGGGACAGGTTCCCTGGGGTGCATGAACCGGTTCTAGTTCCAAAACTTTTGTATGTAGAGAACCGGTACGTTTTGTATGGGGTTGGCCGCTAAAGTGTCAATTGACACCTAACTGATACTTTGTGATGTTTCTTGATCCAATTCAACAGTACAAGCCCAACGACAGGTTCAGTAAAAACCAGTCACCTAACTATGATATCTGTTTTTTGTTAATATGCCCCAAAATAAGACGAAAAAATTAAATGTATTTTTTTGATAAATACTAAGTTGTCAAGGGTTAAATTATATATAAATATTTTATATTTTATTGACTTTTCTACTAATTCATAAGAATACTGCAGATCAGTCAAATTGACTTTTCTTTAACACTTTAGAACCAGTTTGGTGACACATCCCCTCTACGCCCGTCCTGAGATAGGTACACTCACGTAAATTAACACCACTTTTCCCGTAGGGTATTTTTATGGTAATAGTGGGAAGATATAAAAAATTGAAAAATAATCGAAAAAAAGCCTGTAGTTCTCATCATCGTTGAAAATGATTTGACGATAAAAATGTGATTCAACTTTCAGTTATTCTCAGCCCATTCACCGAACGCTCGACGCTATTTATGGTTCGCTGGCTTTAATTCTTGCACCAGTTACGTCTTCTATGGATGTATGCCAAGGTTTTACCTCCAAATTTTCCTAGTAGGGGACGGACAGAGACAGAGATGTTACTGAGAATGACGTCGGATCGATAAAATCGAGACTTCTGTCCCACTCAGGTCTACAGCTTACATGGCTTCATCTGTACGCACGGTACTGTCTCGATTTGGTTGAATACTATCCAAAAGTGTTCAAAATGAGTTCATGAATCGATCCATAGTATTGCGTATTAGCTGCTCAGATGGACGATTGTGTGCACTGTAAATTTCACAAAGTGCTCTATATGTTTGGCGAACAGATCGCGAATTTTGGTAACAAATTTTCAAGATTTGTAAATATTGTTCTGGTGTAAATCTTAGCATGATGATTTGCCAAAGAATACTGAAAAAAGTCAATCACACTACATTAGTACGACACACAGTGGCACCGCCCATACATATCTTGGAAAAAAATAGAAGGAGTGGCCGTACAGCAATGAAATTTTGCAGAAACACTTTTCTCGGCTAAATTAAGAAATTTTGAAAAAATTTTGGAAAACCGCCTACTGCCACACCCACCTCTCATATAGCTGCACTTGCCAAAATTTTTATTTTTGGACCTGGGGATTTGAATTTCTGGACACTTCTTAATTGAGTTCTCCTTATGAAAAAATTCAACATATTGGGGATGCCACGCCTACTTCAGATTTTACGCCCATTGAAAGTTTTAGATTTTAGGTGTTTTTCTTCCCTGTCTAGAATCATATGAAAATTTCATATAAGTAAAAAAATTTTAATTTTTATTCAAAAGTTAAACATGTGTTGTCTCCATAAAAAAGAAGAGAATATCCCCAACAACCCTCCGCGAAAGATATTAGCCTTCAAATACACCGAAAATACCGCACAAATACGTGCATTAAAAACGATGTTACTAAAAGGGACGGTATTAGGCGTTTATTTTTTTTCTTAATTGAAAGTACAGACTCGAACATTTCATTTTTTTATAGTTAGGGGGCTAAGCATCAAAAAGTAAAAAGTTGATATTTTTAGTATAATTTTTGATAAATTATAATAATTAGTTTACTGTTCCAATTTCAATAATTTTTTTTTTATAAATGAGTAAGTAAGTTCTTTATTTGGACAATAATTTTAATCTAATTTCATTGACTTTTGTTAGTTTTTTTAACTACAAAATTTCACTTTTCATAAAAAACCTTGTTGAATTTTTCTTATCCAAATATTTCTTTACATAACCAAATCATTAAAATTTTGAAATTGGAAAGTTGAAAAACCCGTTTTTTCCGCCGAAATGCCTCTGTGCGATAGCTTGTTTTTCAGTTATTTCTACCGGAAGTTCTATACGTCTAAAAAAACACCCTTTAAAAAGTTCTAAAAGACAGCAGAGATTTTCTGAAGCCTGACGAAAAATTTTGTAACAAAACCTTACACAAGCAGTTTTTCATATTATATTCTACTAGTGGACCCGGCAATGCTTCGCTATTGCATATTAACTTGAAATATATTTCACACTTAGGTCTACAAAGTACTTTGAAAACGGCACTAAAGCTCGACAAAAATATGTTGAGTTTATTTACTTATGTAACTTATTTAAAGTAACTCCTTAACATTAAAGTTTACTACTTAAGTTTTATTGTTGTTAATGCTAATAAATATGTAGATAAAGTTTTTTCAGTATGTAGGGCGAAAAACCACTTCTTTCACAAATCGGAAACATACATATCTCTAAAGATCAAAATTATTTATCTTGATCCGTAGTAGCGTGAACCATCTGTATACTAACTATCTCTTTGGTCATAAAAAAACATTTGTTATGCCTTCTCCTACTGACCGCAAATGAAAATTCCGTTTGAAGCTTCATGCCTTTAGCCATAAAAACTTCTTTTGTCATGTCTTCTTCTCACACGGATCAAGAATAATCCGTAATACTGTTTTTGTATTGAACTCGTATTACCATTTTTTTAAATAATTCGGTCACCAACGTTTGGCTTAGCAAAGTGATGGTCTCACGCGCTGTATGGCATGTTACAGCGTCGTGTTAGAACCATTTCTCCTTCAAATAATGTTCAATGACATGATAAATAAAAAAATCAATTGATCGTCCATTGGCTCTACTTCTTCTACCAGTTGGATTTTATATGAATGTAGGCCAAGGTCTTTCCTCAGCATTTGCAGAGACCGAGTTCCAGAGAATGAAGTCGGTTCGATAAATTCGAGTCCCCTTTCATACTAACGTCTACAGCGTCGATGGCTTCTATTAGCTGCTCAGATGCATCATTACATGCACCCTCAACTTCATAAAGGGCTCCATAAGTTTGGCGAACAGAACGTGCATTTTGAAAATAAATTTGCATGATTTGTAAACTTTGTTCTTGTTTAGTTTTTACATGGTGATTTTGCAAAGTATACTAAAAGAAAGTCTATTACACTTCATTAGTATGACAGCTAGATTTACACTTATACCTATCAGAAGTTCTATATGTCAAGAAAATACCCCATGCATAGGTTATTTTCAATTGTTTGCTAATGTTACATCTGATATACTATAAAAATTTAACCATTGTAGTATAACTACAATGAATATTGCTTAATTTTTCTATCTATATGATTTATTACCGATTCGCTCTCCTGAGAAGTAATTGAAAAATACATACCTGTAAAGTAAATTAAAAAAAATCACTATTTTAGTCTGCGCATCCTCAACTGCCTGGTGTACGGACCATTATTTGATACAGGTAAAAAGTTAACTATTGAAGTGCGTGGGCAGCGCCTCGGCACTTTTAACTTATTTTATTCGAAATAGCCTGATCATTAGGGCGAATTAATTAGTTCGCGTCAAAAAAAAAAACAACCTGTTAACCGTATATCAGTATTGGAATGTACGAAGAATTCTTAGAAAATTTCACTAAGAAACTATATATCTAAAATCAATTCCTAGTTCGCGCTGAGAAGCATGAAGATTTCAGGTAGAGATTTTTTTTTTAGCAATGAGCAAATATTCTGAAAAATGATTTTTAAAAACTTAATTTCTGTATGCCAACTCTCAGAGGCCAAAACTTTTTAACCAATACATAGATTTGCTTCTGTAATACCTCATTTAGTTCGTTGGGAAGTCAGTTTTACGCAGAAGGTCTGTAAAAATATATATCTGAAGTTTTCGGTTTGTGCTCATTTAAAATCAAAAAAAATCTCTATCTGAAATCTTCATGCTTCCCAACGCGAGCTAGGAATTGATTTTAGACACAAAGTTTATTGGTGAAATTTTCTTAAAAATCATCGTAGATTCCGATTTTGGTTACGATTTGTGCGAATAAAAAAATTGGCCCACCTTACTGTTCATATCTCTAGTTGAACAGCAATATACTGTGGAATTTTGACAGTTGTAACCGTTTGTTTTAAAAAGGGTGTGGAACAGCCCATTTCCACCCTTACTGTAATTCATACTGCAAGCCCTTTTAATTTTCAAGTTGAATGGGCGGTGCCACGCCCCTTTATTCAAGCACAACCAAATATAGCCTGGGACTATCAACAGGTCAACAGTACCACTTGGTAAGATTTTCGTATCAATCGATCTATTAGAAAAGCCGTTAGAGCGATTTTTTAAAAGAGGGCATGGCACCGCCCACTTCCTCCCTGGATGTAATTTATACTGCTCCATCAACATATATAACAAATCTCATCTTCATACCTCTGATAGTTCATGAAATAAAGCCTTTTTAATTTTCAAGTTGTATGGGCGGTGCCACGCCCCTTTATCCATTTACAACCAAATGAAGTCAGGAACTATCTACAGGTCAACAGTACGTCATGGTAAAATTTTTGTATTAATCGACCTATTATAAAAGCCGTTAGAGCGATTTTTGAAAAGGGGGCGTGGCACCGCCCACTTCCATCCTGGCTGTAATTAATACTGCTCCAACAACATATATACCAAATCTCACCTTCATACCTCTGATAGTTCATGAAATATAGCCTTTTCAATTTTCAAGTTGTATGGGCGGTGCCACGCCCCTTTATCCAATTACAACCAAATGTAGTCAGGAACTATCTACAGGTCAACAGTACCTCATGGTAAAATTTTTGTATCAATCGGTCTATTAGAAAAGCCGTCTGAGCGATATTTGAAAAAAGGGGCGTGGCGCTGCCCCTTTAAGATGTAAGCTATCCTATCTTTTAAGTTGGATCAAACCGAACACGGTGTGCAAATTTGATTCAAATCGGTTAAGTAGTTTAGGAGTCCATCGCGGACAAACAACGTGACACGTAATTTATATATATTAAGATAGTGTAGATCACAAACATAAAACGTCTTAATGTTGCACAGTGGCACAAAACCAGACTACAGGGTACTTTTATAATTTTTGTGTTTGGTTGAGGCCCTATAATTGTTGCACACTATATTCAATTTATCTATTACAACATAAAACCAGGTTTTTTAATTATTTTTCTTAAATGTTATACTGCTTACAAATTTTTGAACATATAACAAAAACCAACTTCTTAATTAATTATTATCATTAAATATTTTTTTCCTAAAATTTATTTAATGTATTTTTGTGCTATTATGTCATTATGCAAAATCTTTTATATTTACAGGCAAAATTGTCCAGAATGTATATTTATCCTGGATGTGTAAACATTTTATATATTTTTACATTATATGTGAAGCAATTTTATTAAACTTTTTTTCTTTAAATTCTCTTCTTTTCCCCTGTTTCTTTTTTCTATTTCTCTTTTCCCCCTTTTTATAGGTAAGCGGGTTAAGGTTTGAAACACAATTACGAACGTTAAATCAGTTCCCCGATACGTTACTGGGGGATCCAGCTCGGAGATTACGGTACTTTGACCCGCTGAGAAATGAATATTTTTTTGACCGTAGTCGACCGAGCTTCGATGCTATTTTATACTATTATCAAAGTGGTAAGTTAACATGCAATGGCGCAGACATGCAAAGGCACAAGGAAAAACTAATTTACTTTACTAATCCATAGATACTAAAACATAAAAATATAAACTAATCACATAAATCTTTTCTCCTTTTTCTTTTACGTATAAATATATAAACAATATTACAAATTTATTATTTAATATTTTTTATTTTGTTTTCTTGCGTTTTTATTTCTTAACTTTTTTTATTTAAAACCCCCCTAATCCCATTAACATATACCTATAATCCTTTACCTCTCCTCCCCTTCCCTCCAAAAAAAAAAAAACTTACAACTTTCTAGGTGGCCGACTACGGAGACCGGTCAATGTCCCTTTAGACGTATTTAGTGAAGAAATAAAATTTTATGAATTAGGTGATCAAGCAATTAATAAATTCAGGTAAGATTTGTTACCTACCTACTGTTTTGTTGAGTTACAATGTACAGACTTTGTTCAAAATTTGCCCTATAAAAAGAAAAAAAAAAAGAAAACATTAATTAATTGTTTTAAAATTAATGCATTTTGTTTTAAGTTTTTTTGTTAACGAAATTCCACAACCGATTGGCCGTAACATAGACGTGTTTCGTTTTGTTTAATTTATTGGAATGATTACCATAATTAATGATTGATAATGATACAAATGATGATGATGATGATAATGAAATGATTGATATATTTACTATTTGTTTAAACAAACACCAATTGCAAATGTTTTTTTCATTAGTGACAACAATTTGCTTATTTATTAGTGACTCAAAAAATCAAAACAAAAACATAATCCAAATATAAAATACAATTTAATTTATAATTTAATGTTTATGTAGATTTGTTATTTATTTTTGCAATTGTTGTTGTTCGTTCGTTTGTTATGAAACAAATATATAAATACACCCAAAAAAAAATTCAAAAACAAAAACAAAAAACAGAGGGGTCAATGTGTTAAGTTTGGTATACAGACAAAATATAATTGTATTCGGGATATAAGGGCTAATATAAAAACCTAGAATAATTGATACAGTTTTGCCGACAACTGTTTGTATTTTGAACAAATGTGTTAGATCTTTTAAGAAAGACTGGCGCCAAACAACGAAGTGAGTGATAAATATTTAAGGCTAGAAGATACTACAACATAGTCCAGCCGTATTTCCTTGCCTTTTTACAGTTTTCTCCATTCTTCCATCTTTCGTTTACTAATCTCAACATTAGTTCTCTTGCAGGTGCACTTAAGTCGAAGCGTGTCATGTTCCATGTGGCTTTCCTGCGAGCCTGAGCCATGTCGGTCCTCCCCATTCGCTTTGCAGTTGCACCGCTGTGGCCCTGTATCTACGTAATCAAAACTCTTTCCAGAATACTGCAGCGTTTTCCGCCTATCATTCAGTTTGATCCAATCAGTAAAGATGTTTATGGGTCCATGTCGTCTGTCCACTCCTTTTTAGAGGGTATAGTATCCTTGTGTCCAAGCAGAGCTTTTTCGGCTTAAATCAGGGTGTAGTTCATTAATGCATCCATTAAGTAGGACACGATTCATTTGTCGGAACTTGCTCATTTTGATAAACACATACCACCAGACTACGGAGCCATATTGTAATATTTGGCTTTACAATAGCGTTACCTTTTTATTTGAGTCTCCAGGTTTCCCTACAGCTTTTTTGGAATGGTAGCACAGAGTCAAGCGTTACCACTGTGCACCCTTCCGACTCTAGTTGTTTCAGCACGCTGTAGACGGCTATGTTTCACAGTAGCGGCGATAATACACCCCCCTTGTGGGGTGTGATTTCCTAGCTTGGAGGTGATATGTAGTTCTCTTCAGTAGCATGTTGCAAATCAGCTTGCCAATATGTCAGTTGAAGGGAATAAATAAAATGGGAATAAATAAAAGTAAAACCATGTGTTGACCATTCGATAGTATATTTGGGTCGATTGAATTCTTGATGACATCGTCCATGATCCTATCAAGCAGGTTTAGTAGTGGTTTGTAGTTGTTGTTTTCCTGTCTTTGGTATAAATACCAACTTAGGCGTTCTCAATCTTATTGCCAAGCAGGACAGTTTCACACAGCCGTAAAAAGATAGCCTTTATCCACGGCAACAGTATTTCCAAGGCCTGCTGAAGTTCAACGGGTATACTATATCCTTAGTAGTTTCTTCCCACTGACCGGTTCTCTTAGCCTTTCTTTCTTTTATGGGCAAGATTTACTTGGGCATGCGGCTAAAGCCTTTGTAGCTTTGCCTACTATGCTGCCCAACTCTTGTGGGTTGTTAGTGGTAAGTTTAGTTAAATTGCTCCTTATAAATTACCCATTGTACAAATATTACAAATATTACAAGTATTACAAATATTACAAATATTACAAATATTACAAATACTACAAATATTACAAATATTACAAATATTACAAATATTACAAATACTAAAAATGTAAAAATATAAAAAATATTTAAAATCATAAAAATATCAAAAATGTTAAAAATATTAAAAATATTAAAAATATTAAAAATATTAAAAATATTAAACATATTAAAAATATTAAAAATATTAAAAATATTAAAAATATTAAAAATATTAAAAATATTAAAAATATTAAAAATATTAAAAATATTAAAAATATTAAAAATATTAAAAATATTAAAAATATTAAAAATATTAAAAATATTTAAAATTTTTAAAATATTAAAAATATAAATAATATTAAAAATATTAAAAATATTAAAAATATTAAAAATATTAAAAATATTAAAAATATTAAAAATATTAAAAATATTAAAAATATTAAAAATATTAAAAATATTAAAAATATTAAAAATATTAAAAATATTAAAAATATTACAAATATTAAAAATATTAAAAATATTGAAAATATTCAAAATATTAAAAAAATTGAAAATATTCAAAATATTCAAAATTTTTAAAATATTAAAAATATAAATAATATTAAAAATATTAAAAATATTAAAAATACTAAAAATATAAATAATATTAAAAATATAAAAAATATTAAAAATATTAAAAATATTAAAAATATTAAAAATATTAAAAATATTAAAAATCTTGTTTGTTTTAATCGATCTGTGCAGAATATGAATATGTTTTTCATTGTTCGGTTTGAGATCTATTCTATTATTGCTAATAGAATTTGTTTTTACAAGAGTTGTGTGAAATGGATTATGTTGGGTTGGCATTTAATGCCAAAAACAATTCTATGTAATTTTGTCCGATGGACAAAGCATAGACAAGAACTTGTGTGCATTATGTTGACGTTGTCTTCGTTGATACCATTTTCGCACCGGTGTGTGTGAGCTTCACATTGATTGTGTGAAGCTTTTAACACTTAAGGTTGTGATAATGAGTGGAGAAGGCACAGCAAACGGCACTGATGATGATGGTTTGGCAACCATCGAAATAGCTATCTGCCCTGCCAGTTGTCAACATAATCCATTTCACACAACTCTTGTAAAAACAAATACTATTAGCAATAATAGAATAGATCTCAAACCGAACAATAAAAAACATATTAATTTTAAAAATATTAAAAATATTAAAAATATTAAAAACATTAAAAATATTAAAAATGTTAAATATATTATTAATATTATTAAATTTGTTAATTTAGCTTAACGATCAGAAAGGTTATTTATTGTCAACATAAATGGCAAAATTAAAAACATTCAAACTATCAATAACATTATTAATATTTAGGCTCACCTTTTTTATGTTAGAGTTTCCAACAGACTAACAACAAATACTTTCAAATATTTCGATTATTAAGCCCCTGATCTACTACTCTCTTGTCTTTATCGTTCTAATGAGAGAAACTTTCCTATTTCTCATTCATGCAATACATAGGCAACTGATTTCCTGGGTCTATAGTTATCCCCGTTATACCCGATTACAATAAATGCTGCCAAACTTAACGCAACACCGTTCTCATGTAACTCAAAATTTTTTCAAATTAATTTGTTTTGTTGAAATAATCTGGCCCTTAAACACTCAACATACACGCAACAATAAACATAAAAATACTACATACACCCACACACACACTAGTAATAACACATTTTTACACACACTAACACACACATAAGCAACAACAACCCGAAAACAATGAAATCTAGGCAACATTAATTCACTTGACCACCAGCTTAAAATTTTGTTTGTACGACAAAGAAGGGGGCTTCAGTGGCCGGCCCGTGGTATCAAGTTGGAAATAATCGTCACGAAACTCACACACACAAACACCACTTTAGTACAACAACCACACACCCACACATGTTTCCAATAAGGCGCCGCCACGAATACTCTCCACGATGGACACAATGCCACCGCTTCATCTGCTATGAGTCTCAAGTGAAGATTTGTAGTGCTCACATTTAGATGATGTCCGTTGTAGGTGTCACTGTGAACGTATTGTGCTTGCGTGTGTCTCTACATTGGTCAAGTGTGCGCGCAACCGCAGTTTTGTAGAAGCAATAAACAAAGCTAGAGCAATGTAAAGTTTAACGCATGAGCTTTAGTGCCAATGTGATCACTGTGTTGTTACTATTACTATTATTATTGTTAGTGTGTTGCAACACCCAACTCGAAACTCGCAACTGAACTCTGAATACCAATACAAAACAACAAGAAACAACAGAAAACAAAGAAAAACAACAAGAAACAATGAAGCTAGAGAAAACAAGGACTCTACACCAGAGCACCATCACCCCCCTACCACAACTACTACTACAACTACTACTACAAGTACAACTACTGCCACTACCACCCAAACCACTACGAACGAGTTAGTGGTACACCACCAAAACCACAACCACCACTACCACCACCACATACTGAATGACATGTGAAATACAGAATACCACAAACAAAAGAGATCTTATTCTTTTGTATTCTTTTTCAATAAAATTCAAAGCTTGAATTGAATGTCCGCCCATGTGACAGGGTCGGCGACCACCATCATCTTTGAATTTTTTTCCATATCCTTATCATTTCGTATCTTTAGCTCAATTGGCCAAGAGGTGTTTTTTATAGAGGAGATTTCAATGTTTTCACTTTTCTTTTTTACGATTCTTCAATTTCCGTTAATACGTCCAGTCCAAGTTAGAGATTTTCAAAATTTTGTGACAATTCTCGTTTGTAGCTAATTCAATATGTATATTTGTTTATTTTTGGATAATTTTTATGTTGATTTACACAATTTTTGTTTTTTCTTTTTCTCTCTATTCAATTTCTTCTTCTTCAAAAACCCTTTAGAGAGGATGAAGGCTTTATTAAAGAGGAGGAAAGACCATTGCCGGATAATGAAAATCAAAGAAAAGTCTGGTTACTTTTTGAGTATCCAGAAAGTTCACAAGCCGCCAGAGTTGTAGCCATAATTAGTGTATTTGTTATATTGCTATCAATTGTTATATTTTGTCTAGAAACATTACCCGAATTTAAGCATTATAAGGTAAGTTGTGAATGTGAAAGAAATTATTGATACCTAACATATGTTACATATAACAACTTGTGTTATGTTATTTTCATTTTATTTGACTTTTTATAAGTTCTTATTTAAAGTTACAAGTGTGAGAGTCCTTTCAACAAATATGTGAAGAAACTACTTTAGTTTCTTTATTTAAACAAATTGAGCGTTTAAGCTTTTGCAATTTAAACAATAATCTTTTGTAGTCTTTGTAGTTTTTCAAAATGGGCAAAATCCAGAGAGATCACAGTGGATTTTTGATGATACCTTCAAGGTCTTGATTGTATACCATATACATATATTAATTAACCTAAATTTAGTGGTTATGTATATGAAGTGCTCATTTCAACGTGTTGGATAATTTAGAGAATAAGTTATGTTTTTGTAATTAGCAAAAAAATTTAAAAAAAAAAATCCAAATTTTTTGCCCTTAATAATGTGATCAAATAAATAAATTAAAAAATAAACATATGGTAGCAAATTGCAACAATACAAGAATTAAATATTTGAACTTAACAATTGAAAGTAAAATTTTGCTTGCTAAGACATAATATTACCCTAGTCTAATGCATTCAAGACTTGGATCTACTAAACATTTCAGAATTTACTGCTTATCCAATTTAACTTAATGAAACTTTTGTAAAGTATATGTGCGGATGATAGTTTTAGCGCCGACAATCTACTTGGAAAATGTTACTCATATCATGTTGTAGCTCGATATCCTACATAAAAAAATATGTTGCTCTCGAAATTACAAAACATTAACGCAACATATCTATTATAACTTGGGGCTTAATATGAATGCCTTATAAAAAAATAGAACAAGTCTTTTGAAATAAACTTATTTTCAAATACTTAATTTTCCATAAGTCACTCAGCATTGCCGTGTTTATAGCAATGAAACTATAATGTTGTTAGGCGTTTTCATTATTGTTTTAATTTATTATTTATTTATTTGTTTTTTTTTTTTGTTTAACGACAACAATACAATAAGCATGCGCAATTTAGCAATACGAGTATGTATTTAGCTGTATTAAAATTCCAAACCATAAACCCCTGTTAAAGTTATTCACGCTTGCGTGTTGCATTGAATATTGTAAACGGGAGTCACCGCCACAGTCACTGTCATGTGAAATATACTTCACGTATACCAACCAGTTCTTATGGTAATTCTCTCACTGGACCTTTTACATATTCTCTCCTTGCAAAGAAAAAACAATTGTTTGTTCTCACTTTATTTTCAGGTTTCTTAATTTCTTGTAACATTCCTTTTTCTCTTTCTCTCTTTGAAAAGTTTTTTTCTCTTTTTTTTTGTTATAAATTTTGGTTATGTACAAAAATAAATCTATTTATACCGAATCTCATTATAGGTGTTCAACACAACTACAAATGGCACAAAAATCGAGGAAGATGAGGTGCCTGACATCACAGATCCTTTCTTCCTTATAGAAACGTTATGTATTATTTGGTTTACATTTGAACTCACTGTTAGGTAAGATATTGACAACCAAACAAACAAACAAAAATAACAACAGCCAGTGTATGGTAAATTATGTTTAAATTATTTTAATTCTTTTTGTTTTTTTTTTTTTGGTGTGATAGAAATTTAAATCGGCATAGCAGTTAATTACAAAAGATGGAAGGACCTAAACTGTTTTATAAACTATTAAATACATTTTGTTAGTATTGGTAAAGCTTTGTTTTATAAATTTTTGTGTTAAATATATTTAAAGGCTGCACACAAATGAAATTGCAGTTTTTACAGCACTCTGCTCCGTAATAACTTTTGAGGTATGAATCGTAAAACAATAATATGTTGTTGATAAAAACTACTAATTTAATAAGCAAAAGAATGATTCTTTTACTAAAATAAAAGAATTTTATCTGTGGAGCTTATAATTAAAGTTAAATGGCACTGTCAAGAAAATTATGCATATATGGACCACTACAATGTATGCAAATATAAGTTACTCCTTATGTAGCACACTTGCAGAGACTTTATTTAAATTTTTCAAAAATAAAAACGATTTTTCTAAAAAAAACCACAAATGCAAATTTCGTACTTACTTACTTAGCTGGCATTTCTTTGCAATCCCACTGAATTATATACCGCACGTAGAAAAATATTAAAAGCGTCTCGATCTTCTGCGCTTTTTCTCTAGTTAGTCACACCGAGTTCTGTAAGGTTCTCAGTAACCTGGTCTTTCCAACGGATTTTTAGTCGCCCTCTTCTGCGCCAGGATTCTGAACCGTACACCAAGACAGGTAGAACCAGTATCTGGTATAGCTGGAGTTTTGTTCGTCGAGAGAGGGCTCTGTCATTGAACCGCTTGCTTAGTTTGTAATAGCATTTATTAGCAAGCAGTATTCTTCTCCGGATTTCGAGGCTGACATTATTTCTTTTGTTGATGGCGGAGCCTAGGTGGACAAAATTATCTACCACCTCGAAATTATAGTAGTCAACGTTCACGCAGTTTCCCAAACGAGTAGATTCTTTGTTCTTTAAAAAAATAAAAACTTCGCTGATTCCTTCTGTATGCCTGAGAAGGCTGCAATTTCAGCAATTTTCGACCGATTATGTCTACGTCATCAGAGTACGCGAGTACCATGTGGCTTTTGTTGAATATCGTGCCACTCGTGTTTACTGCAGCTTTCCTCATTATCATCTATATCACTACGTTAAAGAGGTCACACGATAGGCCGTCGCTTTGTTTTAGGCCTCGTCTGTGGCGTATCAGCTTCGCTGGAACACCAAACTCAGCCATGGCTTCCAGTGCCGTATCGGGTCGTCGAAGGCAGCTTTATAGTCGATGAAAAGATGGTACATGTCGATCTGCTTCTCTTGGGTCTATTCCAGGATTTGCCGAAGTGTGAATATCTAGTCTGTTGTTGATTTACCAGGCCTAAAACCACACTGATGAGGCCTGATCATGTTGGATAACACTGGCTTTAGTCTTTCACATAACACACTCCCGCTCACCTTTTTTCAAGACAGTACATAATAATACGCTTAAGTTCCAATCGTCGGGCATGCACTCTTTAAGCCATATTTCCATCCTTGTCCTTGCAGGAGGGGAGCCCATTAGCCTTTTGCTCTTACTTTCTGGTAAAATTTTCGGGTCTCACCTCTATCCCTGTATAGCTTTATATCCTCGTTCTCCCGTTTCTTCATCTGACGTTTTTTTCGCTTAAATAGCTGTCTCGCCTGTTTTACTGTCTCCTTGTGCCGTTCCCTAACAGCACGGGTTACAACTAGCTGTAGCGTTGCCCTATAAGCAGCATCCTGTTCCTCAGACGCTATGCGACATTCTTCATCGTACCAGGATTCGTCTAAGCGCCATTTTTCATATCCTAGAACGGTTGTTGCGGCGGTTCCCATGGAATGCGCAATATGCCGCCACTGTGTATCGGGAACGTCAGAAGTAAAAGCGTTGTGTCGTAGAAGTTGGGAGAGCTGGTTGGAGTAGGCAGTGGCTATCTCTGGGGTTTGCAGCTTCGCGATGTCCAGCTTTCTTTGTGTTTGGTTACGTGCGTTTTTCGCTCTGCTCAATCTTGTGTGCACCTTCGCTGCAACCAGGCAATGATCCGAGCCAATATTAGCACCGCGGATCACACGCACGTCCATGACACTGGATGCATGCCTGCCATCAATTACCACATGATCAATTTGTTTTTTGGTGTTTTGATCGGGGGATAGCAAAGTTGCCTTGTGGATATCTTTGTGCTCATATCTGGTTCATATCTGGAATTCCTTCCAGCTGCGAAGCTTACCAGCCTAAACCCATTGTCTGACATGTCGGTATGCAGGCTGAATTTACCGATCGATGGACCAAGAACATCTTCCCTTCCTCTAGGCGCTCGTAAAATGCAACTTTAATCTCATCTTCTTTATTTCCGTCGGGGCATGAGCACAAATCAGCGTGATGTAAAAATATATCGCCTTGATGCGGATATCGGCTATTCGACCACTAACAGGATTGAATCGCGAGACAAGATGTCTGAGTCTCTCGCCAACTACAACTCCACATCCAAATTCGTGCTTTTTGGCATGGAAGCTGTAATATTATATGTCGCAATTTTTACGTCGCGAGCATCCTTGTCCATCTCATCTCATGGATGGCAGTGATGTCAGCCTTATATTTTTTGAGGACATCCGCAAGTCGTATAGAGTGTCCGGACGTTTCAGGTGCATATCCTTGAATCATGGTTCTTTCTTCGTTTTCCGGGGTCGTCAACATTTGGGGGGTTCCGTTTCTTACTTTTTTTGTCGTGTTTTCATAGCCAGTAAAGGACATGAAGGCGGGTGGCTAGCTCAACCATCAGGGTTCGTCGCTCACTATCAACCGCTATTCATGATAAAAAAAATATCACGAACAACGTTGCCCAGCTGCCACCATGAAGAAGGTTGTAAGTCGGCTTGAGATGCAAGATTCACTTTACATCCCCAACGGCACCCAAATTTCATATTTAAACGTAAATTCAGTGGTCGAAAAGTAGGGGGTTTGTCACCACACTCTGCAGTGCCCCAAACGAGTTGTTCGTTGAAACAAATAACTTAGTTTTGTTCTCTTTTATCACCCGACCCACTCCTGGTGACAGCTGCTCAATGCTTAAAAAGGCCGCAGTAACATCCAGCAATACACTGCCACTTATATCTATATCATACGCGAGCAGCATGTGATTTTTATAAAAGATGGTACCAGTAGTGTTTATTGCAGCCTTCCGCATGATAATTTATATTATGATGTTAAGGAGATCGCATGCATAGTAGAAATTAGCTCCGCCAGATTTTCCTTTTTTTTCATTGAAAACCGTGTCGGTTAGTGTCGAACTCGATGATAACATTTTATAGTTTCTGTTATATCGGACAGTCGAATGCAGCTTTGTAATCGGTAAACAGATAGTAGGTATTGATCTACAGTTATTGGGTCCTTGGGTCCTTTGGTTCTGGGGTCCCCAGAATTAGTAGTAGTGTGAACATCTGGTATGTCGTGGATTTATCAGGTCTATCGCTCACACTGATAAGGTCCAAAAATGCTCGTTAAAATGTGCTTTAGTCTCTCAGAACACACACTTGACAGTACTTCGTATGTAATGGGTAAAAAATCTATGCATTTTTACCATTCGTCTTTTAATAGATCTTTTGGGCTTCGCCTTTATTTCGGATCTTAGCTATATCATCGCTGTCTTTTCTCTACTTGAAGAGGCGTTTCGCCTCTCTTCTTTTCTTCTAATGTCATTACCTCACAGTTGACGTACATTTCTGCCACGGTGTTTTAGAAACAACCGAATTAGAGGCGTAAGTTTGCAGTAATTGAGAGAGTTAGTTGAAACAGGCATTGGTTATCTCGGCGATATGCAGCCGTGCGATGTCTAGCTTGCTTTAGCTTGTTTAGTGACCATCGATTTTGGCAGTGCAATTTGGAGGTGATCTGTGTGTTTATTTGCATTACTCACGTTAACAATGCTACCTTCCATTACATAAAACATGAACAGGTTGACTTGTGAAATCTGATTTAGTTCAATACCATGTTTCTTGCCGTCTGAATCCATGATCGGAGGTGTTGCTGTGTATACTGAATTTCCCGACTGCTGAACCAGGAGCTTCCCTTTCCTTCTTCTTTAAGCATTTAAAACTTCTAGAACAATTTTAATGTCATGGCCAAGGGCAGCGTTCGTAAATGTTCTTAAAGAGCAGTGTCTGAGCGTGTACACAATTCAGCATGATGTAAAAATATGTCGCCTTTATGTTAATAGTGGCTGTTCGGTAGTTTACAAGGTTTATCCGTCAGATCAGATGTCTTAGTCCTTGCCATCTAGGAGCTTGTCTGTGAAAATGCATTTGTTTCTGCTTGGTCCGCTTATCGTATATCCTGTATGGCGGTAATGTCAGACTTATATTTGTCAAAGACATCTGACAGTTGGATAGAGGCACTCGAGGTGGATATTTTAAGATTATTCCAAAACTGTTTTAGCACGTCAAGAAATTTTGTGATCCGTAAACCTTACATACGGCCCAAAATCCTGTTTGTTATCTTATCGAAACAAAACACATAAATTTAAATTTTTGGCTACGGCCAATTTTGAAGCCGAATTTAATTTTGACTGTAGGCTACATGTATGTTGGTTTTCATATGTATATGACTCATATTTCTTATATGACTCATGGAGTCCTTAACATTATTTCTTTGTGTAATTGTCTTTGAACAATCAGATAACATAGGGGACGTCCACTAGATAGTTGCGAATTTGATTCATTCACCCTCCAGTTTTGTAGTTTGTCCAAAAATCAAAACTTTTTTTGATCCGTGCACCCTACGACCGCCCCAAAATAGTATTTTTCTGCTGTATCGTCATTGGATCTCCGATCAAAACGATATCGTTATTCATGATTATTTAAGGGCTACATTTTGCGTATCGAAAATTGTTGATTCCGACGTCAATTTTGGTTTTAGCCATATCGAGCGACCTTAATTTGTGTCCACATCACATATTTTTTCAACCCATACTATATAGTCTTCGGACATTTCGAGTTAATATCCTTTAATTATGGTCCTTATAATGTAGGTGGGGGTTCTGAAGATTGTACTTTCTAAAAACCTCTAACCATACAAATTTCTGATGCAGAACTAAAAATTTCAAATCAGTTACCTATTTAAGAATAAAACTGACCAAACCTTCTTGTATAACAGAGTACAACACATGATTTTGGGACTCAATTCTGAGAACTGCAAGTGAAAGTAGACCTGGAAATCATTCGTTTCGTCAAGTTAAATGCCATAATAATTAAATATAGCTTTGAAGTTAGTAATTATCGTATAGGGGAATTTGTCACGTTTAAGTCTCTTTTGTTTGACATAACTCGAGAACCACTAGTCTGATTTAGCTGAAAAAAAACCTTTTTTCTATCACACCAAAAATTTTTTTTAATATTATACCTTACAATATTATATTACATACTATTATATTATATCCTATTACTTACCACCCTTCCTAACTGCATAATGCAATACTATTACACCCGATAACTAAAATAACTAATTTTTTCAAAATCTTTATATTTGTAACGCTCGAACATCAACAACCCAAAAACAAACAAACAAAAAAACACTCTATAGGTTCCTCGCATGTCCGAACAAATTACATTTCTGCAGGGATGTCATGAATGTTATCGACATAATCGCCATCATTCCTTATTTCATAACATTGGGTACTGTCGTAGCCGAAGAGGAGGATACCCTAAATCTTCCAAAAGCGCCAGTTAGTCCACAGGTATGTTTACACGGTCTACAAATCGTATGTAGTAAATACACACACACATACTCACACATCCACACTAAAACATGGAAATTAATTCCTCAACACACACACACACACATCGATATATAAATATATTTTACTTTCATTTATTGCTAAATGTGTAAATGTTTGAGCCAAAAAAAATCTAAAAAGATTACACAAAGTAAATACTTGACATTAAAGTAAATGAACAAAATCAAACAAAAACCAAACAAAAAAAAAACATACAAATATATTATTATATAATATTATTATTTTTAACTTAAAACAGCAATAAAAGTAATGTTTTTAATTTTCTTCAGTTTGAAATGCTCGTTTTTTGTGATTAACTTACAATAACTTATAAATACGTAAACAAATAATTTTGTTTGATTTTTATTTGTTCTGAAATAAATATTCTGTTTTTCATTTTGTATTTAAAAAAAAAAAAACCAAACAAACATTTATATTTTCCTTTGTAATATTTTTATGTTGATGTTTATGATTATCTATATATTTTAAAATAATTGTTGTAAAATACGTTATTAAATTGTAATTTTTAGGACAAGTCATCGAATCAGGCTATGTCCTTGGCAATATTACGAGTGATACGATTAGTTCGAGTATTTCGAATATTTAAGTTATCTAGGCATTCGAAGGGTTTACAAATTTTAGGACGAACTCTCAAAGCCTCTATGCGGGAATTAGGTTTACTTATATTTTTCTTATTTATAGGTAAGTTTCCCATAACTACTATATATATAAAAAATATAAATATATCAACAAAGATCCCCAACTTACAACTACAAAAAAAGGCTTTACAATACCAATATATAAACTAAACTACATATACCTACATACAACTACATGAACAAAATATATAATGAAACGCAAAAAAAAAGAAAAGAAAACAAACTAAAAAATACAGACACAAGTTAAACGCTCTCGCTCTCTTTACCACCACCACCACAACCACAACCACCACCATATGCTTAAACTCCCTCCCCCCATCTATCTCTCTCTCTCTCGCTCGCTTCGCCTATTTGTAATAACAACAACAATACAACCATACTTTTACAAAGAAGCAAAGCTTAAACAAACTATCAAGACATTAACCAAACCAACAACTAACACACAAATACACTTTTATATCAACTACCACTACTACTATTACTACTACTACTACACTTACTACTACCAATCTCTGATTTATCAATCTCTAAAACAAACAAAAAAAAGAAACCTTACTTAAATCATATTTAAACTTAGTCTAACCTAAAAGTATTATCTTATGTAAGAAGAATTGAAATTAATGCTATAACATTAGCCATATATTGTGGCTTGTAGCAAAAGCAAAGCTCAGCCCTCAGCCCTAATGTATTTTAACTAAACTCTACTTGTATTGTATATTCGTATATAGCATATAGTACTTATCATATACCATATACTTTTGTATACAACATAGTGCCTTATTCAGTACTATTAATGTTAGTTAGCTGCAAGTATTTAAAGTGGAATCTACGAAAAGCTTTAACTAAACCAACTAAGACAATAACTCATATTTTCTAGAACTAAGAGGACAACACATCTTAACGCACTTGATTTTTCTAATTTGTTTTTTGTTGTGTTTTTCTTTGGAACCCTTTGGGGACGCCTACTAAGATCTTTTGTAACCCATAAAACAAAAATCAAAAGTTCCATCTATTTATTGTTATTCTTTAACTTCTCCCCCCTTCCTTAGCTTTTCGTATTTATATGATTTGACGTTTTAGTTTTTAATTATACTATATTCAGATATTTATATACATATTTATATATACAACAGAAGAAAAAAAAAACATTTATTAATCAATATTTTATTCAATTGTGTATTTATTTGCTTCATTTGATTTTAGGTAACAAGAAGAAAGATGAAAGTGAAAATTTAAATATTATATATACAAAAACAAAAAAAAACAAAACTAGTTATAATCAGTACAGTGTGTTCAATGGGATGGGTGATGACATCCCGTACCGTAGGATGGCCTTTTGTGCACAGAAAAGCACAGCACACTCACTTACAGTTGCAGTGCAGTCGCGTAGTTTTTATGTTATCTAGTACTAAGTGTATTTAGAATATTTCGAAAAGAGTATTTTTAGTCAGTAGATGAGTGAGCACGTAGTTATTGTATAAGAATTAGTAAACGTATCGTATGAAGTCTTTCGCCGTTGTCGTGAGTTTAGTTTTGTGGCATATAGATCCTTTTAAAAAAATTTAAACTGATAACAAAATACTAAATCGTATTAATAATATGTTATTGTTTCTGAATGCAATTAGAATTTTTGAATTGGAAAAATACGTGCTAAGTCTCCGGTACATATCATGGTATCAGATAGTTTACTTTATCTCGCGTAGACTCAGTAAGTCGCTCTTGAAATTTCTAGTTATTCACCGATATGTACAACAAATTGTAGCCATGTATGGTTGTTGCTGGGGTTGACAGCCCTTGGCCGAAAATTTCGGGTCATTCCGGTACGTAGAACCGGCTGCCGGGGAAATGTACATCAGGTAACGAAGGTCCTCCCAGTCAAGGAACACAATGTCATACTGACAAAACAGTTCCTCCTGGGATGTCATCGGAGGAGTCATCCCAACTTTAACATCACACAGATGGATGCTCCCCCAAGGCATGTCAGGAAGGACCTTCGGATGTATGAAGATAATATACGCAACCACGTACAGGATCCCTTAGATCACTCCTCATATGCTGCAGCTTTGAATGACATTCATAGAGACGCCACATATTCCGCGGTTACAAGTTACCGCATGAATGTCGTTCTTGGAGGTCGCCCGCCCCCTGTAGCCGAAACGGAGACAAGCCTGCCACGCAGAACAAGAGTGACCCTGGCACAACTCAGATCGGGATGGAGCAACAGGCTCAATGCCTACTGGTCCCGCATAGACCGTGCCGTCCCCAATATATACCCAGCGTGTGGTCAGGGTCCACACGATACATGCCACATCTTTACTTGCCATTGGATCTATGGACCAATCCAGTGGAAGTAGCCCAATTTTTAGGACCGGACATTGAAGAAGAACCCACGGATTAAATTTGTAAAACTTTGAATAATAAAGCAGTTACAACAACAACAAATTGTAGCCAACAAATTGTAAAGAATCCTTAGGAATTTTGTCATCCAAACCACGAGGCCGGCCATGTCACGATGGTTAGAACATGCGAAAGATCCATGTTTCGATTCCTGCCTCCAGTCATCTACATTTTCTTTCGTCGGCGACTCCATCGATGTTGTCGACAGTAATTTTGTAGTATATTGTCGAGTCAAACAGCATCTCTAGTAAAAAATTTTCAAACAGTGACGTACGCAATTTTAAGATAGGAAGCGTATTAATTCTCGATAACACGTGAAGCTATCCCATACCTCATTCATGGGGTGTAAAGGGAAATTAATATTTTTTTTAAAATTAATGTCCTGTAACAGTTGTACCTATCTGTCATTGGAATCCATGAGCTTGATTACGTCGATTTAGGGAGTTTCAATAAGCGCAGGTCAAATTTGCACTGAACCCAACAAACTGTCTGTGAGATACTAACGATATTCTTGTTTTATTTGACAGGCACGTATGTGCCGTTTTGTGTGGTATATAACATTTCTCAAATGTCCTTCGTGACAGGCTCATATATGCATTTATGGGTGGAATATAACATTTCTCAAATGTTCTTCACACCTACATCTGTTGATACGGATACTAAAGGTCAAATTTTCTATGACTCTGCGTCATAGATCAGCCTGAATTAAAGCGTTCTCCTCGGGGCAATCTAGGGGACAATTCACGTCACCTCTGTGAGATATAACCATACCCTCAAATCGTTAATGGGGAATATCCTTCGAGTCCGCGTCCGTTGTGTTGCAAGTAGCTTTATCCTCCTGGAACTACATGTCGTCTGTAGAGAGTTTCAATAAGACGGGTCGAATAAATTGCAATACATCAAATAAACGGTGTATGAAATACTAACGAAATTCTTGTTTTATTTGACAGGCTCATATATACCGATATATAACATTGTTCAAATGTTCGTAGCGGCTACTTATGTATGCTGGTACGTATCCTTAAGGTAAAATTTTCAATGACTCTGCCTCATAGATCCGGTTGAATTTGAGCGATGACTGGTGTCCAATTCACGTCACATCTGCAAGATGTAAACATATCCTCAAATCGTAAATGCAGAATATCCTTCGAGTCCGCGTCCGTTGTGATGCAAGTAGCTTTGTCCTACTGAAACGACATGTAGTATCATTCAAGAATTTGGTTCGTTCTATATCATTCGCATCACCAGTGTGTATATAGATCACCACACTAAGCTCTTCAAGGTTCTCAGTAAACTGGTCTTCCAACAGAGTATCTGTCCTCCACCGTCTTCACCGCCTCTCCGTAATCAATGAAACGATCACACACTGTCCAACTTTGCACCAGCCATATCTAACAACATCTTAGGTCTCTGCGAACTACAGCAAAATAACAGAGAGAAAAGCTCGCTGGCATCTGTTTTACTTAAAAAAGATCACAAAAGTACTCTTTTTATAAACTCTTGTGGTAGATTGTTCACAATTTTTCCAGACACCTACAATTTTAACGCATTGTTCTGCGCTTTACTTTGTTTTCGTTCACTATTAGACTTAGTTCGGCTGATTCCTACTAAATACCGGATAAGGCTGCAGTCACATCTCTCAGCTTTCGACCAATGATGTCTGTATCATTAGCGTATTCAAGTATTATGTGACCTCTGTTTAATAACACGACAGTCATGTTTACTTCAGCTTCACTCAATATCATAAATTGAGGAGATCACACGAGGCTGGCTAGCTCTCCGAAGTCTTTGTCAAACTTTTTCGTGTCATTCAGGGTCAGACTGCAAAGGCGCACAGTGGGATGCCTGCGTATATTCTGTGCAGAAACTATAAGGAGTTGTCCTAGATTATTACAAGTTGGCATTGAGCATTGTATTGACTAGATTAAGAAAAAACTTCGTTTAACAATATTTCCGTGACATCAATAGATTTTCTCTAAGACAGTGTATTACTTTTCTAAAACAAATTATGGATTTTTCTTAGTCAGACACTTTTTAATAGAGCAGCATCATTAGGTTTTTAAAAGTAATTGTCAAAATATTGCTTTTTTTGCCACCTCAATATTACAGTGAGGCGTGTCAGTTTATTCCAAACTATCAACTATGGCAACATGTAGATTTTGACGTATCAGGTCGTCGAAGGTATCTTTATAACGACTTAAAATGATATGTGCCTATCTGTTTTTCTTGGGTTTTTCCCAGGATTTGTCGTAGTGAGGATATCTCGATAACGTTTCAACGTTTAACTTTATGCAAAACCTGTTTTTCGAAATTACAGTTTACGTGATCCTCCAGCATCGCTTAAATAAAAAATCAGCTGAATTTATGGTCGTTATCGGTCTAAAAATGCAATTAGAAAGTGTAAGTCAGTGGAAGAACATTATAAGAGCATAACACACTCGACAGGCCTTAAAATGCGAAGGATTGAAGAGGACTAATTGTTGGACACACTTGAATGCTGTTTTTTAAACTTAAGACATAATACGCTTAGATTCAAATCATCGCCTTATCGTGAGCGGTCGTGAACAGTTCTGCTGGATAAATCGTCGGCGTCGGCTAATCTGTTATTATTTTGCCTCTACTTAGATGCAAGTGACATTCATTATCGCACCGGGGTTTGCCTAAGCAATTTTCCTAAATCCAAGGATTGTGCCATATGCAGTCACTGTGTATCAGGAACATCAGAGGCAGTTGAAAGAGCTGTTTAGAATAGGCAGTGATTATCTTTTTGTATGATTGATTACGTGCATTGTTCGCTTTGCTTATGTGACTAGCTGCAATGTGGCAGTCCGAATCGATATAATCACAAAGGATCACGAAAACGGCCTATATACTATATAACTGTTTTCCATTAATTACCCCCTTATCAATTTGAATGTGAGTGTTCTGATCGGGAGATTGTTGAGTTGTGTATAGCTTTTCGGTGGCATAGCCGTGACTATGCTAACCAGTTTAATCTTGTTGTTGGACATGCTGGTATGTGGTCAAAATTTTCCGAACGACGGACCAAGACATCTTTTCTTCCTATTCTAGATTAAAATCTTCTTTGTAAATGATACATTTTATTGTCTTGGCCTAGTCAGTGGTTGTATTTTCCTCTAGACCAGTCAACAGCGAGAAATAGCCCATGGGCGCGAAAGACACACACGAATTCGCTCACACATTGAACGAAAACAAACAAAAGCATTCAGTCTCGCTTGTTAGCATGACAATAAAAGAAAAACATTTTTTTCTGTAAAAATTAATTCTAATTTGTAAATGTACGTTACCATGCGCATTAGACCGTATCGCAAAAAAAAAGTTCTCCGTACACCAGCGAATATGAAACATTGTTCCAAGGACATTTCAAAAAAAAAATTTTTTATTTTTTTTGCCGAACGTAGGGGTCGCCTTTTTAGTTTTTTCGTTATATCTTCCATATTAACAGTCCGATCTTAAAGCTTGATACAGCGAATTTTTTGTCTCCAATATTTTTGCTCTTAGGTCCTTTGACCTCAAGTGTACCGTTCTAGTACTTACCCCCCAAATCTAATTTCCTACCACCCTAATGTGACACCCTAATGATAGAAATTTATAGCTCGCAAAAAGCCATAAAACTTTTGCGAAGAAAGTATCTCGATAAATACAGCACAACTATCTAAAAAATGCTTTTATAAATTCATTGTTGCCGATCGTAGGGGTCACCTTTTTAAATTTGTCATAGCTTCAGTATTTACATTCAGATATTAATGTATGATATATCGATGTGTTTGTCTGTGGCAGACCATTTTTTTTAATTCAAAAGTCTTTGACCTGAAGTAACCTTTACATCATACCTCAAATTACACAACAAGGAATTAGCAACAAAAAGCAAAGCAAAATAATAGAAATTTTAGTCGATCATACCTCGACGTGATTTAAGTTGGCTATATTTTTGACGGCTCTCGGGCTTAGATAAAATGCGTTGCTTGTCGGTGACCGCCATGGCAGATTCATGTACTACATGAACAAAACCCTCGGCGAAGTATGAGTCACTTTTGAAGTTTATAAACTTAGCAACTTGTGGACCGAATATGTAACGAATGCATCCAGTTGCATCCATATAGCCATCTAAACGCACTATCGCATCCGTTATCATCGATAACAAAGCTTTTTAAGGGTGGACACATTTTGTTAGTAGTAAAGGTAATTTGAGATCAAAGACTTTTGAACTAAAAAAAATTGGTCTGCCACAGACAAACACATCGTTATATCATACTTTAATATCTAAATGTAAATACTGAAGCTATGACAAATTTAAAAAGGTGACCCCTACGATCGGCAACAATGAATTTATAAAAGCATTTTTTAGATAGTTGTGCTGTATTTATCGAGATACTTTCTTCGCAAAAGTTTTATGGTTTTTTGCGAGCTATAAATTTCTATCATTAGGGTGTCACATTAGGGTGGTAAGAAATTAGATTTGGGTGGTAAGTACTAGAACGGTACACTTGAGGTCAATGGACCTAAGAGCAAAAATATTGGCCTCGCTGAGACAAAAAATTCGCTGTATCAAGCTTTAAGATCGGACTATTAATATGGAAGATATAACGAAAAAACTTAAAAGGCGACCCCTACGTTCGGCAAAAAAAGTAAAAAAATTTTTTTTTGAAATGTCCTTGGAACAATGTTTCATATTCGCTGGTGTACGGAGAACTTTTTTTTGTGTGTCTGTAAGGTGATACGGTCTAATGCGCATGGTAGTAGTATAATCAATTAATATTAATCAATTATTTCCTGGGTTTTTATATTATAATTTTGTTCATAGTTATGAAAAAACTATACAACGATTTCTTTCCCCACAGTGAGAGAATGAAGAGGGAAACTCACCAACTCAAACTCATATTTTGGTTGTGTTGGGCTGCCATTCACTGCTCTAGACACTCTAAATTCCACGTGATGTTGAAGTAATTCTCCTCTAAGTGGATTTTGGATTCGATCTCTCACAGAATTTAACCATAAGACAAGATGTCTAGTCTCTTGCCACTTACAAATTCACATCAATGTTACCCTGCTACCGCTACTTGGAGGTTTCAGATGCAAATAACACTACATCAGAATAATGGTTGCAGGTCAGAAGTAACTAAAAATGGTTAACATTGACAAAAGGATCTCAACATATTTGCCTCCTTGATGGCGTTGCAAAAAACTGTAAATATGTATTGAAGCAAAAATGAGCGACAATTTCGACTATTAAAGTATACGAAAATAATAACAATTAACTTTGTCGCTGAATTTGTGAATAGTTACATTTATAACGGGCTAAAATAGTCCATTCCTAAAAGAGCTTTTTAACATGTCTCCAGTGTAGTTTTACAAAAAAGTACAAACAAAAATAAACATCAATATTAACCGTCCGTCGCCTATATTGCCACCCAGCCGTAGTCTCTTTGCCACCACATAGCAGCTTATAACATAAATTTACTTAGTTGTATAATATATTCTACAAATAACTAAATACTATCTAATAGTCATCTCCATCGTATTGAACGCACTGTATTAATAATTTTATTTGTACTGTACCTTGAAATTAAATATAAGTTAAAGAGAATCAACTACGAACTGTGTGTGTGTTAGTTTTAAATTTATCTACCAACCAATGTTGTACGTACGTATATTTAACTACATATCTATGTTAGAATAGGGTCTTTGATCAAACTACCATCATTACCAACTACCACTACAACTAGGACGACAACTGTCAATAGGTCTCATCACAATCAGTCTCTCTGTCAACCTGTCTCTCTCTCTCTCTATATCTATCTCTCTGTTTCTATCTATTCTCTATTACCTACATATACATATAGAGTTATTAGTCTAATAGGTGTAATTCATCATCTTTAACCAACCAAAAAAAAACAACCACAAATGAAATTGGTATTTGATTTAGCCAAACAATGAAATACGAAAATGAGAAAACAGATCGCTAATATTCTTAACAAAAAAATTACTCGAATTTTAGTCTATTACTCGAGATATACTTTGACAAAGTAATCAAATCAAATTATTCAAATCCAAAACAGTCGATTATAATTTTAATACGGTACAAAACACATCAAATGGTTATGATAAGATTAAAAAGGGCCCGTTGCTAAGGAAACGCAAAGTAATTTCAGATTTCACTTCATTTCCTTTTGGGGTTTGGGGTTTTGGAATTTCAAATCACTTTATTTCAGGCCGTCGGTGAGGGGTTCTAGTTAATCGCAAAACCAGTGCTGATTTCATTTGATTTGTGGAGACATTAAAATTAAAATCATTCTGTTTTGTCGACAAAACTACCGAAAAAAATATAATCAAATCGTCCAAAAATGTCCAAAAGTACTAACTCTGTGTGTGTGCGTGCGTTTTGTATATTTGTGCATTTTTGAGATCAAAAATCAAATTATTCAAAATCAGCCAAAAGAAAAAAAAACCGAAAAAATTCAACTAAACAGAATTTAGCAATCAATGTTTATTTTAAGTAATTTTGTAAATGTTGCGTGCCTTTTTTTTAGAGTTTTTCTATCGTAACTAACTTCAACAATTATAGAGAATTGTAACGAAAGTAACTAACAGAGTATATAGTACTATTACATATAGACATATTGAAATAGACAATATATTTGTTATATATAATTGTAATTGTGCTTTGTAATTTGTACACCACTGAATATTTCAATGATTTTTATCAACACTTTTTGTTTTTAATTGATTTTGTAAAAATTGTAATTTATAATTTTTTGAAAATTGTATTGATATTGTAAAAACTATCTTGAGTAGAGCTTAATGCTTTGGATATATATAATAAATTATTTTTGTTTTTTTTTTGAAATTGTTGATTACATAAAAAATTTTGTATTTAATTTTATACTTTTTTGGGTTAAATTGAACCTTAATTTTTTGTTGTCGTTGTATTTTTGAGTTCAGTTTCATGTAAATTATAAATAATACTGCACCTTTTTTTAAATGGTTATATATTATAGTTATTACTATTATAGCTTAGTGTAGTATATCTAAAATACAGCGAAGCAATATAAAAAAAAAAAAATACTATACTTTATGAAATCTTTATCATCGTTCATCAACTAGGGGGTGGTATGATAAGTGAATAGTTAAATATTTAATTTTGTTGGGAATAGTAATCAATTGCCCATCGAAGAGTTGTATCTTTGTGTATTATATTATGTTATATATTTTATATTATAAAATTTTCGATCTGCTCACATATAATTAACAAATTTGTGGCATTTTACTATTGCCTGACAGATAAATTCCTTAAAATGATGAGCATTTGTAGTTAATAATTGTAATTCTACTGTATCGAGATATTATACTGTTTATACTATTTATACTGTTTATACTATTTATACTATTTAAACTATTTATACTATTTATACTATTTCTACTATTTATACTATTTATACTATTTATACTATTTATACTATTTATAATATTTATACTATTTATACTATTTATACTATTTATACTATTTATACTATTTATACTATTTATACTATTTATACTATTTATACTATTTATACTATTTATACTATTTATACTATTTATACTATTTATACTATTTATACTATTTATACTATTTATACTATTTATACTATTTATACTATTTATACTATTTATACTATTTATACTATTTATACTATTTATACTATTTATACTATTTATACTGTTTATACTATTTATACTGTTTATACTATTTATACTATTTATACTATTTATACCGTTTATACTAGTTATACTATTTATACTATTTATACTGTTTATACTATTAATACTATTTATACTATTTATATTATGTATATTATATTTTTACTTTTTATGCAATTTGTACTATTTATACTATTTATAATATTTATACTCTTTATACTAGCAATACAAGCAATACTGTTTATACTATTTATACTATTTATACTATTTATACAATTTATACAATTTATACTATTTATACTATTTATACTATTCATGCTATTTATACTGTTTATACTAGTTATACTATTTATACTATTTATACTATTTATACTATTTATACTATTTATACTATTTATACTATTTATACTATTTATACTATTTATACTATTTATACTATTTATACTATTTATACTATTTATACTATTTATACTATTTATACTATTTATACTATTTATACTATTTATACTATTTATACTATTTATACTATTTATACTATTTATACTATTTATACTATTTATACTATTTATACTATTTATACTATTTATACTATTTATACTATTTATACTATTTATACTATTTATACTATTTATACTATTTATACTATTTATACTATTTATACTATTTATACTATTTATACTTTTTATACTATTTATACTATTTATACTATTTATACTATTTATACTATTTATACTATTTATACTATTTATACTATTTATACTATTTATACTATTTATACTATTTATACTATTTATACTATTTATACTATTTATACTATTTATACTGTTTATACTAGTAATACTATTTATACTATTTATATAATGTATACTATTTATACTATTTGTACTATTTATACTATTTATACTATTTATACTATTTATACTATTTATACTATTTATACTATTTATACTATTTATACTATTTATACTATTTATACTATTTATACTATTTATACTATTTATACTATTTATACTATTTATACTATTTATACTATTTATACTATTTATACTATTTATACTATTTATACTATTTATACTATTTATACTATTTATACTATTTATACTATTTATACTATTTATACTATTTATACTATTTATACTATTTATACTATTTATACTATTTATACTATTTATACTATTTATACTATTTATACTATTTATACTATTTATACTATTTATACTATTTATACTATTTATACTATTTATACTATTTATACTGTTTATACTATTTATACTATTTATACTATTTATACCGTTTATACTAGTTATACTATTTATACTATTTATACTGTTTATACTATTAATACTATTTATACTATTTATATTATGTATATTATATTTTTACTTTTTATGCAATTTGTACTATTTATACTATTTATAATATTTATACTCTTTATACTAGCAATACAAGCAATACTGTTTATACTATTTATACAATTTATACTATTTATACTATTTATACTATTCATGCTATTTATACTGTTTATACTAGTTATACTATTTATACTATTTATACTATTTATACTATTTATACTATTTATACTATTTATACTATTTATACTATTTATACTATTTATACTATTTATACTATTTATACTATTTATACTATTTATACTATTTATACTATTTATACTATTTATACTATTTATACTATTTATACTATTTATACTATTTATACTATTTATACTATTTATACTATTTATACTATTTATACTATTTATACTATTTATACTATTTATACTATTTATACTATTTATACTATTTATACTATTTATACTATTTATACTATTTATACTATTTATACTATTTATACTATTTATACTATTTATACTATTTATACTTTTTATACTATTTATACTATTTATACTATTTATACTATTTATACTATTTATACTATTTATACTATTTATACTATTTATACTATTTATACTATTTATACTATTTATACTATTTATACTATTTATACTGTTTATACTAGTAATACTATTTATACTATTTATATAATGTATACTATTTATACTATTTGTACTATTTATACTAGTTTTTCTATTTATATAATGTATACTATTTGTACTATTTATACTAGTTTTACTATTTATACTATTTATACTATTTATACTATTTATACTATTTATACTATTTATACTATTTATACTATTTATACTATTTATACTATTTATACTATTTATACTATTTATACTATTTATACTATTTATACTATTTATACTATTTATACTATTTATACTATTTATACTATTTATACTATTTATACTATTTATACTATTTATACTATTTATACTATTTATACTATTTATACTATTTATACTATTTATTCTGTTTATACTAGTTATACTATTTATAATATTTATATTATTTATACTATTTATACTATTTATATTATTTATACTATTTATACTATTTATACTATTTATACTATTTATACTATTTACACTATTTATACTATTTATACTATTTATACTATTTATACTATTTATACTATTTATATAATGTATACTATTTATACTATTTGTACTATTTATACTAGTTTTTCTATTTATATAATGTATACTATTTATATAATGTATACTATTTATACTATTTGTACTATTTATACTATTTATACTATTTATACTATTTATACTATTTATACTATTTATACTATTTATACTATTTATACTATTTATACTATTTATACTATTTATACTATTTATACTATTTATACTATTTATACTATTTATACTATTTATACTATTTATACTATTTATACTATTTATACTATTTATACTATTTATACTATTTATACTATTTATACTATTTATACTATTTATACTATTTATACTATTTATACTATTTATACTATTTATACTATTTATACTATTTATACTATTTATAGTATTTATACTATTTATACTATTTATACTATTTATACTATTTATACTATTTATACTATTTATACTATTTATACTATTTATACTGTTTATACTATTTATACTGTTTATACTATTTATACTATTTATACTATTTATACCGTTTATACTAGTTATACTATTTATACTATTTATACTGTTTATACTATTAATACTATTTATACTATTTATATTATGTATATTATATTTTTACTTTTTATGCAATTTGTACTATTTATACTATTTATAATATTTATACTCTTTATACTAGCAATACAAGCAATACTGTTTATACTATTTATACTATTTATACTATTTATACTATTTATACTATTTATACTATTTATACTATTTATACTATTTATACTATTTATACTATTTATACTATTTATACTATTTATACTATTTATACTATTTATACTATTTATACTATTTATACTATTTATACTATTTATACTATTTATACTATTTATACTATTTATACTATTTATACTATTTATACTATTTATACTATTTATACTATTTATACTATTTATACTATTTATACTATTTATACTATTTATACTTTTTATACTATTTATACTATTTATACTATTTATACTATTTATACTATTTATACTATTTATACTATTTATACTATTTATACTATTTATACTGTTTATACTAGTAATACTATTTATACTATTTATATAATGTATACTATTTATACTATTTGTACTATTTATACTAGTTTTTCTATTTATATAATGTATACTATTTATACTATTTGTACTATTTATACTAGTTTTACTATTTATACTATTTATACTATTTATACTATTTATACTATTTATACTATTTATACTATTTATACTATTTATACTATTTATACTATTTATACTATTTATACTATTTATACTATTTATACTATTTATACTATTTATACTATTTATACTATTTATACTATTTATACTATTTATACTATTTATACTATTTATACTATTTATACTATTTATACTATTTATACTATTTATACTATTTATACTATTTATACTATTTATACTATTTATACTATTTATACTATTTATATATTTATACTATTTATACTATTTATACTATTTATACTATTTATACTATTTACACTATTTATACTATTTATACTATTTATACTATTTATACTATTTATACTATTTATACTATTTATACTATTTATACTATTTATACTTTTTATACTATTTATACTATTTATACTATTTATACTATTTATACTATTTATACTATTTATACTATTTATACTATTTATACTATTTATACTATTTATACTATTTATACTATTTATACTATTTATACTATTTATACTATTTATACTATTTATACTATTTATACTATTTACACTATTTATACTATTTATACTATTTATACTATTTATACTATTTATACTATTTATACTATTTATACTATTTATACTATTTATACTTTTTATACTATTTATACTATTTATACTATTTATACTATTTATACTATTTATACTATTTATACTATTTATACTATTTATACTATTTATACTATTTATACTATTTATACTATTTATACTATTTATACTATTTATACTATTTATACTATTTATACTATTTATACTTTTTATACTATTTATACTATTTATACTATTTATACTATTTATACTATTTATACTATTTATACTATTTATACTATTTATACTATTTATACTATTTATACTATTTATACTATTTATACTATTTATACTATTTATACTATTTATACTATTTATACTATTTATACTATTTATACTATTTATACTATTTATACTATTTATACTGTTTATACTATTTATACTATTTATACTGTTTATACTATTTATATTATACTATTTATAATATTTATACTCTTTATACTAGCAATACAAGCAATACTGTTTATACTATTTATACTATTTATACTATTTATACAATTTATACTATTTATACTATTTATACTATTTATACTATTTATACTATTTATACTATTTATACTATTTATACTATTTATACTATTTATACTATTTATACTATTTATACTATTTATACTATTTATACTATTTATACTATTTATACTATTTATACTATTTATACTATTTATACTATTTATACTATTTATACTATTTATACTATTTATACTATTTATACTATTTATACTATTTATACTATTTATACTATTTATACTATTTATACTATTTATACTATTTATACTATTTATACTATTTATACTATTTATACTATTTATACTATTTATACTATTTATACTATTTATACTGTTTATACTATTTATACTATTTATACTATTTATACCGTTTATACTAGTTATACTATTTATACTATTTATACTGTTTATACTATTAATACTATTTATACTATTTATATTATGTATATTATATTTTTACTTTTTATGCAATTTGTACTATTTATACTATTTATAATATTTATACTCTTTATACTAGCAATACAAGCAATACTGTTTATACTATTTATACAATTTATACTATTTATACTATTTATACTATTCATGCTATTTATACTGTTTATACTAGTTATACTATTTATACTATTTATACTATTTATACTATTTATACTATTTATACTATTTATACTATTTATACTATTTATACTATTTATACTATTTATACTATTTATACTATTTATACTATTTATACTATTTATACTATTTATACTATTTATACTATTTATACTATTTATACTATTTATACTATTTATACTATTTATACTATTTATACTATTTATACTATTTATACTATTTATACTATTTATACTATTTATACTATTTATACTTTTTATACTATTTATACTATTTATACTATTTATACTATTTATACTATTTATACTATTTATACTATTTATACTATTTATACTATTTATACTATACTATTTATACTATACTATTTATACTATTTATACTATTTATACTATTTATACTATTTATACTATTTATACTATTTATACTATTTATACTATTTATACTATTTATACTATTTATACTATTTATACTATTTATACTATTTATACTATTTATACTATTTATTCTGTTTATACTAGTTATACTATTTATAATATTTATATTATTTATACTATTTATACTATTTATACTATTTATACTATTTATACTATTTACACTATTTATACTATTTATACTATTTATACTATTTATACTATTTATACTATTAATACTATTTATACTATTTATACTGTTTATACTATTTATACTATTTTTACTATTTATATAATGTATACTATTTATACTATTTGTACTATTTATACTAGTTTTACTAATAATGCTGTTATATATTTATGCTATTTATACTGTTTATATTATATTTTAATCGGATGTCTTGCAATTGATATCTATTGTCGCTCTACTTTGTTGTATTGCCTTATTATGCCACCTTCCATAACCACAAACTACTTAACTCGTGCAGATTATCTCTAACCATTCACTTCGTAATACATTTGTAACATTTTCCTTTTAATTTCATATTAAGTTTCACATTAGCATTTTCTTTATTTTTCTGTTTTCAAATAACACAAATAATATTCGTATTTAATGAAATTACAATTATACTGGTATTGTTATTATATTTTGTAGTGTAGTTTAGCTGTTGTTTATTCGTATACAAAACCAAAAAAAAAATTAATTTACTTGTGTTGCGCAGCGTAACTAAATATCTATAAATGCAATATACATATCTGCAATTTACTGGAAATATTTCTAACAAATTTTCAGCCTTTACAAACCAGAAACCAAAACTTATTTACATACGTATATACATTTTTTTTTGATTGTTGTAAAAAACAATATAACAATAACATGTTACTCTATACAACAAGGTTCAGTATAAATTTCGTCAAACTAACAAAACATTTTTCAATTTCTATATATTTATTCAGTTTTACTTTTATTTATTTCGGTTATACTTATATCGTATTGTCTCTCTGTAACAAACTAAATGATTATTCTTTTTGTGTATTAACAATAATTTGCACTTTAGTTTTGAGACTACTACTAATACGCTCTCTAACTCTCTAACTATCTCTCTCTCTATCTCTCCTCCTATTATACTGACAATTATGTCCTACCAATCAATAATTATCGTATTTGAATCCTCCCCAATTTTGTTTGTATATTTTTTTGTTTTAGTTTAACTGTACCATAGTAAGAACTTGATGATATCTAATATTTTTTTTTCTCGTACTTTTAAATAGTCGTAGTTAGTTGGACGCTATATATACAACATATCTATATTCATATACATTTATAATATACTACTATACTACTACTAAAAATATATGTAGAACTTGTAGAATATCTCTATTTAACTAAATGCTTATTAATATTTTAGTGAATTTTTTTTCAGATAAAAATCTTTTGAAAAAGCAAAGAAGGAATTGCGAATTCTATGAAGAATATAAAGAATTCCACAATGTATTTGTAGTTGTAATAATACTGTTATAAATGAAACCCAAACCACTCAAAATGATTTTATGGTTTATAAAGCACAATAAAGATATACGAATTTTGAGGGAGCACTAATAGTCGAGAATTTTGGGTTGTAAAAGTTAAGTAAAAACAATAAAAAAAAAGTGAGACCTAGGAAAAAATTATGTACTAACTAAAGAAGTTTCAGCTTATCTTGAGAGTAATTCATGCGGAAAGATGGAAGGAGCGAAGAAATTTCTGTTCATTGAAAATTATAATCGTTAGACCTTTTCCCCAAAGTTCTAAATCTGATAGATTAGATAGATTAGAGCGCGAATTTCGAAAATTAATTTCCACGATCTGAAAACGTTTTTCTGGTGTAAGTTTTTGCTTGATGGTTTACCAACGTGTATTTTTAAAGACCCCAAATCTTAACAAGGATAAGGTGGACCGCAACACGTGTATTGATATGAGAGACCATCATGCTGACACTGTCTTGAAGCTTAATGTGATGCCTGCATCTTTCCCTAGAGAAAATACCGACTAGTTATATAGCTTACTCGTCTTTTCTATGAATATGCTGATTAGTTTCAAAGGTATATCCTTCAGGGCTTCTGGGCTTATTATATGGTTTCCGAATACCCTAGTACTCAGTCCAGATAATATTTAGCATGGCAATATGTTTCTTTGCTTCTTCATCCTCTTCTACGCAGCATCTACAGACTGTGAAGTTTCTATGGTCTAATATAAGGACGTGCTCTCTAACAGGACACTCTACCCCTAGTGTTCCTGTAAAACATTTTACTTTTTGGTACAATAAATAGTACTTTTTGGTGCTTAAAATGTATTTTCTGGTGCCTAAATTGTACTTTTTTGTACAATAAATTGTACTTTAAAAGGTACTATTTGCTAAAACAAAAGTACTTTTCGGTACATTAAACTGTACTTTTTAGTGCTTAAATTGTATCTTTTGGTACAATATAAGTATTTTTGGTACAGTAAAATGTACTTTTCGGTACAACACAAGTACTTTTCGGTACATGATATTGTACATTTCTTATACAATAAATTGTTTTTTTTTTTTTGTACAATAAATTTTACTTTTTGGTACAATAAATTTTACACTTCTGTACAATAATTTGTACTTTTTGGTAAATTGTACTTTTTGGTACAATAAATTGTTCTTCTTAGTATAATAACTTTTTGGAACAACATAAGTACTTTTTGGAACATTAAACTGTACTTTTTTATACTATAAACTGTACTTTTTTGTACAATAAATTTTACTTTTTAGTACATTAAGTTGTACTTTTTTGTACAGTGAAAAGCACTCTTGGTAACATAAAAGTACTTTTTTGGTTCGTAAATTGTTCTTTTTGCAACAGTAAATTTTATTTTTTGGTACAATATAAGTACTTTTTAGTGCTTAAAATTTACTTTTTGGTACTTTTCAGTACAATAAAGTTTTCTTTTCGGTACAACAAAAGTTCTGTTCAGTACATTAAGCTGCACTTCTTCTTTATAAAATATATTTTTCAGAACGATAAAGTGTACTTTTTGGTACAACATAAGTAATTTTCGGTACATTAAATTGTACTTTTTTATACAATTAATTGTACTTTTTTGTACAATAAATATTACATTTTGGTATATTACGTTGTTGAATTTAGTTCAATAAATAGTACTTTTTGTTACAATAAAAGTACTTTTTGGTGCTTAAATTGTACCTTTAAAGTGTAGTTTTTGGTACAACAGAATTACTTTTCATTACATTAAATTGTAATTTTGTATACAATAATATACTTTTTGGTACAACACAAGTACTTTTTGGTACATTAAATTGTTCTTTTTTTACCTTTTCAAAGTACTTTTGATGCTAAAATTTTTGTTGGTACTATAAATTTTACTTATCAGTACAATAAAGTGGACTTTTTGGTGTAGCAAAAGTACTTCTCGGTACATTAAAGTGTACTTTTTAGTACAATACGCTGTACTTTTCGACTATAAGTGACTATAAAGTGTTCTCTTTGGTACAACAAAAGTACTTTTGGGTACAATAAATTGTAAAAGTACTTTTTGGTATAATAAATTATACTTTTTGGTACAATCAATTATAGGCTGCTTCATCGTCTTAGTCTAAAGATACAGATTTTTTGACCAAACGAGCAATTGCGCATTGCTAACAAGGCAAAGTAAAATGAAGACTGTTTGCGTTCAGCCTTTGAGCCTTTTGCTCATTTGCTGAGGCTTTAATGATGCGAGCGTCAATCGCATCTCCCTCTATACGTTGTACATTAAAAGAGCGTCGAGCGTCTCACGAACAGCTCAACTGAGTGCGCTCAACTTAAAACAAAAAACGAAACTAAGTCTACTGCTCAAAGAGAGAACGAGTGTACAATGTTTTTTTCGGTTTTGTTCTTGAGCAGAGCGTAACATACAATAGAGTCAATTGTTGTATTGTGTGATTTGTCCCTTAGTGACGAATGGCATTACTTCACCTTTAGGGATGCAGCAAAAATAGCTTAATATGATTTAATAGCAAAATTGCTGTCTGTGTAGATTCAGATTCTTCGAAGGGTGGTGACACTAACTATTTTCAGTGGTTCAGCAACTTTAAGTATAGCAGTGATTTGTGCCAGAAACACGCTGCAATGAATGGTCTGGCAGCTTGTAGGAGATATTTATATTAAGGTCCGCTAAATGGATGCCAAGCCTACTCTCTAGTCCAAATTTGTTCCATCCCTAAAAAAACTCGAATACTACTGGTATCACACTCCTGTGACTTTTATCAGGTATTCCTTTCCGGAATAGAAGTTGTTAGATTAGTTACTGTAAATATGTTAGGGATGCAATAGTCCGGGAATTGAGCATGTTCAGAATGCTCCGTTAGGTTAACGCCACATTCTTTGATTCTCTCCAGAGATGCAACTACATACAACAAGTGTGTTTGGATGCTTCTTTGCAGACCTATAGTAGACACTAGCAATGTCTTAGTTGAAACCTTACGATTATAGATTAGTTACAAGTAATCAATCGTTAGCGTCCCACAGTTATAAAAATCAGCAATGTTATAAAATAATATACTAGACATTTAGTTACATTTCAATAGCAGCAATAAACGTAGCAACTGTTCTCCTCACAAATATCTCGATTGTGCTTTATAAATTCTATAAGTTCATTTAATCTAACTAACATATAAAATACCATATTCCTATATACACTTCATTAAAATATAACCAAAACGAAAAAGAACAATACAGATTGACCAATAATTATAACATAATAACCAAAATAAAAAAAAAATTATCCCAAGCAGAATATAACTTAAAACATCCAAACTAACTAAATTTTATGAAAAAAATCTATACATACAAATTTACTAACTTTCTAGGAAATTTGTCATAAATTTAAGTCCTAACAATATTTTTGTAAAAAATTTAACAACAATCTATTTACTTTCACTTTGAGTACATATTTTTAAATAATAATTTTTCATTTCGCCAAAAAAAAAACAATTCCCTTTCCCCGAAAACAAACCAAAAATAAAACCGATACGCAGGCGTTGTACTATTCTCATCGGCGGTCTATTTCGCGGAGGCTGGTGCTGAGGTTTCGTTCTTCAAATCGATACCGGACGCCTTCTGGTGGGCTGTGGTAACCATGACCACGGTGGGATATGGTGATATGAGGTATAGCAAATCGAAAACCACTACAGCAATTCCATTATATCATACACATATAATCACACACACACACACTCACCATAAACCACCTGTAAAATTCGTATATATATACATATACTTTAATAATTATACATACGTATGTAATATGATTCCCATATGATTTCTACATAATTTACATTTTATTTATTTCAAAAGATCTACTTAAAATATTGTTTCCTCTTTGAGATTTCTATGCAAAATGGTGTAAAAATCATATGAACACAAAAAAAAAACAAACATTAAGTTTAACCTAAAATCTACATACATGTATTGAATGTACGTATGTCTGTGTGTTTGTGCGATAAATGTCAACCATTAATAATGAAACCGAACTAAAACAAGTGTTCCTCGAAAAGAGGCAAACAAAAAAAAAAAACAAAAAAAAAAAAGAACAAAAACCAAATGTGATATAAACCTTTAAAAATATTTTGTTAATAATTCGTAACATTGTACTTAACCACTATCTAATAACAATAATCACATGGTATGAGACACAGGTCGATAATAACTAATATAGACGTACGTGCAGAAAAATGTAAATATGTTTAATCTACGAAAAAAATAACCGATGCAGCATCAGTTACGGCAACGGGTCCCTGTGGTACATGAACCAGAACTTTTGTATGCAGTGTCATATATATAAAAAAACATGGGTGGCTGTTAGCTCCCTAGCCCAAACGGCTAAGGCTAGATTCTTAAAATTTGCCATTTATATTTCTTTTACGCAAAGGCGCGCTCAATTAAGGGGAGTGGCACCGACCTCACACACAGAAATTTGAAATTGACACATCTCACAAGGCATTAGGGGTATGAAGATGAAATTTGCTACATACATATGTTACTGATACAAGGGGGATTAAGTCTTGCTAGGAAAAGGGCGATACCACACCCCTTTTGAAAAAATTTGTTATATCGGTCAAATTAATGGACCCATTGTAATAAGATTTCCACAATTTATATATATTCAAAATTGCTTGGTGACTAACTAACTGACTGGATGAAATGGCTGCAGATGGGATGATGCCATTTTGGGTGGTTGTTCACCTTTTCGAGTTCACGTCAGTTAAGAAGGGTAGAGTCGCCAATATTGCAGTGAATATTTATTTTATGAAGTAGTTGTGCGATATGAAGTAATTTTCGAAATTCGGACTTTAGGTGTAAAAATAGCGAAGAAAGGGTTAAAACTAGAACTGATACAGCCCAAAAAAACCGTCTAACGGCAAAGTCGCGAAATTTTGCATTGAATTATAGAATTAGAGAGCTACCAGAAGGTGTTTGGAATCGAATGGATTTTTTGAAATTTGCACTTTTAGGGCAAAATAGGTACAAAAGTGGTTCAATCGCCCAGAGCAAACCCCTAAAGCTACAAACGCAAATATTTGAATACATGCTCATCTTATGGATTAATTGATTTTTTTGTAAAATCCAACATTTAGGATGTGAAAGGGACTAAAGTAGCACTAACACCCAGACCAATGGCTATTAATTGGGTGTTCGTTCGTCTTATGAAACAGTTGTGCTGTAAAATAGAGGAATTTTCAAAAATCGTACTTTTAGGGATAAAAAAGGACAAATATTAGGGTACCACTTGATCTTATTTTTATTTTTAATTCAAGAGCTAAAAAAGAAAAAAGGGACAGAATCGCAATGACTAAAGCTATAGTAACACGTTTACGTAATAGAGAAGTTGTGCGATAAAAACTGTATTTCTAAAGCCACGCAGGGGCGAAAAGAAAACCAGAGCTATATGTGTGCTCTGGGAACTATTGGGGTATACGCGATAGTGGGTCAATTGGTATGGAGTAAAAAAAATGCACCAAGCGCTTATCACAATCATAATCTATGATAAATTCTAAGAACATTTTCCCAAGAAGTCATGGGTCTAAAATCAAAATCGAGCCCCCGGTCTAACGAAAAACTTTCCGTATTGGAAAGTCTAATGTCTCCCCAACATACCTTCTCCCCATCTTCACCGCTATCATACTGAAAATTGTTTTGATAAAATTTGCTCCCACCTCTCTAACTGCCTCCGAGTTGCTCCTAGAGGGGTACAATTTATAACCGGCTCCCAATATTTTTGCAAACCCAGCAGATTCTCAAAACATATCTACCCTCTATCTTCAAAACTTAAGTTGGTCCCCATACAATTTTTTTAATTTTATATTTTTTAATTCAGCTCCTGTCAAATGTATGACCGATCCCCAGCCATTGTTCCATCCTAAAGTTTTTCCCAAATATAGCTACCCCCATCCTAACCCCCAAAGGAGGCTCCCTTAAAAAAATAAAATTTTTAAAAAATTTGCTCCCAAATGACTTTAAGGTGCCCCTAGTGGAGTCAAATGTATGACCGACCCCCAATAAATTTGCAACCCAAACATTTTCACATATTAACCCTTTAATTTTTAAGGTGGTCGTCATACAATTTTTTTATTTTTCTATTTTTTTTTTAACACCCAACTATGGGAGCTGCCTTAAGGTGTGATGATAGGGACTAGGTTTGTTCGAGAAAATGTTCGGAAGGAATTACTAGTGGTAGTCGGTCATACATTTAAGCCTTCCAGGAAGCACTATGGGAGTGACAAGAGCTCATTTCATAAAATAAATTCTAAAAATGACAAAATTGTATGGGGACCACATTATGAGTTGAAGAAAGAGGTAACTGTTAAGGTTTGCAAAAAAATATTGGTTGTCGGTCATACATTTGACTCCTCTAGGGGCACCTTAAGGGCAATTAGAGCTGTGGGATAAAATTTTATAACACTTAATTTTTGTTTGATAGACCCTTAGGGGTTGAAGATAGGGGGTAGGTATGTTTGGGAAAAATGTTGGGAGGGAAAAAAATCAGAAAGAAGATGAAAGTAGTCCTACACAGATACATGTTGTACTCGACGTACAACATACTTTAGGTCGCTCCTAAAGTTACTTAATTTTATTCCTTTCTACAGCTGTGTGCCATTAATAAAAATTAAAAAATAACAACATTCAAAAAGTCCATAAAAAACAATTTTATTGAATGAACAATTACAGAAGAGCTAACCCCACATAACTTAAAAAAAATTCTGAAAACGAAATATTTTCTTTATAGATATGAATGATGAATTTCATATCAAAACCTATAAAAAAAATAGACATTTTGAACCCGACCCCCTCAGATTTTAATGAAATTTTGCATACAGCTACATTTTACATACAGAAACACAACCTCATTTTTAGAAATTAAATTTTTTAAAATATGTGGGCGTGGCAAGGTTCCGAAATATTTGAAAAATTACTGTAATGTGTACATTTAAGCTGCGATTACTATGGAAAACATCGTCAGCTTTCAAAAACATACACTGTAAAAATTTTATATTACATTGAAAATTTTTTTTTGTCAAAAACAAAAGTTTAAACTTGGAAAACACTTCGAAGATCGTCTTTTTTTCCAAAAAAAAATATTTTTAAAGAGGCCTATTTAATATATATAACATATCTAAAAACTAAAATGGGGTTTTTCTTATTTTTTTTTTTTAAATTTTTAAGTAAATGCACCTCACCAGCTTATTCATGTGTTGTACAAATTCCTTGACAGAAAGCAGTAAGAAAGTTTCAGTCGGGCAACCCGACTTGCATATACCCTCACCCTCAGTAAAACATACAATTTTCTATTATATTGATATTATGATTGGATTTCTTAAGTTGGCGGAGTGGTACATTTGTATGGGAGGTACCAGAAGGGGCGTGACTAGACTTCCAATTTTTCTTTCTTAAACTTTTTCCTGTTATAGCTTTACTAAATACAGAATTTGGGTACGATCCCTTTGGGTGTATTGAAATTATTACTCATTTGCAAAAGTGGGCGGAATGATGTATTTGTATGGGAGGTACCGGAAGGGGCGGGGACATGTAGCCGTAAGTAGTTTTGGGGAAATATTAACTCGTGCAAAATTTCAAAACATTTGGTTGCGTCTTTCGAAAGTAATCGTGCGCACCTTCCGGATAGCCAGACAGACAGACAGACGAACATGGCTCAAAACGATTTAAAAAGTCATGAATCGAATTTGGTTCAAAGAAACCTAGGGTCTAAAGTGACTCCATCAAACGGCGAAAGACCTTTATCATTGAGCTTCACAAACTTGTAAGACCTCCAAAGAAGTTGCTTATGCAGACGCTGACGACCACAACAAAACAAAAGAAGAGCTACTTTCAAGGTATAAAAATGCTAATACTATTACAGGAAAACTTCCAGTATGTTATACCTTTAGATAAAACGTCACTATATGTTAGCAAATATTCCGAAAGTCAACAGTATTTCTTGCGCAAAATTTATCAAGGTTAAGTCCGTATTTTTGGGGGTGTCTGAAAAATGTATAATACGATTCTTGTTCTAATCTATTAGAATTATCAAAAAAATCTGTATAACTTCCAAAGTTTAGCAACTTTATTAATTTTTGTCACACAAAGATATCAAAAAAAAAGGAAGTTAACAAGAGAAAAAATTTAAAATTTTTTAAAAAAAAAATAAGAAAAACCCCGTTTTAGTTTTTGGATATGTTATATATATTAATAGACCTATCTAAAAATATTTTTTTTTTGAAAAAAAGACTTGATCTTCGAAGTGTTTTCCAAGTTTAAACTTTTATTTTTGGCACAAAAATTTTTTCAGTGTAATATAAAATTTTTACAGTGTATGTTATCGAAAACTGACTTACATACCTTTCTAATGGCACCAAGATCTATCAATACGGTTGAGTCTTCCCATAGTAATCGCAGCTTAAAAGTACCTATTACCGTCATTTTTCCAATATTTCGATACATTGCCACGCCCACATATTGTCAAAAATGCAATTTCTAAAAATGAGGTTGTGTTTCTTTAGGTAAAATCTAACTGTATGCAAAATTTCATTTAAATCTGAGAGGGTCGGGTTCAATGAATATCGGTTTTGATATGAAATTCATCGAATATAGTATCGATCTTTAGTGATGCTGTGAAAAGCTCGTGCGTTTCATAGGAGGGCGGTCAAGCCATACTGAAACCATCTCTTTCGCTTTAACTTATGGAAAGTGGGTTCGATTTGTACTCTCTTGCCAACACTCTCTACAATATTACCATTAATTTTGTTATTAATTACAGAAGAATGATAAATAATACAATAATTTAAATTTAAGTTAAAAACAATAACTACCAAAGTTTCTCATTATGCAAAAGATCGTAAGATATACAATCTACACTCTTGAGCCGATCTGGTAGCTAATCGAAATGCGCTAAGAGAATATTAATTCTCTATCCTATTCATTACTCTACTATCTGTTGGCAGTAAGAGTACACTTATTTCCTCTCTTCCTCTCTATAATTTGTATATAATAAATATCCTAAAAAATTTAAAATTCGGTATTCTAGTCCTTTTTCGGCAGTTTTTCGAAAATAATTTAGTACCCAAAAAAAAGGAAAACAATATTTATCTGTAACTAACAATAAATGAAGTTTAAAGTCGACTTTAAAACTTCAATATAAAATAGAAAAAATACAACAGCGTCTATAATAATTTAATTTACTTAATTTCCCCTTCAAGACGTATATAATTTCAGCTAAAAATTACGCTCATGACAGATACTACTTATAAATACGATCGAACTTCTCTCATGTACAATAGTTTGTCGACCTGTGTCAAATATGCAATGTGTATAAATAAATATTTTTGTTAAATTTTCGATAATTTCTTTATGTTGTTTAACTGAAATGTTGTGCTAAACATATTGTTGTGTGTACAAGTGATCTTATTATTTTGTTTTATTTTATGTTGTACAAAAACAAACATCAATGTGTGATACCTTCTTCTTCTACTGTCTTTATCTATGTCTCACTTTCTATTCAGTGTGTGTAATCTAATATGATTTCATATTCTTTTTTGATTATGTTAAACAAGTGGCATGATTTTATTATAATAATTTCCTCTGTTTTTTTTTTTTTTGATTTTTTATAAACGAAATTTTGTTAATTACGAGTTTGAAATTATTATCATTTTGATCTATTTCATTGATTGTTTTTTTAGTTGTATAATTTTTTAATTATAATATTACTACCTACGACTATTTCATCTTTCCTTCAGAAGTAAATCAACATTAAGTGAAAAAATAAGAAGAAAAAAACAATAATCTCCCCCTGCTTAAATATCACCATATTTCGTAAATAGGTTATAGCCGATGTTACCCGGTCTCAGCCTTTGCCAGAAGACCGATTTTTGTTATTTTCTCCTCTCTCTCCCCCCTGTCTGTCTCTCTCTCTCTCTTTCCGTTGCTATCTTTTGCATACAAAATGCTAGAAGAAGAAAACAAAAAAAAGAAACAACAAAACACAGCCTACAGTCAAGTTAATTAGTATAAGGACGCCTTAAATTGTCACAAAACGAAATCTATAACAGATTGGAAATTGTTTTTTTGAAAAATATTTCTGCTTGGGAAATTTTAAACAAAACCTCATGACTTCATGCTCGAAAGGATTTAAAACTAAAACTCTTTGTACACTTTTAGGTGATTGCTAACAACACTAAGCCAAAAAATAACTAAAAATGAAACAGAAAAAAAAACACTGAAATTAAACATTACCAAAAACAAACACAATTTCCACTAACACTGCCACTTGACAAATTGAGAACAAAACCAAAAAAGATCCTAATAAAAAAAAGCCCGCCTAACCCTCCTCTACCAACACCACCACTGCCACCACCACCACCAATACCACTATCAACTTTTCCTACCACTAACCCTAAGCCAATCCTGTACCTTGAAATTAAAAAAAGAAACCACCAATTAAGGCCATTATTGAATGATATCTTAATATTTAACTTACTGAAAATATCTAAAACCAAAACAAAAAAGAATAAATCCTTTAAAATGTTTGTTTTTATATACAACAACAACAATTTGAAATTTTCTAGGCGTTGTACTCTTCTCATCGGCGGTTTATTTTGCGGAAGCTGGAAGCGAAAATTCCTTCTTCAAGTCCATACCCGATGCATTTTGGTGGGCTGTCGTTACCATGACAACCGTTGGATATGGTGACATGACGTATGCAAAAACTTTAATTCTATTATTTCTGTTCTTTTCTTAACTCTGTCTCTCTCTATCTCTCTAAATAAGATTACAAACGTTTTTGTTTTATGTTTTGTTCTTTGTTGAATTTATTCTATTGTTTGTTTACATATTTTTTCTGTTATTTTTTTTTTAATTTCGATTTTTGTTCAGTTTGTTTTGTGTTTTTTTTTTTACCGTGCGTACCAAAAAGCTAATCAAAATTTATACAGTCCCTTAGTGCTCTTGCCGAAGGGTGTCCAGAAAATTTTGATGGCCATTTTGGACGTTCATTTATTTTGCTGTTTAAGTGTTAAAAATTTTTGTAATATAACTTTTCTGTTGTTTAATATTATTTTGTATTTTAAACTGAAACAAAATCATCATTTCTTCTTTCATATCTAATCTTTGCACTTGTTCAAACTCGTGAAACAAAATCATATGATTTTTTCAAGCGACATTAATCAGTTTCATTCGTTCATTATCATCTCATGCAGGAAACTGTTATAAATCTATTTGAAAATCATTTCATTTGCCAGCAATACCAAAACAAAAACAACAACAACTATAATTGTACATAAGCGTTGAGGTTTAATTTCATTAGTCCAAAGCACCTACCATTACATATCTCAATTGACCCCACCCCACCCCCCCTCGCAGGCCTTCGAAAAACTGTTACAGATTTTCCAATACGTGCACTCTTGTTTACATTTCTTTTATTTTTCGATACTTGAATTTTGGAATTTAAAAAAAGTACGTTATTAATTTTTTACGATACTTAATTTTTTTGCGTAGTTTTGAACTAATTTTATGTTTTCTTTTATTATTATTTTTTGTTGTTTTTTTTTTTTTGTAATATGTTTTAGTTTTTTTAATTTTTTTCTTAAATTTATGCCTTTAAACGCTTGTCGCATGTTTTGCATAAATTGTTGACTATTTTATCTTCAAACAACTGCTAATCATTTTAACGCTCACCCCACCTCCTAAGAGATTAATCTCTTAAATTCTATTCTGAACAATTGGCTTTTATATCTTAACCAAGCGTTGTGTACATAACGTGGCTTCCTTTATGTTTTTTACTCTTTGTTTATTTTGTCCTTTGACTTCGCATGCTTTCTCTCTTTGCTCTCTCTACACTCATATCCGCAAATTGGTCTCAACTCATTCGATCTGTCATGTGTCATGTTCTACCATCACCAACAAGCAACGTCAGTTACCATCTCATCTCTTTTACGTCTTTCGTATTGTTCCTCATATTCGCATCCACATTGTTTTGTTTCTCCAATGTCATGCCATTCATTATTGCATTCCAGATTTGAGTTTCAAGTTTCTTGCACTCATTGCCAAGACATGAGGAAGGCTCTATCCCTACCCTCTATCTCTTTCTCTCTCTCTCTCTCTCTGTCTACTTTTAACTCTTACTCACTCAATCTCTCTCTGTATCTTTTTTTCACACACACCAAAGCAGATATCATTGAATTTCAGTTAGTTTCCGTTTAAGTTTTCTGTCACACTTACTTAAAGTTTTTACCCTCACACGCAGCCAACCTCACTTTACTAGAACTAGAACTGATCATATTCTCATCCTTTGAGTTTTTTTTAAGCTAGGATTTTTTTAATATAAAATCCCACATTTTAGATTAGTTTGGATATTGTGAAAACTAAATCAAACAATTCAGTCATTAGCAAATATCACTTAGTTTTCAAAATTCTTGTAGTACAATCGAGAGCATCCATACAAAATTTGTCAAGAGTTTACAAAAATAAGACTTAAAAATAAACTGTGATATAGGATAATTGAATTTAAAGAAAAAACACACACATCTGTGATATATATATTAAGAAAGATAACTATCATATGTAGATCTCAATAATACGGCCCAGTTTTTTATAACTTAGAAAAATGTTTTTTTTTGTGGTGTAGAAAAATGATTTTGCTGCAGGTGAAACAAGAGTGACTTATGACATCAAATATATTTTTGTCATCATTTTGTTCCACAGCAATAACGTCAACAAGAGGTAAGAAATTAATTAATCTGCCATCCTGCAGCGATGAGCAACACAATAACTCAATGATAATGATCGCTTAAAAAGTTAATGAAAATTTAAACAAAAACATTATGTAACAAATTAATAACGTCGTTTTCGATTTTTTTTTAAATATTTCGTTTCCGGTTGGTCAATTTCGTCGTCCAGCAGTAGTCATTCAACATCCTTTGACTCCTTCTTCTTCTTCTTTACTGGCAGCAACAACAGAAATTCATCTATCAGTAGCCGCACGTAGAAAACCATTCCAAGCGCTTCGGTCTTTTGCGCTCCGTAGATAGTTAGTCATACCAAGCTTACTTAACATTTCCGTCACCTGGTCCATCCATCGGAGTTTTGGTCGCCCCCTCCTGCGCCGCCCATCGAGTTTATTGCCGAAGACTTTTCGAGCCGGAGCGTTATCGTCCATTCGTACAACGTGTCCAAGCCAGCGCATTCGGTCTATTTGAACGCGCTTGACCACGTCGATGTCGTTGTACAGCTCATACAGCTTATGATTCATTCGACGACGGTACTCGCCGTTCACGATGATGGGTCCAAATATTTTGCGGAGTATTTTTCTCTCGAAGACTCCCAGAACAGATTGATCCGCTTGTGTCATTACCCACGATTCTGCGCTGTAGAGCAAGACAGGTAGGATCAGAGTCTGGTAGAGCTGGATCTTTGTTTTTCGAGAGAGCGCTTTGTCGTTAAATCGCTTGCTTAGCGCATAGTAGCAGCGGTTTGCGATCAATACTCGTCTTTTGATTTCGAGGCTGACATTATTATTTTTGTTTATGGCGGAGCCAAGGTAGACAAAATCATCTACCACTTCAAAATTATAGTTGTCAACGTTCACGCAGCGTCCCAGACGAGTGGACTCTTTGTTCGTTGAAACAAATAACTTGGTTTTGTCCTCGTTTATCACCAGACCCACTTCAGCCGACTGCTTTTCAATGCTCGAAAAAGCCGCAGTAACATCTCGCAATCCACGTCCAATAATATCGATATCATCAGCATACGCGAGCAACATGTGGCTTTTGTTAAATATGGTGCCATTCCTGTTTACTGCTGCTTTCCGCATGATCATCTCCATTACGATGTTAAAGAGATCGCAGGACAGACTATCGCCTTGTCTAAAGCCTCGCTTGGTAGAAAATGGCTCTGACAGATTTTTGCCAATTTTCACTGAAGACTTCGTGTCAGTCAGTGTCATCCCGCAGAGTCGAATTAGTTTTGCGGGGATACCAAACACAGCCATAGCATCCAACAATTTCTGTCGTATCGGACTGTCAAATGCAGCTTTGTAATCGATGAACAGATGGTAGGTATCGATCTGCATTTCTTGGGTCTTCTCCAGGATTTGTCGTAGCGTGAATATCTGGTCGGTGGTGGATTTACCAGGTCTAAAGCCACACTAATAAGGTCCAATCAGGTTCGCCAGGAGGGGCTTTAGTCTTTCACATAACACACTAGACAGGACCTTGTATGCGATGGGTAAAAGGCTAATCCCGCGATAGTTGGTACACACACTAGGATCGCCTTTCTTAAGCACGGGACATAGGACACTCAGATTCCAATCATCGGTCATGCATTCCCTGAGCCAAATCATGTTTATGAGCATGCATGTTACCAGGTCATCGCCGCCGGCTTTAAAAAGCTCTGCCGGCAGTCCATCGGCTCCCGCAGCTTTATTATTTTTAAGCCGGGCAATTGCCGTGCTGATCTCGTTTTGGCTCGGTGGTGGACAATCTACTCCATCGTCGATGATTGGTGCGATTTCGTCACTAATGCTGCCTTCGGGAACGAGAAGAGATTGAAAGTGTTCCCTCCATATTTGCAGCACACTCTGAGTGTCCGTGACCAGATTTCCGTCTCTGTCCTTACAGGTGGGGATCCCTGTTCCAAAACCTTTACTTTTTACCTTTTGGTAGAACTTTCGGGCCTCACCTCTATCCCTGTAGTTTTCGATATCCTGGCTCTCTCTTTTCTTCCACAGACGCTGTTTGCGATCAATACTCATCTTTTGATTTCCAGGATGGCATTGTTTTATTTACGATAAAGTTAAATGTGATTTTGTCGTTATACAGCTCACGGTTCATACGTCGATGGAATTTGCCGTTAACGATGATGTCTTCAAATATTTTTTGTCTTGAAAACACCTTGAGCAGATTGGATATATGTCCGTCGTGAGAGCGCTTTGCCGTTAAATCACTTTCTTTGCGCATAGTAGAAGCGATTGCCGATTAATACTCGCTCATTTTTATTTAAAGTTATAGTTGTCCATATTCAAGTAGCGTCGACTGGTTTTCAATGACTGAAAAGGCTGCAGTAACAACCCACAGTCTTCAGTCAATGTTATCTAAAATCATCGGCATACGCAAGCAGCATGTGACTTTTGTTTCCTCGCTCATTTTTATTTAAAGTTATAGTTGTCCATATTCAAGTAGCGTCGACTGGTTTTCAATGACTGAAAAGGCTGCAATAACAACCCACAGTCTTCAGTCAATGTTATCTAAAATCATCGGGATACGCAAACAGCATGTGACTTTTGTTTAATATTGTTTAATGCAGTTCTCCGCACAATATTTTCGATTAGAATTTATAGGATTACACAAGACAGACTGTTGCCCTGTCTGATGCCTGCATTGATAAAAATAGGCTCTGATAGATTTTTGTTCGCCTTCACTGAAGACTTCGAGACGGACAGTGTCATCCCGCAAAGTCGTATAAGCTTCGCAGGGATACAAAATTCAGTCATGGCATCTATAAGTTGCTGTCGTATCGGACGGATGAATGCAGCTTTGTACTTAATAAAAAGATCACCATTTCTTGGGTCTTCTCTAGAATTTGGTGTAGTGTGAATATCTGCTCGGTCGAAGATTTATCTAATAAGGTTCAATAAGATTCGTCAAGATGGGCTTTAGTCTTTCACATCACACTCGAGACGATCTTATATGCAGTGGGTGAAACGCTATACCGCTTTAGATGGTGCACCTCTACTTGGATGGTATTTTTTTTAGTGCAGGATATGTAATACTTAATTTCCATTCCTTTAGCTACATCGTATTTATTAGGTTGTACATGTTCGTTACCAGCATTTCGCCGTGGGCCTTAAAAACCTCTGCAGGCAGTCCACCGACACCAGTAGATTTATTGTTTAAAATCTGTGTAATTGCCGTACCGACCTTGTTTTGGCTCGGTGGAGGACAAACTACTCTGTCGTCGATTATTGACGTGATTTCGCCACATATGCTGCCTTCGGGAATGATAATGGTACGAAAATGTTCCCCCCATTTATGAAAAACACTCTGCGTGACCAAATTTGTATATCTGTCTACACAGGGGCGATTTCTGTTCCAAAGCCCTTGTTTTAACCTACTGACAAAGCTTTCGTGTTTCACCTATAACTTTTCGAAATGCTGAAGAGGCGTGTCTTCTCCCTACTTTTCTCGTTATATAGTTCCCTCACATCACGCTTTACCATATGCTATAGTGTTGCCTTTTATATGCTGCATTCTTTTCCTAGGACTATACGTGACATACTATATCGCAGCTGGACATGTTGAGCTTGGGTTGCGGCTGTCATCATAGAATGCGCAAAATTCTGCCATTGTGTTTCGGGAAAATAACAATCAGGGGCCTTTGTTGACAGTAATTGAGATAGTTTATTAGAGTAGGCATTGGCTACCTATTTGGTATGCAGCTTTGCTATGTCTAGTTTCATTTTCATTTGATAAGGAGTGTTTTTATGTACTGCTTATACTCGCCGTGGGCCGGCAGTGGCATGATGGCTAGAACACGCCACAATCATGCGGGAGATCCTTGGTTCGATTTATGTCTCCATTCAGGCACATTTTCTTTCATTTGCAGACCCCTTGATGTTGTCGACAGCAACTTCACAGTCAGTCGAGTCAGCTTCTCAAACACCTGACGTTCCATTCGTCTATAAACATGTAGGTGCCATTTCTTGTGAGTTTAAAAATGGAAAACTTGTTAAATCACAATAACGCAAAAAGATATCCCATAACTTATAAATGGGGTGTAAAGGGAAACTTAGTATGTACCACTCATATTTCACGCACGTCGATAATTCTTAAAACATCCGTTTCATCGATTATTACGTCATCTTATGATCAGGGGATATCCAGTTTGCTTTGTGGACATTTTGGGAAAGGTGTTGTTGTGCATACTAATATTTCCAACAGCTGAACAAATAGCGTCTTCCCTTCCTATTTTATCCTTCAAATCTCCCAGAACAATTTTAATGTAAGGCGGCAAACACATATTTTCTGCAGGCGCTCATAGAATGACCCTTAGTGTACGCGTCTGTGTCTTTCGTCGGCGCGTGTACACAAAACATTTCGCTTTGATGCGGATAGTGGTTTTTCGATCGTTTACAGCTAAAATCGGCGAAACAAGATGTCTGTCTTCTGCCGACTTAGAATCCAAATCCAAAATCGTATCTTTCTACATTGCAGTTGTACAGGATGTCACAGTTATTTCGTTATTTACATCCCTGTCCCGTCCATTGTATTTCCTGTATGGCGGTGACGTCAACCTTGTATGCAATTAGATAGAGGCATCATTGATGTACCTTTGCAAGTTCTTTTCATTTCTTTCCTATGTGTTTCTAAATAATATTTTATATAAGGAGAGTGGTTTATAAGGTTTCCTGCTTGTTCCAAGTTTCTCGAGGCTGCCAAAGCCACTAAGAGAGCCGTTGTGTTGAATTCCAGTAACTTTGTTACCTACTCCCTAAGATATAATATATAGGTATCTATATATGATGCAGTAATTTTCTATACAAATCTCAAAGTTCATCATCCATCAACTTCTCGACTTACGCCTGCCTGCACACGTAGCTATTTCAGCAGCTTTCAATTCAGAGGATATGATGTAACAAGGCTGATGAAGTTGAATTTGGTACAAAGTATTCTTTCTGGGTTATTTGGTGTGCTATATACAATATTACTAAACTATACTATGTTACTATCTAATAATGTCTAGAAAATAACTATGGCATGATGATTAGATCATCCGACTATCTTGTCCAGTTTCCAGTCATCTATATTTTCTTTCATCGGCGACAACTTAGATTTTGTCTACAGCAAATTCGCAATATAGTGTCGAGTCAATTGGCATGTCAAGTAAAAAGCTTCTCAAACAGCTGACTTTGACATTCGTATATTACAAGAAGGTGCCGTTTGTTGTAATTCTCAAAATAGGAAGCGAGCAGCTATCATACCATATTCATGGGATGTTGAACTAGAATTTCTGTAATTGCTTTAAATTAGGCCAAAAAATATAATAAACCTCAAGCTAAGGGCATTTACATATGAAGTGATACAGTTGTTTGTATGGAAGTTGAACTAAATACACTTTCTATGTGGAACTATTTATCTATTTTCCTGCTGGGAAGTAAGTGAAACTCCTGACATATGAAATTATGTATATAATAATATACTTCTATAATATTTAGTTAATATTTTTGCGCGCTGGCAGTGCAATTTTTCCTTGTCATTATGAAATTAATCTGCGAATTTCATTAGCTTTTTAAGCGATCTTAATAATTGTATTTCCGGAAAAAATTATTTACTAAAAAACTCAGGGCTATATTTATAACATTTGGTGTAAATATGAGTATTTTATAAAAAAAACAAACGTTCTTTTAACAATTTGGTATTTCTTAACTTCACTTAAAACAAAATGTAAAATTTTTATAAATAAAAAATTTTATTTGTAAATCTTTTTCTACTCACAAAGTTTGCACGTAACAGAACTTTCAAAATTCAAAAATTTTATGACAACTTACTTACTAAGTACCAACAATAAAGTCACCGCAGCAAAATCAGTTTTATCTTCTCGCTACAGCATAGGTCAAACCTTCCTTCCCATCTACACAATTTTGTGGTTTTGTTTCATTCATCATAACTCAATTTTATAACACCTATTATGCGATTGGAGCAACAAACACTTTATAATTTAGCGCTCTCTTTAGTTTTCAAAAACAAAAGAACCAATAAAATAAAAAAAACTTGCCGGCCCAATTTTTTTTAATATATGGCTTTAACTGCTTAACCAAAATCCACAAATATTCTGCAAGAGTTATTGCGTTGGCGTCTCTTATGTTAATGCTTCTGATTATCGTTTGTTTTGGTTGATGGCCCTTACTTACATTTATGTGTTGCGAAAGTGTCTCCTTTACCATCGAATACTTAAACGAATTTACAAAGAACTTCTGGTGACGATTAAGTTAAGAATTGAAGTTTTTTGTTTCCAGACTTCTCTACTCCACTCTTGTCTCTTGCATTGGCCAGTCAAAATTTTCTATTCTCTAGCATATAAGGACAATAAGGAAATCGAAATTGTGTCGTTTGTCAAGTTTTTAAAAAAATATACATATATAAAAAATAATAATAATATTTAATACAAAAGTATTTGACTCAACTATTCTATAATAATAAAACAAAAAGTGTTATATATATAATTAAATTGTTGGAATATTAATTTATTAGTTTGTAGAAGCTTCATAGTTGAATATGCCACCTAACTGTCACAGTAATTGTGATAGCTCAATAAATAAGTCTACCTACTATTTTTTGCCAATGTTTCAGAAAAAATGTTCATTATTTAAACTTATTATCATTCTGAATAATATCTAACTTTTTTAGAAAGCACTGTGAAAAACGGTACTCGTGTTAAATCGAGTTGGCACCAGCAACACTACTCTTAGTATACTGGCCCATGTTATCCATCAAGTGGACGGTTAAGCTTTTGAACTTTATACAAACAATTCATATCAAAAAGACTGCCCATTTATTTATCACACCATATTGCTTATTAGAATTTAGACAATAAAATTATAGAGAGCATCTAACAACGGAGGAGGTGTAATGTACTTTATTCTTGTACCTAGATTACATTTTGCACCCAATATGCAAAGAAAATAATAATAACTTTATCCCTTAAGTTAAATACAAGAGATTTACCACATTGTTGTTAATATTGTAAGGTAAAGTATTTGCGATATTCTCGGTACATGGCGTCAGCAGCGAAGTTATCGGCTACATCAGTTGGTTTTTCACTGGTGTTATAAATTTTTAAACATCTCATAAGGAGCAGGGCAAACGATTTTAAATTTAACAGAAGAAAGTAGAGAAACAGTATATCTAAATTTCGCGAATATTCCATTAGTTTGTGCTGATATTGCATATCATCACTGGAAAAAAATCAAAAATTAAATAAATAAATAAAATTGTTAATCTATATATATCGTGCAAAAAACTAGAAAACTATTTAACGTTCTCCTCACTGCGTACAGGTTTTCGAACATTGAAAGTAAGATTATAACGATTTTTTTCAATATTTTATTTATTATTGGGTATTTTTTAGAAATAAGCCCAAACTGTACCACTTTCTGATCCATTATTTCTGGATATAAAAGAATTTATGTAAGGATCCACAAATTATTTGGAGACACTTGCAAAGAAAATCGGACGTTTGGCTACATACTCGTTTTAGATGTTAGACAAAGTTGACAACAAAAACACAGCTTATTATACCCTCGCCCTACGGGTAGGAGGGTATATATAATTCGATAAAAAAAATCATGTCTCTTTCATTGCTCGGACATCAGTGGTCCAGTTTCAGATTTTGAACGGCACAACTCCAACAACTTTTGATATAGGAGAAATTCTTTGATGTTGTTAAAAAAGAATCAAAGGTAAGAATTAAACGAAAATTATATGCCATATATATCAGCTTAAAGTTACAGTTTCAATTACACATATAAATATAAAATTTGTGTCTACTTGAAGTTATTAGAAGATACACCATTCAGCTGATCAAAAAGTTAAATATTGATATATCCGGTGGGCGAGGCCCCGCCAATAGAACACAATTTTGAAAATGCGATATCTAGAGGACCATAGCACCTACATAGCAAAAACAGATATTTAACAATCAATTGCCACACGTAGAAATGCATTTCGGTCCTTTGCCCTCAGTAGATAGCACAGAGCAACACACTTTTTCGGGAGTGAACTAAACCAATATCAAACGATAGCTTTTGACCTTAGTAACAAATCCCTAAACTCCATTTTGCTCCACCACGTCACAAATTTTTTTACAGTGGTTTTAAGTTGGATTTTTTTAGACAAAGGTCAAATAAAAGAAAATAAAAAATCATGTGTAAAAATAGATTTGGGATAGTTCATGTCTTCGGAGACCTACATTAAAATTTTCCGGGGAATATTTCCCCAAAACATTTTAACCCTCTATCTGCCACCCATTTTGAAAATTTTGAGAAATTTGACTTTTAAGCTGTTTTTCAAAATTCATCCTAAGGGTAGGAGCTGGAGGGTTCAAATGTTCTGATGAAATGTTCCTCTGAAAATTTTAATGTATGTCTCCGCAGACATGAACTATCCCAAACCTATTTTTAAACATGATTTTTCATTTTCTTTTATTTGACTTTTGTCTAAAAAAGTCCAACTTTAACCCACTGTATACAAAAATTGTGACGTAGTGGATCAGAATGGAGTTTAGGGTTTTATTACTGAGGTCAAATGATTTTGTTTGATATTGGTTTAGTTCACTCCCAAAAAAGTGCGTTGCACTGTTTGCTCAAAAATAGACTTTATAACATTTCATTTTGATTGTATTTTGGAACCGTTGACTCGTAGAGGTTATTTGTCTTCGGTGACTCTTAGTTAAATTTTCCGGAGAACATTTCTATCGAAGATTCTAATCCTTGACCTCCGTCCAAAGTTGACTTTTAAACAGTTTTTCAAAATTGGGCCAAATATGTCCCATTCGGGAGGGAGCTAAAGGGTTAAAATGTTCTGAGAAAATATTCCCCTGGTTGTTTTAATATAGGTCTCCGAAGACATGAAATACCCCAAACGTACTTTTACAGATGATTTTTCATATTCATTGATTTAACTTTTGACCAAAAAATCAAACTTCAAACCACTGTAAAAAAAATTTGTGACGTAGTGGAGCAAAATGGAGTTTAGGGATTTGTTACTGAGGTCAAATGCTATCGTTTGATATTGGTTTGGTTCACCCCCGAAACAATGACCATCAAATTGTGTCATAGTGTAGTTCGTCACAGTAAGGTTTGGATTATAACACCTTAACCTGGTTCATGTAACTAAGTTTCGGTGGATCCCACCTGCGCTGTGCATTCGTACAACATGTCCCAGTCAGCGGCTCCGGTCTTTTTTTACGAGCTTGACAAGGGCTATGTCATTATACAGCTCGCAGTTCATACGACAACGGCACGTTGACAATAAAAGGTCCAAATACTTTTGGTTTCCAGGCTTCTATTGCTATTTTTTTTACAGCGGTGCTAAGGTATAGTTATGAATTTCCCAAACGAGTAAACTCATTGAAACAAAAAACTTGGTTTTGTCCTCATTTATCACTATGTCACTGCTGACGCCTGGCGTGGGATGACGGTTAGAACAAGCAACTATCATGCGAGATATCCATGATTCAATTCCTATCTTAGTCATCTACATTTTCTTTTATAGCCCGCCCCTCTCGATGTTGTCGACACCAAATTTGCAGTATATTGTCGAGTCAATCGGCATGTCTAGTAAAAAACAAGCATCTCGAACAGCTGACATTCGCATTCGTCTGTAGATGCTGTTTGTTGTGAATCTAAAAATTGGAAGCGTTGCTACTGCCGACTACTCATCAGTACATAAAAGGCCGCAGTAATATCTCACAATCTTTGGCTAATGAAATCATATCATAGGCGAACGAGTGCACCATGTGACTTTTGAGCATGTGATGGTACCGATCGTGTTTACTGCAGTTTGCGCATGATCATCTCCATTAGCATATTAAAGAGATCACATGACCGAGCAACGCCCATTCTGATAGTAAAGGGCTTTGCCAGATAATTCCTATTTTCACTGAAGACTTCGTGTCGATCAATGTTATACCGAAAAGTTGTATCATCTTCGCATGGATACTAAACTCAGCCATGACATCTAATAGTTTCTGTCGTATTGCACTTCGAATGCAGCTTTGTAGTCTATAGAGTGATGTTAAGTTTCGATCTGCATTGCGTCAGCTGTCAGATGTATCTTACATCTACTATTGTCTCATTGACCTGACCAGATGGTAGGTTATACCACACACGTTAAGGCCCGGGACGTAATTCAATAATTTAATCAAATGCTCAATTTGTTCATGGATCTTATGCAAGGGTACCATATTGACTGACAAGTACAAGCTCAAGGCTTATTCTCCGTCCATTTCTAATCATAAGAAATGGCCCTCCGCCTATTTTCTGATCATAAGAGATAAATCCCAGTTTTAGTCATATGATGGTAACCCATTCCTGTGAGAGACCAGTGTTCAATTCCTATCTCAGTCATCTACACTGTATTGATCGGCGGTCCACTTGACGTCGTCGACACCAAGTTCTCAGTAGTCGAGCCTTGTAAAAGCTAGTCAAACAACTGACGATCGGATTCGTCGTTAAACTAAAGGTTCAGTTATGTTAGTCTGAAATTTGAAGCATGTGAACCACTCACATGTAAAAAGCTCTCTCCTATCACATTCATTAGATGTAAAGGGCATTCATGCCTATAGCCAAATCTTGTTTGTGAGATTATGCGCCACTTATGCACCGGCGTTAAAAAGCATGTCCATGACCAGAGTTCCCTATCATTCCCTATAGGCGAACATCCCTGTCTCAAAACATTGCATTTAACCTTTTGGTAGAAAATTGGTGCTGCACCTCTATGGCTATACTTTTTGATATTCTTGATCTCTTTTCTCCTCCTTAGACGCAATTTGAAGGGCCATATTGTTTCAGTCCTCTTCTCCTTATATCGTTCCCTTGCAGCACGCAATACCATTGGCTGCAATGTTGATTGCAGGCAGCATCCTTTTTCACAAATAATACGTAACATTCTTCATCACACCAGGACTTGTCAGAGCCCAAGTAAGCAATATGCAAAAATAAGCAATATGCCTTCACTATGTGGCGGAAACATCAAAATTATTGGCGTATTTTTGTTGTAATTAGGATAGTTGTTGGTTGGAATAGGCATTCTAATTCGGTGGGGTAAAGTCTTGCGATGTCTGGCTCATGCAATTTAGGGTAAATTCTGTATGTGGTTCTGTAATATTGGCGGATCCCGGTCAAGGGCTGGTGCCCCTTTCCATCTAACCAAACATCCAATACCTGGTGTCTTTATACTATCGGCGATGTGAAATTAGGCGTGGATGAGTTTAACCCAATTGTTATAAAATAAATGTTTGCAAACATATACATAAAATAATTTGGAACAACGAAGGCCATGAAACATTTGGGCGTGGTACCTCAAGTGACAAATGAATATTTGTTAGAAAACATATGGGCGTGGCATTTCAAGTGACAAACGAATATTTGTTATGATATAAGCGCAATAAAAATAAGTACATGGAAAAATGTTCCCAACTTAATATTCACTTTCATATTTATGCAGTTCTAAAATTTCTGCAGTCTTTAACCTTAACGATCGTAACAGTGGATGTGACAGCTTCCATGCAGAAATAATTACTTCTTATAGTGGATGATAATAATATAAACTTTATGATCCAAAAACTATGAACGAAAAATAACGATAACAAAGGAACACCTATATAGATGGTATTCCTTAGTAGCACTTGCTATGTCAAATCTCTAAATAAACTTCGTTGCTGAGCCATCTACTTTTGATGAATATTTACCAGATTCTATTACCTCACATGACAATATACCAGGGACCACTCTCAATTTATTCGATTTATATAGTACCCATTTTGCTAATTTATCCATAGCAAGTTGGTCCTTTACAAGTATAACAAATTCTTAGAATACGTACTTAAATTGCAATACATAACATATAGTAAATATATAGATATAGACAAATAACTCATCATACGAACCCTTTTTAATTATTATAGACTGTAGTTTTTTTTATTAAATATTATCATACAACCCATTTACGTTCCCCAAGACGGATAGAAATTTCTCATCTAACCTGGAGGCTAATTTCGTCCATTTACTACATCCCCGGCCATTGAGTCATTTGCACTCAATTCGTTCCATACTTTATATTGCTACAAACTGAAGGCATCTTTCTCAGCTCTCCCCAATTTACGTCCATGTACTTGTTTGCTAGTAGTAGATTACACAGATGACATATGTATTATCTTCAACATAATCTAAAAGTAAATATTAATACTGCAGACCTTTTCAGCATGGATTGCTTAATTCTTACAACCACTCTTGTGGTTTTTAAAACTCAAACACTGCTGTTATGATTATGATAGTATTTCTTTGGTACCGGGGATGCCGATTGAAGCCTCCAGAGTGGATGCCAGTTAACCGATGGATATTTTCAAAGGTCCATCATTAATAATCGATAGCAAAATAAAACACTTTTTTTTATCGATTTTCTGTCGATAAAACCAAGTCGTCACAAGTTATCAAAACAAAAAAAAAAAAAAAAATAAGGAACGCTGAAAAATTCCATCATAATCTTACAATTTTTCCCTATACCGCATATGTCCTCAGAGTCTGATAACTTTTTCCCATACAGAAAAAGTCCTCAGAATCCAACAATTTTTTCCCATACGGAGTTCTCAGAACCTGAGATTAGTCAAGCCAATTGGACCTTGTACATGTACTGCGAAATTCCTCAGAAGTTGAGAGATTCTCCATAATGGAAAAAGTCCTTAGAATCTGAGAAGTTTTCCTATACGGAAAAATCTTCAATGCAAATGCAATGATGAGGATTAGATATTAGCTAAGGATCATAGAATCAATGTAGGAAATAATGTCTAGTTTAACCAAAACTTCCATGTCACTTGGCAGCAAAGCACTCATCTCTTTTCTTACTCTCTTAACAATTTAACCAAAAATGTCTGCCCCTCTCGCGCTCTCTCTCTCCCTCACTCTGTCCCCCTCATTCATATTATCTTTAGCCTATATATAACTGTCTCTCTCTCCCTCTATTTCTGTCTCACTCTCCTAAAACTAATCTTGTTTTTGTCAAATAAACGTTTTAACATTCTGTATATCTAACTAATCTCCAAATCCTATTTTACTAAGTATTATTTAATTGATTTCGTTTAAATGTTTACCCCATTATAACATACATTTCCTCTCTTTCTGTCTCTAACTATACATATATACATAAATTTGAATATACATATTACATATTACTAATATAATTGTCTTATGTATTTAACATATTATATATATATAAAATTTAACAAATTTTTATACATACAAAAAAATCTCTCTCAAAAAAAGTTCAAAATTTTTGCTCCATAATTTATATTTATATTTGTATTTTCATTTTGTTTTTTATCGTTCGTTCGTTTATATACATCGTACGTACTCTCTCTCTTCTCTCTCTTCATATCAACCTCAAAAATTCTCAAAAACAAAAAACTTTGTCTAAAATCCAAAATCAAAAAAATAATAATAACAAAATTCAAAAAAATTCTATAACTTCACATATGAAAATGTCCAAAAACCGTAAACCGATAACCGAATTCGATCAAAATGACCTTTCCCTCCACCACAATCAAAACAAACCGAATTGAAATGAAAACTGAAAACCGAACCAAACCAAACCGTACCGGTTACTGAATTGCATTACTGAACGAACAAATTGAACGAACCTCTCTGTGTATGTGTGTGTGTGGGTGAATTGTACGTAGGCCGGTCGGAGTTTGGGGTAAAATTGTGGGATCACTGTGTGCCATTGCTGGTGTCTTGACAATCGCTCTACCGGTACCGGTTATTGTCAGTAATTTCAATTATTTCTATCACCGTGAAACGGATCAAGAGGAGATGCAGAGCCAAAACTTCAATCACGTTACTAGTTGTCCATATTTACCTGGTACATTAGGTAAGTCCGAGTTTAATTTTATATCACAATATCTCTTCTCTCTCTCTCTCTCTCTATCAATAATATATATTTCAAACACCACTATTATAATACATACACACTTAAACACACAATACTAATAATAACAAAACACGTAAAACAAAAACATATCATACAGGAAGGAGTAGAAATTGTCAATTTAATGATATCTTCCTATACACACACACACACACAATAATACATACCTATTAACAACCTATATACACTCCAACACACTCTCACACACACACAATATTTCAATACTAACCAACAAAGTAGATGCAACTGCATTACAATTAGCCAACGCTCTCCCACTCCAGACTTGTTAACAACACTATCTATATTGCTATCCTACCTCTGTCTCTCTTTGAACATCACTAACTCTCTGAACTTTAAATCCATCCTTTTGAATTAAGTAAAGTAAAGCTTTGAATTTGTTCGTTTGTTTTATTTACTCACACTCACTTTGCTCAATTTGTTTCTTTTTTTCTTTTTACTCCCATTCTCACGTACAATCAAATCAATACAAAAAATACAATAAATACAATTTGAATTTTGAATTCGTCTTCATTCATTCCGTTACGTTCGTTCGTTCGTTAACTCATCTGTAACTTTTGCCACAATCTTGTTGTAACCTGAACGTGTGTGTTACCATTGATTTCCAAGTAGGTCAACATTTAAAGAAATCATCGTTGTCTGAGTCCTCATCAGATATGATGGATTTGGATGATGGTGTCGAGTCAACGCCAGGAATGACTGATACGCATCCTGGACGTTCGATGGTTCCATTTTTAGGAGCCACCCATCAGCATCCTCACATAGCTCCAACAGCAGCAGCCGCTGCAGCGGCAGCAGCTAATAATGCAACAACAACCACAACCCTGCCAGCACCGCCTCAGCAACAGCAGCAAACGCCGCCGGACAAGCAGCTGCAACAGCAACAACAACAGCAACAGCAGCAGCAACAAATCCAGCTGCAGAATGGCTATAAACAATCTGCCATCAGCGTTACCAGCAGTGGTAACATTCAGACCCATAGGCATAATAATGCTTTGGCCGTTAGTATCGAAACCGACGTTTGACTACTGGGTAAGTCGCCATTACTACTACTATGTACTACTACATACTACTAAATACTAGTACTAGTCACTCTAATCAACCGATCTCTCTTTAATCTCTACTACAACTTTTGATTATTGTTGATTTCGTATGATTTTGTCAGTTTGTCTATAACTCTCTCGCTATCTCTCTTGTGTTCCTTTAAACTTGTAACAATGAACAATCTCTTATCCTGTACTAGTGTGTATGTGTGTATATTATATATTTCTTACTGTACATAACGTTGCATATCGTAATAAAGTTGATGAGAAAAATCTCCCCTTTTGATACTGTAATGATTTGTTTTTCAATACATTCAAATAAGGTACATCGACGTTCATGTAATTATCGCCCAAAGATAAAGAAGAGGATTAAAGTTGTAACCAGAACATAGAAAATAAATTACATGTTTGGTGGCGACTTATGATGTACATTAATCGCATGTTGATTAAGTGCACTTAAAATTTTACGATTAACTGAAAATTAAATTACTATTTAGACATTCATTTTTTATATTAAAAAGTTGTAAATTTTCACAAATAGAGTTAGTTTACTTTTCAATCGTAAGCGTTATCTGATTGTTAAAAAACCTGGGATTATAATTACATGAACGTGGTTTACTTTACGCTCACTATTAGACACCTTCATTTCTCGTTGTGTCTGTTCATTACTACTTTGGTAAACGAGATCTTTGGTGACAAAAAGGTATTATAGGTTTCAAGTTTCTGTGCAAGTAATATAAGGAATGGATTCCAGAAGGCAATTAAGAACCTCGGCAGCAAGTACTGCAAGAGTATGCGAACCTTATATTAAACCTAATGAAATTACATCTAAAAAAGCGAGGTGCATAAGAAATGTGACCTGCGGTTTTTTTTTTAGCTCCAAAGAATTTATTCATATCAGTATTCAGTTACTTATAGGAAAATATTTATAACCACCATAGCTTGGTTCATATTCAAAAACATACATGGAGAACTTTCGTTGTATTGAAATTTCATTTAAATTGATTTACGATCGACGGGGGTTCTAAAAATTATACAAGTCCCGGCGTTTCGCTGTGTCACTTCATGGAATCGATATATTGATTTGAAGTTAGAGCCCAAAAACAATAAAAACTAGTAAGGCGGTTATCTTCGGCTATGCCGAAGCTTAGATACCCTTTACCATTTGTAAAAATGGTGTTAAAACTGGTTATTTGCACTACAACTATATTTTATTAAACTTTGTACCACAAAACAGGAGAGTTAGTGAGAAGTGGACGTTACTTTTAGCTTCACACATCCATTTTGTCAGTAATTTTGTATAGATTTTATTCGATTTTATGAATTTTGTAACTCCCCAAAAATGGAAAGTTGTGTGGGATGTGGGAGTAGTTTAAATCCGATCATGCCTATCTTAGAACTTAACCTCTGCTTTTGGACACAAGCTTACATACCAAATTTCAAACCGAAAGCTCATAAACTATAAGGATATACAGACGGACACCCCCAATAAGAGGGAATTTGTATAGAAGGTGGGAGAAGTATTCGTCCGATATTGCTCATCTTACAACGTAAGCTCCTATTATAGGATTAAAGCTTGCATATACAATTTCAGCTTAATATTTTCTAACCTACGGCTATAATCGGGGGGTAGTTAAGCGGACACCCCAAAAAGGTAGTTTGAATGGGAGGTAGTTTTTGAATGTGGAGTAGTTTTTGACCGACATTGCTTATCTTAAAAAGTAGCCTCCGCTTAGATATTGAATCTTGCGTACAAAATGTCAGCTATATACCTCTTAAAATGCGGCTGCAATCGCAGGGTCAAAACCAAAAAAGGGAGAGTTTGTATGGGAGGTGAGAGTAGTTTTTGACCGATCGTTCTCATTTTAATACTCAACCTCCGCTTAGAGCAGAAAAGCTATCATACAATATTTCAGCTTGATTGCTCTTAAATTACTACTGTAATCGCGGGACTGACGTACGGAGACCCCCAAAAAGAGGGATTTTGTATGGGAGGTGAGAGTAGTTTTTAACCGATCAGTCACATTTTAATACTCAACCTCCGCTTAGAGTAGGGAAGCTTGAATACATTATTTCAGTTTGATTGCTCTTAAATTACTACTGTAATCGCGGGACTGACATACGGACACCCCCAAAAAGAGGGATTGTGTATGGGAGGTGGGAGTAATTTTTGACCGATCGGTTTCATCTTACTACTCAAGCTTCGCTTAGTGTAGGAAAGCTTGCATACAAAATTTTAGCTTGTTTGCTCTTAAACTACAGCTGTAATCGTAGGGACAGACCCCAAAAAAGGAGAGTTTGTATGGGAGGAGGGAGTAGTTTTTGACCGATCGGGCTCATCTTTGAACTCAACCTCCATTTAGGGCAGCAAAACTTGCGTACAATATTTCAGCTTGATTGCTTTTAAATTGCTGCTGTTATAGCGGGGACTGACATACGGACACCCCCAAAAAGAGGGATTTTGTATGGGAGGTGGGAGTAGTTTTTTACATCGATCTCATCTTACCACTCAACCTCCGCTAAGTGTAGGGAAGCTCACATACAAAATTTCAGCTTGATTGCCCTTAAACTACGGCTGTAATCGCAGGGACAGACCCCAAAAAAGAGGAGTTTGTATGGGAGGTGGGAGTAGTTTTTGACTGATCGGGCTCATCTTAGGACTTAACCTCCCCTTTGAGGATAAAAGCTTGTATTCCAAATTTCAGCTCGATATCTCTTAAACTGCGGCTGTAATCGCGGGGACAGACAGACAGACAGTCGGTCACCTTTAAATCGACTCAGGTTTCGGTGCTGATCATTTATATATATATACGAGTATATATATATATTGTCATACCTACCAGGCCTCCTTATGGGCGTTACAAATGGAAGAACAAAATGAATATACCCTCCGTTCATGCGCATGGTGAAGAGTATAAATATACCATTATCTTCGTCTTGGTTGCCAAGACGAATCTAACGCTTGCTATCGCATAGAGGCAGCGGTTTTCGATGGACGCGGTGGATATTGGACTTTGGGGCCGACCGTGACGAGATGGTAAGTACACGCGACTATCATGTGGAAGATCCATGGTCCGTTTACTGTCATCGACATGTCTAGCAAAAGCTTTTCGAACAGTTGACATTCGCATTCCTCTATGAACAAGTAGACGCCGTTTGTTGTGAGTCTAAAAAAAGAGAAGGCGTGTTAATTCACAATAACGCAAGAAGCTACCCCATTCATGGGGTGTAAAGGGAAATTAAGTTATTTATAGGGCTAATCCCACCATATTTGTTGCAAACGCATGGATCGCTTTCATAAATCACAGCACATAAAACGTTTAGATTCCAATCATTGGGCATAATGTATGATGTATGTTCGGACTTACACCTCAACGGACTTCTAACCTCAGTATTAGTTGGTGGCGGGCAATCGTTTTCGACAATAGGCGTCATATCTTCAAGTGCTCTCGATACCGGAACCAGTTATGCGAGGAAGTGCACTCTACATGTATACAGCACTATCTGTAACGAAATTTCCATCATTGTCTTTACAGGAGTGGAGCCCAGTATTATAAACTTCACTTTACTTTTATTCATGTACCTCTCTATATTCACGCCCTCACCAGTTCCTTTAATTGGCGCATTATCTGCTTAAATCGTCGATTCGCCGGTATTACTTTCCCACATTCGCTTTGTGCTGTTCCCTAACAGTTCTGGTTACAATTAGCTGTAACGTTGCCATTTACGCAGCATCCTTTTCCTTAGACGCGATGCTACATTCTTCAGCGTACCTGGCCTTGTCTGAGAACCGTTACGGTTGTTGTTACGGTAGTTGCCACGGAATATGTTATTACGTCAGAGGAAGGGCCAATGTGTCGTAGTAATTAGGAGAGCTGGTTGGAGTAGGCAGTGGCTATCTATAGCGATTTTACGATGATTGTTTTTTTTTATATTTTTCGCTCTGATCAATATTGTGTGCACCCTAGCTTCAATTAGGTAATGTATTAAAGTATCCATGAGCAATCTTAATGTCGTGTCCAGGGCAGAGGCGCTATGTTTCCTCTAGACGCTTGTAGAAAGCATCTTTAATCTTATCGTCTTTATCTTCCGTCGGGACATGTGCAGAATTATTTCACTTTAGTGCGGATTGTGGCTATTCGATCACTAACAGTATTATTTCGCGAGACAAAATGTCTCGAATCTCTAGCCAACCGCAAATCCATATCCAAATTTTGTTCTGTCTTGTCCATCTCTGAACCGCGAGAAAATATGTCTGCAACTCTGGTTAATGAAATATCAAAATCCAAATTATGTCCTGTCTTGTCAATTTCTTCTCCATCTTCTGGATGGCGTTGATGTCAGCTTCACATCCTTCAATCATGGTCCATATCAGAGAATGACAATAAGTACTCGGGAATAAAGTATACTTAAGCATATAATACCCATAATTTGTATAACATACTTGTGTGGACCTACCTAACACACAGAAATTTGCGTTAGGAAATATATGTTTGCACTCTATTTATAACGAACATTACCTCTACGCATCCTTACTTTTTTTTCTCTCACACAAATAAAAACAAAATACACTCGATGCACACGAAATCTGAAGCCAGCCAGCCTAATTTCGGGTGACTATCCCCCACCATCAGGGTTCGTCGCTCACTAGGTGGCGCTATTCATGATAAAAATATCACGAATCAACTTTACCCAGGTACCACCACATGGAGGTTGTGAGTCAGCTTGAGATGCAAGTTTCACTATAAATTACCGAAGATGAGAAGCACAAACAATTAGTGTTGTTGCAATAACTTAAACCATACAATTTAATTTCGGGCGTTCTACGTAGATATCTACGCCTAAGACTTGGCCTACTTCTACTGCATTAGTCCATAAATACATGGGCTAAGTGAAGTAGAGTAGGCTGTTTAGCTGAATAGACCCTGACCATATAGTGGGCATATGTTAGGGACGGCAAAGTTTATGTGTGACCAGTAGGCGTTGAGCCTGTTGCCCATCCCCATCTCAGTTTCAGCAAAACAACTCTTTGTTTTCTCTACGACATATGTGCAGTTATGGCACATCGATGACTACTCCAACTTGCAACTCAATTCGAGCTGTCGGGAGATAATTAATACGGCCACATCGAACAACTCCTCCAACCAGGAGATAAATGAAACACTCTTCACTGCGGTTCTAAAATGAATGACATTTATTCAAAGATATTTTCTCTCTTATATACTAGATACACAGTTTATAATCTTTAAGAAAGGCATTTTCTACCTACTGCACGATCACACACATTTTCTTATCATGACCCTTGCCGACATGTGGTGTGCACAGTAAATACACAAAACGCTATGTGTATGCCAGTCATTAGTGTGAGCCATAAAAAACATAATTTATGACTGGTTTATCTATGTGGGAATTTACCCTCGTTCTAAAACTATCAATTCTTTTGCTGATAAGTTTTAGTTCATAAATTATGGTTCATAAATTAGAGTCCTGAAGTATTAAAGAATTCCACGTGCTTCGGTCTTCTGCGTGCGTTTTCCAGTTAGTCCTACCAGCAGATGGTACATCGCCTACCACTTGGTCCTCCAAACGACGTTTGGGTTTTCTGCTCTGCACCGTCCTTCAGGTTCGACTTCAAACACCTTTCTCGCTGGAGCATTTACATACATCCTGGCAACATGTCCCAGCCATCGAAGTCGTTGAATTCTGACTCTTTTAGCAAAGTTAATGTTGTCGTGAAGTTCATACAGCTTATGGTTCATCCGATGGCGAAACTCGCCTTCGACACAAACACTCAAACAACTTTCTTGCTGGAGCCTTTACATACATCCTGGCAACATGTTCCAGCCAGCGAAGTCGTTGGATTCCGACTCTTTTAGCAAATTCGATGTTGTGGTGAAGTTCATACAGCTCATGTTGAATCCGATGGCGAAACTCGTCGTCGATACAGATAAGTCCATAATTTTTTCGGAGTACTTTCTACTCGAATATTCCTAGGTTTTGTATGTCCGTTGTCATGAGCACCTACGATTTGGCAGCATACAACAGAACGGGTAAAATTAACACCTGTTACAGCTGTTTCTTCGTATCTCTAGACAAAAAATCTGAGGTCATCTACTACCTCAAAACAATAGTATTCAACGTTCAAGGTGGGTCCCCATCGAGAGGACTCTTTGTTCGTCGAAATCATCATTTTTGATGACTCCTTTCCTAGTGATGAGAAAACTGCAGTAACATCCTGCAGATTTCCGACAAAGACATCGATATCATCGGCGTAAGCTAATGGCATGTGTCTCTTGTGGAATATGTTGCCAGACATGTTGACTTTCGTCACGTTCTTCATTACTATATTAAGTAGTGTTCAGGAGTAGTGTTGAGACCGGCCGTGGCATAGTGGTTAGAATACGCGACCAGTCATCTTAAAAAAAAAAGAAAAAAAATTTCTTTCATTGTCGGCTCCCCTCGAATGTTGTCGACAGTAACTTCGCAGAGTTAGTGTCGTGTCAATCGGCTTGTCTAGTAAGAGCTTCTTAAAACAGTGACGTTCGCATTCGTCGATAAACAAGTAGGTGCCGCTAGTTGTGAATCTAAAAACGGAAATCGTGTTAATTCACAACAACGCAAGAAGCTTTTCCATACCTCATTCATGGGGTGTAAAGGGTAATTAAGTTTTTTTTTAAGTGTTCAGGACAAGCTATCGCCCTGCCAGAGACCTCTTTCCGTGTTGAGTGGTATTTCCTTACCCACAAAAATACCTACGCAATTGATATTTAAATTGTCTATTATTATGAAGTTAATAAAACTATGCCGCTGGAAAAAACTTTCATTCCTTACAATTATGATTTGCACTGAAATACAAAATACCTTAACCTTTTTCGGAACATCAGCATTATTGTTGCTAAAATCTAACAACTTCAACTCACTAAAACATACTATATACATATGTATATACAATATAATATACTACTTATTTAAGTAAATCTACCGAAATGTCTTTTGAATTCTTTTAACAAACATAATCATAAGCGAATAATTTTTACATTTCTTTCATATTAAACGCTTAATATTATAGTTCTGACGTTCGCTTTAAAATTACTGAGAAAAAAAATGTTAAACAAAAGTTCTTTCTTTAGTTTTCCTTGAAACAGTATAAGAGATTTGATATTAGAGGTTGTTCCTTTATAAGTTTCTTTAAGTTTCTGAAAATTACAAAAAAACCAAAAACAAACCCAAAATTCTAATTTTATCTTCATTTATTCTTAATAAGACAAACAAATCAAACCACAACAAATATTGAATCAAATTCGAGCTATATATAAAAATTGAGCTTTTATTTTCTTTTGCATTTTTTTCAATCTCGAATTTGTACGAAACGTTAAACTTCTTCCCCCGTACCCACCCTACTCACAACTTACAACAATCAATCAATCAATCAATCAATGAATCTCAATCAAATGTTAACGAACCAATATAAAAATGTTTATAGTAAAAAAGACGTTACGTGCGATATTTTGGCCTTGTACAATACGTTGGATGCCAGAAACGACTACCAAAGCTGTTTAAAAATAATTTATGAAAATACCTAATTTTAAGTAGTAATTTAATTAAATTAATAACAAAAAAAAAAAACAAACAAAAACAAAGCAAGCAAAAAAAATTAAATTTAAAAAAAAAAATTGTAAAAATCCAAAAAAAAAACATCGAAAAAATCACTAAAGAACATAAAAAATGCTAGGAAAATAAATATGAAAATAGCAACAATGAAACAGAACAGTATGATGAGCAAAGATAAATGAGATAAAAAACAAGATAATTCGAATAAAACCAGACCTGAAAGAACGAAAGAAAGATAGATGAAAAACAAAAAACGTGCCGTTCATGAACAAAAAAGCCCCAAGTCACAAATCACGATATTAGCAATGAGGATTAATAAAACAAGAACAACAACAACTACTACACTAACCCTTCCTACAGCAACAACAATGCAAGTGATAACAGTTAAAACAACAAATTCATTTAGATAAAATGAGCTAACCAAAGAAGAAGCGCCATGAATTTCCAAAAACAAACGAACAAACGATGGACAGTCAACAACTCTCCCGAACCTTTACCCCAAACCATCCCCTAGAAACACAGAAATTCAAGTATTCTTACAACAACAAGAAACAACACACAGCAACGATAATAATTTATAGGTAAATACCAACAAAAGTTTAAAGAATATTACAACCAACCCCCGCCCCCCAAAAAAAAGCAGTGGCTTAGAACAAATGCCTCAAGTTATAATAACCAAAGACAAAAAAAACCATTTAGCCAACCGAAATGGTCAGATCATACAACAAAAACAAAATAGCGTTTATAGGTAGAGTATAGAAAATGTTAAATCCACTTAGACCTGAATGGGATGCAAGTCACAACAACACCAACAGCAGCAGTAAAAAAAAGTTGTGGGAAGAAATAACAGTAGAACCTGCCCCAAGTATTTTGCGATATCGAAAGCTGTGTCAGTAACTAGAAATGAGTTAGACAACAGAAGCCCCTGACAGCAATGTAGCATAAACAAAACTAACAACAAACACACAAACACATATAACAAGCCTTTGAATAGCTAATAACAAAAATAATTAAAAGTACACACATACACGCAAACACTATATTACATCCCTATCTGTCATCACCGCTCAGAAACGTAACCAATAGTTGTTGCATACTATTGAGCGTTTCGTGCATCATTCACACTTAATAATTAATAAACTTTAATGCAATAGCAACTTTAGTAAACTAAACAACAATACATTGTGCTTTAACTATAACAACAACAACACAAAAACATATAGATTTTAAATAAACCCCCCTCAAAAAAATAATGTATAAATCTTACTAAATCCAACAAATGTCTTCAAACAAATGCAGATTTTTGTTTAATAATACACAAGAAGTAACTTTAAATCAAAAAAAATAAACGGAGAACATTTCATTGGAGCTTTTTGTTAAGCTCTGTCAGATTTTGTATTTTGCGCTGATTTAAGATTTATTGAGGATACAAATTCTTATTACTTCCAAAAATTATAGCAATAAAACTGGTTCAATACAAGCGAATATTGTCCACATTGACAACAAATATTTTAAATGTCGTTCACGGAGGTCAAAGTCATTGTAATAATATCTGCCATTTCAGAAGTTTTTCATATTTTCGATCTACGCACAGTTATTATAAAAGAAGTGCACACTTGCTATGGCAAGGCCGTGTAACAATCATTACTAGGGCAAGGAATTTTATACACTAAAAAATCGAAAATATGCGCATAAAATATGCCCTTTAAATTCAAAAATATGCACTAAAAACACATAAATATGCCACTAAAAAATTATTTCAAATTTTATTAAATATAAAATTCAAATTAATTTTAAATCGAAAAAAAAAATTTCGAAATTTTTGGAGGAAGCGAAGTAATATTTCCACCATTTTTACCTTTCATTCAAAATCTGTACACGCGACGGCGTTTTTAAAAATATATGTTTTTCCTCTGATACAAGAGAAATTTAATAAAATGTCACATGCAGCAGCGTTGTAGCCCCCTTGCCGCTATTACTATGCAGGTAATGCATCGGTTAGAAAAAAACTTTATATTTGTCACAAATCCTTACCGAGCCAAGCAGGTGTTGATTGCTTTTGTATATTGACTTTGAGCAAATATTATTTTGTCGCTCATATCGTCTTTTCATATAAAATTATCACATCAAAATTTGCTTACTCTATTATTTTGTAAAAAAAATATAATTCAGATGAATATTGTGTAACAAATTATAAATCACAAAAATGTAAAGGCGTGTTTTTCTTTTTAAAGTGTTTGCTAAACAACTAAGCAAGTTTATGCAACAAAATTATGCATTTCTTGTACAATTTGTTAATATAACCTTGTTTTTTAGCATGTCCAGAAAAAGAATCCATTTACATAAGATTCCTTGTCCTAATCATTACTATCGCTTGAAATTTGAGATATTCCAGGATTCCAAGATGTATTTATGATATTATTTTTTGTTTCCCACTCTTTTTTGCTGGGTAGTTCCAAAATTAGAAACTAAAATTGACTTTCCCAGAAAATATTTCAGAACTTATTGCGAATGATATTAATACTAGAACCGTTTCCTTTTTATCGACCTTCTATTCTGTTATTTTTGACCAGTATTATTTGTATTGAAAATATACAAAAACAATATCCAATTGAAACTTTACATCCGTCGATTAATTGTTGTACCTTGTAAAACCGATCGATTTTTAAATATGTACTTTTTAGAAGATAGTTTTTAAGACTGTTTGACAAAAATACAATATTAAACTTTTTATGAATGTTAAATCAATATAACTTTATTGTTTATAGAGAAAATGTGGCAATTATTTCGCAAATGTTTAAGTTTCTAAATGTTAAAAAAACTGCATCAAAAAATTTTATAATTGAGGGTGGTTTTTATAGATGTAATGTAGAGAACCACTGGAATATGACGTCATAGTTTTAAGTAACTATGTTAGTAACAAATCTCTTGTTAATATCTCTTTAATGATATATAAAACTTAACAAACGGACATCGAATATCAAAGTTATGGACATAACGTCAAATCCGGCGTTTTTGCCACGCCCACAAACATAAAAATATTACTCGTACGTATTTGTTTTGATATGACTGTTTATATGTGGCGATAACATTTATATATATTTTTTTCTTTAAATCGATCGACCCGGCTTAGTGTGCATATAAGAGGGAAATCAACCGGTTATATATTTTTGACATGGCAACACATGTCTTGTCTTTGCGTCTTAAAGATTAGTCAAAAATTTAGTCGACCACGATGACAAATTTAAGGATTGTCCAAATGAAACTGATAAATCTTTTTAACCAAACAATACATTCAAATTATTAGGAGAGAATAAATTTAACTTAATGCAAAACGGCACTTAAAGGCACTATGTAACCGAAATACTCTTCAAGTTTCATGCAACGCCGATTTACTTTTCTCAGCATTCTTTCCTAGAAGATATTGCCCAGCTTACTAAGAAGTAGTAAAAATAATCAGTATTACTAATCCAGAAGTACTTCGTATTTGGGTGAATCATCAATGAGTTTTACCATTGGCTTGTTATAGGAAGAAAGTAGTTAATTTTTGTAGACTTATCGTAGTTGTGATTATGTATGCAGTGTCCCTACGTAAGGGGATTTTGTACGTCGAAACAGCTTATTTTACTTGTTCCATTTCCATGGCTGAGAAGGCTGCAGTAATATTCTACAATTTTCTACCAATGTTGACCACATCATCATCACCATCATGAGCAAGTAGCATGAGACTTTTGCTAGTCATGTCTACACTAGTTAAGGAGAATCACTGCCATTTTTCGATGATGTCAACAAAAAAAATGTTCAACTATTTCCAATGTCTATATAGTCGAAAATTGCATCCGTATTTTCGATTCGTAGTCGGTATAGTTTTATGATTATTCCCTTAGCAATTCAAAACTATCACAATTCTTTAAAATTCAATTCAAAGCTTAAAATAAAACCATGAAGAAATTAAATATTATTTAAACAATAAAGATATTTAGTAATGACTTTAATACAAGTTAAATAATAAATGTTATAATGTAACACAGATGGCCTCATGAAAGGTTTTTTAAATCATTCTGTGAGTGTTGCCTTTATATAAATGAATATTTGACAACATTTAATGAAAGTTTCCTTAAAATGTCTAACAAAAATAAAGTATTTTTTAAATATATTACTTAGAACTATATTTTCAGAAATATATATAAAAATGTTCCTCAGAAAAGTTACTCAAATCATACCGATTTAAAAAAAAAAATATTTCTGCCCTTTGTTTTTAAAAAATTTTGATTTAAGTATTGCAGACCTTCATTATTTAGTCAGTTTAAATAAATATGTCAAATTCTAAACAGATATGACTAAAATTTTAATCACGTCCCTGGCATTTCTATGAAAAGATCTTCAAAATTTCATCAATGCTTCTCAAATTCTGCTCAGGTTAAATATGCAGTTGTATTATATTAAAACTTTCGTCTTTGACATAATATTTTGGGGACCTTTTAAAAAAACATATGGTAAAGGTTGCAGTTAGTCAGTTCTTCTTACTGATGATATATGTCTGTCTCTTGATATTTATGTTAACTCACTCACTAAATTTCCAAAACTGTATCATGTGGTGTATGCGCAGTTTGTGTATAGCACTATATTGATCATACGAAATTTGATGGTATGAATTAAGTTCTACCACAGAGGTGCGCAAAAACTTCTTATGGCAGTGCAAACATCAATACATATACACTTTAGTAATACTGCTCTCCACGAAATCAATCAATAACAACAACAGCAAAATCTAAGTAGAGAATAACTGTTGTCAGTCTGTATTAACAAAGCATACCAAAAAGATCTTCATCTTGTTCTCTCAATTGTTGTGAATACTAAGTGTTTTTACAAAGACAAGAATTAATAATGTTTTTTGTGTTAGCATAATATTGTCGGTAGATCAGAAAACTGTTCTACAAAAATCGTTATAGAGAATTTTCAACTACTTATTGTTTTCCAAACGGTCAGTGACCGAGTTTTACAGCAATAAAGTTTCTTAGATGGACTACACTGGTTCAACTAAATTCGTGTCCTATGTATTTTCATGGTAGGTCAAATCTGTTTGGTCGCTGAGCAAGTGGATTCTCTTACCCCTCTTTCCTTAGCAATGAGCTTATGTTTCCCAGCAATTATACTGTTCCCCCTTATGACCGTAAATTTCGACCGAGTTCCCTGTGCTGGCGTCCCTTGCCAATGTATCCACTCTTTGGTTAGTTACCCCATATCCTGGAACCCATGTAAGGGTAACCGTCTCGCTATCGGCTATCGGCATTCGGCATTCTCGAACATTTCTCAAAGTGGTGTACACGTTCTCCAGGGATCTGATAGCCGTTTTACTGTCAGTAAATATATAAATATTTCCGCGCAATATCCAACGGAATTATAAGTTGGCAAAGCCCTTAACACACACACACACACACACACACTTTTGTCGATTGCTTGACGTGTCGTTGTAATGCGATATAACCGCTTCCAAAATAATAAACGATTGTATTGGATGCCAACCACAGAACAGTAACTGATTTACAGAGTTACAAAATTAAAAAAAAAATATTTTTGTGCAAAACACTCCAATATTTGTTGTCACAATCGACAACCCATCACTTTTACATGATCTTTTAGTGTTTTTAACAAAAACCCAAAAAAACATCATGACTATTCCTTAATATTCTTTTCGATTGTTTTGTCTAATTAACTTGTAACTCTTTCTTAACTTCAACAACCTCCAGTGAAATTCGTTGTTCAATAAATTTTTAAACTGTGTGAACAATTATCATTTCTATACATCTTTCAACACCCTATACATCTCCTTTTTACTACGTTTTTCTCACAACATTTAAAAAATGTAGCTTTGTACAGGAACTACCAGCTATAATTGATGAGAAGCAAACATAATTCCTTTAACTGCTTTTTTTAAATTTGCCAAAACCATAAAAATTTTAATTGCTACGTGTCATTTATTTGATTTAAAGTTACAAAATATTGTTTTTTTCAAAATCCTATAAATTAATCATATCCTCCCATAAATATAGCATACACAAATATATACATAAATACTGCCGTCAATAAATAATTATAATAAATACAACAACAACAACAAGATGCTAGGTAATATTTAAATCATACTTTGAATAACTCTTTAAATAACTTAACTTATAAATATAAAACAATAAATAAAAACAACCTTTTAATGTTAATTGTATATTAATAATGAATACCATACAATGCTAACGAACACGAACACACACACACCCACACACACACACACAGACACACACACATACCTACACATCACCACCAACTAACACTTGAAGCTAATTTAAAATCAAATCATGCATTTAATAACAACTTAAACATAAAATTAACAAAATTAACAATATCAAATGTAATATAGTAACACACGGAAAGAAAAAAAAAACAATAACAAGACAGCAGGAAAACCTAAACACACACAGCCTAAAATCAGTCCCACCCTCCCCAACTTTTGCTAAAATCTCAACTTAAAGTTTTAGTCCTTCAATACAATAATACTGCAATTCCAATTCATAGGAGATCTGTAAACCCTACAACCCACCCACTTGATAGGAAATCTATCGTTTCTGTACTTGCACGAAAATCTTAAACCCCTCTCCCCCTTGGCCCGATTCAAACTGATCAAATAAAGTACAAATCTTCAGAAAAGAAAACAGCAACAACAAGAAATAAACTAAAATTAACGAAAAGAAACAAAAAAAAAAACAAAGAAAATAATCTACTGGACATATGTAAAATAAACTGAAAATTAGAAGAAAGCAATTAAAGAACATTTAAATATATTGAAACCAAAATGGCAACAATGATGCTCTTATGATTTAATATAAAAGGAAAAAAAAAACTTAAAATAGCCATAACTATGGGCAATGTATTCTACATTGTACATAAGAAAAGGAAATTCCACGATATTGAAATTGGGTGATAGTTTGTTACAGTATTGTTTAATACATTACAATATTATTTTAAATTACGAAAATGTTAACTAAGTTAATTAAAATCAATTAGTGTTTCTTTTGTTGTTTTTTAGGTTTTTTAATTCTTCTCTCTTAGTTGGTTTTTCTTTGTTCTTTATTTTCCAATATAATAATATTGACTGACTAAATATGCAATATATTTAAGTTGCATTATTAAAACCCAAAAATATCAAAAAATTCAATTGTAAATATTAATAAAAAATAACAAAGGATATAACCAACTAAAAAAACAAAACTGTAAACAATAATATTTTATAATATATTGAAAGCTTTGAAAACCGTCCACGCACACAAATTTTCGTTTTGGTTTGTAATAAATTTGATCGGTTATTTTGGTGATTTTCCCAATTTTATTATTTATAATTATAATTATGTATATGATGTAAATGTAACAAACGAATAAGTGTTTTCTATTTGGCAAAAGCTATCTACAATTTTAAATGCAAGATTTCGTAGTTTTTATTATAAAATTTAAAGGTTATTTGTTACGCTTTTCAAGACATTAATGTATTATATTATTTTAGGGTGAATTTTCAGGACTAGTGCAGTAGTGGTCAGAAAATATAGAAAACATTGTATATTATAGGTTTTTAATTAAAAGAATCCAATTTTAACCTATTTACTTGTTAGATTGTGTACAATAGTTCTATTTATGAATCCGATTTTTCACATTTCTTATATCATTATTTCAGAATTTGAAGTAGGATATACGAAATATTGATCTGTCTTACCTATAAGACCCCATTTTTGTAAACGCTATGTTTGGAGGACTACTGCACCATTCTTTTTGCAGTGAGTTTTAGAATGGAAGACAATGATGAAAGTCCACACTTACACTGACTTACGTTTAGTTTTGTTTATTTGTCATCCTAAAAATGATCCTCAAAGAGGGTCGAAACATTAAATAATAAATTATACAAAAATACTTGACCTCGAGCATTTTAATAACTATATATCGGATCAAGTGGTGCGACGCGCTTATACGATCCATTAACAAATACACAATATCAAAAATGGGTGGGTGTAGACAAGGACAATTAACAGGCCATCAGTAGCACTTTCGTTATATTAGAAAAGCCGTCAGAGCGATTTTTAAAAAGAGGCCGTTGCACCGCCCATTTCTTCCCTAGCTGTGATTAATGCTGTATCAACATTATATGTATGTACATATATACCAAATCTCATCTTCATATCTCTGATAGTTTATGAGATATAGCCATTTTACATATCAAGTTGCATGAGCGGTGCCACTCCTCTTTATCCAATCACAACCATGTATATCCAAGGACTATTAACAGGTCATCGGTACCACTTTGTGAAATTTGCGTAGCAATCGGTCTATTAGAAAAGCCGTCAGAGCGATTTTTGAAAAGGGGGCTTGGCACCGGCCTCTTTCACCCTGGCTGCAATTCGATCAGTTTGAACAATATATATACGGAGTATCATCTTTATACCTGTGATAATTTATAAGATACAGCCGTGTTAAATTTTAAGTTGTATGTCACGCCCACTAATCCGATTCCGCCCATTTTTTGTTGGATCACGCATTTTGTTGCCAAATGCATTCATACAGATTTTCAAGGAGATTAGTGAAACAGCCCTCCAGATATTGCTTTAAAAATAGGGACCAATGGGCGGGGCCATGCCCACTTGATGTATCAACAAATCAGATAGCCTTTTTTCACCACCGACCACACAGCTACAATCTGTGAAAAATTTCAAAAAGATTGGTCCAGCCTATCTCGATTCTATACGGTACATAAAAAATTCGAACAAACTCAGTTTTATATATATAGACTTTACTCTTTTTCTGGGCGTGACAGTGGCCTATGTAGTCTATGACCGTCAGAAAAGCATGTAGTTTAACATGAAAGTTGTATTTTTAAAAAAATTTGGTCGTTGATCGCTTGCTAAGGCTGTAGAAGCATAAATTTGCAATCAGGTTTCTTCTCTGGATTTCGAAGCTGACATTATTTGTTTTGTTGATGTCAGAGTCTAGGTAGATAAAATTATCTACCACCTCGAAATTATAATAGTCAACGTTCCGGCAGTTTCTCAAGCGAGTAGATTCTTTGTTCGTTGAAACTAATAACTTTATTTTGTCCTCTTTCACCTTTAGACCCTTTTTCGCTGATTCCTTCTTTGCTATGACATGAAGAATACAAAAGTCGGGAATCATTTGCCTGTAGCATTGGCTTCTTCTGTAAGTACTAGTACTGTACGGACTCTGTTTGGATGCACATTATCTCAAAAAATAAATATGACCATGAATCAAGCCAAAGCATTGCGTATCAACTGCTCAGATGCACGCTTATGCGCACCGTAAACTTGTCAATCTATAAGTTTTGCGAACAGAGCGCACATTTGTATGGTGATTTGCCAAAGTATACAAAAATAAGCTGTCACACACATTTCATTAGTATGACACATATTCCTATCGGAAGTTCTACAGTCTAAAACAAGCACTTTATTATGGTATTTTGCTGCTACAACATCACTGTTGCTCAAAACTTGCCACAGAGTGAGAAGTCTGTAATGCAGTATATTTGCCGAAAAGCAATCCAGATGTGACTATGTTGAACATGACCGCTGATTTCTTTGTGTCATATCGATTTATTTTTCTACCTTCACTGAATATTTCACGACATACTGCAAATTCAGTCAGTATATTTACATGATCGCATCAGCAGTCAATATTCGGGAGTCGACCGAACCAATATCAAACAATAGCATTTGACCTCATTAACAAAATCTTAAACTCCAATTTGCATCACTATGACACAATTTTTTTACAGTGGTTTAAAGTTTGATTTTTCGGTCAAAAGTCGAATCATAAAATATGGACAAAAAAAGTTAAAAAATATATTAGGGATTGTTTATGTTTTCGCAGACCTATATTAAAATTTTCAGGGGAATATTTCCTCAGAACATTTTTAACATTTTAAAAACCTTTCTATATAAAGACCATATTACAATCATAGTGGTTAGAACACGCGACTACCATGCGGGGCATCCGGGTTCGATTCCCGTCTCCAGTCATCTTCATTTTTCTTTCAATGTAGTGTATCAAGTTTATCTTGTTTATCGGCATGTCAAGTAAAAAGCTTCTTAAACAGTGACGTTCGCATTCGTCGATAAACAAGTAGGTGCCGTTAGTTGTGGATCTAAAATAGAAAGCGTGTTATTCACAACAACGCGAGAAGCTATCCCACACCTCATTCATGGGGTGTAAAGGGAAATTAAGTTTTACAATCAATATCACCACCAAAATTTGATAAATTCGAACCAAAGTTTCCCATACGGGTTTGAGCCAGAGTTTGATACAGAAGATTATTTTTCACTGTTTGCTCAGAAATAGATCTTCTTAACATTTCATTTTGATTTTATTTTGTAACCTTTGACTAACGGAAGATATTAGACTACGGTAACTCTTAGTGAAATATCTATAGAAAATGTTAACCCTTGATCTCGCCCCATAGTTTTATTAAATTTTATGATCCTAAAATGTGCCATAGTGGTGGCAGCTAGAGGGCTAAAATGTTCCGAGGAAATATTCCCTGGAACATTTTAATATAGGTCTCCGAAGACATGAACTATCCCAAATGTATTTTTATACATGATTTTTCATATTCTTTGTTTTAACTTGTGATCAATCGAGATAAGAGGAATAACACGCTAGTGTGAGCGGTTCAAAGTTGAGCTTTTTTTAGCTGTGTATAAAAAGTTTAAATTTATGTTTTTATCAGACTAAGATTATGTCCATTATTAAAAAACATACCATTCGGCTACTGAATCTTCGAATTTAAACGTCTCATATTTTCAAGAATTGAGCTGAGTTCAAGCACCAATCATCATATGGATGGGTCAGAAGCTAAAGGGTTAACAAAATTTTTTGAAAATTTTTAATTTTACTATCTATTTACTATCTATTATATAATATTATCAACTTAGCTTTGAACTCTCTTGAAATTATTTTCTTCGCCTGTCGTTTAAATTTTTTTCATGAAAATATATAAAAAATTGGTTTAAATTTTGAATATTTTTCATACATTTTGGAAATCAACTTTTTAAACATAACTAATTTTCTCTTCCTTTTATTTTATGTAGTTTAGGCCTTCTAACTTCAAACCCATCCATATATTGAAAATGTTACCAGGGAATAATAAAATACTGCATATCTTACGTAATATTAAAAAAAAATCAATATTAGAAAATTTGAAAAACCCGAAATCTTGCATTAAGTCTTGGCGAAATGAAAAATAGACCATGTTAATTGAAAACATTGACGGAAATGCCATTTGCTAAAAAATGGGAAAAATAAACTAACAAAAACACTCTATCACCCAATTCCAATTCCAGTTACAAGTAACTATGTTCAATACAACTACTTTTTTTGTGTAAATACCTACAAATGTCCCCAATTAACCCACATTACTGACCCAACTCCCCCCCATAATACTACCAATAATATTTGCTCCTGAACGACAACGCAGCCATTTTGTTTGTTCCAACCGTTCCTCATTTCATTTTTGGCTCATGAAAGGCATACGTTTTTTTCTGTTGTTGTACAAAACAAAACTGATAAAAAAAATCCTCAAAAATTATAATTTTAAAAAAATTATTAATGATATAATGCAAAAAAAAAAATCCACAAAAATAAATCCAAAGAAAAAAAACATTAATGAAAAAATTCTAAAATTAAATCAAATTTAATTTATATTTAAGTAAAAAATTTATTATTATTACATTAAAGTAAACCAAACAAAAACACCAACAAACAAAATATAACTAATGAAAATTTGAAAAATTCTTATTATTTAAATTAAATTTAAACAAAGAATCCAAAGAAAAAAAAAACAAAAACAAACACTTAACAACAAAAATATTAATTTAAAACTTTAACTATAAATTTATAAGTATAAAAACAATATAGTGTCTAGTGTTTTATGTAAAACCACAAAAAACTGAAACCGAGAAAATTTGAAGAGAAAAAAAACTAAACAAATTTTTAATTAATACATTTTAGTATTATTAAATTAGACAAATTACAAAGATGCTGCAGCGAATGGAATCCTTGGGGTGAATGTGTTGGAATCATTAAAGCAAAAAAATAATACTATTCCAATAGTATTAGTAAAAATTTGAATTGAATCGATTAAATTTATGGTAATGTGATTAAATAAAAATTAATAACAATTTTACAATTAAAAAAAAAAAAATTAAATTCATAATACAATACAAAATTTTAAAATAAAAATATTTGAAAATTTTCAGAAATTTGTTAAAGTTAATAAAAATTCTAAAAGTTGTAAAAAATTTTAAATATTGCTAGAAAAACTAAATAATTTAAAAATTAAAAAAAAAATAAAAGTTGTACAGTACTTTAGAGTCCTCGTTGATTAAAGGATAAAATAATTGGATGTGCAGATAAAATTTAGCATTTTTAATGAAAAAATTTTGGAAATAAAAAAAATTGAAAATATTTCAAAGTTCTGAAAAATTTTACAATAATATAGTTTTTTGCATTTTAAATTTAAAGCATGTGGCTTTTCTATCGGCTATTAGTGAAAAATTAAAACGAAATCCTACCTGAGTAAAGATTTTAAAAGCTAAAAAGAGATTTTTCAATAATCACTCAATATGTCCTATGAACGCATTTCATTTCTTTACTGAAGTTGACAGTATTAAAGGTTGAATTTTTTATTCGAAAAAATTAATTAAACTACATACTTGGCAATAGCTGAATGCAAATCTTTTGTTATTTTTTTGTAATATATTGTAAAGTTAAAATGTTGTTTAGTAACGAAATAAGAATGCATTTTTTTAAATCATAGTCAGCAAATTGATGCTAAAATAATGGTAACAAGAAAAAGATTGAAGAATGAAATTAGTTCTTTAGAGCAACCTTTCATCAGCATATTTTATAGTTGTATTAGTAAAAGTACGAAACGAGATATTAATGTATTGTACACTTTAGATTCTGTTTTACATTTAAGCTACTTTTTATTGCTAATATATTTATTTTTTTTTTTTTTTTACAAATATCAATTAAGAAGGTATTAAATAACATCGCATGGTATACCAAGATATAACTGTGTTAAAATATAGAAGATGTGTTAAAAATTCACCTTAGGCAAAACAATTCATATGGCCATTATATTACAGGGTTTTTTTTCTTGAGTTTCATTATATGTTTTTAAGAGTTTTTGACATGGGAAATTCAAATACGTAATCAGATCTTTGCCATCAGGCATAGTTTTTTTTGGCTATTTGCAAATAAATTTTGTTTTCCATTAAAAATTTGTATAGAGGCGATTGTTTAAAAATTTAGTAGAAACATGTGGCAACATCAGCAACATGCCTTTTCGGCTGCAATTATCGCCCTATTCTATTTTATAATCACCTTTTTCGCTTTTTAATATTCTACCTAAAATTGGAATGCAACATGTCCTTGAAAGTGCATTTTTACCCTCTTATTTGGATTTCTTTTACAAATGCTGCAGCGACGTGTCCGATGAATATGGTAAAAGATTCCAGAAATACATTCTAACTTTATAAAAGCGTTACGAAGGAAAATATATGCCTACTATATTCGCTGACTGCTCCTGGAACATTTTAGGAGACTGCAAGGATATTCAGCATAAAATAAAAATATTGTTAACTAATAGAAAATACATATTTGTTGTTCTTATTTTTTGTTTTAAGCTCTACTAGTAACTGAAATTGTATGTAGAAAAGATTCTGTTGGATTAAATAAAGTTTTCATTACATTTATGCAAAATGTATTTAAATGCAACATAAAGAAAGCTGAAAAAATTTAAATCCAAATAACTAAATAAACTGTGCCTGATGAAAAAAATCTGAATACATTTTTGAAATCATGATATTAGTAACCATAGGAATCACAAATCAGATAAAGAGATAAATATTCCCTGTCTGGTCTGGAACATTCTAGGACACTGCAAGGGTATTCAGCATAAAAAAAATACAAAACTTTCGTAACTAATAGCAAATACATATTTGTTCTCCTCATTTTTCATGTTTTAAGCTCTACTAGTATCGGTTATTGCATTTAGAAAAGATTTTGTTGGATCAAATTAAGTTGTCATTACATTTATGGAAAATGTATTTTAATGCAACATAAAGAAAGGAGAACAATTTTAAATCCAAATAACTAAAAAACTGTGCCTGATGAAAAAAATCTGAATACATATTTAAAATCATGATATTAATAACACAATGCAACAAATTTTTGATCCCGGCTTCTAAATAGTTGATCCTTATGTAAAATTTCATGCTGAATTCAAATCTGCTCTCAGATGTATGAAAAGTAGAACAGTTTTTGAGATATGGTCAAATTTCCATTTTTAGTGTTTTGAAAAAAGGTAGGTCTACTATAATGCCATTTTCTTTTCGGTGAAATCAGCCAAATAAAACCAGAGAAAATTACATTTTGGTAGGCCTACCTTTTTTCAAAACACTAAAAATGGAAATTTGACCATATCTCAAAAACTGTTCTACTTTCCAAATATCTGAAAGCAGATTTGAATTCAGTGAAATTTTACATTGAAATGTATTATTAAATGTCCCGGATACAGAAACTTTTGAAATTTTGTGACATAGTGTAACCATAGGAATCACAAATAAAATATTTTTTTTTGTATAACAGTGTTATTGATGCAGCCAACATGACAAAACGAATGATGCAGAAGTTCTATTTTTGGGGCTACTTTCACGTGCAATTCTCAGAATTGAGTCTCAAAATCATGTGTGTGTTGTACTGTGTAACGATATTAACTTTAAATTATTTAAAAAAAATTTTTTTTTGTTTTATTAATATTGGAGTTTAAAAAAAAACAAATTTTAATTCAGTAGATTTTGTACCAAACAGTAGCAGTACCAGTACTATTTAATTAAACTTTAATCATTTGCTGGACTATCTCATTAATTGGAAACAAAAAATAATAATAATCTGTGAATTTTGGTCCTTGTCATGGTTTCATGTATGAGTCGAACTAGAAATTTCAACTTTTTCATACAAAATACCATTGCGTCTTAAATAATGCAAAGCCTTTATAATCTTTGTAAAAGTCTAATTTTTGTTAGAACTTGAAATTAAAGTAGGTGTGTGAAATGTATAAAGATTTACATTCATTTTGGGTTTGGTTAGTTACAAATAGTGATATCTTTTTTAACGATTGCTGAGAAATACAAAATACAGGGTGATTTATTTAGATAAATTTTTAAATTTTGTCATGACCCAAAACGATAATCTCTGATATTATCTTTCGGTGATTGTTTCATTTAACTGTTGACTGTATCTACGCTTTTTACGGTTTATTTGTCAGTTCCCACTTTCGTTTGCTCTTTCCAACTTTGCCATTGGTATCTCTCAAATTATGCGTATCGACGATGATTTTTGAAAAATTAAGTATCGTAAAATTGATTTCGCAATAAAGCTATTGTATCACAGTCGTACAGTGGTTCGTTTTGACATATCCGTTGCAATTATTAAAACTTTTGATGTATTGAAGATATTTTAAAAATGACGACAAATACTCAAAGAAGATATTTTATCGCAGATGAATTTTTATACCCTCACCCTTAGGGATGAGTGTGTACCATTTGATATAAGCAAAAGTGTACCGCATTTAAGGAGCTGTATTAGAATCCACTTATCTTAAGACCAAATTCGTTTTAGCACTTTTTATGAAGATTGAGCCATGTCCGTCAGTCTGGCACGATAACTCAAAAAAGCCTTTACCGATCCGTGAAAGTTTTCTAAAGGAATTCTATAGCTCCACCCCTTCTCGTACATCATATACAAAATGATCTATTATATATATTTCTCCCTTCTCCCCTTCTGGTACCTCCCATACGAATGACATAATAAGCGTCAATTTTCTATATGCTTTTCTTCTTTGTAAGCACACTTATGGAAATCTGACTTAGGAATAAATGCGGCCTATAATGGTCTGGTCTGGTGCCTCCCATACAAAATGAATATTCTTTGGAAAATTAGTATTTGTACGAAAACAGAATAACAGCCAATCCGACAGCGCACAGTGGTCGATTCCATTGGCCAAAAATAAAAAATCAAAGTCAGAAGTTTGTCAACAAGTGTGGCATCACTGTTTCTTATAAAAACAAGGTTTTAAAATTTATAGGTGTTTTTGTTTTATTCCATCTGTACTCTTTAAGAACAGCTTCAAAAAAGAGAGCGAGTAAACAGTTGGTTTATACAGTGTGAAAAGTCTAAAATTAAGTGCAACTTTATATTAATTAAAACAAAAGAAAAAAGACTTCTGTAGAAATAAATCGAAATGAATATTGAATTACATGGTATTAACTATATTTTAAAATAATAACAATGTGTTAAGCTTGCTGTAGATTTATTATAAAATTAATATTTTTCCAGTTGCAATGTTAGTGTTCTTTCGTCCATATATGTAAATTTTAACTAGAGTTTTAGTTGTGTCCCCCCCTGAAGTCTCCAATGGGACTTTTTTTGGTTTATTCGTTAATATTTCAAGATTCTAAAATTGGTAATATCAGCTGCTCACTTTTGCTCGTCTTTGTGTTATCTCTCTCAGACCAAAGCGGCCTCGTTGTTTTTATGTCCAAATTATTAAAATCTGGTTTTGAATTGCTAGATTAATTTTGAAGTGGATTATCATTTAAAGGGTATTGTGACTAAAAAACAGCCTTAATATTAATAATTTAAAAACTGCTATAAAAAAAACGAATACGCAAAGTTTTTTATCTCTTTTTTTTATTTCAAAGAGTATCTATCGTTATATTTTTAACCAACCCCCCTGAACCTTTTTATAATTTTGTATTACATATTATTTTATATGAAATTATTCAATATTTTTATTGTTTAAAAGTAATCTTGTAAACAAATTGTTAAAATATAAATTAAAAACAAGTTTCGTACATTTTCTCAAGTTTTTGCTAACATGGGGTGAATGTGGGTGCCTGGGTACGGTAGGAGAGGAGGGGGTATGAGTTATTAACCACTCCCATTTTATCATTAAATAGTGTTGGTTCAAGACCATTAAAATTTTGCACCGGGTATTATATCGACTAAAATAATAAAAACAAAAACCGAATTTCATCAAAAGCAGCCACGCCCACCGCTCAAACATTTCAAATCGAATTTGTGCATAAAATCAAACAATTAATCTAATCCAAGGAAAAGTGTAAAATTTAAAAAAAAAAATCCTAGAATAAACAAAAGATGCGTGCTAAGTTTCATCCAAATCGGCCACGCCCCCGGCTGACCGCCCATGCAACCCAATATGGGTTTATGCCCAAAATTGTTTCTGTTCGGAAAATTTCTAATAATTTTTTTATTTCAGTTTATTTTTTTATATAATAAATAGGGAAAAGTTGGGCTACACTATTTTTTTCCGTTGAAAATCAAAAAAAAATTGCATTTTTAGAAATGATATCTTTTGAAACTTTGAAGTCCCTTTAAGGGACATATAGGTTTAGATGAATAATTAAGGGATAACGGAAGTTAACAATTTATCATCTTATCATAAGTCAGTTTTAAATAAATCTGTTTTTGGCCTGTTAAAATGATGTCTTATATAATACTATATTACATACTATAATAAAATATCATACGGTGTACCCTTATAATTGTGGGGTTTCGGGAGGGGCTTAGGTACGAACAATGTCTGTTCGATTTATTACTAATTATATTTTTATAGAATTTTGGAAAAAATTTCACAATAATATCTCCACTGGAAGTATTTTTGGCCGCTCGCTCCATACAAGATCGACCACTGTGCAGCGGTACGCTTATGAAACTTTGACTCATAAAAGAATGTTGAAAGTATTGGCCGACCCCTTTTGGTAACTCTCATTTTAACCTATTTTTGGAAAATTAATAACACTAACATTTCGAGAGTCATTGTGACGGTGATGAATGAAACTAATATCAAACGATAGCATTTGGCCTCGGTAACAAAATCTGAAACTGTATTTTGCTCCACTACGTCTCAGCTTTTTTTACATTAGTTTGAAAAGTCGAATCAAAGAATATGAATATCCTTTGGGATAGTTCATATACGTATATTAAAATTTTTCGGAGAATATTGCCTCGAAACATTTTAACCCTCTACCTGCCACCCGTATTAGACATTTTAGGTCCAATTTTGAAAAAAAAGCTTGAAATACCACTTTGGGGGGAGATCAAGTATTAGAATCTTTGATAGAAATATTCTCCGGAAAATTTCGCTTAGTCACTGAAAATAAAATATCTCAGTAATAAAACCTTAAACTCAAATTTTCTCTACTACGTCACAATTTTATTTTATAGTTGCTTGAAATTAGATTTTTTTTTGGTCAAAAGTTGCACCAAAGAATATGTATAATCATGTGTAAAAATACATTTGGTTAGTTCATGTCTTCGGAGACCTATATCAAAATTGTCAGGGGAATATTTCCTTGGAACATTTTAATCCATTAGCTGCCACCCGTATGGTACATTTTAAGCACAATTTAAAAATAAAAACTTTGAGTACAACTTTGAAGGGAGGTCAAGGGTTAGAATTTTCGATAGAAATATTTATTTGATATTAATTTTACATTGGTTTGAAATTTGATTTTTTGGTCAAAAGTTGCACCAATGAATATGTATAATCATGTGTAAAAATACATTTGGTTAGTTCATGTCTTCGGAGACCTATATTAAAATTTTCAGGGAAATATTTTCTCAGAACATTTAACACTCGTTTGGGTGGGAGATAGGAGGTTAAATTAGTTTCCCTTGTTAAATTAGGCAACATCTCAGAAAACCGAAATTTTTACCACTCCCCTTTTGGTACTTCCCACTCAACCGACCGAAATCACTGAAAGTAAGCAAATTTAGCACAAGGTAAACCTTGTGCCATTATAAATTTTGGCAGAAATTTATTAAATATATATAAGTTATAGTCCTTGTTGTATACAAGTGGCTTAGGTGTTACGTACGGCGTCGAATCAATTGGTCACGGTATTCAGCCTCACACTCTCCCCTACAACCGCAATATTCTCCGGGCTAAATTTTATTTTTTTTTTGATCGCGTATCAACCAATTACGTACACCACTAATCCTCTGAAAAATAAAAGTTCTTAAAAAAGAAACAATGGAGATAAAAATGTGAGGACGCCGTTTAACCATACATGGTTACTACTCACACTTGTATAAGTTGAATTTTGTAAAACAAGTCATGCGCGATTTAAACAAAGCCTTAGTTAAAAACCTTACAAAAACAAGTTACCATACAGTGTTGTTCAAGAGAGTTTGTCGATCATATTGATCACAGAATAATATTAATCAGAATCCCCATCTCTCTCTTTGTTCTAAAAATGCGAAAAATTATTTGTAGAGGCGCTGTCTGTTACTGAGAGGTAACTGAGAGAATGAGTGAAAGTGAAATTTGAGTTTTTGGTATATTACCAGAAAATCGCAATGTGTTTTGTATATGTAACAACATACACATATGCATTACACATTGTTACCATCATATCACCATTTATTTTCAATATATATAAGACCAAAGTCTATAAAATGGATGGGGAGAGAAAACAGATTGAGTGTTCCAAGTGCGCTTTGAGTATTCCAAGTGCGCGTTTAGTACCATTAGCATACACGAGTCCCCCTGCAGGCAGTTTTTGTCTGCCAAAAAAGGGCTTCTGTTTATAATATTATTCTGTGTATTGATTATTTATCAATTTGGCTAAACGATCAGAAAAGATTATTTTTTGTTGATATAAATGGTCAATTCATTGTCACGCACTAGGATGACGCGTTTCGCACTCCATGACGAGTTCACCTTCAGACCCCTTTGTGACGAATTGATGCAATCTGGTACATCATTAGCGAAGTAGATATTAGCCGAAAATGTCCAACATCAATTTGAATTTGACCGTTAATATTTAACAAGAGAATGGACGATATTTTTCCCCACAATTCCCTTTTACCTCAAAGCTTTTTCAAGGAGATTTGTTGGTAAACTAAGCTTACTTCCAGTTTTACGTCAAAGTAAAGCAAAGTTTTTTAGCCTGGACATGCCAGTGTATTTTCATACAGTGTTGTTCTAGAGAGTTTGCCGATCGCCTTCACTATTTATCAATTTTTGTTAGTGTATCATCCGATACTTTTGCTCGATATTTATTGTAGATATTAATGGTCAATTCATTGTCACTTTTCTAATTAAAAATCATTTTGTAGTACATATTCTGGATAGTTCTACATCGAGTGAAACTGAGATATGTCAACATATATTTTGCAAGTTCAATTTTTGAGGAACTAGAGAAAAAAAGTCCTTCAAAATATAAATTAATTTAGAATACTTAAAATTCAAAGTATAGGGCTAAGCCCAGTAAAATACAGTACATTGACAATTTCAGCCACTCGTTTAATCTCACTGAAAGTGTTTGCCAACTTTTACTCTGAGCGATATCAAGTTTTGTATTTAGAAGTCATTTACGTATGAGTTATAAATAAAATAATCACGTTACTCATGCGCATATTTTCTGTTAATTACAATAACACTATGCGGCATCAAGAAAACATAGCTATTGCCACTTTTGTTGTGTTTGTGGTGCCACGATTACAACAAAATAAAACATTATTTTAGGAAAGAACTACTTTATTACTAAAAGACGTGACTTCATAACCAAAGTACTAAACTGAACACTTTTTGAAGCCTTCAATTGTTACGAATAAAAAGATTATTGTAAATTTTGATTGAAAGCTATGCTTAAATCTGTAGATCAAGATTTTAAAATAGGGGAATTTTTACTAAAAAGTTTTTTTTAAATCAGAACTTTATTATAGAAAAAATTACTGACTTTTTCTGTAATCGCAGGATTTAAATGTCCTTAGAAAATGTTAGTGGGAATACTTATCAAGTTTTTTAATTTTGATGCATAGTGCAACAGATACACAAGAGTAAAGCTGGCTCAATAATGAGACATATAAAATAGATTTTTCTACTAAATTCATAATTTTTTTTTTACAGAAAACTTTATAAATTAAAACATACGCATTTTGCAACTACATATTTGGAGTGATGGCAGTGTGTAACACGAAAAAAATAATAATACTCATACGCGCATACGTCTACAAATTTCAATTGTCCAGTAGCAAGAATCATTAGAAACCTTAAATAAATAAAATTTTTCTGCATATTCCAAAATTTTACGTGGGCAGCACGTCGATTTTTTGTTAACTGTCAATTTAAAATCTTTCAAGTTTGGCCGCACTTCCCCCCCAAGGATTCCAATCTACAATCAGCATAGTATAAATCCAAAAAATACAGAAGAAACAAAAATCTAAAATAATCGAAAAACAAAAACCTATGACAAACAACAAATATGAATGTGTTTTTTGAGAGTTTGGAATAAATGTGTTCAAAAACTTAACAAATATGAAATAAATCCAATGTTATTATATGTTTAAATATAATGTTATTTAATTAAATTATAAACAACAACAACAACAAACCATGTATTTGAGTATTTAATACGATAAAATCAAATGTAAAAAAAAAAACAAAAAACCATTGTAAATAAACAAAACAAATTGTAAATTACCAATAAAAAAAAACTAGATTATATTATATAGATTATAAGAGAACTAAAAATAAAAAGAATTTATAAAAATTTAATTAATTTTCTTTTCTTAATTTTTTTTTGTTTCTTATATATATATATATATATTTTTTTTTTTAAGTTGTTTAGTTTATTGTGAAATTAAAAGCCTTTTACCTGTTTATTTAAATATTTTTAATTTATTTCTTAAATTTAAGTTTGCCTCTTAATAAATATACAAAAAAAAAATTTCCGTCCGTTTAGTTTTACACGTAGCGAAATGTATAATTTAACTAGAGTTCAGCTTGAAAAGTAAATTTTAATTGTTATTATTTACATTTTTTTATTGTATACTATTTAATTTATTAACCAAAAAAAAAACAACGGCAGAAACTAGGTAAAAAGCTAGAAGATTATAAATCAAAAAAGCTTAATTACAACGTTGCCTGTCCTCAGTGTGGATTAGTACGTTTACATAATTCCTGTACTAATTGGTACATACAACTAAGCAAATTTCTAATAATTCCCTGTAAATAATAATTTGTAGTAGTATTTTTTTAAGCTTTAGTGAAACTAACCAACTAAATATTACATTCAGCAAACATTTAATGACCATCTGAAGTAGTCTTACGTTGGCAAAAGGAAAGCGTTACAGCATTTTATAATAAAAATATTTTTTTAGCCGATGTATTTGCTGTTTAAAGAGATAATTTTAAAAAACATTTATTTGTTCTTAGCAATTCGATATACATAGTTTAAAATTACTAAAGGAAAATCTTTTTACATTTTGAATAGTTGTTCGGCACTTAAAAGTCTTTCAAATTATAGCAAACAATAATTGACAATTGAACATATTTACACACATTGGTAAAACGAAAGCTTTTGAGAGAATATTCACCCAAATCCAATTGCTGTTTACATAACTATGTTCCAAAATACTTTTAATATTTTCTTAGAAATTTTATATAGTTTTACAGAAAGAGCTTTCGGTAATTTGGCTATAATTTTCTTAATGCAAAAGCTTTAATTCCTCAACTTCGCTACTTGTGATCTCTATTTGCTATTGAAAAAAAGTGTTGAAAGTAAAAGTTAAAACATATGTTATTTTCGTAAAAATTTAGTGTGTTTCAGAATTGTTTTAAGTAAAAACTTTAAAGAGATTCTCATTGCAGTGCTAACTTCCTGTTAAAAGATTAAATCAAGAACTTCTAAAAAATTAAAATTCTAGTTGACTAATTGCTGTGCTTTAATGATAACATAACAGTGTAAAAACTCACAGCTGTATGCAGTTTTTAGTTTAGAGTTAATAACCAATTTATGTGTCTGGCTTATGTTAATGCAACAAAATGAAAAACAACTTTCGACATCAGTATTCCGACTATATTTTTTAAATGCATCATGAGCTTACGATAACAAAAATAGTAAAGTTAAGTAGTTTTTTTTTAACTTTTAGTAAAAATTTGAATTGTTTAAAATTTTGCTTACAGATATGACCATGAACCATAAGTCCGATTATATCAGTAAACGTACCACTATTTAATATTATTTTTTATGTTAATAAATAGTCTCAGACTTATCTAAAAAGTTGTACCGAAAAATTATTTTTTGCTCTGATCACTAAAATTAAAATGCTTTCAAACTCAAATTCGAAATTCTAGTCAAAATGACATTATTCATTTAATTGTAAATAACATCAAAATTGTAAAGGAAAGGACTCATAGTTAATTATTAATAATAGAGTTTACTTTACGATTCACATGCTTAACTAAAAACTTTATGTGAACATTGATTTGGAATTTATTTCAAGCTCTAAACCAGAGTTTTTGAAAGAAGTTTATAGCATAATGATATTCTCATAACGTTAGGCAGTGTGTACAGCTATTTCTGATTCAGCCACGAATCCCCATCAGCAGACTATGGTATAATGGTTGCAAATTGTTCATCAAGTCTTATGCACCAGAATCTCACAACAAAATGAGAAGTCTTTCTTGAGTGCACAGACTCGAAAAACATAACAACCATTTACTATGAGAAACCATTTTCTAAACTTCTTTCTTGTTTTTTGTTTATGTTGAGAATGCTGTCGGCAGATTTGTCATAAGATTTAAAAAAAAACATTTTTTGAAATTTTAGCTCGAAAATATAAATTTTTATTATCAGACAGACTTCGAAGTCATCAAAAAAAATTGTACTTAAATTTTTACTAAATGTTTAAAAAAAAAGAAATTACTATTTACGTCATCGTGGGACCATAATGCAAAATATATAGATGTTACGAAAGACATATCTAATACTTCTTCTTTTTATTTGGCAGTATAAACAGAATCACAGAGCTCGCAAAATATGCTCAACCAAATCTGCTCACTTAAAAGACCGAAACAAATGAGACGGAATGGTCAGTGTCTGAACAGCAACCATTTTTTCGTTTTGTTCGTGTTCTTGCTCTCAGGTTTCGGGTTGAACGTAATACATGAACCGGTCTCTTACTGACCGCTCGATACGAACAGAACCTTCCGTCGCTCAGCTACTGAGAATCAGTAAGTGAGCAAAGCAATCAAAGTGTCCGCACAAAAGATCTTTATTTTTATTGTTGCTTTGCATTATGTTGTTGCCTTAAAAATTTCGTCATATGCTTTGAAGAGGAGGGAAGAATAATAGGGGAAAGGGGGATCATTAGTGTGCATATGTGTATGCGTACGTTTGCCTATCCACACTCGCAACACACATACATGCTCAAAAGACCGTTTGACGAGTTTTCACGAAGTAAAGTGCCTCGAGTAAACCCAAGATGTATTAATACATCTTGAGTAAACCCATGAGCCGTTCTAGTGAACAGAAATTCTCGTCGGTTGAGCAAAGAGCATGCCAAAGAAGAACGAAGTTTAAGGGGTTTCCGCGACAGTTTCGCATCGTGTCAGTGGATGAGTGGTTTTTTCCTGACAACAAGAACGAGAGTGACCAATTATTGCGAGCTCTGCAGAATCATATTCCAAACGCTTGGAACACTTGTGCTCCATAGATAGTTCGTCATACAAAGTTTAGATGACAAATCTTTTAGCTCCGTTTTAATTACCGAAGAGTTTTTGTAGCTGGAAAATTGTCATCTATTCGTACAACATCTCCTAGCCAGCGCATTTGGTCCGTTGACGTCGTTTTATAGCCTTTTTACACCAAAAAGCATTTTAAATTTTGAGCTGAATATAAGAACTGCTTAAAAGTGGTTTTCCAATGCAGTTTTCCATTCGCCTTTTAAATCTGCAATATTTTCCTGCCACATATCTATTAACATTGCTTCGGACGCACTATTCCACGAAGCGCGAGTGCTATTAACTAATTGGAATAATCATTTATTAATGTTTTGGCAAAAATTTAAATTTTTTGTCCGTCCATGTTGTTTGGCATTTTTTCCGATAAATGTAATAAAACAATGAAAATGGTGGTTGCAGGATCAACATTATTAAGAAAAATCGCTTAAATTCAGCTATTTCAGATTACAACTCAGTGCATTTTTTCGCATCTTTCATGGATGCGAAAATATGCTAACATCTTTTCAACAACAAAACACATGTACAATTTTAAGCATATTGGACACATCTTTCATCATCTAAAAGCATTCCGGACTAAAAGGCTATTAAATATCATATAGGCCAAACGACAAAGGTATTCGTGGTTAATGATGATTTTCTCGCAAAGACTTTCAGAATAGATTGATCCGCTTGTATGATTACCCAGGATTCTGCGCTGTAGATCAAGATAAGTAGAATCAGTGTTTGGTGCAGTTGGATCTTTGTTCGTCAAGAAAGGGCTTTGTCATTTCAAGGCTTGCTGAGTCTTGATCAATACTCATCCCATAATTTCCAGGCTAAAATAGACAAAAGCTTCCTAAACAAGTAAACTCTTTATTTTTTGAAACAAAAAACTTGATTTTGTCCTCATTTATCACCTGATCCACTTCTTTCGACCGCTTCTCAATGCTTAAAAAGGCCGCAGTAACATTCCGTAGTTCTCGGCCAATGATAAAGATCATTGCAGCATGCGCCTTCTATTAAAGATGGTACCAGTCGGGTTTACTGCAGCCTTCCGCATGATCATCGCTATTATGATGTTAAAGAGATGGCATGACAAACTATCGTCTTGTCTAAAGCCTCGCATTGTAGAAAATGGCTCTGTCAGATTTTTGCTAATTTTCACAGAAGACTTCATGTCAGTCAGTGTCATCCCGCAAAGTCGTATCAGCTTCGCAGGGATACCAAACATAGGCATAGCATCTATTTCTGTCGTATCGGACTGTCGAATGCAGCATTTCTTGGGTCTTCTCGAGGATTTGTCGTAGTGTGAATATCAGGTCTGTCGTGGATTTACCAGCCACAACTGACCACACTGATATGGTCCAATCAGGTTCGTTGAGATGGGCTTTAGTCTTTGACATATGCAAAGGGTTAAAGGTTGATATCCCGATAGTTGCTACCCACACTTGGATTGCCTTCTAAGGATCGGTGGAGCACGCAAGTTGCCAGCTCATCGCCGCAGCCTTAAAAAGCTCTGCCTGCAGACAATATAGTGCATCGTCGATGTTTGCCGTGATTTCGTCACTTATTCTGCCTTCGGAAACGATCAAAGTACGAAAATGGTCGCTCAATATTTGCACCACAATCCGCATGTCCTTGAGCATACCAATTTTTACAGGTGGAAATTTCTGTTCCAATATTCCTGTACTTTACTCTGGTTCTATCTCTTTCTTTATTTCCATATAAGCTTTTTCCGCCTAAAGATGTGTTTCGTCTACATATCTCTCCTACTTGTTATATTGTTTCATCATAGCACGCGTTACCATTAACTACAGTGTTGCCTTGTATGCAGCATCCATTACGCTAGACAATATGCAACACTTTCATAGTAGCAGAGCTTGTCTGAGCGTGGTTTATTTATAACCCAGTACGGTCGTTAAGTAAGTGGTAAGAGAATACTCAATATGTGTTACCATTTCGTGTCGGAAACATCAGAATATGGTAGTTATGTTAGAGGTAATAGAGAGTGTTGGCTGAAGTAGCCATTGGCTATCTCGGTGGTAAGGAGCATTGTAATGTCTTTCACGATCACTATTTACAGTTCGCTTGTGTTGTTGATGAGTATAATTAGAAATTTGAACTCTCACAAACAACTCTCTTAAATTTCTTTTCTTAGAATGAGAAGCAAGACACTAATCCATTACAAACGATAAATTCGATAAATAGGTGGTCTATATGCCACTTAAGTCATGAAAAAATTAATAGTTTTATATTTTGATACTTTAATACGTTTAATACTTTTCATTCTCCTTGTGTATGAGAGACAATAGTAAGGGTAGGTAGAGGTAATATTCGTTATAGAGTGCAAACATCTCTTTTTCAACGCAATTAATAGTTTGTAAGCATTCTCTGTGTGTTAGGTATAGTTCCACACAAGTATACAAATTAAGGGTATGCACTTAAAAATACATTAATGCCGAGTACTTATTGCCATTCTCTGGTACACACTTCAGCACAAAACAAATCTGTATCACTAACAACATTCACCGAAATGAACAGTTTAGTGCAATATGTCATGAAAGTCAGTGTAAGGCACCCATAGCGATGCTAGGGTGCCAATAATCGACTTTTTAATTCTCCGATAAGTGAGAAGGTCACTGGAAGGTCACACTAATATTACCCTTTGATGGCTCAAGGAAAATTCCATAGAAATAAAAATAGGTTTCTGCGGACCTTGTACCTCGTATAAGGCAACGGATATCTCACTACTCGGAGGGTTAAACAGATATGATCGACAACAATTTACACATACACCAAGCTATGTTTGTTTCAAAGCAGGAAGTCTAGCCTAAGCAACACAACGGACGCTTGCTCTACATTTACATACAAAAACACATAATATTTGTGTTTCAGTGCGTTCGGATTTGCCAGACACTGATATAAGTCAACGTCTTATGACGTTTTAAGTTATATATGATGATCTCAGCAAAAATTAAAAAGAATTTAAATAAACACCTGAATATTCCTTATGAAAAATCACTTTTTTTATAGAGAAATAGAAAATGATATTTTAAGAGCTTTTTTTATACTATAAATATAAACATAATTTTTCTAGTTCTACAGCGATTAGCATAAGCTGTAAAATGTCCGTTTTTGTTTTATACCATCAGGAATTTGAAACTGTTGCCGTTTCTGACATTTTTATCCTTTTTTTGAATTCGGTTAACAATTTTTACTGGATTTTAAGATTTTATTGAATTTTATTTTATTAAATTATCAATTTACGTAGATTTTTAAGTAACACTCAAAAAAAAGGAAACGCTTAACTTTGAAAAATAAACAAAAATAAAGAGTAATTGTAGTTTAGTTTCTTTTGGAATTTTTAATTACAAATAACGATAAAACAACAAATGCCATTAAGAAATTAATAACTTGTAAATAGCAGATCATAAAATATTATAGTATAAGAAAAAAAAATACATAAAAAACGCTTTGTAAAAATTGTATATAACTTATGAAATTTATTATGAAAAATACCACAAAAAAAAACCAAATGATTTTTAATTTCTTTTTTTTATTAGTTTTTATTAAAACAAATTTGCTTTCCTAATTTTTAAATATCCATTATGTAGTAATTTTTCCAAAATAATTCAAACTTCAAACTTAATCCAAAGAAAAAAAAGAAAAAAAACACAAAACAAAATAAACTTAAAAAAAACCAAATTCAATTATTTCGAAGTTTTAGTAAAATTTGAAATTGAGCAACAATACAAATTAGTAACAACAACAACAACAACAACACGTTTTCTTGCTTAACAAAACATTAAATCCCCCTAACAAATGAAAACAAAAGAAAGGATAATAAACTAAATTAAATTAGCAATTCTTAAAGTAAAACATTAAACAAATTGACAAAAAAAAAGAAGCAAACATATCGTTGACAAAGAAAATAATTTAATAGACATCGTACGCATGTAATAAACAACTAACACTTTTTTGACTAGAACGCGCGACAACAAATGCCCCAACCCCCACAGTTTTGTTTAAATTCTCTACTTCAATCACTACAGCTTTAGCTAAACATTAAAAGCTTAGCATTTTGAAAAAAGCTTTAATAACAACATAATTTAAAAAATTAAACAAACAACAACAACAACATAACAATATCTTAAGTTGTTTTCTTTATCTTTGGTTAAGTAAACGTATTTAGGAAACCACTACAGTCTTTTAGCAAATTTAACTCTAAAACAATCGTTTCAAGTTTTCCATAATATTTTTAGCAAATCGAATAAAATAAACAAAAATAACTTTTATATATAGAAAGACAAAGAAAAAACCAAAAAAAAAACCCAACAAATTCGATTTATCTTTGAGCCCCCAGAAACTACAAACCACAAAGAAATTTCATTTAAAACAAGATACAAAGACTGGAAAATAGTATAAAAATGCAAATAAGAAAAATTAATTTAATTAAAAAAGTTAAAAACATAACGTTTGTTTTCTATTTTAAATATTTTGTCTTAAACATTAGTTAGCCTAAGATTTTCCAATGATTTCCTAGCTGATTGCGTTAACAAATTTTTAAAAGCCATTTCATTTTAAAGCCACCATACGAAATTTTTCCAAAAAAAAATAATAAAAACAAAACATTAACGAAAACAAAAGCCAGAAATACTTTAAACAACACAACAACAACAGCAACTACTACTACATTTGCCACAAACACACACACTCATGACAATATACCAAACTTTGCTATTTTACTATTAAATTTCTAGCAAATTCTTCTTAAATTCTCTATTATCATTTAATTAATAACCATAAAAGCAAAAGACAAAGAAAACAATTAACTAATTACTTAACAAATTTATGCATCCTATAAGCCTAAAAACTAAACTTAAATCATAAAACTGAAAATCTAAAAAAAATTGTTGTTAAGATTTAAAAGAAAAATGTCCCAACTTGAAACCCATTCTCCCTCCCCCCCCCCCCCCCCACCCCACAAAAAAATGTTTTGTAATCGTTATTATTAATAATGGAAAAAGAAAAAGAAAAAGTAATAACAATAAATTTACCATAAAAACTAAACTATTAACTAAAGCTTAAACTCTCAAGCAGGATATTAATTTTAATGCTCTCCATACTTCTTGTACAAGAAAACAAACAAACACATAGGGAAAACAATGAAATCCTTTTAAAACGCTAACTAACTAACATACAAGAAACCACAACAACAACAACAATCACAACTACAACTACAACACTTTTACATACACACAAACTCATGACAATGACGAAACAAAATTATCAAAAAAAACCACAACTATATTCAAAATAACAACAACAACAACCACTATCACCACCACCACCAACCACAACTACAACTTAATACATACATATAATTTAGTCAAGTGCAAAAGAAAACATTTAAAAAACCAACAAATTAACAACTAACAACCAGCTAAATGTGGTAACAAATTACAAATAATATTAATAATAATAATAACAACAACAACAACAACCACACTAACAATACATAAAACATAATGATATAAATAAATACAAACCAAACAAATTTCTTTATAAATTATTATTATAAACCAAGAGAAAATAATGAATGCATTGAAAGCAAACAAACAAACAAAAACAACAACCATTAAGTGATTGCGAAAAAAGAGAAAATAAAAAAAATTATTACAAAAAAAATTTAAAAGAAAATTGTTGCAATTGGTTCTTTTTTATCTTTTTTTCTCAAATTGAACTTTTATATTTTTTTGGTTGGTTGATTTAATTGGGAATCGGGGGGATGTCATAGTGGCGACTTATTCCTATTAATAAGTACTAAGTTTAGTTGTATTTTAGTGTATAATTGATCTTAACAGGCCAAATGGTATATAATGATATATAATGAATTTTAATTATTAGAGATATTAATTATTTAAAAGCTTTCTCTTGAATGTGAATAGCAAATATACATCGAAAACTATTTCTCGGTATTTTATTCTTAAGAATTGTATAAGAATTAGCGAAATCAGTTATCTCTTTGATTTATCAAATTGGTAAATTTTCTTCTTAAAACAAAATGTTTGCTATAACCCATAGATAAGAATCATAGAGATCCTCTATATCTCTCTTGACTTTGTCTCAATGTAAATGTATTCTCTCGAGCTCTCTTGCCCACGCACACAATATGGGCATAATTTTTTAGGACTCGGTTACATTTTTAACAACTAGGATAGTATTTATATTGTGTCTAATAAAAACCTTACTTACTTACTTAAGTGGACTAAGTCCGCAACTAATTCAAATCTGTGAAAGCTTATTCATAGGTCATACTTTCTAACTCGAACTTACTTTGTAAGAATTTCTCACCTACCCATAAGACTAATTTGTTGCACTTTCTCGCTCTTCCCCAAAAACCATAATTTTGAAAACCACTGCAATACGACTTCACAGTTCTAAATCTCTAAAAGCTCTTGGTATGTCTTTTCTACGTTATGTAAAACTCAATAATCGCACAACAAATAACAAAGTTTTGTGCAAAACATCGAAACTTGAGCGTTTGCCATACCCAAAAAATATTCCTTCCTTAAAAATGTCTTAATATAGCATTTACATAATTCTTTTATACCACAGAGCGACCGCGCTTGTTGTACAAGCTAGTTCACAAGTAGAGTATCCAAATAATCGGGTTTAGATTTTGTTCGATTAAAAAATTAATCGATTTTGGGATTTTTAATTTGCTCGATTAGTCGATTAAGTTTTTTAAATTGCTCGAATAATTCGATTAATCGAATAAGTCAAATAATTTCTGTATATCTGGAATGTAATGAAATTGAAATGCCAATCAAGTTGTCATAATACGTAGACTTCTTTAGGAAAACAAATGTCAATATGGGCAATCAAAGACGAAGAACTTGGAATGTAACAAGAAAAACAGGACGTCTTCAGGAGCAAAAAAACAGATTGGATGTCTACTAACGACCAATGAAAAGTTTGAAGGCAGTACTTGCAAGGACATAGATTTCACAACTATTTCCTCATAATGCATTTATATTCTACAGAAAATCTTTGCCTTTCCTAAAATTTTGCCTTAAAACGACAGTCAAAGGATTTTGAATATTGAGAGCATATTCTAGAAACTCCCTTCGAAATAACAAACAAAGCAAGATAAATATGATTGGAAAAAGTTTAAACACAAAAGAATTTTTTTCTCTTTCAGTTTATGTGTTATCCTTGGAATCCTTTGCAACATATGTATATGAAGTGAGGAAGCAGAATATAAAACTTTTTAAAAATAAATATTGTTTTTAATAATAGAAGCAAATAAGGAGGTTACATACTGTTTTAATTACTATGTAAAATGTTTTCTTTTATAGTCATCTCAATAATTTTATATATTTTAAAAATTTATAATTTTATAATTTTATAATTTTATAATTTTATAATTTTATAATTTTATAATTTTATAATTTTATAATTTTATAATTTTATAATTTTATAATTTTATAATTTTATAATTTTATAATTTTATAATTTTATAATTTTATAATTTTATAATTTTATAATTTTATAATTTTATAATTTTATAATTTTATAATTTTATAATTTTATAATTTTATAATTTTATAATTTTATAATTTTATAATTTTATAATTTTATAATTTTATAATTTTATAATTTTATAATTTTATAATTTTATAATTTTATAATTTTATAATTTTATAATTTTATAATTTTATAATTTTATAATTTTATAATTTTATAATTTTATAATTTTATAATTTTATAATTTTATAATTTTATAATTTTATAATTTTATAATTTTATAATTTTATAATTTTATAATTTTATAATTTTATAATTTTATAATTTTATAATTTTATAATTTTATAATTTTATAATTTTATAATTTTATAATTTTATAATTTTATAATTTTATAATTTTATAATTTTATAATTTTATAATTTTATAATTTTATAATTTTATAATTTTATAATTTTATAATTTTATAATTTTATAATTTTATAATTTTATAATTTTATAATTTTATAATTTTATAATTTTATAATTTTATAATTTTATAATTTTATAATTTTATAATTTTATAATTTTATAATTTTATAATTTTATAATTTTATAATTTTATAATTTTATAATTTTATAATTTTATAATTTTATAATTTTATAATTTTATAATTTTATAATTTTATAATTTTATAATTTTATAATTTTATAATTTTATAATTTTATAATTTTATAATTTTATAATTTTATAATTTTATAATTTTATAATTTTATAATTTTATAATTTTATAATTTTATAATTTTATAATTTTATAATTTTATAATTTTATAATTTTATAATTTTATAATTTTATAATTTTATAATTTTATAATTTTATAATTTTATAATTTTATAATTTTATAATTTTATAATTTTATAATTTTATAATTTTATAATTTTATAATTTTATAATTTTATAATTTTATAATTTTATAATTTTATAATTTTATAATTTTATAATTTTATAATTTTATAATTTTATAATTTTATAATTTTATAATTTTATAATTTTATAATTTTATAATTTTATAATTTTATAATTTTATAATTTTATAATTTTATAATTTTATAATTTTATAATTTTATAATTTTATAATTTTATAATTTTATAATTTTATAATTTTATAATTTTATAATTTTATAATTTTATAATTTTATAATTTTATAATTTTATAATTGTATAATTTTATAATGAATATGTTTTTCATTGTTCGGTTTGAGATCAGTTTTCTATTATCGCTAATAGAATTTGTTTTACAAGAGTTGTGTGAAATGTATTATGTTGACAGCTGGCAGGGCAGATAGCTTTTTCGATGGTTGCCAAACCATCATCTTCAGTGCCGTTTGCTGTGACTTCTCCACTCATTATCACAACCTTAAGTGTTAAAAGCTTCAAGCAATCAATGTGAAGCTCACACACACCGGTGCGAAAAGCTCTTGTCTATGCTTTGTCCATCGGAAAAAATTGCATAGAATTGTTTTTGGCAACAAATGCCAACCCAGTGTACCTCCCGTGTATTGATTTCTCTTGTTTTTAATAATTTAAAAAAAAATAATTTAAATCGATTAATCGGTTTTGATTGATCGATTATTCGTTAATCGAAATTTACTATTTTTTCTTAATCGAAAAATTATTCGAAAAAAATTCTTCGATTAATCGAACAACGATTAATCGATTGGATACTCTATTCACAAGTAATATGCTCCAATTCTACTCGTAATTCGATGGTCTATGAATGGACATACGACCTCAATATTATTATTTTCATAATACTGTAAAGATTAGCAAAATTGTAATAAGAACCAAAGAGCGATATCGAAACAATAAGTAATCAGTCCAAACACAAGTCTGCCACACACAATTGTGTCTCTAACATCGCAAAGATAGACTTATGCGATCACACTTACACTTTGTATTCTTCGTACTGTGCACAGACGCACAGTTTGAGAGTTTCGATTGCAAAAAGGCAATGAGAGCAAACACAGTAGTTAAAGTGTAGTAATGCTCTCAATACTTTCTAACTTCGCAATCGATTCTCTTTTCTAAATATTTAGCTTTGTGAGGTTTCTGCTCTTACATTTCTTGGTAATAATTTCTATGTGTGTGTACTGTGGGTATCAAATATGACTGAGTTTGCAGTGCTATGATCAATCCTTAGCTTTCCACAAATTAGATGGAATTTATTACCAGTTATGGTACCCATAGAGCATATAGCGGCAAATGCACTAGCCGGCGCTTTTGCTCTCCCACATTGCTCACACATATTGAAAAAGAGTAAACAAAAAAATACGCTCACTCTAGCAGTGTTTTATCGCACATTGCTGTGTGGCTTAGCGTACACTTTAAAAATAAAAGTTAATGACAAGTGGGAGAATAATTTGTTGTTGCTAAATGTTATATTTAAAATTCTCCTTATTCTATTTAGAAATGTTGGTATTGCAAATCTATATTTTGTTTTCTCTAATTCAATGTGTGAAAGAAAAAACGCTGCGCAGTGGGTATCTAAATCGAACACAACATTTTTCGCAGTGCATAGAGAGAAAAAACCCAGCATTGTAAAAAATGCCTGGAAACATGCCTTCAAAGGCAGTTTGTTGACATTCAAATACGCCTTCCTTTTCCAGGCATATTTACAGGATATAATTAGTCCTTCTCACTAAGCCTAACAAAAAATTTCATACCCATGCACATTTCGCTTCTAAAATGAGACCTGCGAAGAGACCTCATACTAGGGTGAGAAAAGATCCGGCAAACATGCCTCTTTCCCGTCTTAAAACTGGCCTGTGAGCAGCCCTACTGTGTACCCCACAAAAATTTCATAGATGTGGCCATAGGGCATGCAAACTTTCTTGCCTCAAATAGGCCTATTAGTGGATGGCAGAATTAACGGTCATTGCAGTGGCCTCGGCTATGGAATAATTTAATATGGAAATAATTTCCATATGTTTTTTTATTGCAGTTCTTCTATAAATGCTCTTTTGCAAGCCTGCAAGCTGATCTGCATTAGCAATGCCTCATAGAAAGCTCTTGTTTTTAGGATTCCAAACAGGACTTACTGGGCATGTCTATGGAAATGGCTTCAATGAGAAAGCGAACGTGCAGGCCTTGCCTGCCTATGGCGCCCTATGTTATTTGAAGTGAAGACTGCATTTAAAATGACAGCCTTTGCAGGCCTGCAAGAAGGCATGCAAAGCCCCATTTTTTGCTACTGGGAAAGTTTCATCATATATACAATGACAAAACACAGTGGTATTTGTGTGCCGGTCCCTGCCATAGACTTTATGGCATAGAGTTATGTGCAGTATAGATACATTACTTTCTCTTATCGCACTTGAATAAGCTTTACAGTGAAAATTTACTCTCTTACGATATTTTAAACAATGCAAAACTAGTTTATGTATTTTAACATAAATTGCAGTTGCATTATACACAATTAAGCATAATTCTCTAATCAATAACAAAATTAAGTAAATTCAGAAAAATTATAGATATATTTCAAATATAGTTGGCGGGAGATTGTACTCACTAGAGCTGACCTGATGAAAAATCTGTGTGTACTCCTAATCTGTGTGATAACGATGAGAACGCAAGAGAATCGTACTAAAAGATGCTCAAGAGAGAAGTAAGGGACCTATATATGACTCTTCTGTTTGATCAGAAAATAATTGAGTGTATAATAATTTTCCAATATGATAATATGATAATATGATAATATGATAATATGATAATATGATAATATGATAATATGATAATATGATAATATGATAATATGATAATATGATAATATGATAATATGATAATATGATAATATGATAATATGATAATATGATAATATGATAATATGATAATATGATAATATGATAATATGATAATATGATAATATGATAATATGATAATATGATAATATGATAATATGATAATATGATAATATGATAATATGATAATATGATAATATGATAATATGATAATATGATAATATGATAATATGATAATATGATAATATGATAATATGATAATATGATAATATGATAATATGATAATATGATAATATGATAATATGATAATATGATAATATGATAATATGATAATATGATAATATGATAATATGATAATATGATAATATGATAATATGATAATATGATAATATGATAATATGATAATATGATAATATGATAATATGATAATATGATAATATGATAATATGATAATATGATAATATGATAATATGATAATATGATAATATGATAATATGATAATATGATAATATGTTAATATGATAATATGATAATATGTTAATATGATAATATGATAATATGTTAATATGATAATATGATAATATGATAATATGATAATATGATAATATGATAATATGATAATATGATAATATGATAATATGATAATATGATAATATGATAATATGATAATATGATAATATGATAATATGATAATATGATAATATGATAATATGATAATATGATAATATGATAATATGATAATATGATAATATGATAATATGATAATATGATAATATGATAATATGATAATATGATAATATGATAATATGATAATATGATAATATGATAATATGATAATATGATAATATGATAATATGATAATATGATAATATGATAATATGATAATATGATAATATGATAATATGATAATATGATAATATGATAATATGATAATATGATAATATGATAATATGATAATATGATAATATGATAATATGATAATATGATAATATGATAATATGATAATATGATAATATGATAATATGATAATATGATAATATGATAATATGATAATATGATAATATGATAATATGATAATATGATAATATGATAATATGATAATATGATAATATGATAATATGATAATATGATAATATGATAATATGATAATATGATAATATGATAATATGATAATATGATAATATGATAATATGATAATATGATAATATGATAATATGATAATATGATAATATGATAATATGATAATATGATAATATGATATAATAATATTTTTTTATTTGATTTGTAAATCAAAAAGGATCAAACATATAGCATTGCTGCTATTTCAATTGATGATATATGTTCTTTGTCAACAATCTTAGTTTATGTGATAAATTGAAACTCGTATGTTTGCTGTGAAAATTTCTGAGTTCCTAATATTTAACATTCACAATAAATTGTCGAAGCATTTTTATTATTCGCAGTGTGGTCATGCTATTTATTATGCCACATAACGATATCTCATGTTTCCAGCTCCTCTTCAGATGAAGACTATATAAATCTGTAATGTCGCTTTTGATTTTCTAATCAATGTTTGGTTGTTTCATTGTTTTATCCGATCCACATCCGGTGTGTACAGGTAAACTCATATTTTCAGTTGTACTTTTTCCAAGAGAGGCAGTGCACCATTGAGGCAATTTCAGTAAAGCCGACATCGAAAACATTTTAAATTTTAATAAAATCAATCTAAATTGTTCTACGAGTATTACCTATATTTCATTTAGGCAGTTGCACTAACAGTCGTTTAACATTCAAATAGATATTTCGCACGAATATTTTGGAGATACTCGGCTAAATGTGTGCAAATTTAAAGAAAATCGAAAAACATTATCGAATAAAACTATGTCAATTGCGATATTCCAACCTAGAAGTGTAACATAGCAAAAACGCCAGAAAGTTGATAACTTTACTTGGCAGCATCACCCACACTGAAATTTAATGTATTCCTTTAAATTAAAATATTTTACTTCTAAAACTGCAATGTCTGCTTTCTGCTTTATAATGAAAATTGAGTACTGCAGAAATAAAATAAAGTTTATTTCTCTCTAAAAAAGTTTCAATAATTTTGGAGAAACGTACTGTTCATTAATTGACTTCTGAACGTTAAATGGAATTTTTTAATGAATTTAATTTGAATATTTTAGATTATTTAGTTAGCCTGTAAAATCTTAGATTTTAGATATAATATATTGTAAGCTTTCTGAATATCTTATTACAATTAGCACTAGATTTAACCATATTTACTGTGTAGCGTCAGAGAGAATTTAAATGCTGCCAGAGTCCGCTAATCCAAATCATTATTAGAACGGAGATAGTTCATAGAAAAGTTTGTGGCTGTCTGTTTGTTGGGAAGATATGAGACCATTTCTGGTTCCAAGAGACTCGATATATTATTTGTGTTACGAAATAAGCCAATTTATCAGTTTCCAAATTTGAATTACTCTGCTGCATCGATCCGGCTGAAAATTTGGGTTCCTTTTTAAATAGTCCCAATGCTAAGCAGCTATTAGGCTAATAAGTTCAATAAAAAAAGCACAACTTAAAAAAAAACAATTTCTTGTTGTACAAGTTCGAGTTGTTCTCCGATTTTATTCTTATGGGATGTAAAGACCATTTCTCTTCAATGCTTTGTCGCATGCAACATTGTTGTTATCATTACCTATAAAAAAAATTTTTGTGAGTCACAAGCTTTTTGAACCTTCTCCATAAATAAAGCACTGTAATTTTCATTCCTAATACTTTTGCACTAATGGAAACGTTGGTGTTTCCCTGCTTAGTATTAATTAAGATAGTTTTGTTAGATCGCTCTTTGACCACCAAACTAAAAATGATCCCAAAAACAAAACAAAAAACATAATTGAAGAACTTTCTAGTGAACTATTTCTTTACATGGAGGCATTCTCTGAGCACTAACGTTACAACTTTTAAACATCACATTAACCATATTACCTAATGAGTAACATTCACATAGACAAGCTTAGTTAAAAAAGCTTGTTCAATTAGTAGCTAACTATTTTAGTGTAGCTAGGTATTTGTAGCAACTAAGATAGCTGGTGTAAGCTTTTTACACATATATTTTTTTTAATGGTGCTAACAAAAAAGAAAACGTTTTATTGGTGTAGATATTCAAAAAAATGTAAATAATAAATTCTAAAAAAATAATGACACACCGAACAAGGATACATGGCAGCCATTTGCAGTTAGCGGGTAAGTTCCGATTTTGTTACATTTTATCAAAAATTTTCTAATAAAAATCATCTTTTTTTATTCTGTAGCAAATGATTTTTGTAAAAGCTCTTTCTGTGTCTACACTGTTCTTTTTTAATATTTCAAGTTTCTACAAAACCAAAAAAAAAAACAAAAACAAAAATTACGCAATGTACGCAAAACACCAATACTTAATTAACACTTGTTGGCGCTATCCATTCTCAATTCCGCCCACCCTGTCCCACCTTTATCCACTCCCCGCCTTCCTGAAATACCAGGAAACCTAATATAAAAAAATACAGAAAAAAACAAAAACCAACGTTTCCATTTATCCCGAAAGCACTTTGCAAATGCATGAGCTTTTGAAAGTTGTTAATAATTACTAATAAAAAAAGCTAACTACTTGTTCCTTTAATTGAAAGCACGCTTTTTGCTAGCAGACATGAACACGAAGAAAGCTTTTTACTTGGACGAACTTAAAGCCAAAGCTAGAAAGCTTTTTTCCACAGAATGCAATGTAATGTAATTAAATTGTCTGTGTAAATAAACGTAAAAAAAAATGAGAAAAACAGTTATGGTAAATATGTGTGTGTAAACGAGAAAATCTTGACAGACCTTGTAGTTTCTTTGGTGTAACTTTTAGGAAATCTAAGAAAATGTGAAGACTTTTAGATGGACTTTAACGGATAATAAATTTCCATTATTTATTAAGTGTATCATCATTCTTACGTCCATTCACTACCCCAAACTATATACCCATTTTGTAATTATATATTTTTTCCCCTCTATCTCTCTCTCTATCTCGCCCTGTGTATAAGTTTTAAAGATCGCTCCCTGTTAATCGCTCTTCAAAAGCTCTTGTCATATAGTCATTCATATCTAAGCAATACTATCACCATCACCCCGACTTAAACTCTTGGTGTATCCGTCTCTCTCTCTCTCTCTCTATCTCACAATCGCTAAACTCATAATGTCGCTCATATTGAACTATTAGTGTACAAGTTTTAGTTAATTTGTTTCACTTTCATTTTTTTACATTTTCGATTTTCAATTATGTACTTTTGCGTTAGTACCAAGAACTATGATTTAAATTCTCTCTCTCAATCTATCTATATATATATATATATATCATATATATCTCTCTCTCTATTTGTAAAATTGGTGTTATTACTTTGTCTCTAAACTTATTTGATTTAACCCTTTCGTTTTGTCTTTACTACTTTTTTTGTTTTGTTTTTGAAACCAAACCCGTTTACTTGAATGTCATTTAACATTTGATACTTTTTCTTTGGGAACAAATCCAATTCGCTTCTCCAGACCCGTTGGTTTTTGGGGTAAAATCGTTGGTTCGCTATGTGTGATAGCTGGTGTGCTGACAATCGCCCTGCCCGTACCCGTCATTGTGAGTAATTTCAATTATTTCTACCATCGAGAAACGGATCAGGAGGAAATGCAAAGCCAAAACTTCAATCATGTCACAAGTTGTTCATATATGCCTGGTGCTTTAGGTAAAATACTGGATACTGAATACCTCAGTCGGTGTTATCTATCACTGACCTTGAGTGAAAGATATTTTGTTGTTTTTTATTTTACTTATGCGATTTATTTTTAGGTCAACATTATCGAAAATCCTCACTGTCTGAGTCGTCATCGGACATAATGGATTTGGACGATGGCATCGGTACACCGGGCCTGACTGATCATCCCGGTCGTCATTTAGCTCCATTTCTAAGGACTCAACAGTCATTCGAAAAGCAGCAACTTCAATTGCAGCTCCAACAGCAGCAGCAACAGCTACAGCAACCTCAACAGAATGGCATTCGAGGGTCTAGCAATTTAAACCAGAGGCACAATAGCGCCATGGCGGTCAGTATTGAAACCGATGTCTGACTACTGGGTAAGTATTGAGTTTAAGTATTAGTTTTTAATAAGACATATAGAATGATAGAAAATTTACTTATTGGATTACTTCGTAGTCATTAGCATGAAGGGGGTCAGCCTTAGATTGATATTTTAACTGGAGTTATACAGACGTTATGTTTTGACAATATTCTACATTAGATAGGATCTAAAAACTAATTGATGCGTTCATCCCCCGTTTTGTATGTTGGCCAAAGGCAATTTGAAGACATCAAAACTTTTTTTGATCCGTTCACCCTACGACCCCCCCAAATAGTATTTATTATGCTGTATCGTCATTTGGTGTGCGGTCGGAACGAGGTGTATATCGTTATTTATGGGCAACATTCCGCCTATTGGACATTATTGAATCCGACGTCAATTTTAGTTTTTGATTTTCTGTCAAAAACCTGCACACCACCAAAAAAAATCAAAAAACTAAAATTGACGCCGGAGTCAAAAATGTCCAATAAGTAAAATGTAGCCCTTGAATAACCATTTATAATGATATGCGCCCGTTCCGATAGGACATAGTAGGGTACAAGCATCAAAAACATGTTTGATTTCCCTCAATTTTCTCCGGACAAGCTACAAAACTGGAGGGTGAACCCAATATTTGTTCATATCTGTGATAGGCTGCAACAGTTTGAAGAATGGTGGTACCTAAGGTATTAATTACATAACAAAAAATGCAAATAACTAATAGCTTTCATGAATTTAGATTATTTCCAATACTCATCACAAAAAAAAACTGATTTCTCGTTTATTTTATATAAACGGTACTCCTTTAAATATATATTAACACATGCATCTCAAATGCACCCCAATAGACACTGTCCCTTCATTAATCGAATTTTTTAAAAAAAAAGTTTTCAAACAAAATCGGGAAATTTGATTGTCATTTGGGAATAACCAGAAGCTCTCTTTGGAGGTTCCCAAGCAGCTCACAACGTCCGAGACATCATATATTCCCCGGGCAATGTCACAGAACATCCGTTCAGTGGTAGCAAATGTGAGAAGGCGATGCATCTTAGGAAGTAGGTAACAGAAGTTACTGAAGCTCATCTCAGAGGCTCTCTTAGTGGCTTTGGCAGCCCCAAGAAACTAGGATCGGGCGCGGTGACCTAATAAGCCACTCTCCTTAAACAAAACAATCATTACACAGTGCAACACATAAATTGGTGCCACCTTCGTGCCCAGCTATTTTTGAAGTATATACCGAAACTAAAAAAATCCCCAAAGGATTTGGCCCCATTTCATCGAAACATCTTTTTATGGATACTCCAATATTTTCATCCCAATACGATTTTTTGAACATTTTTACGGAGTCCTTATTTCATAAACTGTTCGGAATTTTTTCTTTTCGTCTTCGGCAAAGTTGTAGAGCAAAAAAAGTCTCAAATAGACCGACCCGAAAAAATTGCATCTAGTGCACGAAAATTGTAAAAATATGGGGAAAAAGGCTATTTTTTCATGATATTTCCACCATAAAATTATGATTAAAATAAGTAATATTCCATATAAATCATACGCCACGGAGTACAACGAAATACATTTTATATGGAAAACATCAATTTTTTGGGGTCGGCCTATTTGACACTTTTTTTTGCTCTGGTTTAGATCTACAACTTTGCCGAAGACAAAAAGAACAATTTGCGAACGGTTAATGAAATATGGACTCCGTAAAAATTATAAAAAAATCGTGTTGGGGTGAAAATATTGGAGTATCCATAAAAAAATGTTTCGATGTAAAGGGGCTAAATGCTTTAGGGATTTTTTTAGTTTCGGAATACACTTCAAAAATAGCTGGGTACGAAGGTGGCACCAGACGATGATCTTAGAATTGTTGCACTGTGTCATGAAAACACGAGGAAAAGGAAAAACAAGAACCCCCCAAAGGTACGCACACGATTAAGTAGTGCCAAAAAAAACTCAAAATCAAACGCAAAGGAATCTAGACATCACAAAGCTGCATACCACTGAGAAACCACATGCCTACTCCAACCTACTCTCTTAACTACTCCAAACAAACCAACTAGTTCTGACGTTCCCGACATAAAGTGGCAGCATATTGCGAATTCTATGACCACCGCAGCAACGACCGTTATGAAAAACTACGCTCAGACAAGCCCTGGTACGATGATGAATGTCGCGAAATGTCTGAGGAAATGGATACTGCATAATAGGCGTGAGGTGACGGAGCGTTATAATGAAAAAGGGTGGAGATGAAAAGAGAGAGCCAGCATATCGAAAATTACAAGGATATATGTGAGGCCCGAAAGTTCTACAAAAGGGTTTAAAGCAAAGGTTTTGTAAGGGCAGACGCGTAAATCTGGTCACGGACACTCAGAGTTTGCAGCAAATATGGAGGGCAATCTCGACTTGTTGCCGAAGGCAGCATAAGTGATGAAATAACACCAATCATAGACGACGGAGTAGATTGTCCACCACCGAGATCTGCACGGCGATCGCAAAGCTTAAAAATAATAAAGCTGCGAGAGCCGATGGACTGCTTTTTAAAGCCGGCGGCGATGCATGCATGCTACCCATCGCATACAAGGTCCTGTCTAGTGTGTTATGTGAAAAATTAAAGGCCATTCTGGCGAACCTGATTGGACCATATCAGTATGGCTTTAGAACTGGTAAATCCACGACCGACCAGCTGTACAACGATATCGACGTAGTCTGGCGCGTTAAAACAAGTTGTACGAATGGATAAAAAATATTCCAGTTCGAAAGGTTTTCGTCAATAAACACTATAGGCGGCGCAGGAGGCGGCGGCCAAAACTTCGTTGGATGGACCAGGCGAAAGAGCTGTTATCTACACTTGGTGCGGCTAACTATCTACGGAGCGCAAAAAGCCGAAACGCTTGGAATTATTTTCTTAGTGCGGCTACTGATAGATGAATTTCTGTAGTAAAAACATCTCAAACAACTTTAAGTACCGCTGTGCGAATCTAATTACAGAAGCGTGTTAACTCATACAAATGCGAAGAGCACTTTCACAAACAAGTCGTATCATGCTCAACGTACCTCCTTTCTCCTTACTACCGGATGCATGATATCAACCCCCTCTAAGGCACTCTACACAAAACTTAAACTACTACCATCTGACATTTCTCAACTAGATATCCATGAAATCTATGAGACCAGCAACCGAAAGATGGAAGAATGAACAAACCTGCAGGAAAGCAAGGAAGACATGGCCTGAATGCAGCCCGCAACGTACACCGAACCTAATAAATTTGGGAAGATACCAGATCAGAAAAATTATTGCACTTCTAACAAGACAAAGGACCATAGAATTGTCAATTAGTTGTAAGATTCTGCTGTAAACGATTTATATTTTATAATTTTATATTTTTACGGCCGTATTCATAAAAAGTTATAAGAGGTTTATAAACCATTTTTAAGCAAATTTCAAGAAAACAGTATTCATAAATGATTCACATCTTCAATAAGTTAAAGTAGGGTTGTCCCTACTTTAAGCATGCTATAACTTGACGTTTCTACAATTTATTGTATATTTATGAATTTGAGATTTTTTTTTAGAGATTTATCATTTTTAATATGATAAAGAGCCGTTGCATGTATTCATTGTGTAGGAAATTGTCTTCATAATCATTCCGCACATAGAAAATTATCTAAATAGACACTTTTCATTCATGAATTCCATTTTGAAAAAAATTTCTCCAAAATTCTTCTAAAATATTTTGTACATAATAAAATAATATTCGTAATGTAAAAACAATCAAAACAAGGAAACAATGCAATCGGTATCCGAATATTATTTCAACATGAGGAAATACAAATGCAATCTTTTAATGTCACTTTTACTTTAACGTCTTTCTAAACGTCATGAGAATCGTAGTTAATGTAAAATTGAGCTACAATTATGTTCATATTTATTATAGGTGCAAATAAATGTTTGGTTACCGATAATAAAGCTTTTGTATCCGATTATAAAGCTTCTTTTTATACATCATTAATGACCAACATCTGTCGGCGTTGCCACCGGAGCACAAAAAGCTAAAGTACTGATAAAAAACGTTTATGAATACAATTTCTTATTAAACGTTATTTAGAGCTAAAGAATACTTTAGCTAGAGAACGCTTCATACCTACTTTAGAATTTTTTTATGAATAAGGCCGTGATATTTTTGTATATTTACATTTAAGGCTTGGGTGACTGACTGGTCATTCTCCTGCCCAAACGGCTAAAACTAGAACCTTGAAATTAAGAATGTAGGCTCCTTTTATGACATAGGCGCGCACAAAGAATGAATTTTTAGAAATTCGGACTGCAAGGGGTAAAATGGGTGTGCCACCGCCCCACACAACTCGAATTTTGAAATGATGTGTCTTTAAAACAATTATATGTACTAAGTTGAGATTTGGTACATATGTATATCGGTCGTATAAGAAAAAATACTTTGTTTGCGCACAGTGGGGAGTGCCACGCCCCTTTTTTAAAAATATTTATATTGACCAAATAAATGAACCGTTTGCAATTATATTTTCTTTGTGTGATACTGTCCATAGAGCCTTTATCAAAGGCTACATGAAAACTCAATTAGACAAAAGAGCGTGGCACCGCCCACACAAACCGAAATTTTAATCGATCATATATCATGAGCGATTAGAGGTATAATAATGAGATTTGCTACATATGTTACTGATACAAAGAGGAATACGTCTCACTGGAAAAAGGGCGGTGCCACGCCCCTTTTGAAAAAATCGCTTTATTATAATTGCAATGAAATTTATCAATGTATACTACTATCCGTAGGGCCTCTATCATAGGCTACATGAAAACATACTTAGACAAAGGGGCGTGGCACCGCCCTCACAAACCGAAATTTCAATCGTTTATATCTCAAGAGCAATTAGAGGTATAAAGATGAGTTTTGCTACATATGTTACTGATGCAAAGAGGAATACGTCTCACAGGTAAAGAGTCGGTGCCATGTCCCGTTGGAAAAATCGTTATCTGGGAGAAATAAATGGACCGATTGCAATGAAATTTTTACTGTGTAATACTATCCGTAGGGCCTCTATCATAGGCTATATATATGAAAACACACTTAAACAAAGGGGCGTGGCACCGCCATCACAAGCCAAAATTTCAATCGGTCATATTTCAAGAGCCATTAAAAGTATGAAGATGAGATTTGCCACATATGAAAAATGGTACTGGTACTATCACCCAGATCAAACAGCTAAAGCTATACTCGTATATGGGCATAGAAGTGGAGGAGAATGCCTTTCCATTTTAGTTGAGCGATATGAATGTATCTTTTGAAATTCGAACTTTTAGGGATAAAAAGGGGTTAAAGCGTTACAATCACCCAGACCAATGGGATAGAGCTACAATCACATAAATGTGTGTCCGTTCGTCGTATGAACAGTTTGCATTTTATCTGTATTGATAAATTCTTATTTTTATACTATTGTAGTTATTATTTTTAAATTTTTGTAGTTTTTAATTTTATATTTTTTTTTTAATGGACTGATTTTGTATAACTAAGAAACACTGCATCGAGAAATACTTCAACTAAGTTACGTGTCGGTCACTATCTGTGTGCATCTTTTGTTTATTAAAAAGATACAAAGACAAAAGATACGATAGCATAGATTTTCTCACATGCATATGGCGATCAACAATGGATATATATACAAATATACGATTCAAGCTGTATTTAAAGAATATTACTATGGAAAGAATATTACTAGGTATTCTACAATGAATGTCAAATGTATTAAAATAAGATTAATGTCCGCCCTAATATAGAATAGAGAACATTTTACATTATTTATCCGTAAATATTGTTAATGACTATCGATGAATCCAAATATTAAGTGTAATTAAGCATAACATTTAGCATACACATTTTATAAATCTTTAACAACTTTTTTTTTAATAATTACATTAATAATTTTCTTTTGTATTTCTTTGCATCTCTCTCTCTCCCCCTATCTATTTCTTTCTCTCCCTCTCAATCTTTTGCAGTAAAAAACGTGGAGCATAGTATTAATTGGCGTCGTGAAATGTTACGCTGGATGCCAGAAACGACATCAAAAGCGGTCTAAGAGATCACTTTGTTAGTGTTTTTTTTGTTTTATAATTATTATTATGTTTTCTATTAGACAAAATCAATTATAAGAAACAAAAAGAAAAAGCGGAAAGAAGCGTAGAAAAAACATACACACACAAAAGAAGAACAACAAGATAAAGAGAAACAATAAAATTATATTTAATTTGTATTTTAATTTAATTTTCTTTTCTAGAAGAGAACTCAATAATAAATTTGAAAACATTTAGTAAAATATCATTGTTAGTAAAATGAACAAAAAAGAAACCAGACAGAAAGAAAACCTATAAAGAAAACTAGACGAAAAAAAGCAACAAAAGAAACTTTTTTAAAATAACAAAACAAAACAAGAAAATGAAAAGCTAAATTATTACAATAAATACCAAAAGAAGAAGAACAACAACAAATTAGCTTAAATTTATTAACAAAGAGAATACCAACAAAAAACTAAAATAGAACAAATTGGTTTATAATTAAACAGTAAATATAAATAAATGAATAGTAAAAAAACAATAACGTGAAATGTTAGATATATATATATATAAATATATAAATATTAATTTAATATTAATTATTTAATTAATTGACAACCAAAACCAAAAAAAAACCAAGTCAAATACAAACAAACAACCACAACAATTTATGTTCAAATATAATTTCCCAACTAACAAACAAACAAATACAAAACACAAATGAATTTTCACCATCTGTTTGTTGGACCAAAAGCTCAATAACAAAGTTTTTTGGCATTTTAAAATAAATAAAAAAAATAAGAAAGGTTTTGAGATTTAATTTTTTTCATCTATACTTTAAAAAAATTTCTAATTAAGTTGAGATTGTTAACTATTACACCATTTTATGGAAACTTTCATCTTCAAGAAAGTTTCGAGACTATAGATTTTGTCAGCTAGACCTGAATATTTGCTCAAGTGTTCAAAGTTTTTATACATTATAAAATTTCAATCTCCGATTTGTGATGTGAGTTGGCTTAGAAGACATGGAGATTATGGTGGCTTAATTTGAACAAACTTTTTCTGTAATTTTTTTTGAAATTGCTATGCTATGTGTTAGATGGATTTTGAATGCTTTAACCTAAATCATTTTCAGTTTTAATAAGGGAAATTGTTAAAGTTTATGATATTTGCATTAGTTGGTCTCAAAAGCTCTACCATCGATTTCTATATTACAAAGCTTTGATACGATTTAGTCTCAAATCGAAAGAGTGGATAAGGAAACGTAATCTGAGCTCTTTAATCGCATAACTTTACAAATCTTTAAGTTGGCTGTAAGAGCTTTAAGCCTTTCAAATGCTTTTGTAATTGAATAAAAGTTTTTTTTTGACACAATATCTGATCAATTTTTTTATAAAATGACTGAACAAACGTGTCCTGAACAAAAACACACAGTTCTGGTCTTATTAAAAAAGCCTTTGGATTTATTGCTTTCACATACAAAGCTTTGAGTTGTTCACATTTTTTCTATTGATTTAATGAATTAAAGGGAATTTATTCAAGTTTAAAATTATTATTATCCAAATATTTATAATTTTTAGGTTACTTTATCCAATCTGTTTTTGGACATTCTTTACAAAGTATAAGATTGATGGTAATTTGAAAGATTGAAAGCTTTTTCTTATGAAATGGATTAAAATTATGTCGTTCAAAATCACATCCATTTCCTGTTCACCTTAATTTCATTGAGTTAATTTTTTCTCATTATTTTTGTACAAAGCTTTAAGTTTCCCTCAATCGTTATAAGCTTTCTTAATTGAATTGATGACAATAGAAATGATTCAAAACTCAAACAAATTAAATACCTTTTTGGCCTTTCTTTAGTAAGCATAAGACTCACTTTGAAAGGTTAAAGCTTCATAAAGATTTTTATATTGAAAAACTTTAAAAAGAATCATTCCAAAATGAAATTTTCCCATATAAAACATCTTAGTTAATAAATTTCCTGTACACTTTAATCGAATTCAGATACACAGCTTTAAGTTGGTATTGAAAGCTTAAGGTTATTTAATCGTTTCCTACAGAATTAATTACCCAAATAGGAATTTAAGTTCAACGTTTTTCTTCGACATACTATAAACGTTAACATCGCCGAGACAATTTGGTTGCAAATGTTAAAGAGAAACCCCTTATCCAAGATAAGCTAAACTTTCGTCGGAAGAGCTCAAAATACAAAAAAGTAAAACTTTCTTATCAACACCTAAAGCTTTCGAGATTTATTAGAAATCTATCTTAAGCATGTTTTTGAAGTACAAATAATTGCACCAGTTTGCTTCAGATATAAAAAAGCCACAAAATTCGGAAAACGTTACGTTATCTAGGATTCAAATTTGCTAGAAACACATTTCCTACAATTTAAAACTTGATATTTTATAAAAAAAATTCTTTTTATTATAAAGAGTGCAATTTCATGTCTATTAAATTTTAATAGTATAATTAGCATTGGCATTGTGTAATCACACCTTTTGACCTGAAAACTTTTATTGTACAGTTAAATAGGATTTCTTCACAATACTAGCCCCTTGCAAGAGCTACAAAGAGAATTATTTTATATTAAAACGCAACTCTGTGATTCAAATTTTTATTTGATATAAAAAAGACAAAAGTTTTCAGGTTTTCTAATTTCCTAAATTAACAACAAAATCTAGCAAATGGTGTAAATTCATTTGATGTACCAAAAAATAAACATTAAAAACATAAACAAAACCAAAAATGCTAATTAAATAAAACAAAACTGCCGTTAATTTAAATAACAAAAAAAAAAAACAAAACACAAAAATAATTAATGAAAAAAAAACTCTATTATTAATTTTGTAAATACTAGACAAACAAACATGAAAATGAACAATTAATAATTTAATGCAATAAATTCAATATGAAATCTTCCATTCAAACCAAAAAAAAAAAACATAAAATAATAATAAAAAAAACTCTTAATAAAACAAACTAATTCTCAATTTATGATTACAATAAATGAACAAAGTAAACTTTTCAAGCAACACAAATCCTACAAATATTGATTTTAATATTAAGCTCTCTCTCTCTCTCATATTTATTTAGGTTTGATGATATTCTTTTTCTAAATTTGTTTTATTATTAACAACAACAACAAAACTAAAAGTACACAACAAACTCCAAAATATTATATGAAAGTAAAAGAAAGCTAAACAAATACTTCAACTTTTGTCTACCATTTTGTGAATGAAAAAAGGAAACACATACACATAAGATAATTTTTTTTACTTTATTTAATGTTAATTGGAACTTGATTTTTTTTTTAGCAAAAGGAAAAAATATATAATACAACAATAATTTATAAAAAAAAAAACAAAAGAAACACATTCAATATGCCAGCAATCCAATGAATAAAACCACAAAACTATCAAATACTTCAACTATTGTCTAGCATCATTCAAACTTTTAAAAGTTAAGTTGCCTACGTTAATTTGATTTATGTTTTTTTTTTGTGTACTGAATTTAATTCATTTTTATTTTAGTCAATTTTTTAATTATGTAGTATACATTTTTTTAAATTTTGGTTTCATATAAGGAAATATTGTACATGATCAAAAGCTTGTAAATACTGGAGTAATATAGCCAATATATTGTTTATGTTTAAGCATTAAAAATAATTAACGATTTAGTTGTGTTAAGTTCTTTGTATATTTCATTTGTATATATGTAGAATTTTCGGGAAATTTGTTAGACAAATTTTTTTAGTAACATTTACGGAATTTATTTGTATATTTTGTATATTATTAGAAATTACTTTAATTGTGGCTACGTTTATCAGGGATACTAAATCAAGTTGTGGTATAAATTTTTTTCTATATTTCATTTGTATTTGAAAACTAAAAAAACACCTCTACCTGAAATCTTCATGGTTTTCAGCGGAAGCTAGGAATTGATTTTAGACACATAGTTTCTTGGTGACATTTTCTAAGAATCCATCGTAGATTCAGATTCTTGGGGACGCTTTTTACACCCGCACCTAGGGAGTCACCACATAACCCAAGTGGCCCTTATTTTGACCCCCCGTGACCTCATGGGTCCCGGCTTCAATTTTGACCTACCATTTCGATGTTTGGAGACCAAGACAAAGATAATGGTATATTTTTGATGTTGTTTGGGCTCCCTATATTCTGGACTTCCGCCAATGGCAAAAATTCAAGAATTTTCAAAAATGTTATTTCTGTTTGCCAACTTTCAGAGACCATAACTTTTTAACCAATCCATAGATTTGCTTTTGCAAATACCAAATTTTGTTTGTAGCTTTACGCAGAAGGTTTCATTTAAAAACATAAAAACTTTTACCACCTGAAATCTTCATGCTTCTCAGAGCGAGCTATGAATTGATTTTAGATATATAGTTTTTTGGAGAAATTTTTCTTAGAATTCATCATTGATTCCGATTTTGGTATACGATTATCATGTTTCTTTTGACCCGAACAAATTAACCCGCCCTAGTGTACATTAAGGTGGGTCGCATACAAATAAAAAAAGTTTTGCCGGTCACCCCCCAGAATAAAAGATAATTTAAAAACGAATTAAAAAAAAAATTTATTTTTTTTTGCCACGCCCCTTGACCCCGCGCATTGGGTTTTTTGTTTCCTGTGTCTCCATTTATAGTCCGATCGTAATGTGTGCCATATACATTTTCTTCTCTGCTCACTTTTGACTCCGACGTCAAGTTCTAGAAGTTTCTACCGGAATCTCGGTTTTTACCCCCCTAAGTCAAATTTTTTTTGCAACGATAAAAAAGTTTTTTTAAATTCGATGATATTTTCTCTTTTGCCGTATATATTTTTATTCATAAACAAAAAAGTTACAGAGATTTATGTAGGTACACTAAATTCGGTCATCTTTTCTGACTCAGGAAATAATATGTACTACTATTGGCCTTTCCCTTCTGTTACCTCCTATACATAATAACCTATTTTTGGAAAATTAAAAATTACCCCAACCATTAGAAAATAAAATTATGTGAAAATAACCTAATTCACTAAATGGTGAATAAATTATAAAAGAATCAATCTATTTTTATGATCGATATCTCATTTTGTTGCTATTATATATGGCTTTGCGATAAAGCAATAAATCTGAACAATTGTTGCCATTTTCGAATTTTCATGATTTTTTTTAAAACAAACAAATTTTCTATTTTCACATAAACTTCTCCTATAAATTTTTCCTATAACGCAAGACTACTGAACCAATTGCATCGCAATATATAAACGGATGAAAGGTTATGCGAATTTCAATTGTTATAAGTTTATTTTAATAATATCATGGTAACCCTCTTTGAGTTATCATAAGTTATGAGGAGAAACATCTAAAAAAATTCATAATTTCACTTAAAATTTAAAAAATAAAAAAAAATTTTAAATTTTACATATCGATAATATTTGTACTACTTATGCGATTACATTTATATGTGTGAAATATAACCTCGTTTTAATGTCCGTCGTTGTCATCGTTTTAATATCCTTCGACGGGGCCACTGATGACTTTGCTTCATAGATTTGGCTGTATTCAAGCGATAGTCTAGGTTATGTTGACTTTAAGGAAAAATGCAGAATAGTTATACAGACGCCGCCTAAACAATATGACCGCCACAGGTTACCGAAATCGACCCGTACTAATTGAAAAAATCTTTATTTGTCGGAATAATCTTCTCTCGGCGTATTCCAGAATGAATTGAATTACACAAAACTTGAAGCAGTAGAACAAGACTAGTGGACTTCTACTATGGTATAGACTATTTTGTATATATCGTTATAGATCTAGCTTAGCTTATAATAGCATCGATTTACTGATATTTTCCATTAATTCTGACTATTTCCTTAGTCACTTTGTTTTTGAATTTTGCCCTTATGCTTGATCAGGTTGCAGTAACATCATGCGGATTTTAGTAAGTGATATGTGTATCATTAGTTTTTGCAACAACTTGCGTATCCCTGAAAACCATAGGTGTACTATATTAATATGACTAATGTTACATGAAACAAATTAGAAAACATTAAATTCTTTTTTAGTTTTTAAACTAATTTTTTTGCTTATAGACGTTAAATGCTTCTGTTTTAATAATTGTTATTCTATGTATATAATTGACATTTACCAAATTTAGGTTAAGCGAAGCTAGATTTTATCATGAACTTATTAAGATTATAAGTTAGCAAATAATTTTTAAATAAAATAATATATTTAGTTCCTTAAAAAAATTTAAAAATACTACTCTTAATTTATTTTCTGTAAATATAATTGAAAAATATATATATTTAATTACTTTTTTTATTTAGTTGTACATAACAAAATATATTTATTATTTATTAAATGTTATAAAAATTAATTTGCCAATAATTTTAAAAGGATATGTTATATTTAGTTTACATTTTTGTTTTCATAAAATATAAACAAATACTGTTACTTGCCACTTAATAATTTCATTTAGTTCAAATTTAAAATTATATTAAATATATTTTTTTAAAAGCTTTATGTATCTATAGGTACTAAATTATTTTTATTGTTAGTTTAATTTTGTAATTATTTACTATTAACTTATGTTATTAATAATTTATTTATTAATTAAAATAAATTAATACGTTAATTTAATTTTTTTTCTAATAAAAGCAATTTGGTATTAATATACCACAGACTTATAAATTTATTATTATGTTTTGAGACAAATTGTCGTGGCTTGAAGACGTAAATAAAAAACCACGACGTTTTTTGTGTTTTTTTTAACATAAAAACTGTTAAAAGAAAATTTAAAAAAAACTGCTGTTCAAGTCCCATATTTCTAATGTTATCCAGTTTGGCTGAACAAAAGTACAAGATTTACCCTTCTTCTGGTGGTTTTATCTATAAAATCTAATTGCAAAAATTATTTTTTTTTTAATTTTTCGAAAAATTTTTTTCTTTAAAAAATAATTATTTACTCATAATTTTTATTCATACTTCCTTCCATCGCTATTCTTTGCCAATAACATGTTCACCCATAAGTATAATAAAAATGAATAATAGCATAAAGCTAATACAATACAAACTACTGGAATACAACAATATTGTCTATCTCTCAAGCTGTCTCTATCTATCTATCTTTCGGACCATAACTTTTTTTTGATAATTATCCTAAAAGAAAAAAATACGAAAAAAAACCTACAAAAAATATATAAACGGGAAAAACACAAATTATTCTGAAAACCAAAATGCAAAAATAAATAATCAAATATTCTAAAAATAAAATGACTGAACCACTTACTCGAAAATATATGAAAAAATAAATAAACAACAAAAATAAAACTCTCAGAACTCACTCAGCCACTTAAAATGTCATTTAGATGATGACACCACTCACTCACTAACACTAATTACTAAAGTCACAATGATTACAGTTTATTTTCAAAAACAAAAAAAAATTTAATTAATATTTTATAGTTTCTACGTTTTTTTTTTCTATTCTAAGCTTTTTATCTATCAGCATTCAGTAAATGTACATATGTAATATAAATGAAAATAAAACAAAAAACAACAACAATAATAATCATTAATATAGATAATCAATCATGTATAAAAATTTAACTGAAAAAAATAATAATAAAAAAACATAATTTAAATATAAAAACAATATAAAAATTACTAACAACATAGCATAATACAACTAAAATTAAACATAAACATAAAAATAAAACAACAAACATGAAATGTTTTCTAAAAAAAAGCTTTGAATACCGTCCACGCGATTGCATGACAAAAAATAAGAGAAAAAAAACAAACAAATAAATTGATTTATGTAACCAACAACAACAACAACAGCAACAACAAGACACATCCAATAAATACAAAAATTGAACAATTGAAAATGTGTGTATTATATTAAATTGTATTGTATTGTATTAATTACTTACATTAACTGATATTTTTATGGCCTTATTTTGTATATTTGTTTTTGTATATTATATAAGTATTTGTATATGGGTGTCTGTATATGTAAACACGATTTTTGCATTATATATCATTATGGCATATTTAGTTTAAAAAAAGTGCCCATAAACAAAAACCTAAAAAAAAATAGTTATCACAAAAATTATTTATTAGCAAAAGTTGAAGTTTTTTTTTCTAGAATGTAATACTAGTGAAATTAGTTAAAATAATAGTAATTTTCCTCTTAATAACCCCCCCCCCCACGTCTTAGTCCCACCCCTACAGCAAAGGGTACTTATGCAAAGGGTTTTTAATTTTTGAGTACCTTAAAGTATGCTTTGATAACATAAAAAGTAATGTATTCAAGACACTTTAAAAGTTGGCAAATTCCATTTGAATTTTTCTTCTGTAAACTAAATGCTTTAAAGTGAATTATAAGGATTCGTTAAGCCTATATGTTACCTGGTTGCGTGACTATACCATTTCCAAATGAAATTCAAAGAAAATCAATTGAAATTCAAAATTTATGAATTCATATTCAAATTTTCCATTTGAAATTCGAAAAATATCAATTGAAATTCAAATCTCGTCAATTGAAATTCAAAACACATTAAATGATATTCAAAATTTATTAATTGAAATTCAAAACTCGTCATTTTAAATTCAAAATTCGTTAATTTAAATTAAAAACTTGTCAATTGAAATTCAAAACTCAGCAATTGAAAGAGTTTTAAAGATTTTTGGATTTCAATTGACGAATTTAGAATTTCAAATGACGAATTTTGAATTTCATTTGATGAGTTTTGAATATCAATTGATGTTTTTTGAATTTAACTTGACGAGTTTTTATTTTCAATTGATATTTTTCGAATTTCAAAAGGAAAATTTAAATTTGAATTCATGTTTTTTTAATTTCATATGGAATTTTTTAATATCAATTGACAAGTTTGGAATTTTAAATGGAATGATTGATAATCATTTAAAATTTTTGAATTTCAATTGAATTTCTATTGGAAGTGGTGTAGTTGCTTTCAGGGTTTGGTAGATTCCGTCTTTAGTACTTCTATTGGCTGTTTGGAGTGTCATTCCAATCCATCGAGTCGATGGTCTTACAAAAGTCGTTGATTCTGCCGATGTGCAAAGATGCTAGTTCCTCCTCTATATCACTTAAGAAAAGGGTTTCCCAGGGTTTCCAGTCTCTCTTTGCTTACGGCTGGACATTCATATATAATATGGTCGGTAGTTGTTACTTTGCTGCTATTCCCGCAGTAGATCACTCTCTTTTTGTTGTGAATTCCATTTTGTTCGCATGTCTACCTATGGATCCGTATCCCGTTAGGTAGGTAGTAATTCTTGTAATCTGAACTCATTCCAGATTTGTTAGATTGAACGTACATTTCGGATTGTATTTAGGTCATGTCTTCCAGGCCTTCGCACAGGTTTTTTCATTCTTACCTCTTTCGTTTGCTGTACTCAACGTTAGATTTCCCATAGTGTTTTTTCATGTCGACATAGGGCGCAGCGCTTTGTGTTCCATGTCGCTTAATGGTAAGTATTTCTTGGGAAATGACGCAGAAGTCTGTAATCCTTGGTCTTATACTCAGGCTTGGATCCGCGGAGTAGTTACCATAGCCAATCTTATCATAAGGTTTGAACCCATTATTGAAGATGTTTAGTGGTCCATACAAAGCGTTTCGTACTCTGTCCACTTCTTTCTGAAGGGAGTTCTGGTTTTATAGAGCATGTTTGATTTCCGTGCACTACATTGGTTTAGATCCTTTAGTGATCCTTTAGAAAGAGGGATCTCAGTTTTCTATCACGTTTATGGTATGAACGCATCAGAGTATTTGCAGGTGGTAGTAGATTAAGCATTGTGTAGAGTGGGTGGTTCGTCGAAATTTGCTCTTGCATATACCACCCGAATATGGAGCCATATTGTAGTATTGGATTTGGCGATAATACTTCTTCTTCGGGTACCTTTTTTACCCTTCTGGTTAGGGTTGTGATTTCCAAGCTTTTTAGTGAAAGTCCTCTTTAATAGCATGTTGCGAATCAGTTTGCCAATGTGTGAGCAGGTTTGTAGGCTGTCAAGCTCTGCCGTTATGTAGAGGTGTTCGATATTGTTAAAGGCTCCCTATATGACCACCTTAAGCGTTCTCCATCTTATTGGCAGGTAGAACCATTTCACACAGCCGTTAAAGATAGCCCTTAGCCAATAGTATTTTTAAGGCCTGTTGAAGTTCGGCGGGTATTAAATCACCCTGACCGGGGGATTTCTACAGATCAAAGCTGTTGATGGCCTCTTCGATCGCGCCTTTTTCAATGGCTTTGTATTTAATCGCATAAATTGGTAATTGTTACAGTTGCTGAGTTGGACTCTCCACTTTTATTTCGTGGGCAAGATTTCCTAGTACATGCGGCCAAAAATCAGTTGAATTGAGTAGAAGTTTTGCAATAAACTCCTTATATACCTCCTACTTTATAAGTCTTTTGTATTGGCTTCGTTATTTGAGAAAATATTTCAAAGAAAATGTCCTAGTGGTCGGACAAAGAGTGAACATCTTCGACTCGCCAGTTCGATATCAAGCTGTTGTTGGCATTGGAAATACTTGAGTCTATGACCTGTTCAGTTGTCGAGTTTATTAAGGTGGTTGTATCTCCCAGATTATGCACGACTAAGTTCCTACTCAGAATATAATAAAATATGGACTTACTCCCGGCGAAAGGAAGGACCTTGTAGAATACCTTCAAAAGCAGTCAGTAGGCCTTCCCTCCGCATTCCCTCTTCCTTTCCAAGAGGGCCTTCCATTGCATATACATGCAAAAAGAAGGACTTAAAAATTAAAACAAAAAAATTGTCCAAATTGTTTAGTTTATTTTTAAATATTTCTCACTTCTATATAATTCTCTCTATACTTACACCCAGTGGCGGGAATCATGAAAGGGAAGGCCTTCATTCATGAGTTTGAAGGGTTTCATCCGGTATGCCTTTCTTGACCATTTTTCTTCCTTTCTTTTTTTACATTCCGTGAGATTGGGAGGAAAGGCCTTCCGCTTTCTATAAGAAGGCCTTATGGAAGCGTTCTATGAGAAGGCCTTATGGAAGGTCTGCATACACATGAAAAAAGGAGGACTTTCAAATAAAACAAATATTATACGGTGCACCCTCAAATTATTTAGTTTTATTGGGAGCGCATCGGTTATTTTTTAAATATTACTTACTTACTCTTATTTTTTCCAACGACAGTAAACATTGCTGGAGTTTGAACCCACTATGCATTCTGTTTAAAGGCCTCTGGCAGGCCTTCAAAAAAGTTTAAAGCAAACGTATTAACATTTCTTTACATTTAGAAGGCATGCAACACCCTGTTATTTGGAAGCGAGAGTGGATGTTTTTGAAATCCCTCTGCATTCTATTTAAATGCCTTTCGCAGGTCTGTCCATATAATGTCTAAATCTGATGCAAAATCTTGAGTTCTGCATTTCTTATTCGAAAAGTTATTCCCAAATAAGCACTACTGCATGCATTATATGTAGAAGGCCTCTCAAATTCCGCCGCTGGGCACTACCTAGTGATTTTAAAACAAACACATGAACACCTTCCACGAATATTAACAATTCTTTCTATTTGGAAGACATGCAATACCCCTGTTCTTTGGAAGCGAGAGGATATGTGTATGAAATCCCTATGCTTTCTTTTTAAAGGCCTCTGGCAGGCTTTCCTAAAATTTGAAAGAAAACGTATTAACATTTCTTTACATTTACAAGGCATGCAATACCCCTGTTATTTGGAAGCGAGAAGGGATATGTATGAATTCCCTCTGCATTCTTTTTAAATGCCTCTGGCAGGTCAGTCCATGTAATGCCTGAATCTGATGAAAAAATCATTCTTAAAGTAAGGTTGGCAGAACACCTTATTTTAAGAACTATTCCAAAATAAAGAACTATTCAAATTCCTCCGCTGGGCACTTTTTTCCAACGACAGTGAACCTGGCTGCAGTTTAAACTTACTACCTCGCGATTGCTACATAGTAAGCCATGTTACCATCTAGCCTATGAAGATCCATTCGAATTGCGTGACTGTTTTACGCAAAAACATACGAACAACTTCCTCGTTGCCTTTTCTTTTCATGCCTTACCTCATTCATGCAATAAAAAGGTAGACCGAACACGAATTTGTGGGCTAACAAATCATCGAAAACCTTTACTCTCCCTTCTCAAAGAAGGCCTGCAGCAGTGGTCTCTAAACAATGAAATGAACATGTGCTCGGAATATTTTAGAAAGAAAGGAGAAAGCCTGTTTTCAGGCATGTGAAAACAAGGACTTGAAGACATGACGTCTGAATGTATATAAAGGCTTTGTTGCATGCCAGATTGTAGATGTTCTTGCAAATTTCGCCGCTAAGAGTGACTTAGCAGCACTACAAGTATGTCACTTCGAGCTCCAGGAGCACGTACTCCTTATCCAGGTACCTTGGATTAACCAAAATAGGTTCTGTGGTCTGAACCATAAGAACCATGGGAGTTACAAATCCAATCATGTTATTGTAAATGCCAAAATACCAGCGTGAATCCTAGTATGGAAACAGCTTGACACATTCCTCTTAAACATATGTACCACGTTAAGACAATTGTTATTTATGTTTGACAACTATTACACTGTAAGTAGGTGAAAATGACACACCAAAACGCAGAGACACGTCAACCTAATTTTGGATCGTAGAGTCCCGTGGTGTACCACGTTTTGAAAAGTTAGCTCAAAATCATGAGAAATTTCGATTTTAAAATTTGTAGTAGATTTAGGGCGATTTTTGATTTTATTTCAATAAACAAAACTTTAAATCTATTATTTCTATGTCTATTATTTCATAGGTTACATTTTTTTGAAAAAAGATATATAAATTCATTTAACAAGAGCGTTTGCAGTTTTTTCCCTCAAAAAAAATTAAAAATCACCTTAAACCTACTACAAATTTAAAATCGAATTTTGAGCTAACTTTTTAAAACGTAGTCTACCACTGGATTCTATGTTCCAAAAATTAGATGGGGAGTCTCGGTGTTTTTGTGTATCATTTCAAAAGTTCAAATTTTAATTACAGTGTTATTAATTAATATGAAATAATATTATTTATTATAATTAATCAATAAATTACTAATAATTATAATTGTTAATCATTAATAAATATTATTGTCACAAACAATTTAAAAAAATTTTAAATTTTCTATTACCCTTCAATTACGTTTACATTTTAAAACTTTCGATAAGTAGTGCATACTTTAAGGATCATTTCATATATGACTTTTATACAACAAAAAATCGTTAAATTGATTCAAACATACAACCAGAATCATGCTGTATAAGATATTAATCTACTTTTTACCACTTCCCTTTCCCTTATTTCAACTCCCCTCTCCCCTAATAGATTTATTATCATTTACCACTACAATAAACACTATTTCAAAATTAATAGAAACAGAAAAAATAGAGAAAATAATTTCCCAAAAATATAACAACAAAATAAATATTAATATACCAAATAGTAATATAAACATAAAGCTGCCATTTGAAATACAATTATTATTATAATTTTCTTCTTTTTTTTAATGACTAACAAACAATTGCTCTGCTGAGAATTTTTCACAATTTATAAACTTGTAAATAAATGCCACAATAAGAAATTGTTTAGAATCTCTAAACGTTAATAGCGAGCAACAACCAACACACAAATAATGGTCAGTATTTCTATATGATTCTAAGATAACTAAACGAAAGGATACATATTCTGATTTTCCGTTTTTTGAAAACGAAAATTTTGTTATAAATTTGTTCCCTCACTGAGAAGAAGAAGAAAAAATGTGTCATAGCTTTACTTCCAAAAAAAATAAACTATAGTAAAAAGAAGATAAACAAAATAAACGTGAAACTCTTAAAAAAAATCATTAGAAAATTTTTTTATTACAAAAAAAAAACAACATATCGATATTGAAGAAAGTTTAATTTAATTAATTCATTTAAATTTAAAATGAGTATAAAAAAAAAGAAAATTCTAGACAATTTTTTTTGTAATTAAAACTGCTTATTTCAAAGGGAAATTATTAATGAAAAGAAAACAGAAACTCCTAAATAATAAATTATTATTATATAATTATTAGTAATAAAAAAAAACAAAACAACTAACAGAAAAATCTTAAAAAAACAACTACATTAATAAAACAAGTATAGTAAATATTAAAAGAATACAACAAACAAAACAAAAACAAAAACTTGCCAAAAAATTACTATAATAAAAGAAATACAAAAAAAAAACATGGAATCCCTCAACAAATGTTCATTAATGACCCCCTAAGTAAATTTAACAACAAAATATACATATATTATGACTTAAATTTAAATATTAAATAATAATAATAACAGAGCTTTGCCACAATTAATAATATTTATGAAATAATAACAAATTTTGCATTTTTATTTTGTTTTTTGTTTTTTTTTTCTTATTCAGAAAATTTTAAGTTAATTTCAAATGAAGACTGGTATTAAATGTTGTACATATTTATATGTACAATTCATAAGATTCGGTTAAGTTTTTGCTAAATGAACGTCAATTGTTTATGTAGAAATTAAATATTCGCAAAAAAAAGATAAATACAGATTATAAATAACCTGGGCTCGATCAGAAGGAAGCTAGGTCGTGGTCAAGGAGTAACATAGTTACTCCCGAACTATAATGTTTTCCTAAATGTATACAAATGTAACTAAAATACATTACATTGTTCTGGGAATTAAATTTTTGAATAGTTATATAAAAAGTAAAAAAAAATATTTTTTTCTATTCCAAAAAAAGGTTAACAAATAAGTTATAAGGCAGCATCGCTAAGTAATGTGAAGTTGTTAAAGATGTGCTCAATTAATAATTCCTTATGATATGAATTAAATTGAAACCGACGCGAAAAAATTGGACTCACACCCGTAATCAAAAACCAGTGGTAGGTATAAACGAACGCATACACACATACTTACCCATCAATTGTCGCATGACAAAAAAACTAGTCCAAATTTCGCTGTTCCGTAGTTTCCCATATAGTTTATGGAACACTTGTCTCATATTTAACGTTTTATAAAAGTTTAGTGTACACCCTATTACTGACCGTACAAAACTATTCTTATACAATTACCGACAACTTTGCTTTCTGTGCATTAGGGTGGCAGCGAAAATACAACTTTGGATTTTCCGTAATGCCCGAGCGGAATATTGCGTCAGTTATTGTAAAACAGCTATGGTCAAAATTTGAGCAAAATCGGACAACTTTATGCCGTGCCCCCAAAAAGGTCATAGGTCAAATCTATGCATTTCTTGGGGACAACAAATTGACGCATGACAAAGACAGCTAGTCGAAATTTCGCTGTTTCGTAGTTTCCCATATTGTTTATGGAAGACTTGTTTTATATTATCCGTCTTACAAAAGTTTAGTGTACATCCTATTACTGACCATACAAAACTAATCTTATACAATTGCCGACAAGTTTGCTTTATATGCATTAGGGTGGCAACGAAAACTCAACTTTTGATTTTAAGTAATGCCAAGAGCAATATTGTGTCAGTTGTTATAAAACGGCTATGGTCAAAATTTGAGCAAAATCGGACAACTTAAAGCCGTGCCCCAAAGAGGTCAAAGGTCAAATCTATATATATATATATATGAAAATGTGTTTGTGTTTGTTTATTTGCATTTTTCATTTCTTTGTAGACCCGAAAACGGCTTGACCGAACTTTTTCAAATTTTCACAGAATATAGTTGTGTGGTCGGTAGTGAAAAAAGGGTACTTGCATTTTTGATATATCAAGTGGGCGTGGTCGCGCCAGTAGGACCCTATTTATGAAGACGCAATATCTAGGGACTGTTTCCCCAATCCCCTTTGAAAATTTGTGTGGAGGAATTTAGCAACAAAGTTCGTGATCCAGAAAAACTGTGCGGGATCGGATCAGTGGGCGTGGTATAAAACTTGAATCTTTAAAAGTGTGTATCTCATAAATTATAAGAGGTATAATGCTGATATTTGGTATGTGTGTTGGTACAGTTTGTATTGTAGTCAGGGTGGAAGTGGGGTGTGCCACGCCCCATTTAAAAGAAATCGTTATACCAGCCACAATAAAAGAAATTTCGCAGAATAGTATAGATATAACCAGGTTATTTGGAACCAAGTTGGCAAAAAGGGCAGAGGCAATGCCCCAACGTGTCAATATTTGACTATCATAAATTTTTGCGAGAAAAAAATACAATTCCTTAATCGAAAATTAGTAAAATAAAAAATTAGGGAAATTGTTGTTCGATCTTACTCAAATATCCGTCATGTATTTTTTACATCAAGTGGCACAATGTTCAGGTCGGTCATTTTTGAATTTCCGCAAAAAATCATCCATACATTTCGATGCCGCCCTAATGTGCATATTAAAATTTTATTATAATATATTCAGACAAATCCTAAATTTAAGATAATTTCTTTGTGTTGCCAAACAAGTTTCAGAGCACACTAAGACTATTTTACAGTTTAGGTATAAGAACAATTTCGTCTCAACTACAAGTAAGGGATTTAGCAAACTGGTCGAATTTCAATGTCAATGTTTGCTGTACTTTTTATTGTAGAAAGAATTTGGAAATATACGATGATGTAAAATAATTTCCTTCGTTGCATCATCTGACAGAATAACCAACAAACACTTGCTTCGTACTTACTTAACATTATAAAAAAGGTTGATAATAACCTTTCAAGGTTAACAACCCCTTGCCAAAATTGGGATTTTTGATAACAATTATATTTTGTTTTAAATGACATATACTGTTAAATGATGATCATTTGAGTATTATAAAGTAGTTTATTTTTCGTTTTTGTGATGAAATCAGCATAAAAAAGATGTTAAAAAGTAAAAGAAAACTCGTCGAATTTGCGCTTTATTCAATTTACATCAAAACAGGTGGGTCCATAATAGGCAAAAGTCATATCAAATTATTGGATTTTTGAAGCACTGTCAAAAAACATAGTTGTGTAAAAAATTTAATGAGTAACTGGTCGAATTTTCGCATCATCCAAATTATACCAAAACTGGTGGGGCCACAATGGACATAATTCATATAAAATTATTAGATTTTTGAAGCACTATCGAAAAGCATAGTCGCTGCGGCGAAATTCGCACAAAAATATTTTTGTGCAAAAAAATTTAAATTTAAATCCAAAATTTGGATTTTTGATCAAAAAAATCTTTTGTTTTAAATGACATAGACTGCTGAAAAAAGGTCCCTTGAGTGTTATCAAGTAATTAATTTATGACTCCTGTGAAGAAAACAAAAAAAAAATTTTTATAGTCGATTTTTCGTTTTATTTAATGTATACCAAAACAGGTGGGCCCACGACAGGCAAACATATACCAACTGAAAGCTAGTTTAAAGGTCTCTCTATAGGAGTTTGAATCAAATGATCATAAGCCGAAGTTTATTTTGTTTTACAAAGGTACAAATTTGGCCAAAAAAATTAAAAAAATCTTGATTCTTTTTTGATCCTAAATATCAATTAACCTTAAACTCCTATTAAATGATAAAATTTTGAAGCACTATCTAAAAACGTAGCCACTGCGGCGAAATTCGCTTTTTTTTTTTGCTTTTGCTAAAGTTTGGGTGTAATGAAATATAATTTGTCATGAAATCATTATAAAAAAGACTTTTAAATGACAAAGAAAACTGGTCGACTGGCTTTTTTAAGATATTACTCACTTTAATTATTTTTCTCTATGGTTGCACTTTTCCTCAGACAATACGTGAAATTCTTCATCGTACCGAGTCATGTACCTTCGTCTTCTTTCTTCTTAAATGGCAGCAACAACAGAGTTTCACCTATCAGTAGCCGCACGTAGAAAAGAATTCCAAGCGCTTCAGTCTTTCGCGCTTTGTACATAGTCTGTCACATCAAGTTTAAATATTAGCTCTTTCACCTGGTTCATCCAGTAGCCACCTCCAGCGCCGCCCATCGAGTTTATTGCCGAACACTTTTAGAGCTGGAGCATTTTCATCAATTCGTACAACGTGCGAATTCGGTATATTTCAATGCGCTTGACTACGTCGATGTCGTTGTACAGCTTATACAGCTCACGGTTCATTTGACGACGGTACTCGCCATTAACGATCATGGGTTCAAATATTATGCGAAGAATTTTTCTCTCGAAAACTCCTAGAAAATATTCATCCGCCTGTGTTATTACCCAGGTTTCTATGTCATCGGCATACGCCAGCAGCAAGTGACTATTGTTAAAGATGGTACCAGTTTTGTTTACTGCAGCATTCCGCATGATCATGTCCATTACTATGTTAAAGAAACAGCATGACAGACTATTTCCGTGTCTAAAGCCCCGCTTGGTAGAAATTGGCTCAGTCAGATTTTTGCCAATTTTCACCGAAGAATTCGTTTCAGTCAGCGTCATCCCGCAAAGTTGTACAAGCTACGCGGGTATACCAAACTCAGCCATAGAATCTTATAATTTCTCGCATATCGAACTGCCGAATGCAGTTTATAATCGATAAACAGATGGTAGGTGTCGATCTGCATTTTATGGGTCATCTGCAGGATTTGTCGTAGTGTGAATATTTGGTTGGTCGTGGATTTTATCAGGTCTAAAGCCACACTGATCAGATCCAATCAGGTTCGCTAGAATGGGTTGTAGTCTTTCACATAGACAGGACCTTGTAAGCAATGGGTAAAAGGTTGAACTCGCAATAGTTGGTACACACACTTGGATAGCCTTTCTTTAGCACAGGACATAGAACACTCAGATTCCAAACATCGGTCATTCATTCCATGAGCCAAATCGTGTTTATGTGCGTGATTTTTCATACCTAAGATCGGTTTCGGCATGGGTCGTATAATACGGTATATGCTGTAACTGTGTGTCAGGGTATTGCCACTGGCTATCTCAGAGTTATGCAGCCTAGTAATGTGTTTTATGCGTTTAATTACGAGCCTTATCTCGAAATAATGATTTGAAAACGCGAATATCACGCGAGAGAAATGGATTCGATCCCTATCACAACCATCAAATTGAAATATGTATATGGGTAATTCCAGCGGAAGGACGGACGATTTCAAAGTAAAAAATTGCTATATTTTTTACTTTTTGTTTTTCTAATCATATTAGAATTTGTTGAACTTTAACAAAACAAACTATATATATCGATGGAAAGTCTCTTCTTTTCAAATCCGCTGAGAAACTTGAAATTCGGTTCATATCGGTTCATATTTACCCGCGCTACTGGCTTATAAGTGCGTAAAAGTTCGAAAAACCGGTTTATGCCTGTAACTCAAGATGTTGGGGGTTTTGGAAAATTTGAAAAACAGATTCTTGTAGTACTCAGCAGAACCTATCAGCAAAATAGTATAATTTCCCAGGTATTGATTCTTTTTGTCGCTCTGCGTTATCCATAGAAAAATGCGTGTGTCCGCTTGTCCGTTGTTTATAAATCCCCAACATATCTTCTTTATTTTACAATAAAAAGATTATGTTGGTCACATAAGAAATTTCGCTAAAATTCATATATTTTGTGTTAGTGATAATTTTGAATACATTATAAGTAAAGTTTCATTAAAAGAACATTATAGTACTGTCAAAAATCTACATTTATTAATATATCCATAATCTTCAAAATATTTCAACTTTTCGAGAAAACTACAAAATAAAACAAAAAACATGCAACCGCAACGCCAGGAAATACCCATATTGTTATTTATGTCATACCGATTCTCCTTTGACTTTTTCCTATTTCAATTTTAACAAAATCAATCGTCCTATTATTTGAATACTTGCTATAACACAAGATTAAACCTGTCTTCTGGGTGATCCATATGATGCCCTTCTTAATGTTTAAGGCGCTATTAATTTTAAAACTAGCAATTAACAAATTGATTTTGATTATTTGATAATTCTAAATTGATCCTTTTTTAAATACATCCAGGATCAACTATCATTTCTTTACCTAGTCAAGCACCTTCTGATCGACAATATCCTGCCTTTTGTTCTAAATATATTTTACATGATTTTCTTTTTTTTCACTCCCAGCCCAAAAAGTTTTTACAATTCTCTGTCAGTCTTTGAAATGTAATAAAATATTAATATTTTATTTTCTCTTTTTTTTATTCAATAATTTATATCCTCTTAAAAAATAATGAAAAAATACAAATTTTTTTCTTAGTTTAATACTTTAAATCACAATGATGAAACCGAAGAAGAAGATGATTAAAAAAATAAAAACAAATGTAAGATTGCAAAAATAAAATAATTAATATTAAATTAAATGAAAAACAAATGATGCTTATGATATTTTTTAAATGTAATAATTAACTTTAATAAAAATAAATGAAACAACAACAAAAATAAATACAAAAAAATCAACAACAATACCAAACAATTATATATACAATAATTTAGAAAAATCAATTAAAACAACAACAAAAGCAAATAAATAACAACTTACAAGAACAAAAAAAAATCATTAAACAATACAAAACTCCCTCAAAAGTATTACGAAACTTTAAAAAAAGAAAAACTACCACAAACTGTAACTAAAAACAAAATCTATTGTAAATTGTCATACAAATCCAACAAAAAAAAAACAAACTCAGAAATTATGATAAATCAATTAATGAAAGCATAGTTATTAAATAGTAATAATAATAATAATACTTATTATTATTATTATTAATGCGAGTCAGTTAGCGAGAAGACAACAGCGAGGCAACAGAAAAATATGAGATACTCCCCCCCCTCCCCCCCCCCCCTTCCACACTTCCCCCTTCCAAACCTCTCTCAGCAAACCCATGAGAAAAAACCAGATGAGACGACCGATACTCGAAACTCTTAGCCCAATAATAATGCTAATAAAGCTAAACAAATCATTAGAAACAATTAATTAATGGCTAAACAAAATACAAAACAAAAAACGAAAAAAAAAAAATAAACCAAGGAAAAAAAACACAAAAAGGAAAAAGTTGTTAATACTCTAAAAAAAAAAGTTTTATAAATCGTTAAAAAAATATAAATGAACAAATAATAATAATAACAATAAAACTCTGATGTACGAAACATGAAAACGTCAACTAAATAACGTCTAATCCCCCCTCCCCCCTCTCTTAACAACTCTCTCTCTATCTCTATTATCCCCCTTAGAAAGAGCGTAAGATAGACGCGTTTAGGAAAAGAGCAAAAGAAATAAAATACAAAAAAGTACTTACAAGAAATTTCCAAAGAGTAAATCCAAAAGATATATAGAGAAACCCCGCTGCAATTGTTTAATTTAATATTAAAAGAAAACAGAAGAAAAACAAAACTATTTAATAAACTTTGAAAATTTACAAATCACAACCACCACAAACGACCACAAACTACACCTGCCACACACATGTCTTGCATGGCCCTTCCTCTCCTTGAGACTGCAGCCACACAGGACACTGAATACAAGATATTGCCCATACGAAGACATTACAACACACACACAACCAGTCTAACACTTACCAATACACTCTCTTAACAACAAATGCGAGAATGGAACCAGTAACTACCAACATTACCACACACCGACACAGCGACATACTAGACACACTGACACGAACATCCTTTCGTTCCAAATTTTCTTTCCTGCCCTCCCCTTAGAATCCTGTCAGAAGATACCATTAATAAGGCATTCCTTTATGATACAATAAATAAATGAGAAATGAAAAATTAATAAAAGAAAACAACAACAACAACAAACTAATAAATAAATTATTGTAAAAAAAAATAAAAAAAAAGAGTTTTAATTTAAAGGGTTTAATACAAAATTAAAGGTAAGTTGGAATTGTCTGTTTTAAATTTAAAGGTTAAATTTATGTGTATGAACTTCGGTTATATATATTAACTAGCGGACCCGGCGAACTTCGTCTCGCTACAATTTAGTACCTTTAGATAAACTCAGTAGATGTTTTTCGATTAGTTTTCCGCCGCAAAAACAAACAACGAAGGCGGTTCTCCAAAACGTAAAATCCCACATACTTCCAATGATTGGCCTTGCTATTTATTGATTGTCATTGGAATGGATGATCAGTTGGAATTATCTGATTCGTAAGATAAGGACTTCCACTACTTTGAATTTGTTCTTGATGGTCGTCGGTTCAATCACATTGTTTATCAGATTCTTGACAGACAACCGCGTACCGTTGCACAATTTCGGATGATTCAGATTCCGCAACATGATTATGATCGATTCCACCTTTATCTGTAAATTATGCGGGTTGATAAATTTAGTCGAATTGTTGGTCGCTTCATCCTCGTCAATCACGCTGTAAACAGATTTATACAAATGCAGTTCTCCAGCGATAACCTTCTAAATTGAAATTCTAGCTATCGATGCCTTCATTCTTCGCTGCTAGTAACATACTGCCCGTAAATTAATCCAATCGAGATTTGTATAATTTTGTGCAATGTCATGAGTTGTTTTTCCAATGATATAAACTCGCAAAAATTTGCAGAGAACGATATCAATCCAGTCGAAACATCAACACGAATTTGGCCATTGCGAAGCGCCAGCAGTTGTTTCGAGAATTCAGCAGAAGATGGGAGGTTCTGGAATGAGCCCCTAATTTTTTGGTCAATTACAACTTCTTGGCATTGACGACGTTTTCAAGCATGGTTTAAGTAAATCAGCAGCATTAGACATTGTGAGTAAATTCAAGTCCCACCAAATCGTGTTAAATACCCTCGTAAATCCTTTATAGTTCGGTCAACTACTTCTAAAGCTCGTTTATTCGTTATCGCGCATTCACCCGAAATGTTGATTTGGCATTCCCACATCTGCTTCGCTGTTGCGAAATTCTCGGTCATTGTGTACTTTGGCTTTTCATCCGTGATATGATTCATCAACAGTTTCAAAGCAGAATTTGCAGTTGGACTGCCTTCCAACAATGTAGCAGCTATGCCAGACGATGCAGCGGCTAACGTTTTTTGAGATCTTGACCGAATTGTTGCCCAAATCAACAAAAAATGTCTTGGCTGTCCCACCCGGAGCATCGAGAATGTAAATGCCTTTCGTTTTATCGTGAATCGTACACGTTCTTGTACTCGGCATTTAACAGCGGCACATTTGTTCGAACTCTTCCGGTCAGCTCATCTAGATTATTGTTTTGCTCCCGTTCCCGTTGCTGGCGTTCCCAATGTCCATAACTGATTGTCGCACATGAGCACGCACATGTCATCCGTCGAACTCGACGTATTTGAATAGCTGACGCAGAAACGGTCGCCTCGGCGAGTATTGAGTCCGCTTTCGAGGAAATTTAAATTTTGCCAAGCCTCCAAAAATGCGACACACCGAACACCATCCACAGTACGTAGCGAATTGAAGGGATAGTTAAGGTACCCTTGCGTGGATGAACTGTGTATAGTCTGATTAATTATTGCATGATGTTTATGTCATTTAAGGTTTGATATTCTAATAGAAGGCATTAGCCAAGCAAATAACTCTCCCTAAAAAACTACAAAGTCGTTACGGAATAAATGCCCGCATTCCTATTGGATAACTTCATTTTTCACACGTAAACTCATTTTTTCAAAATATGATAAAATTAATAAATATTGCATAGAATATCTAAATATTATTTATCTCGATACCAACCAACATTTAACCAACATTTTTCACCTAAACATAGTTCAAAATTTTTTGCGTTTTTCCGGAATTTTCCGAGTTTTTCCTTAAGAATTTTCTATTGGAAAGGCCATTCCGTAACAATGTCACACAAATTTCCATAAAAAAGCTAATTTGCGATTTTTCCAATTTTCCTAAGGATTTTCCCAATATTTTCTTGCATAATAACCTCATAAAAAATTCGAACAATTGAAAAAAAATTGAGCAAATTGGGCCAGTCATTCTCTCTTGATGAATTACTATACACTTTTCACACCCTTTTTATAAATATAGATATAGATTTCACAATAAACCGAATTTATCCAAGCATCACAACGAATTTTCCACCTTTACGTCGTCTAAAATCATCAAATCAAGCGATACAATGAAAAATTTCGTTCGAAAAAATCCAAAATATTCGAGTTTTTTCCGGAATTTTCCGAGTTTTCCACCAAGAATTTTTCTATTTTTCCATTCGAAAAGTTATTTCGGTTATTTTTCACATTTACGTCATTCAAAATTATCAAATTCGTCGAAAAAAATTTAAAATTTTCCATAATTTTCCGACCAAAATTTTCTATTTTTCCAATCGAAAAGCCACAATGGAACAATTGCATACAAAATGTGATACAAAAATTCAATTTGCGATGCAAAATGTTTCCGAAAAATCAAAATTTTTCGAGTTTTTCTGGAATTTTCCGAGTTTTGCACCGAGAATTTTTCTATTTTTCCATTCGGAAAGTCATTTCGAAATAATTATCCGAAATTTTTCGCAAGTTACATCCTTCAAAACTATCACAACATACGACAAAAAGCAAATTTTCGTCGAAAATTTTTCGAATTATTCCGGAATTTTCCGAATTTTCCAACAAAATTTATTTATTTTTCCATTCAAAAAATCATTCGCAACAATTGCACACAAAATTCCATACAAAAAAGCAATTTTCGGTTTTTCCAATTTTCCGGCTTTTCCGGAGGATTTTCCCAAAATTTTCTTTTACATAAACCTTCTCCTAGCATTTACGAACAACTGAAAAAAAAATTTCAGCTAAATCGGTTCAGCCGTTCTCAATTGATGAATTACTATACATTTTTGCCACCATTTTTATATATATAGATTTAAATATGAATTTCGTCAGGTGTATTATCGAGCGCCATCTAGTATATATTTCAAAACCAATTCTAATTTAGCAAGGACAAAACCCCATACAAATTATACAGCAATCTTTTAAGAGATGGAACCACTTTACGGATCTTTTACAATCTGTTCAATGAGGATTTTCGTTATATCTAAAATATGTAATTTTCTAATAGCTTTATAGAGTAATTAACAGGGCAACCGGAAATATGCCCTAAAAATCGTGTTTTATGCGATTAAAATATGCACTAAAAATGGGCAAATATGCTCTTACAATCATAAAATATGCCCTTACAATCAACAAAAATATGCTCTACAAAATGAAAGTCACACAATTTTTTTTTTCATTAGACTTATAAATATTTTTATTTAAAGTCAAAAAAAAAAACGGCTTAAAAATCAAAAAAAAAACTATTTAAGAGACAGCATGTCATTTATATCGTATTTTTATGTTAATGTTGGTGCAGATCCACACAATTCTTTACAAATACTTTTCATTACTTCCAAGCCAGTAGCAATAGCTTTATTTACGTTTTCATATAAATGTCACATGTATCACTTTCAGATAAAATGCCACTATAGCTGCCACAAAGTGCAAAACATTATTCTTATTGAAGTGGACGTCCAGATTTTGTATGGCGTCGTCACACAGTCGAGCAATTGTCAAGTAATTAGTCCTTTTCGAGGCTGCTGTATGTAGTAAATATTTTTCACTTGCAATTCTCTTGTCAGAACTTGCTACACCGTATATAACGTTTGCCACATTTCTGCCTGTTGCATCTATTGAGATCCATATACATTTTTTTATTGTATATTGTATTTTTGCTCGTATATTGTCCATGCAATCGTTGTATAAATTTTTTAAATGTTTAGTTCGAAGAACTGTTTCGGTTGGCACTTGGTGTTCTCATATAATGTTCTTATATTTTAGTTTCTATTAGTCTACCGTAACATTCTGACAAAAATAATTGTTTTGTCTTCTTATTATTTTCTTATTTTCACTTCTATGACTTAGATAAATATGTTTGCCGCTTTCCAAATTCTGCTTCACTTGAAATCTGTCATTTGCTGCAATAACTTTGCTGCAGATTTTACAATAGAGAAAGCCTCTATCAATTCGCAAGTCAGGAAACTCTTTTACAAGCGAAAATAGTTGTGCTGCTTTTGCCGTTTTAACTTTAGACATTATGTACAAAAATACAGTAGTATTAGTAGTAGACAAACATGTAGCAGATTTGGCTGTTACGTGTAAAAAAAGCAAATTTGCACAAAATCTGCACATTTGAATTGTTCCCCTTATTATGTATGCCGTAGTCACGTCGAATCTTTGTCGTTTTTCAAATATGGCATCGCTGATGTCGTTTGTGAAACTGAAATAAGACTTGTCTTTGCTCCTATCATATTCTTCTTCATCAGATGATGAAAAATTCTCAACACTAAACATTTCTGTTAACTATTGTTGCCAAATGTTGTCGAAAGTCGATTACAACATACGTAATCAGGGGGATTATATTTAAAAAATAAAAGTGAAATAAAATTGATAAATATCGCGACTTAAAGTCGTAAAGGTTGTAAGTAAACTTTTTGCCTAAATGTTTGTTTTTTTTTTTTTGATGTAGAACGCAATATAAATTGAAAACCCAGATGCGTTTGAAAAAAAGAAAACACAAAAATATATGCATTGTCACCTTTCATACATATTATTGTATTAAAAGTTTTGAACAAGGGAGACGTTAAAGGAAAATGTAAAGCGTTTTTTTCCCTTTCGTAAAATTTTTAATTGGACTTACACCCTTTGCGACTTTAGGTCGCGATATATCAAATAAAAGCCTACTTTTATTTGATTAAAAGCGCAAAACAATATTTTTAATATTCATTACTTCTTAAGAACTTTTCTACATTAATCTTAATATGGGAAATTCCAAAGTCACATATGGGACAGGTCAATGAGATGAGAAACAATGAATAACTTGATTCTTTTATTACTTCTTTATCTTTTTGTGTAATATTTAAGAAGCTCTATATTTAGTAAGAGAGACGAAATCCACATCTTTTTTCACAAAAACCTAAACCAGGGCGAATTGAGTCCGACATTTTTGGTGAAACCTTTTTTAATATGATTTTTAATATTATAGTTTAACAATCTTTTAAATTTCTTTTTACATAATTTTTGTGAAACGTGACGGTACGTTGCGTGATGTGACATAAATTTAATTTTTCATAAATATTAATAAAAACATTTTCAAAAAAAAATAGTTTTATTTGCGAAATTAGGGAATATTCTTGAAATAATTAGTCGAGCTCAAGGTCGTTGATTTTTAATATTTATATTTATTTCGATATTTCGCTATCCGTCGGATAGCATCTTCAGGAATCTTGAAACAAAAATAAATACAAATTGTTTTGGTCATTATTTATCTTCACATCACAAAATTAAAAAAAAAACTAACAAGTAACAATTATAAAAATGTCATTTACATACAAATTTAAAAATTGCACTAAAGTTAACATCTATTCTTTTTACAGATGATGTGCCTGTAGTTCAATGCTAAGTTCTCAATATCCGATATGTAGTTCATACTTCTCTCTTTCGGTATATTGATTATGCGTAACTTTGCCAGCATATACCTTTTGCTGTAATGTTGTTCCGTATCCAAAATGTTAACATTTTCCAAATCCGTTACATGTCCTAGTGCCATTTTTTGGGTTGCGGATTTGACCCTAAGTTTATATACAAAAAACATTTGTCAAACGAATGTCACATTTAAACGACAATAAAATAAAATCAAAATTTTGCAGCTAACAGATAATTTTTTTCTATTATTGGAGTTATTTACTGTTGTAACAAATATTTTTTTGATAAGAGTGCACTTGCATCATCAGTAAATATGTTATTAACAATATTAAGAGGTGACCAGATCGTTAATGCAATTTTGCAGTCCGTTTAATTATAAACGAAAATAACATTAGATTAGGACATTTTTACACATTAAGTATATGTTTAGTTTCCATTTTTACATAGGTCTTAACGTCTACGAGCATTGAATTTCGTCAATTCTTAATCATATGAAGAATGTGCACATTTTCGAGCAATACGGTTTTATTTTTCAGACAGGTTCGGGTATTTTATAACATTGAGCCTGATCAAGTTAGATTTTCTTGTATTTTGTGCACACTTATTTCCCGAATGGGTCCGGCCGTGGCATAGTGGTTAGAACACGCAACTACCATGTGGGAGATCATAGGTTCAACTCCTGGCTCCAGTTATCTTAAAAGAAAAATGTTCTTTCATTGTCGGCTCTCCTCGAATGTTGTCGACAGCAACTTCGCAGTATTAGTGTCGAGTCAATTGGCATGTCTAGTAAGAGCTTCTCAAACAGTGGCGTTTGCCTTCGTCGATAAACAAGTAGGTGCCGTTAGTTGTGAATCTAAAAATAGAAAGCGTATTAATTCACAACAACGCGAGAAGCTATCTCATACCTCATTCATGGGGTGTAAAGGGAAATTAAGTTTTATTTCCTGAATAGGCATTTTCACCACTTATATACTCGACAAACTATATCACACATTAAAGTAAGTAACTAACGCTAACTAGTATCCTAACTGTTGTATGTATCGTATGAGCTAAAGTTGTACAACAATTGTAAAACTGTAGTAGATATTTTCCATACAAAAGTGTTGTACAATAGTACAACTCTTGCAGATATGCTTTCATGGTATACTAAATCTTAAATGGTTTAATTTATTGTACCAAAAAGTAAAATTTGCTGCACCAAGCAGTAAAATGTATTGTACTTTTAGTACAAATTACAATTTATGGTACCAAAAAGTACTAAAAAGTTAAATTTATTGTTCTAAAATATACATTTTGTGTTAGCAAAAAGTACAATCTATTGTACCAAAAAGTACAATTTATTGTACTAAAAGTAAAATTTATTGTACTAAAAGTGTAATTTATGGTATCAAAAAGTAAAATTTCTGGTACCAAACACTAAAATATATGGTACCAAAAAGTACAATTTATTGTACTAAAAAGTAAAATTTATTGTATAGAAAAGTACAATTTGTTGTAGTAATGGTATCGAAAAGTACAAGTTAAGGTAGCATAAAGCAGGGTTCGTATAAGCACACTTGCGAGCTGCTCTGTTCCTAATAATTGCTCCGGGCTCGCGAGCCGATAGCTCATTTGAAAATTTTTAGGAAGCCATATCAATAAATAAAATACAAAAGCAAAAAATACCAAAAAGTACTTTTATTGTACTTTTGACTACAAAGTACTTTCTTCTGTACTTATTTATTGGCTCAAAAGTACTTTTCTGTTGCACTAAGTACTTTTTTTGTAACAGAGTACCTTTAAAGTACTTTTTGGTAAAAAGTACTTTTTTTGTACCAAAGTACTTTTTTGTACCAATAAGTAGTTTTATTGTGCCAGAAGCACTTTTCTGTTCCACAAAGTACTTTTTTTTACCAAAAGGTACTTTTTGGTACAAAGTACTTTTTCTTTTACCAAAGTATTTTTTTGTACCAAAATTTACTTTTATTGGCCCAAAAACAATTTCTGTTGCACAAAGTACTTTTCTGTACCAGAGTACTTTTTTGTACCAGAGTACTTTTTTGTACCACAAAGTTCTTTTATTATACTTGTGGGGCAATAAAAGCATTTTTGGATCAATAAAAGTATTTTTTGGTACAAAGAGTACTCTGGTACAAAAAAAGTACTTTGTGCATCAGAAGTGTTTTTTGGCCAATAAAAGTACTTTTGGGTACAAAAAAGTACTTCGGTACAAAAAAAATTACTGTGTACAAAAAAGTATTTCGGTACAAGAAAAATTAGTGTGCACCGAAAAGTACATAAAAAGTACTTTTTGGTACAAGAAAAAATACAAAAATGTACTCTGGCACAATAACAGTATTTTGTGTAACAGAAGTGTGCTTTTGGACTACTACAAGTACTTAATCGTACAAAAAAGTACGTTAAGTACACAAGAAACTACTTTGTACCAAAAAGTACAATAATAGTACTTTCTGGTGTTTTCTTGCATTTGGATTTTATTTATTGACTGGTTTCGCGATCGAGCTCAAGAACATTTCAAATGAGCAAAATTTCAAATGGGTTCTCGAGCTTTCAAGCAGGGTTATTACACGAAAATCATGTGTGGGGATAAGGAGGATTCGAAAGTAAAAATGTTTAAGTGTTTTAACCCACCATAGATCATGTAGTATCCAACGGAATTGCAGAGGAGAGTGGTGGCTACTCTGCTGAGCTTTGATTTGGACAAAAGTTAGTTTTGCCCTTTGGTCCATATTATTAAAAGTAGCATTGTTCGATTCTTTGCATTCAATTAAAACTTATAAAGATACATGTTCATGTGTGATGTCGTAATAGACTTTTTAAAGTTATGCCAGTTTTGCACAATATGAGCGATATGTTAAATTTTCGTCCAATCGTTTTATACAGAAGAATCACTGCGTGGTCGGCTCAAATGGTGTTTTCAACTGTCCACCGAATTATTCCTGCAAATGTGATAAATTTTAAATCCATTCGGGTTGTCAAGATAGTAAATAGCCTTTAAAAGTTTTAAAAACAAACGATTTTTTCTTGTTCAATGGTGTTACATTCATTATTAATTTAGTTTTATTAAGTTTACGACACACATACAATTATATACCTACGTACATATAAATATGTATATGATTGCCTTACAAAAATAAGTGTCTTTTTGTAAATTAGATAAATGCTACGAAAATAAATTACGTTTACTCTTAATTAAATGTAATGTATCGTAATGTAATGTACTGTCGTTTAGTACATTCTACTATACCTATGGAATAGTTAACAAAATCATTCATTGTGTTGTATCGTTAAAAAAAAAATTACAATCCTCTTTTTACTACATCTAATTTGTTGTTTAATGTGAACATTGTAAAAAAAAAATACTTAAATACGGACTTATACTAAGTGATTGGGGGAATGGAGAAAGTAAACTGGAGGGGGAAAGAGTTTGTGGTTATAAACATATAACTTTTGTGGCAAGCGAGTCTTTTTCATTGAAATACATAAAATAATTAAATAGAAAAAATACATTTTCATAGAATGCTCTGAGTTTGTTTGTCAGTCACACTTAAAGAATATTAGAGCAACGCACAGAGGGCACAGGACAACTTGAAGAAAGTGGTAAAAACTGTATATGATTCCAGGTGGCATTGAATCTGTAAGAAATGCGAAACAATTATAATAAAGAATTATAATCTATAACATTACAATTTACTTACAAGTATCTCTCAGCTAGTGTTTGTTCCACATGGGGTTTAATCTTTGCATAATCCTTTTCCGCTATCGTAGTGCTACAATGCTTTTGCATGTAGGCCAATGTAAACAGTTCGTTTTCATTGTAGGACCTAAGGCCAGGCAAACGTAAACGCTGGGTTAGCCGTAAGCTTTCATACGTGTGCTCTTGTTCGAATGAGGCTCCTAAAATCGCCGACGACTCATCAATGGCAGTTATGAAGGAGCTTAAAGCTTTCGCTGTTATTTTGGCCGCACTGAGAGTGATGTGAAAACTTTTTAACGCATGTGCTGATAACTCATGTAGATCTTCTGTGTTTTGCTCCTCTGCCGTTATGCAACCAATATCAACTTTAGCCAAATTGACACTGGAATGATGGTGATCACTGATGTCCGCATTATATTGCTCAACAAATGTGGCAATGGCATCGATGAGCACTTCCATGATGTCTGAACCGACTCGGGCAAAATTTACAGCTACTGGATAACGATAATCGTAATAGTGCGAGATAGCAATGCCACGCGATATAACTAGCATATTAAGGATATTAGAGTAGGCCACAGAGGGTGGATCGTCAGCGGTATACATTTCGGATATTATTCTGGAGAAGAGAGAGAGAGAGAAAATAGAGGGGTAAATAAAGAATAGTTTCATCTTATATAATCTTAACTGCTTTTGGCAAATGGCTACAGATATATATCAGATATTTTGTTTTTTTTTTGTCATCTACTTACGTATCAACAATATTCAAAGCTTTAAGCTTTTCTTCCATGCGAGTTTTGCGGAAACTCCATATGGACTGCAAATGTTCAACAAAAAATAAGTTATTCAACAGCAGCTCATTGTAATAGTCTTTGATGTAACTTTTATTGGCCAACGCTTCCTCTGGTATGCCAATTTGTAAGCGCATGGTAGTAAGCTACAAAAAATACACAACAAATACAATTAAAAAACATATGTATGTGTGCGTTGTCAACAATATGTACCTTATCGTTGATAAAACGTATCAAATCTCGATCAATCCAATCAGCCTCATTCACCGATTGTTCCAATTGATTTCTTAAACTATAGTACATTAATTTAAGAAATTCATCATTGCCCGAAGTTTTGTTTATACCAATGCTGTCTTTTAAATGTAAAGGCAACAGTTTAGAAGCCTAAGAAAAAGAAAATAAAACTTGATTTTATTTTTTTTTTTTTAATTTTTATTTTATTCTCTCTCTAACCTTTTCATCCACTTTGCTTTGCTGCAGAGCATCTACTGCGAAAGGCAGCCATTCTCGTACAATTTTCGCACACACCATCCATCGTGGATATGTCGCTGTTCGTCCATATACCGAGTGATCGAAAGTTTCCATTAGATTACGATATTCTTTTGACAGATGCGGCAAAAGGTGTCGCGCCAAGGACCAAACTATAAAACTGTTAATGGGTCTAAGAGAGAGAGAGAGAAGAGAAATTATGTCGTAGCAGTAATACATTTCACAGTTTTTATCTATCTTTGTAAACTTACTTTTTATCTGACGTTGAGACAATAGTAGACAATTCATGAAAAACTTCCACATCCTTCACCAATACTTCTGTATCCTCGGTAATTTTTGTATGAGGAAAAAGTGCTTGCAGAGTCTCAAAAATCGGAAGCTAAAATGAAATTTAATTTAATAAATAAAAGGTGTCATTGAATTGAGTAAATTATACATTGTTTAGTAAAGACCAGTAAGAAAGTAAAATAAAAACTTTTCTATTATATTAATATTATTACTCGATTTCTAGAGTGGGCGGAAAGGTACATTTGTATGGGAGGTACCAGAAGGGGCGTGTCTAGACTTTTTTTCTCCGAAACTTTATCCTGCTTGAACTTTACCACATACAGAATTTGGGCACGATCGCGTTAAGTCTATTAATAATATTAATCGATTTCTAAAGTGGGAGGTACCAGAAGTGTATGGGAGGTACTAGATTTTTCCAGTTTTTTCTTAAAAACTGTATCCTGCTATAGCTTTACTAAATAAAGAATTTGGGTACGATCACGTTGGATTATTTGATATTATTACTCCATCTCTAAAGTGTGCGGAAAGGTACATTTGTATGGGAGGTACCAGAAGGGGTGTGGCTAGACTTCCAATTTTTTTCTAAAACTTTATCCTGTTATGGCTTTACTAAGTTCACAATTTGGGTACAATTCCGTTGGATGTATTGATATTATTTTATATATATATATTTGTATGGGAGGTACCAGAAGGGGCGGGGCCATGTAGCCCATTTGCAATACCGTAAGTAGTTTTCGAAAAATATTAACTCGTGCAAAATTTCAAAGTATTTGGTTGCGTCTTTCGAAAGTTACCGTGCGCATCAGCCGGACAGACAGACAGTCAGACGGACATGGCCCAAACGACTGAAAAAAGTCATGAATTGAATTTAGTTCCAAAGAACCTAGGGTCTAAAGTGACTCCTTCTATGTGTTACAGTTTTGGGTCGTATCAAATGATATATATCCTCATCCCTATGGGTGTTGGTATAATGAGAGTTTCGAAACATTGTGACCGAAGAGTATGCGTGTTTGGATTTGTGGGTGGTGCACTTCGTGACCCCTACTATAGAAGTAAATTTTTTTTAAATCAGATATATGGATTTGTGTAACAGTGACAGTCTCAAAACGCTCAATGAGTTTCTTTGTCACTTGTGTGCGTTACAAAAATGGTAGTGATTATAATGCTGGGAGTGGCACGTTTCATAAATATTTATTGTCATATACTTGGAAAATTCACGACAACCGAAAATGGGTGTTATATAAGTAAAGGTCGTAGTATAAATAGTGGGCATGGCACTTCACGTGCAAAGTAAATAACATCATTTAAAAAATATTTGGAGCACTACAAAAGTGAAAGTCTTAAAACTCTCATGCAAAACCTGTGTACATTGCATGAAGCCTAAATATTGTTCAGCGTATACCTGTAGCACTTTCATAGTGAGAGCATATAAACGTTTATGATTAGCTGGTCTTGGACGTACCAAAAATTTATAAAATTTGTCTGAAATCTTTTGCTATCTTTTGCATACCGAAATTTGGCGAGACCGCAGCAATGGGAGTCGAACCTCACAAAGTGTGTTGCTTTGTTCATATATGGAGTAATATAACGGTGAGAACACTTCAAGTCACTGTGGAAAATTGTGTGTGTCCGAAACGCACTTTGTGTTAGTCATAATTTTGAATACAACATGTTAAGTAAAGTTTCATTAAGAGAACATTATAGTACTGTCCAAAATCTATATTTTTTAATACGAACATAATTTTCAAAATATTTCAACTACAAAATAAGAAAAAAAACGTGCGTCCGCAACGCCAGGAAATACCCATATATATATATATATATATTTAAAAAAACCATAATCTACACTTTGGAACCTTTTGCTTAAAGTAATGCAGGGAGTGCACAGTGGTTGCCGTTTCATACAAAGAGCGGCAAAAAATAGAAGGAGTTTTCATAGTTTTCAAGGATCTCTCTTAGATCCTGAAAATTTAAATTTCATAGTAGGCACACCAAAGTCATAATATCCATTGTTTCCATCAATCTATGACTAAATCTAAAATTTGGTCAATATCGGACAAAGGATTCAAGGACCTCACTTAGATCCTGAAAATATAAATTTTATAATAGGCACACCAAAGTCATAATATCCATTGATTCCATCAATTTATGACCAAATCTAAAATGTGGTCAATATCGGACAAAGGATTCAAGGACCTCACTTAGATCCTGAAAATTTAAATTTTATAGTAGGCATACCAAAGTCGGTATATTCATTGATTTCATCAATCTATGACTAAATCTAAAATGTGGTCAATGTCGGACAAAGGATTCAAGGACCTCTCTTAGAGTACACAATCAAAAAAAGACACTGAAAACGGTGAGGCCGCTTTGTTCTATTAATGGTAACTCAACAGACCGCAAATTTCCGCAGCTGAAATTTACATCATATAATCTGTAAATATTGGTAAACATTTTACAACAAATTTGGGTGTTAACTTCGATCGACTTCGCAACTAAAACTTTAAAGTGAAATTTAAGTCTACACACGAGTTAGTACTCAAATAGACACATATAATAAATTAATTGAATAAAATAGACGCAGCATGCCAAGAAGTTTTTAATTCATTTAAATAATAGGTAATACCTTTCTTTACAATATTTAATTCTTCCATTGTTCAAGCAATTTTTTTTAAAGAGATTTTAGTTTTATTTTGGACTTTCACTTGAAACTTCCTCACGCTACAAAACAAAATTATTTTCATAGTCTGTCTTTGGCAGCTATTCTTAAAGAGGACAGGTGAAATAAAGCAAAAACAAAAGTAATTTGAAAGACAAAATCTATTGTGAGATAGTGTTGCCACAGTATTACCCAGAATTTCGACTTATTTTTTTAATTTTTGGCCAATGGGGACGACCAGTGTGGAGTGGTATCAGTTTAACCGGGTCCACTGTTTTACTTAATATAAAAATTAGTTTCACAAAATGTAATACTCTAAACAATAGAATGAATAAAAAGCTAATGTCTTTTTGTGGATACTCTTTTTGGAGACAGGCAGAAGTATGCCGGGAAAGCTGGTAATATTATATATTTCTTTTAATAAATAACACGCGTATCGTTAAACTAATCAACCGTTGCTAACTTTGTTTATGTATTTGTTTTAATCATTTAATTTTTTAATAATGTACCAAAAAAAAATTAATTATCATTAATTACGATTTGTTTTACTGTTTTCTAATAAAAAAAATATCCAGCGTTACTACTTTTGTTTATATATGTATTGCATTAATCATTTCATTTTTTTTTTAATTTTCTACCAAAAATTTTAATTTTTGAACCATAACACCAAGTCTAGACAATACCAACAAAAAATATATAAATACATTGAACTAAAATAAAAATAGGATAAGAAATTAGTATATGTAATTTTTTCGGTTTAACGTGTACCTAAAAAAATATTAAAACCAAACTACAAGCCATGCAACAGTATTGTATCAAATTTAAGTAAATTAACATTAAAAATTTTTATAGAAAACAAAAACACTGAAATCAGATAAAATATTAAGGCAAAAAAACCCACACACACAAATGCTTTTAAACATATTCCCAATAGACCAAAAAAAAAAATAAAGTATAATATGACTATAGAAAAAGCTTTTCGCATTTTAAAGAGTTAACACGCTTCTATATTTGAATTCATCAAACGGGTCGGCTAGTATGTTGTCAAACCATCGGTCATTACTGAAACAGACTTGAAGTAAGAAACTTTTCTGTAATAATAATCTGACATCCTAGAACCGTTTACTATGGAAATACGATTTTTTTCCGCAATACATATGGTATAAATAAAAATGTATGCTAAAATTATTCCTTACCGATGGTGCAATAGTTTTCATCTCCGCTAAAGTTTTGATTTCATTTAGTCGCCTTTCGCCTGAGTTTAATTTGACACCATTTAGATGATTCACGATACGTTTTTCATAGTGAAAAATTTCATCGGCAAATAGAACGGCTTGATGGGAGACAATACCTAAAGAGAAAAAATTTAAAACAAACTGCTAACATATATATGAAATGATTATCACTTACCCATATTTATGGCAAAATCGCGTAATAATAAATTGTAACCGCGGACAATCTGTAAAGAAAAAGTTAAGGTGAAATTTACTAACTAGTATTACGGTAATACCATGACAAACCATCATATAAATGGCAAAAAGTTGTGTACATTTGTATTGTTGTGTATAGTATTATTTCCATAACTTTCAAAAAAGCTTTTTTCGTAGAAAAAAACATAAAAAAATAATTACAGTATAACAAATAATTTAATTTAAATTTGCAACAAAAAAAATATTTTGTAAAACAATATGAAGATTGTAAAACAATAAATCTCAAAAATTGTAGAAATAGTTTAAAAAAATCGTCACAAAATTAATGAGAATAAAATGTTTAATGATTCCCATAAGTCTAAAAGGTCGATTCAAAAAAAAATTTATTTTTAATGCAAATAGTATTTTTAAACTTTTTTTTTATTTCAATATTTTTTCACTATTATTTATTTTAAAAATTTTAGGCTGAGTTGTAAATAGTTTATATCTATAGATTTGTTTCCAAGATATGAATTTTTGAATTATTTTGAAAATTTTTTGTGAGATGCATCAGCTTATTGGAGACTAATTCGTAAACGCATCCAACTATTTGAACAAGAGTGGTCTCCAATTGAAGGTAATGTGCACCCCTAAAACCCTTATGTACAAGCTTTTAACATCGGTTGGGTAGTTCTGATGATAGGAGCAATTAAAGTTTAAAAAACTAATATTTTTGTGCAAAAATAACGGTTTTAAAATTATTAAAAAATTAATAAAAAATAGTAATCGCAAAAATAAATCCAATTTCACAAATTGAGTATAAAGATTGGACTTCCCCGAACAAAACAAGCTATCGTTTATAAAAATTGGGTGATAAGAGGAAGAGTTACACATTTTTTAAGAGGACACTACAAATGCAAAATTTTTTGATTTTAAGCATATCACGGTAGGCTTAGAGCTAAACTTTACGTTGCATGAAAATTATGATAAAAAGTCGAAATGCCACTGTATTTTGGGTTGATCATGCATCACAAAAAAGTTTAATTTGAAATCGTAGCTGATCATTTTTAGAAAATATCGATATTTTTCATTTCTGCCAACTGGACCAAAAGTCTTTTTACTTTTGAAACGATTACAGTTAAAAAGTGGACAAATGGGATAAAAACTGTATATTTATTATAAAAGTATACATACATACATTCTTGTACGATCATTGATTATTTAGACATTGCTTCAACCTAGAGGCTTGAAGTGCATTTTAAGCCTATATATCGATATTTTTCATATTTGTGTTTAGGAGGCCGAAATCTATAGAAAAAAATTATTTACAACTCTGCTGCAAAGTGACTGTAAACTAGTGTTATTACTAACACTCATTATAACGAAAATACAAAATTTTTTAAAAATTACAGACAATTTCTGTGGTGATTTAACATGGTAATAACACCTTTAAATAAAAAAAAACATAAAAATGTTCTTACCTCATCATTTTGATCTATATTATAGAAATATTTGTCCGGTAAACCAATTTCTCCTTCATCCAATGCAATGATATAGTCATGAGGTTTATTAAATCTGTAGAAATGCATATATTTAATTTGTAATTTTAATAACATTCATGTTAAAATATTATTCTTTAAACATTTTCCTAAAGTGTCTTCAGACTGTTAGTAATATTTTATATTTGGGCAGATGCTTCCAATTTGAATTTTTGTATCTTACCGATTTTCTACTGATACTTTATAGTATGGAAATATCCCATAAGCTGCTTGCAGATGCACCAGTGCCTTTTTGTATTCCCACATTTGTAAACGATTATTGTCCCGCAGCGCCTGCCAACCATCTGGAGAGAAGAGAGTAAGAAAAAAAGCAAAATTCATTATTTAACAGTTTGTTATGTATATATCAAGTTGAGAGATGTTGAAAGAGCATATATTACCCTGGATTTGTGCAAGTACTAGTTTCATGACCTTATAAGTTGCATATTAGTACTAAGTTAAAGATAACGATAAAATTAAAATGTTCTAAGTAACATTTTGTAGAAAATTTGAATGTTCTAACTTTTCTCGAAAAAACGAAAATGTCACGTATGGGGTTAACATAGAGACTTTTAAATGTACAACACAAAAAATCCCCGTTAAATTTCGTTGAAGACATCTGATATTGGAAATGCACTAAAACAATAAGAAACATAGATACTCTGACTTTTTTTTAGGCTGCTGATCACGCAGTGCTTTGAAAACAGACAAATGTTTAGAAGAAGTTATTGATTTTTGGTCTCAGATTTTTCTTATCCAAGTTCACCATCTATTATGTTGGACTAGTGAAATAACGTCACACCGGTAATGCAGATTTTATCCCTCCTACGACAACCCCATTTTAAATTAAACAGTCTAACACATGGGAAGTAGATTGGATGGTAACTGGGATGGATAGGGAAATTGATAGTGCGGCATTTGTAATCCGAACAAGCGGGTATAACAAAGTGTATATGTATTGGTGTCTGCACTGCCATAAGACGGTATTTTGAGACATGCCTGCACTAAAACAATAAGAAACATAGAACCTATTTAAAACTCAATACAAGGTCAAACTGAAAATTTTTCCGGCCCATAAAGAATAAATTCGCCCTAGAAGGCATTTATACTCTGAAATTTGAATATACTTAACAAAGGCTTTCTTGCCATAAAGGATTTATTCCGCCCCAGACAATAACCTCCATTTTGAAATGTTTGCTATACATGGTCCACAAAAACACACTTAAGATCATGAATAACCCGATTCTTAATAAAATTTTGTTATTTTAATTTGTATTAACACCAAAAAGGAAGAGTTTATCTGAGAGGTAGGATTAGTTTTTGTCCGATCTTGCTCATCTAAAAACCTTACCTCTGCTTAGAGGATAGAAGGTTAGTTTAGGTTGGGTACAAGTAATGACCTATAGAGGATAGAAGCTTGCATACAAAGTTTCAGCTTGATAACCTTAAAACTACGGCTGTAATCGCTAGGTCAGACAGACAGACGGACGGACAGGTGCCACAAATGCAAGAACAAACTGAAAATGCCCTTTGGTCCGTGAGTGCGCGTAGTGAAGATCGATCGAAAATACATATTTCGCTTGCAAATTTGTAAATGAAGTGCAGAGTACTATCTATAAAATTGTATCTCTTTAGGTCTAAAATTGGGACCGGCCGTGGCATAATGGTTAGACACGCGACTACCATGCGGAAGATCCCTGGTTCGATTCCCGCCTCCAGGCACCTACAGTTTTCTTTCATTGCCGGCCCCCTCGATGTTGTTGACTGCGGGAGTGCCACATAATAATTTCCAAAATCAAAATCCCTAAACACAAAATCGCCAGCCAAAAAACAAATCCTCAAAATCAAAATCCCGAAGCATCAAATCCCCAAACACATAATCCCCACACTTGTTTAGAGACGGTGTCACAAAATCCCCAAACTTTACATACACATACAAGCGTGTATATACATAGCATCGCGAGAAGCTTTCCCATACCTCATTCATAGGGTGTAAAGGGATTTTATGTTAAGATTATTAAGGTTTAAAATACAGTTAAGCCATGCCCCCTTCACCTACTGATAGAAAATAATAATTTCGTCCGAACTTAAAATGCCGAGAATTATCTGGGTATCGAAATGATCTCTCTAAGTCTAAAAATTATATTTCGCTATGCTCACCTCGCCCACAAATAGTTAATAAAAATTTCGTCTGCAATAAGAACTGGTAGTGCCGAGTACTATCTGTGCACGAAATTTTATCGCTCTAGGACTAAAATACAGTTATGTCAAGTCCACTCCGCCCACTGACCCAAATTAAAAATTTCGTCTGAAATTTTGTAATTGTAGTGTCGAGTACTGTCTTAATATCAAATTTTATATCTCTAGGGCCACGCACCCTCCGCCCAATGATCGGGTTTTAAAGGGCTTTAATCCTAGAAAAAAAATACTTTTGAATTTAAGGGGTAGGAACTACATTAAATAAGGCCTTCGTTTCAAAATGATTTAGAATGTTAGCGACATCTATCTTTCATATTTGCCCTCGACTTTGGGAAATTTGTATCGCGACCCGGTCTTATCAAAACAGTGAGCATGTCACTTTTAAACATAATATATAAACATTGTGTGAAGCCTTAAAATTCTTAACCGTATCTTTTGTATATGTGATTATGTAACAATAGTATGCGATGGTCCTCAAATTGTGCTATCCTTCAACCTTGTTACAGTAGTGTGGGTTAAAAGAAAATGTTGATGTAGACACCCCCTACGTTAAAAGATTATACAAAAACAATTTCAGAACATCAATTAATGTTGTGATCCCACACACAGCCGCTCATGAAAATATTGGCCTGTTCGTCATTGGGAGTCCTATCGAAACAAAACGTATCATTTTTTTCATGTTTTTTCAATGGCTCTATCTTTTCCCTTGGTCTACTTTGATTCTGTAGTGAGTTTTGACTGTAGAGTTTCTATATTTAGTTCCCATATAAATATTTCTAATTTTCACGAAACATCTAAAAACAATGCAACTTTTACTGTAGGCGCATTCATTTTCATTGCGCCTAAAAGAAAAGTAAGAAATATTAAACATGACACAATGTGTACAAGAAAATTTGTTTCTAATAAGCTCTACCTACCTAAGTTGGTGTAAACATGTGGTGATGGATGTGACACATTTGACATTACCATGTCAAAGTAAATACTAGGAGAGCCTGGCCACTCCGTATGAGTCCTTTGATATTAATGATCTTAAAGTTGTGCCAACTACCACGCAAATTTCATTGTCGAATAAAGTATTAGAAAATGATCGAAAGAGAACATATGTTATGTTGAAGAGGACAACAATAAATTCATATTACTTTCGACAAAATTTAATGTTTTTTCATCAAAAGGACAAAATATGGTTATTTTTATTATTTCATCTAATAACTCCAGCGTACAAATAGTTATAAACTGATGTCGTCTAAAGTAAGTTGGTATGGATATAATACCAACTATTTTTAAAGGAAAAAATTTTATCAACAATTTTAGAGGCCGGACTAAGACCGTCGCCCAGTGGGGTATGGGACCCCCAAAACGGAGATTAATTAAAAAATGAAAATTGCGATTTCCAATTAAAATTTTGTACTCAATAATTGTACACAGAATATTGATTCAATAGATACTTGAATCAATTACACATGTTGTTTATTTAAAGTTCTATGCTCTCTCAAACTTCGGAAATTTTTTCGCCTTTTCTTCGTGTTAGCGAAATGTGGAATATCGATATTTTGGAGTGAAAGTTTTTGCCTTTTAGTCATTAACAAATCGAATTATTGTTATGGATCATTCAACGTCAGCTATTGAGGAACAGGAATAACAATTAGTTGTATAAAATAAATACGTACAATAATTTTTAATTATTTTTGAAAAAATGGTCTAAATTTAAGGTATTTTTGAAATGTATGTAGATTTTTAAAATGGTTCCGGGTAAAACCGTGTTGAAAAATTAACATAATTGTAAAATATAACATCTGTACTTACAAAATCAAGAAAAACATTTTGCGCCAATTTGTTTTATTAAATAAATTGTGATGTAAGACACTCCTGCGAAAACGGTGGAAAATTTGTTTGGTTTGATTTGGCCTTATTTTCTTTGTTTTTGCTGTATTGCTATTTTTTGCTAAGCATTAATTTTTAATTATACCCTACATAAGGCAATATACGCTTATTTGCCTTGATAAAATTCAAATTGAAAATATGGTTAAATGACATTATTTCACAACAACTCTAGATTTTATAGCCGTCACAGCAAATTTTTTCAAAACGCTAAAATATCAACATGTTCGTGAAAATTAATCCAGAACTGATTAATAACAAGCTCTAAAATAGAGAAATAGAGAAATACCTTCTAACTAGTTCAAGTTACTTTTATAAAGTGTGATTCATTTCGAGGTTTGTTTTTAAAATGGTTTTATTTACAAAACACAAGTGACTGATTACAAACTGTTATTTGACAGGTGTTTAATATTGTTCGACATTTTGTCATCAAGTAACTGAAATGGAAGCAGCGGCTCCAAAAATTATTTTTGCGTAAAATATGTTTTTCGAGCCCTTCGCTCAACAAGTAGTGTGCATCATAGACTATCTGAGAGCGCTATTGTCAATATCATTCTCAAATTTTGGCCTCAGTGTACGTTACTGTATAATACGCAACCAAAAATACCACTTCAATCCGACATAGTGCAGAATGTTGCGCCTGTATCGGAGACCGTTACTAAAGATGCCGACCAGTCGATTAGACAACGTGAGCATTCTGTGCACGCTTTGCATTTGATATGCAACAACTTGGAATGACGCTGTAATGATGAATTTCCATTCCTTTCCCAACGCCTCCGCCCCACCCCGCCGAGATTGCACATAATTATTCAAATGTATACAGCTTTTTGCTCCACTCAGTATATAAACAGATAAGTGTGTATACATATGTACATAAGCATTTATATATATTTTAAACGGTTAAAACATAAGTCAATATTAAATTTCAAAGAGATCGGATACAAACCGTAGCTTTTATAAAGGTTTGATTCTACTACAGTATATATTCATGGGGACTATATGTATATATGGACCGATTTCTTAAAACCTCAAACCAATCGATCTTATAACAAAAGGAACATCTGTGTCAAATTTGGCAAAGATCGGACTCTTTCTTGAATTAATCTCCGTTTTGGGTGTTCAATACCCCAATGTGCGTCGGGTCAGGTAGTATAATTTTAATTATTATATCCCAAGTCATACAGGACATATAAAGAAATAATATGAAAGAATGATATGATCTGCAAATAACTATTAAGTCTACTAAACTTATTAATACCAACAAGAATGAGAGGCTTAACATTACTAACAAACAACTTTAACTGACCATATATTCCATACATAACATTCTTCGTAACTCGCCGGTTACAAAATAGTGTTAATGAATAAATCATTGAACTCGATGCAAGAGATTTCACTACCATCTTCATGACGCTTAAGAGACCCGTATGAAATTCATAAGAAAATGACCAAAATTATGGCTATAGATTCATTAATAACTGACTGATTTATGCTCCAAACAAATTCCAAAACCGAATTTATACAACACAAATGTGATCGATGGCACTTTAATATTTTGCTCTATAAAAGATAAAATTAAATATCAACCAAAAGCAGCACTAAACAATTAGCACCTTTTAGTGGCAGTTGTGTGACCAGATCATAGGTTTTAATTTGTTGGCCGGATATTCTTTGGTTTTTGTTTTTATTCCCATTGCTGTAGTTGGTGTTTGATGGCTTATAGTTTTATATAGCACTTGGTAAATTTATTGTCAGAGACACTAGAAATGTTGAAATTTCTTTAATTAGTTTTAATCAAATTATTAGCAAGATATTTGGGGTTTTTTTCAACGATATTTTATTGTTACATATTGGTTGAAAGTGTTTTTTTTTTCGTATTTGGTTTTTTTGATGTATATGATTTTAATTTTTGATGAATTGCTATAAAATTGTTTGCATTTGCGATTGAGGGTATCAGTAGCAACGCATCAACTGTTGAGAGAGAACAGTTTATTTTAAATCCTGATTGAAGAAGTTTGAACAATAAGCTTGAGCATGAATTCATTTGTGGTGAGTGCAATTAAGGAGATTAGTGGAAAATGGTGTATATTACATAAATTGTGTCAACAACAAACTTGCATAGAAAATAAAAACAGCACAGAAAAGGAAAAAAGTGTATATGATAAAAAGTTAAAAGTGCAAAGGATATTAAATAAACTGCAAATTGGAAAATCTTCAAAAGTAAAAAATATGTATTAAAAAAATGTTAGTGTTGAGTTTAAAATAAATTCTAAATCAATGAAATTTGATAAATATTATTTTAAAAGTCAAAATTTAATAACATACAAGTGCAATAAACGATTTAAACAGAATTTAAGAAAAACTATTATTTCAAAATCTGTAAGGATAATAATGGTTCTGTTAAGGCTGATTAGAAAAATCCAATTGAACTTTTTGTCTTCTTTTAATAATAAGAAACTAATCACAATTCAAATTGAAGTCATTTATTAAAATAAAAACAATGACAATGTGCTAAATTTTTTTTTTTTGTAATTACATAAGTCAATTCTGTGTTAATATAGTGAAATTTTCTTTTGAATTATTTAATAGTAAAATCTAATACAAGTTAGCAAAATAAAAAAAAAAATATTAATCTAAAATCATAATTTCAGTAATTTTAAGTGCACCAACGAGATTTAAATATTCTAATTTTTTTCTATAAAAGAAAATTAAAAAAAAATATTAAAATTAAGACGATTTAGTACGATATATGATGTGGTATTTAAGTACTGTACCTCGACTTCCCGAAATTTTAATTATTTTTTTTTAATTAAAAATAGGGCAACAAATTTTATCAGGTAATCTTTTTATAATTTTGGGATAGTCTTGGAAAAAAGTTTACATTCCAAAACGCTTAAAACTTTTATTACATTTTTCTTATATCATTCAATAATGAACAGTTCAAAGCAAAGTTCCCATTTTATTTTACAAACAAAAAAAAAACATTTCCCATATTTTGATACAATTTACCACACGCACGCACGTATAGAATGGTATATTTAGTTTGTTCATCCATATGTAACGCCCATAAGTAGGCATGGTTGGTATGTTAATACATACGGGTGGATCAATAGTCCGTTAATAAAGGGTGAAGTTTTGACTTCAGGTTCTTTTTTATAGTACAATATTAATGTATTGTAGCTTTTTTTAACACAACAAACATTGCCATTAATTACACAGTACAACATTTTTCAGCTCATTGATTTGGGAATCAATTCTGAGAACCGCACGTGATAGTAGGCCCAAATAGAAGAAGTTCTGCATTATTCGTTTTGTCAAGTTACATGCCATAATAATTTAATATCGATTTGACGTTAGTAAGTATCGTATTGGAAAATTTGTCACGTTTTAGGCTCTTTTGTTTGACATAACTCGAGAACCAATAGTCCGATTTACCTGAAAAAAATTAGAAAAAAATAAGAATTACGATTTCACTTTTGACAGTTTCACTTTTCCATTCATCAAATGATTTTGAACTGGGTTTATTTTGTAGCAGCTACAATAAAACTGTTGTACTTCGTGGCGTATGATTTACGTGGAATATAACTTTTGATAATCACACGCCTCCATATAGTTTTTATAGTGAAAAGAGCCTAAAACGTGACAAATTCCCCTATACGATTCTTACTAACTTCAAATCGATATTAACTTATTATGGGATGTAACTTGACAAAGCGAATGATGCAGAACTTTTTATTTGTTGAACTACTTTCACGTGCAGTTCTCAAAATTGAGTCCCAAATTCTAAGATGAGCAGGATCGGACAAAAACTACTCTCACTTCCCATACAAACTCCCCTTGTTCGGGGTCTGCCCATGCGATTACAGTTGTAGTTTAAGAGCAAAAATTTGGTATGCAAGCTTCTATTCTCTAAGCGAATGTTACGTTCTGAGATGAGCAAGGTCAGACAAAACGTCTCCCACCTTCCATACAAACTCCCCCTTACTTGGGGTTCTGTCCCTGCGATTTCAAGTTGAAATTTGGTATGCAGGTTTCCATCTTCTAAGCAGGGGTTAAGTTTTTAGATGAGAAACATTGAACAAAAACTACTCCAAGTCCCATACAAAAACCTCCATCTTTTTTCAGTCTGCCTACCTCCCATACAAATTGTTGTTTTTTGGGGTCTGTTCCTGCAATTTCAACTATAATTTTAGGGACATCGAGCTGAAATTTGGGATGTCACCTTCTATTCTCACGGCGGACAAAAACGTCTCCAACCTTCTATACAAACTTCCCCTTTCTGACGGTTCTGTCCCTGAGATTTCTAGTTGAAATTTGGTATGCAGGCTTCTATCTTCTAAGCAGAGGTTAGGTTCTTAGATGAGCAAGATTGGACAATAACTACTTCACCTCCCATACAAAATCCTCCCCCTGTGTGTGGGTTACATAATTCATACACATCGGTCGGTCCGGCCGTGGCATAGTGGTTAGAACATGCGACTACCATGCGGGAGGTACGTGGTTCGATTCCCGGCTCCAGTCATCTACATTTTTCTTTCATTACCGGTCCCCTTGATGTTGTCAACAGCAACTTCGCAGTATAAGTGTCGAGTATATCGGCATGTCTAGTAGAAGCTTTTCAAACAGTGACGTTCGCATTCGTCGATCAACAAGTAGGTGCCGTTTGTTGTGAATCTAAAATAAAAAGCGTGTTAATTCACAACAAAGCGAGAAGCTATCCCATACCTCATTCATAGGGAAATTAAGTTTAAGAGAGAGGACAACATAATCTCCCTTGCGGAATGTATTCTGTGTCCACACCCTCCAAAATATCCATTTAGTAAAACTCTTTAGGTTTTATGAAATATTTCTTTATTTATTACAACTTAACTGTTCTAGTTGAGGTTTACAACTTCCAAGGGAATTCCAAATCCACATCCTATATTCCCTTATAACCTATATATCCTCAACCTTTAATATAATCCATTTTCTTCTTCCATTTACTCCTATTTCCAGTTGATTGTCTGTGCCTCAGTTCTCCTGAGCTGTGCCAATGCCCGTCCCGACCTAAGCTTGGGCTATCGTTACCACCAAGGCCATAGCAGTGGTGGTGGTGCTTTCCTCCAAGCTCCTGGCGGCTCCGCCTCATCATCCTCCGGTGTGTCAACATCCTATACCCCCACTGCCTCAGGTACTTCCTATTTCGCATCCCAACCCTCTGTTGGACAAGTTGGCAACTCCGGTTTTGTACCATCTACCCAACTGCAATTTGGCAACGGCCTTGGTGGTGTCTCGCAAGGCATTGGCAATGGTGGTTTCTCTCAGGGCTATGGCATCGACAATTCGGCACAATTTGGTTCTGGCTCATCCTTCTCTCAAACTACAGCCACTCAGGTCAATTTGGAAGAACAACAGGCCTTCATTAGCCACCTGCAAAATCATCAAGCTCCCATTGTTAGCAAACACTTCTATGTACACTCTGCACCCGTCGATCATGATGAACAGCAAATTGTACGTTATGTGAACATTGGCCGTCCTCAGAAGAACTATCGCGTAGTGTTCATTGATGCTCCCTCTTCTACTACCAACAAGGCTAAGATCATTGCAAACGTTGCTCCCACCGAAGAGAAAACGGCCATCTATGTTTTGTCCAAGAAAAGCAATGCTCTTGATGTTAGCGCTGAAGTGGTTACGCCCGCACCTGTCAACAACAAGCCTGAGGTCTTCTTCATCAAGTACAAGACACCCGAAGAGGCTGTCCATGCTCAACACACCATTCAGGCTCAATATGATTCTTTGGGTGGCAGCAGCGATGTCAGCAACGAAGGTCCCATTCCAGTTTCCTCTGTCATTGGCTCTTTGGGTGGCCCCAGTGGTGACGAAGCTTCCGCTTCTAGCGGCGGTGTTGGCGTTATAGCAACTGGTGGTTCTTACAGCTCTGATCATGGCGTTATTGGTAATGGTGGTTCCTACAGCGCTGAGCATGGTGACTCTTCGTCTCCCGTACAGGTCACTCACACCGGCATCAACACTCAACAAACCTATTTGCCAGCCAATCACAAATAAGTGCAAACCGTTGGGTTGTAGTACTGAAACCGACGGACCGCATAGACGAAAAGTTGCAAAGTGTTATGTTATGTAAAGCGTAATTGTTAATGATGGAAAATGTTGTATTAACAAGATGATTTAATGGAGTTAGTGTTAAATGATTAAAATTTATAGTTAAGTTGTAAACAAATAAATCGAATTACTTTTATTGGGAGATCAAAGGGTTTAAAATTTAACTTTCAAAGTTGAAAGGTATTTTATAGTAAAAGAATAACTCAACCAATAACATTGCAGCAACAAAAATTAATAAGATTTCCTTCTTCCCAAAATATTTGTATCTTCCACATTTATAATGTAGGAAATCACTTTTTGGTCTTCTTTAATGCCTTTGAAATGAAAATATACCAGAACAGCTTTTAAAGCTTTTAATAATAAAACGCACTCGATGAAGTTCAACGTCCGAAAATATACAGCCGTCTAAAGGAGATACAGTTAGTATAGCAATCATTTCTTTGTTTTGCCATGAATTCAACTTAGTTTGTTATCTCCTTTCAATTTCATCTCAATTTAAAAGCAAAACACCAAATAATTTTTTTTATAATGATAACATTTTGCTTTTTTTATTGAACTAACGGTGATAGAAATAGATTTCTCTAATGAAATATGGCAACAGTCGTTGTAATTGAAGATTTCTACAATGCAAAAAACTAACACTTACAGACTAAGGAAACAATTTACTTACAAAAGTATTTAACTAATTAATAATTGGGAACATAATCGCCAACATAAAGTATATTCAACTTCTTGTATCTCTCCTGTATACGTTTTAATGCTTGAACAGGGAAGGCAAGTATTGAGAGCTGGGAATTTCTTGTGATGGGGGAAGTTGACCGGCATTATCGTTGGTCTGACGATAGTTGTAGCTGCCATCAGGGTTAAGACTGTCCAAAGAACCAATGACAGAGGTGATAGGGGCAGACTTTTCATCGCTGACCTCACTGGTGCCCCCCAATTTGTCGTATTCAGCTAAAAGTTAAAAATTGCACATTAAAATCTCTCTTGAAGGCCTAAAATTCACAATTTACCTTGAATTTCTTTTTGAGCCTGTTGAGCCTCATCGTCGGTCTTGTACTTGATGAAGAATACTTCGGGTTTGCTGGGCACAGCTGGAGCAGGGGTGGCAATATCACTGGCATCCAATTCGGGTTCTTTCTTGTTCAATACATAGATGACGGTCTTCTCTTCTTGAGGAGCAAACTCAGCCGAGTATTTGACATTACCAGCACCAGAGTTAGGAGCCTTGATGAAGACAACACGATAGTTCTTTTGTGGTTTTCCCAACACTAAGGTTTTCACTTTGCCCTGATTGTCATTATCCTCGGGGGCCGAAATTGTGTAGAACTGTTTGCGCACCAGTGGAGCAGCAGTTGTGGGTGCAGGTGGCAAATATTTGTCACCACCACGACCTTGGCTGCCAGCAGGTAATCCATTGTAAGAGCCAGCAGGAGATCCACTTGGTGAAGCATTCTGTTCATAACTGTATTGGGGGGCCGCGCAGCCGATGGCAAATAAAGCCGACAAAACAATGAATGCACGCATTTTGAAGGATTCTTTTTTTATGTGTTTCTTTTCTTAATTGGTTTTTTTTTCTTTAGATTTTTTTCGTTCGTTCGTTTCTTTGACTTGTTGTTTATCTTTTGAATTGTAACACTTCACTGTATAACATTTCCTTGAGATCACTTAACTTTTATACGAAAAAATCTTTGAAAAATGAGTCTTTCAATTTACACCAAACAAACTTGTCTCAAGTCAAAATTGATGAAAATATGCAAATTCGTTTGGCATAAATAACTTTTAAGCCTACTCTTTAGTGATCTGAGGCTAATTTTACACCTTGAATTTGTTGTTATTGAGTCCGATTGTCTGTGCAGCCTAAGACTGAGGTTGACAATGCCAATAATAGAGTATTGTATTTGTTCATGCACCATTCTGTGTGGTCTTCGACCAGCCAGCCAGCGATCTGCTGGTCCATAGCGATCTGCTAGCGATCTGTCCGTCTGAGTGTATGTCTGTCTGTCTGAGTATGTGTTTGTAGGCATACGAATGAGCTATATACAGTTGATTAAGTTGACCCATAATTTATTTAAATTTGTTTGTTTGATTTCCAACAAAGCCGACTTGGCAGTAGCAGAAGATGTTGCCGTTGGTTGCGAAACGTCTCTTTTTAGAATGGCTTCTCAAGAGTTGACGAAGAAGTTATTTAAATGGTAGTGGTTTTTAAAATGTTGCCAATTCAAGAAATGATATATTTGTGGGTTTTTTTTTGTGAAATACTTTAAGATATTTGGTATAAGACATTAGTTGATCAACGATGTGGAGCTAATGATTTATCAGTAAATCAGCACAATCATAAGCAAATATGGTGTGAGAATTTTCCTTTGGATTCTAAACGTATGTTTAAGTATATGAAATAGAGCAATAAAACAGGATGCATGTCTCATGGGTCATTAAGCAACACAACCGGTTGCCCCAGCACGTTCGTTTCTTAAGTCTTTTGTTTTAGCTTAGCTAAGAATAATCTATATGCCAAAGATAAACGTTTTGAAAAATGATCTTAAATCAATCTATCACTAAAAATGATTTATTACAGACTAATAAAGATATAAAATTCGAAAATGTGTTTGTTTGTTTATATGTTTTTGTTAAGCATGTTTGTTTCTTAAGTCTTTTGTTTGAACTTAAACACAACAGCTTGAACGCGTGTACAATGCTTAGCTATAAAAAATGATTAGAGAAAAATATCACTAAGCTATATGGATCATTGTACCGTTAAGCATAATTATATTTCATTGATAAAAAAATCATGGATGTGTTGAAGTTTTAGACCATCACAGACAAAACTTATTGTTATGGATATTTTCTTAACAATTCTGAACGATTAAAACGCTTTGATGGTAAACTTGTCGATAAGAAAGGTTTAAGGTTAGAGGTTATAAAAATTCCTCATCAATGGTAAAGAAAATTAAAACTTAAACTATACATTTAAAAACACATATCAAATTTGTTCTCAGTCTTCCGAATAGGGGATTTATTAGGCTTTCACTTTTTTCAGTAGAAGAAAGTGAATATTTTGGAAATATCTCAAAGTAGCCATTTGATATTCCTATAATTATTGTCTCGCTTAAAGAGGTCGTTGCTCCGCATCCTAGTTTGTTTATATATATAATTCTTCTGTACATGTGTAAGTCACTGAACTTTCCTAAATGGCTAAATGACTATTTCGCTCCGTAGATGGTTTATATCCGTTCCGTCTTATTGTATTGTTTGTTATGTCTCCATTATGTCTTAACGACTATATCAATTTTAATGACATTAGGTATATGGTAAGTGTAATATATGACAATGACCATTGGGTATATATTTTATTAAACTGTTGGTCCGTGTTCGAAGTGGGCGTGGCACAAGTGTTTTTAAGCCCCAGATACATAATACTTGGTACATAGAAAAAACTTGGCACCATAGATACGGCTACGGATGGTATGGGTATGGTTAAACTTTATTCGAGCCCAGATTTTAGCCCTAGAGAAACAACATTTTAATGCCCTACAAGTATGAAGTTGCAAACGAAATTACTATAGTCGATCAGTGGGCGGAAGGGCGCACAGAATGATGCAAAAAAAAATGATTCAAAGCCAGTGTGTGACTTTGTAAGTGACTGCGAAATAATTTGGTAGTATAAAAGTACATATTGATACAATAAAAGTACTTTATGGTACATTGAATGAACGTTATGTCACAATTTACGTACTTTTTGTAATAATTTAAGTACTTTTTAGTGTAGTTCAATCGAGAAATAATTTTTAAATTGATCAATGCTTTTTTATGATTTGTAGAAGAACAAATTGTAAAGGACATTTTTTTCTGTAAATATTTCCCCAGAAAACTCAAAACAAAAATTCTAAAATGCTAAGATTGTCTTCTTTTATTTACTATTCATATTGCCATTTTAGAACTAAGAGAAGTGCAGAAGTATAAGAAGAAGTCCAAAAATAAGAAGTCCTTTAATAAGGAAACAAAACCTAACTCAAGAAAGACTGATCCAATTTTGATGAAACAAAAATCCGAAACTAAGGAATTTAAATTTCCTTAATTTCGCCAATTTTCACAGTTAGCTTCGCGGGGATACCAAACTCAGACAGAGCATCCAACAATTTCTGTCGTATCGGACTGTCGAATGCAGCTTTGTAGTCGATGAACAGATGGTAGGTGTCGATCTGGATTTCTTGGGTCTTCTCCAAGATTTGTTGTAGTGTGAATATCTGGTCGGTCGTATATTTACCAGGTCTAAGAAACACTGATTAGGTCCAATCAGGTTCGCCAGAATGGGATTTAGTCTTTCACATAACACACTAGACAGGACCTTGTAGGCGATGGGTAAAAGGCTAATCCCGCGATAGTTGGTACATAAACTTGGATCGACATAGGACACTCAGATTCCATCATCGGGCATGCACTCCCTGAGCCAAATAGTGTTTATGAGCTGGTGCATGCATTTTACCAGCTTATCGCCGCCGGCTTTAAAAAAGCTCTGCCAGCAGTTCGTCGGCTCCAGCAGCATAATTATTTTTAAGCCGTGCAATTGCCGTGCTGATCTCGTTTTGGCTCGGTGGTAGACAGTCTGCTCCATCGTCGATGATTGCTGTGATTTCGTCACTTATGCTGCCTTCGAGAACGAAGAGAGATCGAAAGTGTTCACTTCATATTTGCTGCACACTCTGAGTGTCCGTGACCAGATTTCCGTATCTGTCCTTACAGGTGGGGATCCCTGTTGCCCTGTTTCCTTTGCTTATAACCCTTTGATAGAACTTTCGGGCCTCACCTCTATCCCTGTGGTTTTCGACATCCTGGCTGTATCTTTTCTTTCACAGACGCTTTTTCCGCTTGAACAGGCATTACATCTCCCTCCTTTTCTCATTATAACGCTCTGTCAACGTACGCGTCGCCATTGGCTGCAGTTTTTCCTTGTATGCAGCATCCATTACCTCATACATTTCGCGACATTCTTCAGCGTACCAGGTCTTGTCTGAGGGTGGTTTTTCATAACCCAGTACGGTCGTTGCGGCAGTGGTCAAAAAATTCGCAATATGCTGCCACTGTGTGTGGGTAACATCAAAACTAGGGGGGTTTGTTTGGATTAATTGAGAGAGTTAGTTTCAGTAGGCATTGGCTATCTCGGTGATATGCAGCTTTGTGATGTCTAGCTTCCTTTGCGTTGGATTACGAGTGTTTTTAGCACTACGTAATCGTGTGCTTACCTTGGCTGCAACTAGGTAGTGGATTTGTCGAGGACATCCGCCAGTTGGATAAAGGCACCATCTCTGTATAGACTTCGGACATTCCAGGTGCATATACTTAAATCATTGTTTTTTCTTTTCTCTTCAAAATATATAATTGTTTTGTTTGAGGAGAGTGGCTTATTTGGACACCGCGCCCGATCCTAGTTTCTTGAGGCTGCCAAAGCCTCTAAGAGAGCCTCTGTGTAGAGCTTCAGTAACATCTGTTACGTACTTCCTAAGACGCATCGGTGGTAGCATGCCGATTAGGTTACTAAACATTTCGCCTTCACGCAGTTGTCAGCCCGCGGAATACGTGTTCGCTCGGACGTTGTGAGCAGCTTGGGAACCTCCAAAGAGAGCTTCTTGTTATTCCCAAATGAATAACAATCAGAAAGACTCAAATTAAAAAATTCCCCATTTCCCTGGGTAGAAACCCAGCGAGGCTTTAGACAAGGCGATAGTCTTTCCTGCGATCTCTTAAACATCGTAATGAAGATGATCATGCGGAAGGCTGCAGTAAGCAGGAATGGTACCATCTTCAAAAAAAAATTCACATGTTGCTCGCGTATACCGATGATATAGATATCAGTTGCCGTGGATTGCGTGATGTTGCTGCGGCTTTTTCGAGCATTGAAAAGCAGTCGGTGGATCTGGTGATAAATGTGGACAAAACCAAGTTATTTGTTTCAACGAACAAAGAGTTCACTCGTCTGGGACGCTGCGTGAACGTTGAGAACTATAACTTTGAATTGGTAGATGATTTTGTTTATCTTGGCTCCGCCATAAACAAAAATAATAATGTCAGCCTGGAAATCAAAAGACGAGTATTGATCGCAAACCGCTGCTAATATGCGCTAAGCAAGCGATTTAACGACAAAACGATCTCTCGATGAACAAAGATCCAGCTCTACCAGACTCTGATCCTACCTGTCTTGCTCTACAGCGCAGAATCCTGGGTAATGACACAAGCGGGTCAATCTATTCTGGGAGTCTTCGAGAGAAAAATACTACGTAAAATATTTGGACGGCGAGTACCGTCGTCGAATGAATCATGAGCTGTATGAGCTGTACAACGTCATCGACGTAGTCAAGCGCTTTCAAATAGACCGAATGCGCTGGCTTGGACGTTGTACGAATGGACGAAATCGCTCCGGCTCGAAAAGTCTTCGGCAATAAACTCGATGTGCTTCGCAGGAGGGGGCGACCTAAACTCCGATGGATGGATGGACCAGGTGAAAGAGCTGTTAACTAAGCTTGGTGTGACGAACTATCTACGGAGCGCAAAAGACCGAAGCGCTTGGAATACTTTACTACGTGCGACTTACTTAATTTCCTTTGCACCCCATGAATGAGGTATGGGATAGCTTCTCGCGTTGTTGTGAATTAACACGCTTTCTATTTTTAGATTCACAACTAACGGCACCTACTTGTTTATCGACGAATGCGAACGTCACTGTTTGAGAAGTTTTTTCTAGACACGACGATTGAATCGACGCTTAATACTGCGAAGTTGCTGTCAACAACATTCGAGGGGAGCCGACAATGAAAGAAAATTTAATTTTTCTTTTTTTTTTTCTTTTTTTAAGATGACTGGAGCCAGGTTTGAACCTGCGATCTCCCGCATGGTAGTCGCGTGTTCTAACCACTATGCCACGGCCGGGCGACTACTGATAGATAAATTTCTGTTGTTGTTAACATTAAAGGAGAAGAACGAATGAAATGTTTTAAACCCTATTTAGATATACGAAATACTATAACTATAATAAATCCTGTAATTTTACATATTTTCTTTCATCCACAATAACTCAGTTATTTTTACAAAATAATAACAAATTTCCCATACCAACCCACATCTACCAATAAAAGTTCATCAATTTAACATTGATCTTGAATTTTGAACGCTTACCTATGACCTTGCGAATTTCGCATTAAATCAGCAGCGCTGCCGAATAATAAAAACTCACAAGAATATTAAACCGAAAAAAAAAATAAAATGCTAAATGCTTAACAACCAAAGAATATGATCATAAAAATGCTTCATGCTAATGGCTCCTAAGCCCTTTTCTCACAATTCTCTCAATTTTTAGTGATGGACAACATCATCAACATATCATCACATATAAAATGAATAAATTTGCATCATGAATACGAGATAGGCTTCAAAATTTATGCTCGAGTTTAAGACTCAGTTAGTTTCGGAAATTCGCAAATGATTCGTCGTATAGATTCATTCGTCGCAGTATATCATTGGAGTAAAAAATAAATATAAATGTGAGCAAAATGCAAAATAGATATGTATAGAGACTTTATAGTTTCACATCCAAATTTAGACACATGATACAAATTGGTTGGTTTGAGAAAACAACATATCTAGTCAGAATTTATATGATTAATAAGAATATACTTTTATATACTGAATATAACAGTTCGATGATATTTTCAGTTAGATCGCAATATGACCTTTAACAAATCATTGATATTAGTTGATATATATATATAATCTTGTATGTATAGTAGTAGGTCTTGCTGTGCTGTGTGTTCGGCTTATTTGCATAATAGCACTGCATGGATTAGATCTCTTGAGAGGGTTTAACCTAATCGAAATCATAAAAATCAAAATTGTTTTCTAATCATCACCTTATGATTAATGTAGGGTCATAAAAAAATATCGATCTCTTTTACCGGCTAATAGACATATAAAATAGACTAAATGGATGACATTTGTCAAATGTGTCGCACCACAAATCAAACCACATAAAACAGGTAATGGGAATCAGATAAGAGAAATGATAATGACAAAAAGGTCACTTTACTTTATGCAGATTAGCCGTGTGGGAATGGACGGACGGACGGACGCACACGTGTTTAACATGTTACCGAATGACTGTTGTTGACTCTGTCGTATATACATACATATTATCTTGTGGTAAATTTTTTAGAAATAAGTGACAATTTATAACCGTCGTAAGCAATAATCATTAACCGCCGAGGATTGTATAAAAATTGCATTTATATGAATACAAAAAATTAATAGATTAAACGAAAAAGGGAACGCTGCTTTTGAATTTCCCTGGGCAGTTATTCAAAAGAAATAATTCTGGTAATATCGGTGCAAATAAAATATTATTAAGACTAGCTTACGAAATTTATTGTCATATTTTGCAACAGTAATCCTCACTCTAACCCAGGCAACATAGTTAACATAAAACCCTCGCTCATTTTTTTTCAGCACACAATTTTATTGTAAACTAAATCAATTGCCGCTGCCGCAGCTCATATCGCAGATGTTATCGAACTATGTCAGTAAGATTGTAGCCTTTATTTCTTAGTTGCCAAAAATGTATATGTTATGCACCATCGTTTATATTTTTTAAATGTTTCCTTAATTGCTAATAAAATTTGGCGCCATTTTATTGATTGTTTGCCCAGCTGCTTTACATATCAGTAATTAATTTTATAAACGTGTAGGCTTCGGATTTGGCCATTTAATTTACTTTAATATTTAAACGAGTTTTTGTTATTGGTCCACATAGCGTTGCTGTGTTTTGAAGATGGTACACATATCAATTGTGGTCGGTCGATCAGTTGCTTGTTAGTAACCTTGTTGTCATTTTTGAAAAATAATTTGAATTTTGTTTTAAAGTCACATATATATAGATTTATATATATCGTCTTTAAAAAGATAATCTAATAGAAAAAAATATGATTTATTGGAAATAACACAGTAGGGAATTCCATTCAATTTCACAGCCATTGAGTTCGTTTCTTAAGTCTTTTGTTTGAGCAGCGTATTTGGGCAAAATAGTTCAACCAGGCGATAACCTGTTATGCGTAGTGTTAACATTTTGGTGTGGCTGTTTAGTCAGGTTGTTTAAGTTTTAGTACTAATGTAGAACTTTGCGTAAAAGGGCATTGCATGAAAACTTGCATGAAGAATTTAGTGGAATACCTTCAGGTATAAAATATTTACCTTATAAAGGTATAAAACAAAAACATTTTAACGGCAGTTTTGAGTAAATATTAAACAAAGTACAGATTAACAGAATTATTTAAAAGCCACTTGTGATAACGTTTCTTACGTTCGATGGCTTATAGCAGCTAATATTTGCATGTGGAAACTTTGGTTACATGTCAATTCATGTGTTTTGGAAATCAATAAATTAATCCAATCTTAAACTTAAGGTGGAAAGAACGTTCAATTGTAGTTTTAGTCACACTTTATAGTTTTCGTGTCAAACACTGCTTTAAGTGGCCATAGTACGATTTACTATCATTATTTGTAACTTGTAACATTATAGGGGAAATAATAATTTTCAGAAAAAAGGCTAATTTTTATAGAGGCAGCATGACTCATTTTTGCTTGTAAGTTAATGTTTAATAAACGTTTAACTTATACAAAACTTGACTGGATTAAGTGTACTTACAAAAAAGATATGTAAGTTAATGTATATGGGTGAATTCGGCCATTTTTATGGGAGGTACCTACTCTTACACGATAATTAAAATACCAAATTCCTGATATCATGTAGGTTTCCGTATGTAAATTATGGGGCAATATTACCTTTCGAAATATTTTTTATTGCGTATGGAAGGTACCGGAAGGGATAGGTACCTTCTTGAGTAACATTCTACGGCAAAAGTGCAGAATATGGGGCGGGAGCCCAAAAAAAAAACAAAAAATGCCACTCCCCCCAAATACGCCATAAAACACGAAAATCAAGGTCCACGGGGCCTGGGGGCCCAAAAATAGGGGCCCCTTGGGTTCTATGATAACCCTCCATTTGTGGGTACTCAAATGAAAGATACTTTCAAGACGAATCCAACGGTGGTATTTTTAAGATCCTACGGGTCTCCTGGGCCGAGTTAGAGGCAGGATACAAAAAAAAAAATTGGAAAAATGTGAAAAAATCATGGAAAAAGTTAGAAAAATTTACGGAAATAAATTAAAAAATTCCAAAAAAAAATAGAAAATGTAAAAACCAAGCGATTTTAAAAAAAATAAAAAAAAATGGGAAAAAAATCATGGCAAATTAGAATAATTTAAGGAAATGAATTAAAAAATTCCATAGAAAAATGAAATGTCATCAAAAATGTGTGAAAATTTAAAATTTTTTTGAATTTGTAAGGTTTAAAAAAAGAAAATTGAGAAAAAATTTAAAAAAAAAATGAAGGAAACAAATGAACAATTTCAAGAAATATTTAAAAAAAAATCAAGAAAAAGTCCCAAAAGAAACATTGGAAAAGAGAAAATTGATTAAAAAAGGATAAAAGTGGGAAAAATTAAGAACAATTTGAAAAATATTTTAAAAAAAGCTATGTTTTGTGATTTTTTTTGATATATCCCTTTAAGTTATTATTTGTTTTTTAAATTAGAGTTGTAAGGGTTGAGATTGGTGCAGTAGCGCTGCAGGCAAATTTTTTTTTTTAAAAATCGCGTGATTTTTTTATAAAAAAATTTTCATTTTGGTATATTCCGGTAAAAAATTTTTTTTTTTTGTAAATTATAGTGAAAATTGATATGTTGGGAGTAGGCAAAAATTATTTTCAAAAAAATGGCGAAATTTTTTTTAAAAATTATTTTTTTTTTGTATATCCCGGGAAAAATATAATTTTTTTGTAAATTAGAGTGAAAATGGATATGTTGGGACTAATATCGCCGCAGGGAAAAATTATTTTAAAAAAATCGCGCGATTTTTTTTAAAAAATATTTCTTTTTTTTTTGGTATATCCCTGAAAATTAAATGGCTCTAACTCGGTCCCGTAGGAACTTAAAAATAACATCGTTGGATTCGTCTCGAAAGTATTTTTCATTTGAGTACCCACATAAGGGGGGGGGGGGGTCATCATAGATCGAAAAGGGCCCCTTTTTGAAACCCCGGCCCCATGGGCCTGAGCGCCAACTTTGACCTACCATTCCGATGTTTGGGGACCAAGACGAAGACAATGGCATATTTTTTTTGTAATCGGTCTCCCGCCCCCTATTCTGAATTTCAGCCCATTCTACTAAATTCGGTGAATTTAAAAAAAAAAAAAAATAAATAAAAAGTAAATGTATAGTAAATCAGTCATTGGTATGTGAGATACCCGAATGGGGTGTACCAAATTTTTGGGTTTTCTGATATTTTGTCTAGTATTGTAAAATATTTAAACTAACTAAATTCTAATATAAAACTAAATATATAAACTTATTGAATATATAAAATTTATCCCAATAAAGGATATTTTATACAAGTGGTACTGGAAAGAGTGGTGGTGTTCTGCCTACTTACGATTCCATTACTAAATTTTGAAAAATATTAATACAGATAGAATGTACATCGTCTGCAATGCAACTTGGCTATCCCCCGATCAATAAATGGAAGGCACGTTTATGTCCATATGATCCTAACTATAATGTTCTCAGTGTACTATGTTCTATTTACAAAAAGGTGACCGTAGTAGGTGTAAAAACTACCGTGGAATTAGACACTTACCGATTGTGTATAAGGTCCTCTCTAGCATACTGTGTGAACGTCTTAAGCCAATTATGGAAAACCTGATTGGACCTCATCAGTGTGGCTTTAGACCAGTCATATCCACGTCGGATCAGATATTTACAATACGGAAGATTCTGGAGAAAAACCTTAATAAGCAAATCGAGCTTTACCACCTCTTTGTCGATTACAAAGTCCCATCAGGCATCGACAATACGAAGCCATGTCTGAGTTGGGTATCCCTGCGAAGATAATTCGCCTCTTCCGGTGTACCCTTAAGAGTTCCAAATCCTCTGTTCGGATTTTCAAGCATCTAACTGCGCCATTCGATACGACGAGAGCTAAGACAGGTTGATGGTTTGTCATGCATACTGTTCAACATAGTGATGGAGAAGGTGTTAAGGAAAGCAGCGGTAAATATGTCTGGCACCATATTTAATAAGAGCCACACGCTGCCCACATATGCCGATGATATCGACATTATCGATGCGAGAGGTAACAGCTGTCTTCTCATCTGTGGAAAGGGAGTCAGCGCAAAATGGGTTTGGCAATGAATGAGGACAAGACGAAATTAATGGTGTCATCGAACAAAATGTTCTCTCGTTGAGAACTATTGCTTTGAGGTAGTGGATGACTTCATCTATCTCGGATCCGCCATGGACAAAAACAACAGTGTCAGCCTACGCGAGCACTTCATAAACACTACCCAATCTCAAACCACCAAAGTCAAACTGTATTAGGTACAAATTTTACCGGTTCTGCTTTATGACTCCGAATCTTGGGTGCATTCACACGCGGTGTTTGAGAGAAAAATATTCCGCAAACTACATGGACCCATTTACGGTAACGGCCAGTTCTGGATTCAGATGAACCGTAAGCTCTACGAGTTATACGACGACATTGATGTGGTCAAGCGAATCAAAGTGCAACGATTACGCTAGCTAGGCCATGTCGTGATGATGTATGAGGAAACTCCAGCGCGAAAGGTAAGACTTCGAAGGACGGCGCAAAAGAGGGAGACCGCGACTCCGTTGGAAGGACCAGGTGAAGGAATCACTGACGCTGCTCGGTAGGAGATGGTATATATATATCTTATCATATCGGCCTCTGACTTTGACACTAAGATAAAAACATATATGTTGTCAAGTTGTTTTTAAGTCTTTTTCAGAAACCTGGTTTCGGTATTATTTGCAAAATACATTTTTACAACACTTCGGTTTTTGAATACCAGATTTAGTAAATACCCGGGTTATCGGGTTTTGTTCGGTTTTTCGGAAATTGTAAAATGTAACTAAATTTTTTGTTTTTGATTTAAATTTGCTTTAATTTATATTCTACTTAAATTTCAGGTTGATCTATGAATACCAATAGAAGTTATAAGGAATCTATATTACTCTTTGACACTTAGCAATGTAAAAGTTATCGATATGATCACAAATTAATCTCGTTTTTACTATTGGGCGTTTAGTTTAGATGATAAATACACAAAAAATTTGTTATATGAATATGGACGACTTCCCACTCTTTTCAAGGTAAGATCCCAAACCTATTTCAAGATAAAATTCCAAATGTATTTTACAATTTGCGCTTAGTTTGGGAGTTAAACACTTAAAGTTTTACATATGGTTATCGACTGTTTTTCACCAGTTTAAAGTTAAGTTCCTAGATAAGATGCCAACTGACATTTTTGGAAAAATCGACATACGATTACGGTGAACTTTTTGACCAGAGTTCGTTTTTGGTTTTATTTAGCTAAGTTGATTAAATAATATTTACCAGTTTAACAATTTTACATTCTACATAAATGTTTAAACTGAGCACATGCCTTTGCACAGCCTGCTACAACTGTTAATTTACCTGAACGCAACAACATAGAAAACGCATAATTAGCAACAAGTAACTTTGACAGCGTGTAAAAAACAGATATAAGCAATCTAGTTAAGCATTCTGTTCTCTACTTTACAAATGGTAATTATTAAAAAAATTGACTTTGACGCAACGCAAACACAAAAATAATACTTCGATTAGTAAGTACCGGAAAAACATATCTTAAAAATACCGTGTTTGTAGAAGATATTAATTTATTAATAATAATTCATTAACAAAAGTTAGGCGTCGCCAGTTGCGAAACATGCAGGTATGACTGCAATATGCATATGCAAGTTTGTTAGCCCTGGTAATGACACAAGACCATAAATTGGTTCTGGCAGTATTTGAGAGTAAAATACTCTGTAAAATATATAGTTATAAATTATGAGATGTACATTGTACAAGCTATGTACCGACATTGAGGTGATCTTACGCTTTAAGGTACAGAAAGTCCCGGTTACTGAGAACCTCACAGAACTTGGTGTACTCAATTGGAAAAGAAGCACAAAGAAATGAAGCATATAAGTACTTTTATAAGTGCGGCTAATGATCAAAATTTACGATTGTAAGAAAATGCTAGCTAAGTAAGTATTAAAAGCTGACATGGCATAATGTCTTAACAAGGTTTCAAAAGCTTGTATCCTTCCTATAAAATTATGAATATTGGGTATACTAACTTTTGCCGAGTTTTTATAGGTGAGTAATTCAATAAGAAGCGATCATACAAATTTTGGGTCTCCTCTCCGAATTTGATTAAATTTTGCTAACATGTACCTTAAAGTGCGCAGAAAAAGAATTTGAAGAAAAAATTTTTATTTGACCGTATGAAAATAAATTAAAAGATTTTAAAAAAATTAAAAAATCGTACTACTAAGTTGCGAATAGTATAATCTTACAGCAAGCCATTACAATAATATAATTTCCATTTCCTGAATCCAGTTTAAAGTTAAAAGAATTTTTAAAAAAAAATTCGCCAAATTTTCATACGGCCAAATCTATTTTTTTAAATAATTACAAATTATTTTTCTGCGCACTTTAAGGTACATGTTAACAAAATTTCCCCAAATTCTAAGAGAAGACCCAAAACTTGTGCGGTCGTTTGCCATGGAATTACTCAGATATATCATTTATGACAAAGGGGAAATTCCTTGATATATGTATAATCTTCAAAAGTGCAGTATTTCCTAACCCGCTAATATTAAATACAAATTATGAAAATCAATCATTTTATCTCATTATAGGATAGTGAACAATTAAGTAAACTCCAAAGTGTCCAGACGATTCCTTCGCATATATTTCCAAAACAATTGAGAATTTTTAATTTTTAATTTGATCAGAGCAATACAATTTAATGCTATTCCATCATGTTATTCGAAGCTGGAAAAAATTTACTGCGCCGACTATCATCGGCGCTGAGCCGTTTACTACGCCGCAATTAAACAAAACCATTTGTTTTTATATAAAAAAAAAAAAAAATATGAAATATTACTAAATTTTAATACCAAATTAATATTTTTGTTGTTAACAGAATACCACCAATTATGCCATAACTAAAACGATTAAAATAATCATCTAATTAAATTAATGTTAATGCTACTTTTAATATCTAACAAAAATTTACATGACAAATGTATACGATTCGTTTAAGGTCATCACTGGGAATGGTGATGCTGATGATGATGATGATGATTAAACAAATTCAGGAAATTCCAAATACTTTTATGTTATAACTAATATAACTAAAATAATTAGAAATTCAAGAAAAACCCCAACAATATATTAACCTTGTTGCCAAAATGAAATTTCATGGTATTAAATTAGCATAATTTTCACAATGATGGGAATTTTTTTTGTTTTCTTTTTTTGGGGCCAAAACGAACATTAAAATCTTAAAATTGCGTAGGTGGTAGAGTCATTGTGATCTATTTAGTAATATATCGCTTATAATAATCAAAATATTTTGCCAATTTTTATTGATGGCACAAACCATAAATTAATGTTTAAATTGAATGACATATGATTGATATGCGACAAAGATATCACCCGTTGATAGCAACATATCAACGAAAAGAGAGCAAAGCGCCAGCACAAAATACCAACGAATGATAAGAGAAAAAAAGGCAAAAAATGCAGCGCCTTAAAGCTCTTACAGAATTACCAGTTTTATGTCGTCCCCCAGTCTGAGGTATCCGTATGGCCGTAGAGTTAATGCGAAAATTTATTTATCATATGCAAATCTTTGCATTGCCCTCAGAGTGATGGGGATTACAATAGACTTATCGCATGTCACGATCAAAGCGCTTCAATCGGTTTCCCCGCTGACGGAGCTATTCAGTTACTTAAAATGGAAAAACAATAAGCAAAATTTGTTAAATCCCCCCTCCTCCCTCATAACACTTAATTAATTGAGTCTTTTCTGCCTCCCAATTTGGTGTGAATGAGACGCTGGCACGGCGTTATGACTCAACTCAACGCCCGACCATAAGTGGCAATAATATAATAATCGCTTGAAAAACTACTCAAAAGTGTCAACTAAATATAATCCGGCTAAAGTGGAAGCTAACAGAAATAGCAGAAGAACGACCAGCCGGCTGCGTAGAGTGAGAGAAAATTTTTTTAATCAGATCTAGATTTGCATTGGAATCAGTTTTAAATTCCATTTAGTTTTTGCGAATACGCATAAATACTTTTGCATCATCGTACCGAAGAAGCAGTGCACATTAAACACTTAAGGAATACACTACAGTGAAAACGACAACAGAACGAAACTATAAAAAAAAAACAAAAAAATCAATCAAATCAACATCATTCCAAGGATAATTAACAACATGCGCGCTTTTGCCCTTATAGCTTTATGCTCACTGGCTGTGGCAGTGTCAGCTGCCCCCCAATTTGGCTACGGTTACCAACAACAACCACAAACACAAGCAGAACCCACAGATATTGCATCCTATCCGGGTGGCGAGAAGTATTTGCCCACAGCCAGTACCACACCCGAACCCATAGTACGCAAACAGTTCTATTTGGTGTCGGCTCCCGATGATGGTAACAACGAACCCAAACAGAAGCACTTGGTTTTGGGTCGCCCTCAAAAGAATTATCGCGTAGTGTTCATTAAGGCGCCTGGTCCCGACAACGCTAACACTAAGTACTCGGCCGAATTTGCTCCTCAAGATGAGAAGACCGTCATCTATGTGCTGAGCAAGAAAGCTGATGAATTGGATGCCAGTGACATTGCTACACCAGAACCCACCGAGCCCAGCAAACCAGAAGTATTCTTCATTAAATACAAAACTCCCGAGGAGGCTGATGCTGCCCAAAGAGAAATCCAAAGTAGGTTATGGTGACAACAAAAAAATGCACTACTCGGCAGTGGTGCACCAAATATTCTAGATATCAGGTTAATTAACGTTTTATTTGTTTCCACATTTAATTTTCCAGGTGAATACGATAAATTGGGTGGCACCAACGAATTCTCTGACGATAAGGCTCCTGTTTCTTCTATTGTTGGCGCTTTGGATGGTCTCACGCCCGAGGGTGCTTACAACTATCAGGCTGTTGCTCCTGGCTCTCAAACCAATCCCCTGGGTGCTCAACAACCCATCGCTGCTGCACCTCAACGCGTTAGCTACGGTCAACAACCTGTTGGATTTGCTCCTCAACCACAGAGTGTACAAAAGTCTGCTCTCAGTCAATATTTGCCCGCTATCACTAAATAGTTCATTCAGTGGTTGATAGCTATGTAAATGTCTGTTACTAAGATTAATAATTTAGTTTTAAGATGTATAGTGTTGTTAATTCCTAATTGTTTTTAATGTGTAAACGATTTTTTTGTTATGAAATATATAATTAAACAAAAAAACTTTAGTATTTTTTCGAATATATAGTGCATTGCACTAGATGTTGGCGACAACAACTTCGCTGTGTAGTGTCAAGTCAATCGGCAAGTCTAGTTAAAAGCTTGTCAAACGGTGACGTTCGCATTCGTCGATAAACAAGTAGGTGCCGTTTGTTGTGAATCTTAAATAGTGTTAATTCACAACAACGCGAGAAACATCTCATACCTTATTCATGGGATGTAAAGGGAAATTCAGATTTTTTATATAGTACATAGCATAATATATATAAGATCAATCAAACGGTTGAGGTCTTTTGTTCGCACAGTGCTCTGACACATAGACATAAAAAAGAAATAAAAAATAGCAATGAAATTTAAACAAAAAATAACAATAAAATAAAATTTAAAATTTAAATTATAAAATATTTAGAAAAATAAATAAAACGAATGAAAAACTAAAATTAAAAAAACAGCAATCAAATAAAAATAGAAGTAAACAAAAATATATGCTCTGCTACGACTTACTTAAACTTAATTTCCCTTTACACCCCATGAATGAGGTATGGGATAGCTTCTCGCGTTGTTGTGAATTAACACGCTTTCTATTTTTAGATTCACAACTAACGGCACCTACTTGTTTATCGACGAATGCGAACGTCACTGTTTGAGAAGCTCTTACTAGACACGACACTTATACTGCGAAGTTGCTGTCAACAACATTCGAGGGGAGCCGACAGTGAAAGAACAATTTTTTTAAGATGACTGGAGCCAGGTTTGAACCTGCGATCTCCTGCATGGAAGTCGCGTGTTCTAACCACTATGCCACGGTCGGCCGGACATTTTTTTATAATAATTATATCGGGGCATTATTTTCTCGTAAAGAAACGTTTCAAAAAGTAAAAATTATTATTTTTATTGTATCTAGAAGTTCTTTTATTGTATCGAAAAGTTGTGTTGTTGTACAAAAAAAAAAATTTAAATGATTATTCCGTAATTTCTGGATATTTTTTTAAATTTTTCTTACCATTTTTTGGTCAAGACTAAAAAGCCGACTTCAAAAATTTGAATTTTGTTTCCCTTTCTATAATTTTGTTGTTTATTCCCGGGAAATATTAATTCCCAGTGAACTCATTTTCCTCAAATTATTATTTTTATACTTATAAAGAATAACAAAGTTCACACTGAAATACTACTTATGGCATTCAACTTTCCCCCGTACCCACTAAGAACATATTTTTATCAAAGCGGAGATAAAAATAATTCTTCGAGTTACCATCAATTCTGGTGTAGCTTCATCTTTAGCGATTGGTATCAAATGTATTCCTTTGTCTCCCATTTATTACCTCGCTTATGTCATGAAATCAAAATACATAGCTAATTTTATTGTTCCACCTTCAGCAATCTGATCTAGGTGATTAGTACTTTTTTTTGACCCTGTTTGTCACTGTTAACCCCCTAAGAGTACAAATTTCCATAACAAAAATCTCATCTTATAACGCATTTACGTCACAGAAGGGACCTATCTGCCAAATTGCAATGCTCTAGCTTTAGCCCTTTGGGCTGGGGATTGATCAGTTAGTCATATGATAAAAATTGAGAAAATTTTATTACAATCGGTTCATCAATATGACCGATATAATGATTTTATCAAAAGGGGTGCGGTACCGCCCATTTTCCAGGTGAGAAGCAATCCTCATTTTGCCAGTAGCAAATCTCATCTTCATACCTCTAATATGACCAATTGAAATGTTGGTTTGTGTGAGCGATGCCACGCCCCTTTGTCTAATAATGTTTTCATGTAGCCTATGATCGAGGCCCTACAGACAGTACCACACAGTAAAAATGTCATTAGAATCGATACATTTATTTGGCAGATATAAAGGTTTTTTATAAGGGACGCGACACCGCCCACTTTCCACCAAAAATAATTTTTTCTTGTACATACGACCAACATATGTATCAAATCTCGATTTCGTACCTATAATGGTTTATGAGATACAGGAGGAGTTTATTTGTATTCGAGTTTGCCCCTTGCAGTTCGAATTTCCAAAAATCCCTTCTTAGTGCTACTATATTTCAAGGTTATAGCCAAGCCTTTATATATAAGTCCTTTATACATGTATATTAGATAATTTTGAATGTGGGTAGCGACTTAAATATGCGATTTGATGCCAAAATTGATGTTGCAAATTTTCAGGTTGATCGGATGGTGCCAACCCGTGCCCCAATGGGGTCAAAGGTCAACATTTAAAAAAACCACCAAAATACTGTTTTTTTTTTATTTTATCAATTGATTTAATGAGAAATTCTATAAATAACCAGTAACAAAGTTTCAGTCGGGCAACCCGACTTACATATACCTTTACCCTCAGTAAAACAAAATTTTTTTTATTATATTGATATTATTACTCCATGTCTAAAGTGGGCGGAGTGGTACATTTGTATGGAAGGTACCAGAAGGGGCGTGTCTAGACATCCAGATTTTTTTCTCCAAAGCTTTATTCTGCTTGAACTTTACTTAATACAGAATTTGGGCACGATCGCGTTAGGTCTATTAATAATATTAATCGATTTCTAAAGTGGGCGGTACCAGATGTGTATGGGAGGTACCAGATGGGGCGTCGCTAGACTTCTAGTTATTTTCTGAGAAACTGCATCCTGCTATAGCTTTACTATATAAAGAAATTGGGTACGATATCGTTGGTTTTTTGATATTATTAATCCTTTCCTAAAGTAGGCCCAAAAGGTACATTTGTATGGGAGGTACCCGAAGGGGCGAGGTTAGACTTCCAATTTTTTTTATCCTGTTATAGCTTAGTGCAGAATTTAGGTACGATCCCGTTGGGTATATTGATATAATTATTAGATTTCTAAAGTGGGCGAAATTTTGTATTTGTATGGAAGGAACCAGAAGGGATAGGGCCTTGTAGCCCATTTGCAATACCGTAAGTAGTTTTTGGGAAATATACTCTTGCAAAATTTCAAAACATTTGGTTGCGTCTTTCGAAAATTATCGTGCGCACCAACTGGACAGCTCAAACGACTTAAAAGTCATGAATCGAATTTGGTTTAAAGAAACCTAGGGTCTGAAGTGACTCATTCTATGTATATGTTACACTTTCTGGTCGTATCAAATAAAAATACTATAAATTAGAACATCATGTATAACTTGTAAATTAGTTATCAGTTTCATTAACTCTGTAGTATAGAGTGCGATCAGAATCAAATATATTTTTATTATAATATAAATGTATTTTTATTATAATTTATAATAAAAATGTAAAACAGTTAAAGAAAGTGCAAATTGGTGTTGAGTGAAATATAGCCTTTTGTGCAAAAAAGTTAGAATCCCAACTCCAGATCAAAGTAGATGTGCAGCAAAAGTCATTTAACATTATGAAATTGGGAGAAGATATGCAGACGATGGATAAAAAACAGATTGATAACACTGTAAGACAAATTTAAACTTTTGACCTCACCCATGATCAAACTGACCAGATTCTGAAAATATAGCTTAAATAAAAATATACGTATCTCTGTTTTTCTAGATCAGCTCATTAAGTTTTTTACGAGCAATTCAATTTTTGGAGCAAAGCTCCCATACATCGGCTTGAAAGTGACTTCCTCCTGTTCGCAGAACTCAGAGAGTTGTTAACAGATTTTGACGAATTTTTTTTAATGTATTTCAAATGGCCAGGATGTGGTTCTGACCAATCCCAAATTAAATTTGTCACAAACAAATTGTCAACAGATTTTGATGATTTTTTTTTAAATATGTTTGAAATGGCCAGGAGCGGGTTCTGACAAAGTTCAAATATATGGTTTGTCAAAATCGTTTAAAAATGAATAAAATGCAATAAAAAGACTTTTTTGGTGGTTTTTTAAAATGTTGACCTTTGACCTCATTGGGGCACGGCTTGGCACCATCCGATCAGCCTGATAATTTGCTATATCAATTTTGGCATCAAATCGCATATTTTAATAGCTACCCACACTCAAATTTCAGAAAAAACTTTTTAACGCCAGGTCTAATGTAAATAGATAGACTTGCTTCACCCGAACTTATAATGAATCTTCTTAGAAATTCAAGCAATACAAGTAAAATACAAATGATTCTTAAGACGAACGAGTACCCCATTTATGTGATTGTAGCTTTGTCCCATTGGTCTAGGTCCCTTTTTATCCCTAAAAGTACAAATTTCAAAAGATACATTCGTATCGCACACCTGAAATGGACTGGTACACCCTCTAATTCTATAGTAAGCATGCCCATATACGAATATGGCATTAGCCGTTTGGCCTGGGTGATGGTAAAAGTGTTATCCCTTTTCGACTCCTTTAACCCCTAAATGTTGAAATTTCTAAAAACCGCATCTGGCGGTTCTCTCTCTTTCTATAGGGAGCAATTCTATATACATTTCCGCAACTCTATCTCTAGGCATGTGGTCTGGGCCACTTTTATCTTTTTTTCTGTCTATTTACAACCAAAGAACGAATTTCGAAAAATTACTTTACATCGCTCAACTAAAATATTCACTTTACTTTTTGCGACTATACCTTTAGCCTATTATTGCCAGTTTTATCCCTTTTCGGCCATTTTTACCGCTAAAAGTACGAATTTCCAAAAATCCATTTTTATCTGACGTTTACTCGAAAATTTCATCATCCTATCTAGTCTGTAAGAAATTTTAAATATATAGATTTTGAAAGAGTTTTTGCAATAAGTCCATTTAATTTGACGCGATAACGATAACAGAAGGGGTGTGGCACCGCCCATTTCCCAGCGGAACACAATCCTCCTTGTCCCAGGAACATATGCAGCAAATCTCATCTTTATACCTATAATGGTACCGATTGAAATGTTCGTTTGTGTGGGCCGTGCCACGCCGCATTGTCTAACTATGTTTTCATGTAACCTATAATAGAGGCCCCATGGACAGTATCAAACAAAGAAAATATAATTGCAAACGGTCCTTTTTATTTGGCCGAAATAATGATTTTTTTGAAAGCGGAGTGGCACCGCCAACTTTTCATAAAAAAGTGTTTTTCTTGTACGACGAACATATCAATCAAATCACTACATCGTACCTATAATGGTTTATGAAATACAGCCATTTCAAATTTTGAGCTGTATGGGACAGTCCGAATTTCCAAAAATACCTTCTTAGTGTGCGCCTACGTCATAAAACCTAAATTCCGAATTAAAAGCTTTATTCGTTTGACCTGGAGAATGATCAGTCAGTCACCCAAGCCTTTTATAAATAGACTAGCTTTCCCGGCTCGCGTTGCTTCACCCATACTTACAATGAATCTTCTTATGAATTTAATGAATACAGATAAAATGCAAACGCTTCATAAGACGAACGAACACCCCATTGTAGCTTTATGCCATTGGTCTGAGTGATGGTACCGCTTTAATCCCTTTTTATCCCTAAAAGTTCGAATTTCAAAAGATAAATTCGTATCGCACAACTAAAATGGTACCCCCTCTAATTCTATGCCTATATACGATTATAGCTTTAGCTGTTTGGTCTGGGTAATGGAACCAGTTATTTCTAAAAACCCCATCTGGCGGCTCTCTTTTTCTATAGGAAGCAATGCTAAATACATTTTCGTTACTTTACCTCTAGACATTTGGTCTGGGCGAGTTGTATCCCTTTTTCGGTATTTTTACAGCTAAAGAACGAATTTCGAAAAATTACTTCATATTGCACAACTAAAATATTCACTTAAAGTTTTCCGACTACACCTGTAGCTGTTGAGTTCCAGTTTTATCCCTTTACGCCTTTTTTTTACACGTAAATAGTACGAATTTCGAAAACCGTCATTGCTTCATTCTAATTCTGCAGGGAGCGATCCCATATTAATTATCATGATTTTATCCCATTTCGATTTTACCCAGAAATATCGGATTTCGAAAAAACCTTTAATCCAATTTGATAGTGAGCATACCCATACGAGTAACAGCTAATTGGTCTGGGTGATGGCACAAGTTTTATACCTTATTGGTAATTTTTACACAAAAAGTACGTTTACACGAAAAGGTAAACAACCAACTCAAATTTCATCATCCTATCTACAGCCATTTCACTCAATCAGTTAGTCAAGCAATTTTTTATTTATATATTATGAAAATGTTATTACAATCGTTCCCTTAATATTACCGACATAACAATTTTTCTAATGGGGCGTTGTACCGCTTTTTTCCCAGCGAGCCGTAATTCCCCATGCACCATTTACGTATGTAGAAAATCTTATCCTCATACCTTTAATGGCTCGTGAAATATGACCGAATGAAATTATGTTTTCGAGTAGCCCATGACATAGGCCCTACGGATAGTACTACACAGTGAAAGTTTTATTGCAATCAGTCCATTTATTTCGCCGAGATAACGATTTAATCAAAAGTGGCGTGGCACCGCCCATTTCCCAGCGAGACGTAATCCCCCATGTACCATTTACATATGTAGTAAATCTCATCTTCATACCTCTAATGGCTCCTGAGATATGACCGATTGAAATTTCGGTTTGAATGGGTTGTGCCACTCCCCTTTGCCTTATTATGTTTTTATGTGGCCTATGAACAGTATCACACATAGAAAATTTAGTTGTGATTGGTCAACTTATTTGGCCAATGTAACTATTTTTTAAAAAAGGGGTGTGGCACCATCCACTTTCCACAAACAAAGTATTTTTTCTTAAACGACCGATATACGTACCAAATCTCGACTTCGTACCTATAATGGTTTTAATGATACAGCCATTTTAAAATTCCAGTTGTATGGGGCGGTGTCACGCCCATTTTACCCCCTTGCAGTCCGAATTTCCAAAAATTGCTTCTTAGTGCGCGCCTACGTCATAAAAAAAACCTACATTCTAAATTTTCTAAATTTCTAAATTTCAGCTTTAGCCGTTTGGGTTGGGGAGCAATCAGTCAGTGACCTAAGCCTTTTATATATATAGATAGATAACTTGTCATAGATATCTGTGTTTCCCTCGAAATCGCAAACTATTTGGATTTTTCACTATTTTTTAAGTTCGAAGAAGTTTGTAGCCAATATTTTATAAGGCCACCCTAATGTCTTTACGTTTACTTTACATTACTTTACATTCAGAAAGTGTACATTTTCACGAGTAAAACGCATGTTTTTATGTATAAACCGATTAACCAATGTTCAATTTTTTCTTGTTTTTCGAGAAACACAATTTTCATATCCTATATTTATTTGTAGCCGAAAAGAGCGAGCCAATACGAACTTTGTTTACAATCTTATCAGGTGATTAAAAGTCATACAATTTATTTTTACAGATAATATACTTAACCAACTTCAGCTCAATTATATTTATAACAAAACTTCGTCTTACCTAAAAGCAGAAAGAAAAAAATATAATTAGAAAACGAAATTATAAATATATAATAACTTAACTAATAAAATTAAAATTGAATGAGTTTAACTCTATATTAAAAATGTTTTAAATATTAAAAACATTTGAAGAATTGAAAATATTTTAAATATAAAAAATATTTCATGTATTGAAAATATAAAAATATTTGAATAGCAAAAGTATCCAAATATTTAAATATTATTTGCAACATTGTGAAATATATAATATATAAAAAATAATAAAACATTGCAAACAAGAATATTATTATGTAAACAATTAAAATTTGTTGATATGTATATCTAAAAAATCTAAAATTTACATATTTTTCAATCATTTATTAGTTGTGAACAACTGTGTGCAACAGTATAAACTTTTCATTGATTTATGTCATACAATGCACCATAAGTAAAATAATAGACAAATTATATGCCAATAAATTTATCAATATTCGATTTGTTTTCTAAACCAAAAAAAAAACAATAAACACAAAAAACACTCTTCAAAGTGCTCAAAGATTTAATCCATTAAAAGCTATTAAAACCATGGCAGTTATGGTGTTATCTTTTGATCTAAACAAACATAAGTTTTAATCCTACTATAAAGAAGATTTTTAACTATTTTAATTCACTTAACCTTGAGTGTGCACCTATAGTTTCAGCTCCATAAATCATAGTTAATCCCAAGCGGTATCCAGCATCAGTGCGTTAACTTATCACACACACGATCTGTCAACAATAAAATCCTATTCAATGTGAAACTCGAAAGAGCGAGATGTTGATATTTGATTGGACCAATGTTTTGACAGTTTTAAAGACATTAATTAATTTAAAATATCGCATAAAACCGAGACAATGATAGAAAAAAGCTTTCAAGTGACACCCACACCCACGCTCGACTAAATGTAAATCAGGCTCATCACAAAGACTGCCCGGTTTGCCGACGGCAATTAATCTAAAAAAGAAGATTTTTGCATAGTGATAAAATCAGTTTTTTAATTATCTCTCTATTCAGTATGAAATTATTGTCTACTAACAGCGAAAAACAAACCACCGCTAATAAAAACGTCGTCTACGGATGGCGATTTTTATGCGTCACAAAGTGGATCAACATTTGCATTGATCGCATATAAAAACGCAATTAGCGGTTTAATAACCAGTGACGGAAGTTATACGACCTGAACAATTTGCGGATGCATAATATACGGAGTGGTTAAGTAGGTGTTGACAATATGATGGATTTTGACCATTTCTACTTTGGAAATGATAGCGCCGCGCCGTTTAATTTTCATACTTATTTTTGGGGGTGATGTCGGCGACGGCTTTGCCTCTCACGCTGTAGTAGAGAATATTTATACAGAAACATTTTGTTATCAGTGACAATGATCATCGATCAGTTGATTAACTTTTAGCGCTACGGCATATCCGCATTTATTTATCTTTATTAAGAACTTTTAATTATTTCCTTAATGATATACAAACGTATGCAAGTCACTAAAAAAAACGCCGCATTGTAGTTTTTCTCTATGATGTGCCTTCTATAAGGAGAATAAAATCAAAAGACTTAAGCAACGAACTTGACCGTGTCTTTTCGCACAATGCTTTGTCTTATCATTCTTAGCAGTTCTTTTGCATAATTCTTAGCTGTAGCTGTTTGTGAAAGTTTTTCAAAGACCTCCACAGATCACCACATTAAAAAATGGAGATATCCAATTTCAATCCCATTAGTTTGTTAACACCAGTAGTTTATGTTCTAAATGTGTTGGATTTTATGACACAATTTAACGGTGTTTACCTTAACCAAATGTATCTGTCCAATTTTTTAGATTTGGCCATAACTTAGGGAATCTTTTAACAAAACCTAAAGAGCGAAAGAGAGAGAGAGAGAGAGACTGATAACCAGAGCAAATGCCGGCACATATTTGTGCTTTGTGCGATGTTATAATGAAATTCAAAGAATGTTAAACAAAACTTGATCCATTATCTATCTTTTGAACAAAATATGTTAATCCTATTAAAACATCAGGTTTGGCGATCATGTTTGTCTTTGGAGATATTTAGTTCTTCCTTGTCGATATGTGAGCAAATGGATGCATTATCTGTATAGGCCAAGCGCTAGATATTTGAATTAGAATATGTATTAGATGCCAACACCGATTAGGTTTAACGACTAAACAAGATAGTTTAGAATACTAACGAAATGTGTCGACAGCTGCTGCGTTGGCAGGTGGTTTATGACGCTGCTATTGCCAATCGCAGCAAAGAATTTGTTAAACTAACAAAAAATATATGTATGGATTTGAATATTCTGACTATGTTTATACAGATCGTTGTGTTTTTTGGTGGCTGTTCGTAAAGGTTCAGCAAAGAGATTAAATTGGGCCATATATGGTTATGAGACAATTTCATATATATCCTGCATTGGTGAACGATAGGTGACACTTTGTAAACATTGTGGATATAAAAATAATAAAAATATTAAAAATATTTAAAATATTAAAAATATTAAAAATATTTAAAAAATATAAAAAATTTAAAAATTTTAAAAATATTAAAAATATTTTAGATATACAAAATATTAAAAATATAAAAAATATTCAAAATATTAAAAATATAAAATATATTAAAAATATTAGAAATACCAAATAATTAAAAATATTAAAATTATTAAAAAAATTAAAAATATTAAAATTATTTAAGATATTAAAAATATTAAAAATATAAAAAATATAAAATATATTAAAAATATTAAATATATTAAAAATAACAGAAATATTAAAAATACCAAATAATTAAAAATATTAAAATTATTAATAAAATTAAAAATATTAAAAATATTAAAAATATTGAAAATACTAACAATATTAAAAATATTGAAAATACAAAAAATATTAAATATTAGAAATATATTAAATTTACGTTAAAGTGTATCAAATGAAACATCAAATTCGGCTTACGATCAGAAAAGTGTTTTTTTATTGTTTGATATTTTTGGTCAAATTCAGTGTGTCACGCACTATGATGACGCGTTTCGAACTCCATGACGAGTTCATCTTCAGACCCCTTTGTAACAAACTGATGCACAATGGTACATCATCAGCTGTATATATATAATAATTATGTCAAACATGTACATGCGAAGTAGATATCAGCCGAAAATGTCCAGCGCCGATTATAGTTTGAATTTGACCGTTAATATTCAAACATGAGAAATGGAGGAAATTCTTTCCCCACGATTCCCTTTTTACCTCAAAGCTTAAGCTTCTTTACAAGGTTTTTTGTTGGTAAACTAAGATTACTTTAAATTTTTTCTATGTCAAAGTAAGACATTTAGTTTTAGGCCGTGCCGTGTTTGTTCAATATTTTTAATATTTTTAATTATTTAGTATTTTTAATATGTTAAACTGTTTGTTTGTCAGTTTTAGTCGATCGTGTATTATATATTAAATTTACGTTAAGTCTATCAAATGATACATCAATTTCGGCTTACGATCAGAAAAGTGTTTTTATTGTTTTATATTCTTGGTCAAATTCAGTTTAAAATATTAAAAATATTAAAAATATTAAACATTTTAAAAATATTAAACATTTTCAAAATATTAAAAATATTAAACATATTAAAAATATTAAAAATATTAAAAACATTAAAAATATTAAAAATATTAAAAATATTAAAAATATTAAAAATATTAAAAATATTAAAAATATTAAAAATATTAAAAATATTAAAAATATTAAAAATATTAAAAATATTAAAAATATTAAAAATATTAAAAATATTAAAAATATTAAAAATATTAAAAATATTAAAAATATTAAAAATATTAAAAATATTAAAAATATTGAAAATATTAAAAATATAAAAAATATTAAAACTATTAAAAACGTTAAAAATATTAAAAATAACAAATATATTAAAAATATTAAAAATATTAAAAATATTAAAAATATTAAAAATATTGAAAATATTAAAAATATAAAAAATATTATAAATACTACAAATATCGCAAATACGATAATTTTTTAAATTTTGTTAAAAATTTTGAAAATAAATTTTTTTTAAAATTCACATAACTTTATGCACTTAATATTCCTTATCTTTTCCGTTCATAAAATCAATAACGTATCACGTTTTTTTCTCATGCTATTTAGGTTAGGCCGTTGAAAACAAGTTTGTCGCTTAAGTCTTTTGTTTTTCGCTGCAAAACGAGAATATTCTCTGGCATAGCCATACACATTATCTATGGGAGCAACTTAATTGTTGTATCGTAGAATATATATCTGCTCGTTGGCATTTTGTCGGTTTTATAAATATCTAAGATCAAAAGATAACGCCGTGTCGCCCCAACAAATATACTTTTTCACACATTTTAACTTAAGCCTTTGTGTCGATCGATGATTTAAAATATAATTTCAATTTGCCAAATTCATAATAATTATTTCACTCCCCATAAATATTTCCTGCATCGTCTTGTTTCTCTAAAATGTTGCTCAAAGCCATTGCCAAGAGATTAATCGCTGTTCGTTGCTTTTAATAAAGAGCGCAAATTTTACGGAGACATAAACGACAAAGGCAGCGAAAAAAATGAATTTATTTAAAATGCATAAAATTGTTTATTGAATTTTTAACCATTTGTAAAAGCCGACAAAGTATAATTAAATAGTATAACAATAAAATGAATGTCAAAATGCTAATCAATTTGCAAATGAGAAAACATAAATATTTTCAAAGCGATGACAACAAGGGTGGCACTGACAAGTCACAATGTTGGGAGAGTAACAAACTCTTATGTTTATCGTTGACAGCTCTCTTAAGCCGCATAGCTTTGTACAGTATTGCGCTCTTTTGTGGGCAACTGATGAAACGATCGATACTCTTTTATCACATAATCTCTGGGCAAGGTTGGGAATGCAATAAATAAACATTTAGCTGCTACCACACCACGGAGCTGAGCTTTGTGCTGAGTTGTGTTGAGATTTCAATGTACAAAATCCCTTTAAACTTTTTCCGGCGTTTAAATCTCTTGAGTTATGGCCAATTTATGCCCGCTTATGCTTAATAAGGCGTTCGAATCGGAAACTCTGGAATTTCCAACCTCTAACTGGGTAGCAGTCAATGTGATCAAATGAAATTGATCCAAGGTACAACTGTCCCATAAATCACAGTGTTTTTTTTTTGCTTCTTTTTGGAAAATAAACAAAACCGATGTGAAACCGGTACGGTGGTCAACGTTGACGGCTGTGTTGTTCACAAGTCACGAATATGGACATGGACAAAACTAAACTAAGCGGTTACACCTCGGCAATCGTGTGTTTACAACAACGTCGTATAATAACAATTAATTTCTAATAAATAATTTTCAATTAAGCTGTTACAAGTTTGGGCTGACCCTTGGAGGCTGCAGATTTAATAATGTTGTTGCCAGCAGCCGCATCTAAAAATAAAAAACATTTCAAGTTCAAATATTTGTCCATCGGAGACATAGCAATAGTAATTTCATCAGAAAATAAGAAAACAATAAAATTTGCATGAATTTATCATAAATTGTGGATTTTTCAAATACCACAGTGGAGGCAGCAACAAACCCTAAAAGCATCTTCACCTATGGCATCAAAGCGGAAATCACTCAAATCCCAATTAACTTGAATTGAGTGAGTTTTGCAGTCGAGTAGTTCAGGTTGACTGGTTTCGTTAAAATGCATTGAATTTAAATTGTATCTGATTGAATTTTAAATGCATATATTATTCTACATTTATCTCATTTAGGTATTTGAGTTCTGCTTTAAGAGATGTTTTATTGTTTGTTCGTTTTTATCAAATTTAGTTTAACTGGAGTTGTGATGAAAAAGCAAAGTGTTCAACTATTGTACATAATAGTTTAGACTCATTTTAAAAGCACTAGGATAATAGCAGGTATGATGGGCATTATGTATATCGTTAAAATATACATATGTATATATAAGCAATCATTGATCGCTTGAGTTACGCTGTCACTGGCTTAGAAACCGAAATTTTTTAATAATTTTGTGGTGATCTGGTACTGCTCAAACTAAATTCGCGTAGGAAGCTATAATTTTTCAAAACCCAAGCCTACAAACGCTTATGTAGTACTTACTACTTACTTAATTTGCATTTACACCTCATGAATGAGGTATGTGTTAGCTTCTCGCGTTGTTGAGAATTAACATGCTTTCTATTCCTAGATTCACAACTAACGGCACCTAATGGTTTATCAACAAATGCGAATAAGCAAAATGTAGATGACTGGAATCGAACCCGCGATCTACCGCAACATCACCACGGCTGGCCACCTTATGTAGTATCACAATTGTAAGCTGTGAAATAACCCCCAAAGAACATAACCTTAGTCTTAACACTTTATAGAAATTTTTATGACGAATACGAAAATTTAATTTGCAGAATGTTACCAAAACCTTAAACTATCGGAATTATTAGTATCCTTTAAAAGCTTTCCTAAAAATTTATATATTAACGGCCTTACTCATAAAAAAATTCTAAAGTAGGTATGAAGCGTTCTCTTGCTAAAGTATTCTTCTGCTCTAAAAAACCTTTAATAAGATATTGTATTCATAAATGTTTTTTATCAGTAGCTTTATGTGTTCCGGTGGCAACGACGACAGTTATTAGTCGTTAATGATGTATAAAAAAAAGCTTTACATAAGCTTTATAATCGGATACCAAATGTGTATTTGCACTTACAATAAACTATGAACATTATTGTAGCTCAATTTTTCATTGACTACGATTCTCATGACGATAAGAAAGACGTTAAAGTAGAAATTGTACTACAAAATTTTATTTTCTTTTCCTTATGTTGAAATAATATTCGGATACCGATTACATTTTTTCCTTGTTTTGATTGTTTATACATCACGAATATTATTTCATTACCCAGTAGGAAGTGTCTGCAAGACATCCTCAAGGATAGGTGCATGACCATAGTAAATCGTTGATGACACGTAGGGGACCGTCCATACAAATCGTCGACGAAATTTTCATACAAGTGTCCGCTTTGTCATCCACGATCTGATGAGCGACAATGTCGGTCAAATTGTCGTTGATGCCTAAATAAGCGACATGTCGCCCACACAATCATGCACGACATAATAACCGACAATGTCGGTCAAATTGTCGTTACCAGTGCTTAATAATTTAAAATAACAAATTGAAGTAATTTTATTGAAAACGTGCGATACATGAACAGTCACGCACTGCTGTTTCCAACAAACTAAAAATTTTTTACTTCTACTTTCCTGTCTTCAATTCTATGTCGTTATTGTTCCGTGATATTGAACTTTTTTGTTTGATGCATGACAACATTAGTATTTTGTCGTCAACCGAGTGTTCTGACGACAAGTACATACATTTTTTACATTTTGTCTTGAGGGCAGCGTTGACGACAAAGTCGTGTATGACGATACTTCCTACTGGGTATTTACAAATTATTTTTGAAGAATTTTGGAGAAATATTTTTTAAAATGGAATTCATGAATAAAAAGTGTCTATTTAGATACTTTTATATGTGTGCGATGGTTAAGAAGAAAATTTCCTACACAACGAATGCACGCAACAACTCTTTCCAATATGAAAAATGCAGACAAATTCAAAATAAAGATCTCAAATTCATGAATATAGAATAAATTGTACAAACGTCATGTTATAGCATGCTTAAAGTGGAGACAACCCAACTTTAACTTTTTGAAGATAAAAATCGTTTATGAATATTGTTTTCTCGAAATTTGCTTAAAAATGAATTATAAACCCCTTATAAGTTTTTATGAATAAGGCCGTAAAATTTTACAAATATTAAAAATTAATTTTTCCTAGCACGGTTGAAGATCATTTTTTGTACAAGAGTTGTGTAAAATGTATTATGCAACAGCTAGCACGGCGGATAGCTATTATGATAGCTGCCAAACTATCTCATTAGCAACATTTCCCGTAACTGCTCCATCACATCACAAAAAATTAAAAAAATATTAAAAATTTTAAAATATTAAAAATCTTAAAAATATTAAAAATCTTAAAAATGTTTAAAATATTAAAATTATTTAAAATACTAACAATATTCAAAATATTAACAATATTAAAAATATTAAAAATATTAAAAATATTAAAAATATTATAAATATTAACAATATTAAAAATATTAAAAATATGTTTTTCATTGTTCGGTTTGAGATCTATTCTATTATTGCTAATAGAATTTGATTTTTACAAGAGTTTAGTGAAATGGATTATGTTGACAGCTGGCAGGGCAGATAGCTATTTCGATGGTTGTCAAACCATCATCATCAGTTCCGTTTGCTGTGCCTTCTCCACTCATTATCACAACCTTAAGTGTTAAAAGCTTCACACAATCAATGTGAAGCTCACACACACCGGTGCGAAAATGGTATCAACGAAGACAACGTCAACATAATCCACACAAGCTCTTGTCTATGCTTTGTCCATCGGACAAAATTGCATAGAATTGTTTTTGGCATTAAATGCCAACCCAGTGTCTTCGTTGATACCATTTTCGCACCGGTGTGTGGTGTGTGTAAGGTTGTGATAATGAGTGGAGAAGGCACAGCAAACGGCACTGATGATGATGGTTTGGCAACCATCGAAATAGCTATCTACCCTGCCAGCTGTTAACATAATCCATTTCACACAACTCTTGTAAAAATCAAATTCTATTAGCAATAATAGAATAGATCTAAAACCAAACAATGAAACACATATTCATATTCTGCACAGATCGATAAAAACAAACAAAAAAAATATTAAAAATATTACAAATATTACAAATATTAAAAATATTACAAATATTACAAATATTAAAAATAATAAAAATATTAAAAATATTAAAAATATTAAAAATATTAAAAATATTAAAAATATTAAAAAATATATTATGACAATATCATAATATTAAAAATATTAAAAATATTAAAAATATTAAAAATATTAAAAATATTAAAAATATTAAAAATATTAAAAATATTAAAAATATTAAAAATATTAAAAATATTAAAAATATTAAAAATATTAAAAATATTAAAAATATTAGAAATATTAAAAATATTAATATTTCAATAATATTAACTTAAGGTTGTGATAATGTGTTGAGAAGTCACAGCCACACAAAGGGTGCTGATTAGATGGTTTGGCATCTATCGAAATAGCTTTTTACCCTGCCAGCTGTCAACATAATCCAATTCACAAAAGTCTTGTAATACAAACTCTTTGAGCAATAATAACATAAACATAATAACACAAATAGCAACATATTAACTGAACGTTGAAAACATATTCATACAAATTCTGTACATATCAAGAAACCAGAATTTTACACTACTCTTGTAAAACTAAATGTAAAAAATAATCTATTTGGATATTGGAAACATTTTGAAATTCCCATTCATTACATTACGTTTTGTTCGGTGACGCGTTTCGGTATTTCAAATAACATTTGGGTTTGCAATGTTGGGATCAAATTCTTAAACAATAGCCAGCTTATTTATATAGACTCTGAATCTTATGAAGTGCCTGAATAAAATGTGTGCAGATTAGGTGCAGGGTTTACCATATAAATTCCTGGTAAAATACATTTATGTTTTTTTATGTAATTTTTCGTTTATAACTCAAATTTAAGTTCTTTGCAGAACATCGTCCCGCCTGAGATTATTCTCTTACAAGATCCAACTTTGACTCAGCAGTTGAGCAGAAGTTTGAATTGGACATCGCCGTTTTAACAGAAGTTTGAATTGGACATCGGGTTGATAAAAAATAAACATATCTTCTGACGAGATGCATTTTCATCTCGGTGACTATGTAAACAAACAAAATTGTGGAATCTAGGATCGAAAAACCTTTACATCATTGTAGTGAGGCCAATGCAACACATATATTGTAGTGGTAGTGAGACGAAGCCATGATTACGAACTTTTTATGGAAATAAACTTGTGGGTAAGATGATGCAAAATTTAATGATATAAGAAAAATTTTTTTTTTTTAATTTTATAAACCACAATATTTTTATTTTTTATGGTAACTATTAAAGTACAGTTTTATATAATCTGAAAGTTGTCGACAGGAACTTCGCAGCAGTGGAGAAAAAGCTTCAGAAACAGGTGACATTTGGTTTCGTCGTTAAACTGTAGACCCCGTTGTGTGAGTCTTCAAACGGAAACACGATTACCACTCAAAGGTGAGAAGCTCTCCCATTTCACATTCAATGGAAGCAAAGGTAAAGGGTAAAACATTAGGAATTAAATTGCTGTAATTGTTTAATACTTCTCTCTTATTCCTATATGTTTTGAAACTAAGTAACTTATTAAAACAATTACTATTAAAACCTAAACAAATTGAAGTAATTTAAATTAATCGCTTTGATATATTTGCTACATTTAATAACAAAAGGGTACAATGTATAAAGAACTTATTAATGAATATGCTATAAATTAATTTAATATACATAATCCATAATACAATGACTAAACAAAAACAATACCCAGCACAATAGCCCTGTGCGAATGTAAAAAAGTTTATCTATGCCTCTAAAGCTCACAAGAGGTGTCATTGTGATTGTCTCAATTAATTTACATTGGTGTTATAGAAAAACACACTGTCATTGATGTAAATATTAATGAATGAATGTGTATTCCATTGACGAATATGATCAACACCGACGAGATTTCTTTACAAATGATCATCACAGCGTGTTTGTGGCTTAAGTCTTTTGTTTTAGTTAAGCGTGTAATATCGTGTAAAATAATAAATCAAATATCTTAAGTTACAAATAACAACTAACAAAAATTAAAAATGAAACGTAAACTAAATAAACTCTAAGAGGGTTGTATGATAACTGGTAAGTATTAAATGTAAATTTAAATAATAAAAGGAAAATATATACAAGGAAATATATACATAAACAAATACTAATGTATAGAAATATATATATATAAATATACGAGTAGCAGAACTATTCATAGTTTGTCAAGTCTGTATCAAACTCTTTATTGGTACCTTTGTCACTTCAGATACTTTAGATATCAAGTAAATTTCTTACAAGTGAAAATCAGACTAGTACAGTGCATTAATGCTTTTAGCACTCCGCGATTTTAAAATAATATAAAAACTATATACTATATAGTTATTTAATATATGGCTTAGATATTATTTCATTTCATTGAACGTTTGTTTTATTTGCAGTGTTTGTGTTTGTGTTTAGCTTATTATATTAGGTTATATTATGTTTGGGAATTATTTCGTAGCACCTAATGTTCGATATGCCTGAAATGCCCCTGAAACTATGCTTTGCTTTGGTAATCAGCAATAATTGGAATTGAACCAAAGCTATCTTAAAATTCTTCAGACCCAAGGAGTGCCATCCAACATACTATTATACAAACGTTTAAAGTCTACCTCATCTTAACTTTATTTAAGAATATTTTGTGTATTTAATTAAATATTCAATACCAGATTTATATTTCTATCATTCAATAGTTTAGGTATGAAAACATAGGATATTTTTTCAGCGCTTTGTAGTATGGCATGTGTCCTATAGAAGCTCTAAGCTAAATTGCAATCATTGAGTTATGTCTTTTAGAGAGATAATGAACGGTGACTTAAATTTTACGGAGACAGGCAGATGTACGGACGTACGGGCATCTTTAAATCGACTCCGAATAGTTATACCTACCAAGCCTCATTATGGGCGTTGCAGAGAGAAGAACAAACTAAATGTGTATACCCTTCGGTCAACATTATCTATTTCATACAACTTTTATAAAACAAATTCTATTAGCAATAGTAGAATAGATCTTGAACCGAACGATGAACACACATTCATTATTTTAAATATTTGTATCTTTAATATTTTTAAAGTTTTTGATATTTTTTATATCTTTAATATTTTTCACATTTTTATTATTCCTATTATATTTATTTTCAATATTTTTAATGTTTTTTATAACTTTAATGCATTTAATATTTTAAATAATTTTAAAAATTAATTTTTGATATTTTGTATATTTTTAATTTTTTTAATATTATGATACTGTCATAGTTCGGTTTAAGATCAGTTCTATTGGCAAATATTTATTATTGCCAATAGATTTTTATTCATGAGTGTGAAATTAATAAAAACAGCACCGTTGGGAAAAGTTCTCATTAGCTTTGAGATGCTTTCTTCCCTTAAGGTTTGTGATGATAGAGGAGAAGGCACAGCAAACGGCGATGACGAGACATTGTGGTTACTGTCGAAATGACGTCATACGCCTAACCTGCTGTCAACATTTCACACTCTTGAATAAAAACCTATTGGCAATAATAAATACTTGCCAATAGAACTGATCTTAAACCGAACTCTGACAATATCATAATTCTTTACAGATCAACAAAAAATAAAATCAAGAACATTTTTTAACATTTGTAATATTTTTTATAATTTTTAATATATTTAACATTTTTAATGTGTTTAAAATTTGTAGTATTTTTTCTACTTTTAATATTTTTAATTTTTTAAATATTTGGAAATTTTTCATTATTTTCATGTTTTAAATGTTTTCAATATTTTTAATATTATTAATATTTTTAATATTTTCAATATTTTTTATATTTTTGATATTTGTAATATTTATAATATTTTTAATATTGAATATGTTAATATAATTTAAAAATGTTTGAGATTTAAATATTTTTATTAATTTTAATATTTTAAATATGTTTCTTTATATTTAGATATTTTTAAACTTTTAATATTTTTATTACTTTTATTAGTTTTAATATTATTAATATTATTTATAATTTTAATATTTTTAAATATTTTTAATTTTGTAATATTTTTAATATTTTTAATATATTTAACATTTATAATGTGTTTAATATTTTAAGAATTTTTTCAAGTTTAAATAATTTTAAATATTTTTTACATTTTTCATAATTTTTATGTTTTTAATTTTTTTAATATATCTAACATTTTTAATGTATTTAATAATTTTAAAATTTTTTCTATTTTTTCCATTTTTAATATTTTTAATATTTTTAATATTTTTAATATTTTTAATATTTTTAATATTTTTAATATTTTTAATATTTTTAATATTTTTAATATTTTTAATATTTTTAATATTTTTAATATTTTTAATATTTTTAATATTTTTAATATTTTTAATATTTTAATATTTTCAATATATTCAATAGTTTTAATATTTTTAATATCTTTAATGTTTTTATATTTTTAATGGTTTTAATATTTTTTTAATTTTTAATATTTTTATATTTTGAATATTTATTTATTTTTAATATTTTTAACATAATTAATATTTTCAATATTTTTAATATATATATAGTGATACCTGCACTTGTTGTAATACCGTACATATGCGATTTGTATAACGGTGGAAAGGTTAACTCCTCTTCCATATAAATATTTTAAGAAATATTCACAACTCAAAAATTTTTTTTATAAATTTTTTGTTCGCAAATAGTCATACATTTTTTTTAGGAAAAACCATTTTTTGTAGTAGACAAGTACATAATGATAGTATGCAATAAATAGTTTTGTATGTTATGGACCACTGTACGGTCAATTAAATCCGATAAAGTTTTTTTGCAAAACGTAAAAAAATCCTGTTTTTAATCTCTTATAATACTTTGTCTATTTTTATTTATTAAGCTTTCTTTATGTGTATAGTCCATTTCTTTTTTGGCATGTTATTTAGAACATTTTAATCTACAATAAAAACTAAAAAAATTCTAAAAAGCCACTAGTGAAATTTTTGCCAAACATCGAAAATTTGTTTAAAAAAAATTGCACATTTTCAGAGATTGCTGATTGTTGGGTGCATTTCCAAAGTACCAGGCTTAAAATGTTTCAGAAGCACCAAAGTGATCAACTTATACACCCTGTATCGCCAACTGCAAAATTCTGATCAGAATTATTATTTCCGTGTTTTTTCCAATCGGCTACACTGTACGATGCTTAGCCAAAAGAGGTTCACTAGGTTACAATGCATAACAAAAAAAAAATGTAAATTTGTCCATACTTTTGCAAAATCAACGTTGTTGAGGCTATTTTGCATGCACCATTCGCGGGATGGTAATCTCTCGTATAGGTGACGTGAATTGGTCACCAAAATCATGCGATTTTCTAGACTTTTTCTTGTGGAGTTTGTTAAAGACTCAGATCTTTTCCAATAAGCCACAATCGAGCGATGCCCTAAATGTCAACATAGCCCATGTCACCGCTTAAATTCAGCCAGATCTGAATCAACGTAAGCAGCCGCAGCTGACATGTGGACGATGTTATATTCCACACATAACGTTATATGTCATAAGCCTTTCAAAGTCACACAGCTTACTTTATTTCGCTGCAATACCGAGCCATTCTTATGGGGCGCTATGACATTAGGCCCCACGAAAATACACCCCAAAGTGAAAATGAAATTAGGCCCCAAATTTGGGGTCTAATTGCATTATGAAAATAGACCCCAGGAAATTATACCCCAAACATAAAATGAAAATAGGCCCCATAATTTATATATTGGGGCCTAATTTCGTAGTTGTTATTTTAAAATATGCAAATACACCCCAAAAAAATGCAAATATGCCCCAAAATATAGTGTTGTTGTTTTCTGTATAAAATTGGGGTATATTTTCATATTTGTGTTTAGGGTCTAATTTTAAATAAATATCGCAGTTCGTATATAAAAACACAACACGCAAATAGGCTCCAAAACGGCGGTAGAAAATATAACCCAAACAAAAATTACCCAAAATTAAAAATGAAAATGAAAAGTTGTCCAAAATAAAAAATATAAAAATTTACCTACACCAATTTTGAAAATTGCCCCAAAAAAAAAGTATTTTTTCATATGAAAAATCACCAAACAAAATATATAATTCCAATTATAATATGTTTCTTAAATTTCTAATCATTGCATATTAGCTAAACTATACTGACCGTAATGTCTTCGCATACAATACATATTTTGGTCCTCACGTAAAATTTTACGTTCTTATTTTATTTCTATATTTATATTCATTTGTATGGCAAGAAGGTAAGAATATGTACTAATATATAGCATAATGTAAATTGTTAAATCAGGGGGAAGCACCGTTGGCGAATAATTCTTTAGAACATGTAAAAAACTTTTAGTTTCTAAAAGGACATTTTATATTTTTGCTGTTTTGCATGGGTTTTAAATTGTTAGTTGCGTAACGTAATATTTATTGAGTAGTAAACACAGTTGGCAACACAAAAACAAATGCGAGAATTTATAAGAAAGATTAAAATTGTATAGTGCGATTTTTTTAAAATAATTTTTCATGATTTTAGTTTTTTAAAGAAAATTTAAATTTTTCATATTTTTATATTTTAAAGAAAAGGGCCACAGACGAAAAACAATTTTATATAAATCATGAAATTTTTTGAATGCATATGGTAAATTGTATGTTCCATAAAAGCGCCGCAGGCGAAAAATTATTTTAAAAAAATCGCGCGATTTTTTTAAAATAATTTTTCATGTTTTTAGTTTACTAAAGAAAATTTTAATTTTTCATGTTTTTAGTTTTTAAAGAAAAGGGCTACGACGAAAAATTATTTTATAAAAATCACGGGGGTTTTTTTATTGTATATGGCAAATGGTCTGTTCCGTGGAAAGCACCGCAGGCGAAAAATTATTTTAAAAAATCGCGCGATTTTTTTTAAATAATTTTTCATGTTTTTGGAAAAGGAAATTTTAATTTTTCATGTTTTTAGTTTTTTTTTAAGAAAAGAGCCGCAGACGAGAAATGATTTTCAAAAAATCGATCGATTTTTGGTTTTCTTTGGTTTGTTTAAGAAATACGTGTTTTTAGTTTTTGTGAAATAATTGTACGATTTCTTTATTTTCCTATTAATATTTATGCCAATACAGCTGAGATGAAGCAAGGAGTCTGTAATCGTTGAAGCTTTGTGTTGTTAGAAGAGGCGAAGATAACGGTTGAAAAAATTCTTGAGAGAAAGATGGATCTTTTATCCCAGTGCAAGATGTTATACAAGTTTACAAAAAAGTTTCACTATATTATTTTCAATAAAAACCCAAGGCTTTTTTATTTTGCCGAAGGAAATTAGACCCCAAAAAAATTAAGCCTTACCCTAAAATGAAATTGGACCCCAAAAAGGCGAAAATAGGCCCCACAATTTTATGAAATTATGCCCCAAAAAAATGTTTGGGGTCTATTGTCACACAAACATTTGGGGTCTAATTGCATTATGCAAATATACCCCAATAAAAATATGAAATTAGGCCCCAAAAAATCATAAAATTTCGTGTTGTTGTTTTCCATATATTTTTTTGGGGCCTAATTTCATTTTTGATTTGGGGTGTATTTTCGTGGGGCCTAATGGCATACCGCCTTCTTATGGAAAACCCTTTAGATGATGCCACTGAAACAAGATCCATGATTTGAAGGAGTTCGAGCCAAACGTTAAATAATCAAAACAAATCGATATTAATTTGTTTTAAGAAACTTTTTCTAAACCTACACTCTTTTACACTATGACCTTATTAAATTAACTAAATATCAAATGCAATCGAATTAAAATTTAACAAAACATATCCCTTTTTTTAATAACAAATCAAACGAACAACATACAAAGGAACAATTTTTTAACATCAATAAAAACAATAGACAGCTTATTTGCTGTATAGTTCCTTAACACAAATGTTAAATTTACTCAGCAGAAATTTTCAAATATTTCAAAATTCAACTAATTTCTCTATATCTTATCTATACCAAGACTTAAACCACACTGTTAAGCAAGTTAAATTATCACTCATTTTAAATACTAAAGAATAACTAATACGCATACAACTTTAAATGACTCTGGTCATTGTCAAAGCCATAAACTTACTAAAGAGAGAGCTCTTAATATTAAAATTTTAATACAAACATAAACAAAACTCCAACACACTTAAAACTTCTTAAATGGAATAAATGTATATACAACACACATTCACGACAAATCCAACACACACAAACCTGCTTCAATGGAATATACATATAAGTGTAGCACACATTCAAGACAAGTTCGTTTGATAATACAACCAAACCCCCCAAAATTTGTGTTATAACCTAGTTGGCATCAAACTAATTATTGCGATGCGAACTTCTTGTCATCATACTGTATAAAGTTCGCAACGCACCAGCCCACCACAGTGCGGTCTGGACCATACATTTGCGTTTGATACAACATTGCATATTTAATAAGTTTACTACCTAAGGTAATATTAAAATAAACGTAATATGAATAAATATCTAACTAGATATAAATTTCAATTAATAATATCTGTGGTGTAGGCTTGTACAGCCTTAGGTGTCTGCACAAGTTGTGACGTCCGATCCTATACAGAACTTTTTTATGTAACCCTGAGAGGGGGCCATATAACAGGTTTGTGTCTTAAGTCTTTTGATTTTGATTACTCTCCCATAAAGAACTATACAGAGGTAAAAAATCCATTAAGAAAGACAATCAATCTTGATCTAGTTTTTTTACATTTCAGTGATCTATAAGGCAGATATTATACAATTGAACCTCAACAAATTTTAAAGTTCTCAACTATACGGCAATTGTTTTTAAAAACACAAACACACAAGTAATGGGAACGCGATTTAATTTATTTTTCAGCAAAAACAAATAAGGTACTTTTGTATATACATAGTTCTGTAGCTATTATATGCTGCTATTGTGTATTTTTTACATATCATTGTACATTTTAAGGTAGCGGTAAATATGTGATAAGTTTTTTGAGAGACAATTGTGAAATAATTTTAAAAAGTCGGCAAAATATCCCGTGGTGAGCTTGCACAAAGTTGTCTGTCAGCATATGCAAATTTCGACTAGTTGGCCATACAACACAAGATTGTTTACTTCAACGACTACTAATTAATCGCTTTGTATAGTTCATATAATTGCATATGAATTGAGAGTATCGCACGTGTTATAAAAGCAGATATTCTAGAAAAGTTTGATATTTTTTTCAATAATGAAAAAGTTGTGAATTTATTAAACATTTGTTATGCTATTAAAATTTATTCAATGATCGTTGATAACAAAAACAAAAAGACCAACACTTATAATAACACATAATTGTTGCATTCTTTTTGTAGATTTTTTGTTAATAATTTTTCTTTGTTAAAATGTGTAGACGGGGGTTCCCAATAGTCTACCGGCTACTAGGAGTTTTTGTACAATAATTTTGATAAATAGTTCTTACGGTTATTAAATTATTATGGGTGTATAATTATTAAACTCATGGCAGATTCTTTGTTTAAAGGTTGAAACGGCTTAGAAAAAAACTTATCTGCTAAAATGGATATCCAACTAACATCCATCCTTAAAGATTTAAAATTTTTTGGTCAATTACGTTTCAGAGACATCATATTCTATCGATGTCTCACAAACAAGTTCAACCGCTGAATCGAAAAGCAGTATAGGTTGGATTAAACTCCGGTGTAATCTAAGTTTTGTTGCTCTAGAGATTTAAATCACTTAAGGTGGTATTACACGACATGTGTTGTACATATGACATGTCAATTTTTACAGTGTAAAATTTATACATGTCGTGTGACCCCTTTCAAACACTGCTTGTGTAAAACAATGTGTTGGATAACATATGTATACATTTCATTTAGAGCCTGCTCTATTTTGACATGTAATACATATCGGCAATCAGCTGTTTTTGAAAAACAACAAAGCGTTTGCTGACAAAAAGTTGAAAAGGATAAGTATATTATTTCAAATAGTACATAGAACAATTATTGAGTGTTTTTCAACATATTTTTAGTTAAATTTGGCAAATAAAGCTGTGTTTGGCGATGATAAAATATAGCAAAGTCAGCTGTTAATGATAAACACATGTATACATACACAAGCACGTTTGAACGCAAAAATTATAAACCAAATGTACACGCTCATTTTGACAGACATGCAGAATTACATATCGCTTTTTGAATTGACAATTCATGTGTAAAATATACCTCGTGTAATACCAGCTTTAGCTGAGATTTACAAGTAGTACTCCTCTCATAATTTTCAGCATTTATTTTGTTGACGTAAAGTTTCCAAAGAATAAACCTGTACCGTTTACTTAGTGAAGCTTTTGTCACTTACTTCTTAAAGCTTGAGAAGACTGCAGTTACCTATGACAGTTTTCGTCACTGAAATCCTTCTAAGTGCCTTAAACGATTTTCACGAATATTTTTCAATTGGCTCCGGAAACCGTTATTTTTAATTGTTAAATGTAATTGTATTATATAGATGATACCGGATATTTTGCACTACCTTTTTTATACAGGTGGCCCACGGCGGTATAGGGCGAAGAAGTTTGAGGAGACTGGTTCAACAGCCGTCTTTAAAAATTTCCGCTCAGCAGTGTCCAAGTAATCTAGGATCACATTTGGCTAAAGGAATGCATGCCCGATGATTGGAATCTGAGTGTTCTATGTCCTGTGCTTAATACCCGCATAAAGATATCCACAAGGCAGCCCGGATATCTCCTGATCAAAATACAAGAAATCAGATTGATCCCGTGGTAACTGATGGAAGGCATATCTCAAGCGTTGTGAACGTGCGTGTGATGCGCGGTGCAAATATTGATCTGGATCACAACCTTGTTGCAGCCAAGGTACGCACACGTTTCAGTAGTTCGTAACCAAACACAAAGGAAGCTAGACATCACAAAGCTGCATACCACCGAGATAGCCAATGCCTCCGTCAACCAACTCTTTCAATAACTTCAAACAAACCCCCCTAGTTCTGATGTTCCCGACACACAGTGGCAGCATATTGCGAATTCTATGACCACTGCCGTATCGAAAGTACTGGGTTATAAAAAATCACGCTCAGACAAGCCCTGGTACGATGGAAGAAAGGAGAAAGCCAGGATATTGAAAACTACAGGAATAGAGGTGAAGCCCGAAAGTTCTAGCAAAATGTAGAAAGCAAAGGTTTTAGAACAGGGATCTCTACCTGTAAGGACAGAGACGGAAATTGTGCTGCAAACAGTTTCGATCTTTACTCGTTCTTGAAGGCAGCATAAGTTAAAAAATCACAATAATCACAGACGACAGTAGGTTGTACACCACCGAGCCAAAACGGTGATCAGCACAGCAATAATAAAGCTGCGAGAGACGAAACACGATTTGGCTAAAGGAATGCATGCCTGATGATTGTAACTTGAGTTATCTATGTCCTGTGCTTAATTAAGGCGATCGAAGTGTGTGTACCAACTATCGCGGGATCGGCCTTTTGCCTATCGCATACAAGGTAATGTCTAGTGTGTTATGTGAAAAACTAAAGCCCATCTTAAAGAAGCCCTGGTAAATCCACGACCGACCAAGATATTCACACTATGACAAATCCTGGAGAAGACCCAAGAAATGCAGATCGACACATACCATCTGTTTATTGATTACAAAGCTGTATTCGACAGTGCGATACGACAGAAACTGTTACATGCTATGGCTGAGTTTGGTATCAACGCGAAGCTGATACAACGGTTTGACACTGACCGAAACAAAGTCTCCAGTTATAATAATCTGACAGAGCCATTTTCTACCAAGCGAAGTTGTCTTGCGATGCGTAATGGTTATGATCATACGGAAGGCTGCAGTAAACACGACTGGTACCATCTCTAATAAAAGTCACATGCCGCTCGCGTACGGCGATGATATAGATATCAATGGCCGAAGGAGGGGAGTATTAATGTGTAAGTATTAATCAATGGCCGATGGAGGGGGAGTATTAATGAGTATTAATTCAAGCATTAAGAAGGAGTCGGCAGAAGTGAGTCTGGTGATATACATATGAGGACAAAACCAAGGTTCGTGGCTGGCTCGCGAGCTGCTCTTTCCTAAAAATCTTAGCTCGCTATCCAAGAGCTACAAAATAAATTTAATCTAAATGCATGAAAATACCAAATAGTACAATAAAAGAACTTTTCTGATCAAGAAAGTACTTTATACTTTTTGGTACCAAAAAGTACTTTTATTGGACCAAAAGCACTTTTCTATTGCACAAAGTACTTTTCTTTGTTCCAGAGTACTTTTGTGTACCAAAAAGTACTTTAAATATACTTTTCGGTACAAAGTACTTTCTTCTGTACCAAAGTAATTTTTTGTACCAAAAAGTACTTTTATTGGGCGAAAAATACCTTTGTTGCCCCAAAAGTACAACATAAGTACTTTGTGCAACAGAAAAGTGCTTTTGGGATAATAAAAGTAAAGAACGTACTTTGTGGATCAGAAAAGTACTTTTGGGGCAATAAAAGTACTTTTAAGTACAAAAAAGTACTTTAGTACAATAAAAGTACTTTTTGTTATTTTTTTGTTTTTGGATTTTATTTTTTGCATTGCGAGCTGCTCTTTTCTTAAAAATTGACTCATAGATCGCGAGCCGTGGACTTATTTGAAATTTGTGGCTTTTGGCTTCGCGAGAGCTCATTTGTAGTTTTGAGGTTCCTAACTAGCGAGCCGAAAGCAGTACTCTGGTCAAAACAAAGAGTCTTACAGTTTGGGACGCTGCGTGAATGTTAACAACTTTAACTTTAAAGTGGTAGATAAATTTTCTACCTCGACTACACAGTAAACAAAAATAATAATCTAAACTTGGAATTCAAAAGACGACTGTTGATCTTCAACTGCATGTACTATGTATGCACTAAGCAAGCGATCCTACTCTACCATGCACTACAACGCAGAATCCTATTTACATAGATACGGCTTTACAGTTATATTGTAGAAGTTATAAAAGGATCTGTTTCTTGCACCGAAAAACTCACATTTTGATTATACAGTCAAGACACACGAAATAATTTTGTATTCTTTTACATTTTATTCTATTAACGAAGTTTTCAATTCTAATATAATACGAGGGCTGCTATATATATTTCTGGCCTAGGCAACAATAAGTGTTGCCAGGTGCAATCTGATATTTCCATTGGAAAGGTTGACATTTTTTAGCATAACATCACTCAGAACGTGTTGTCATTTAATCGTGAATTGTTAAACTTACAGAGCTTTGAACAATTCAATTCCGTTAAAAAAAATGGAATTGACACGTGAGCATTTTCGTGCGATCATTTTTCACAACTTTCGACGTGGATTATCCAGACAAGAGTGCATCGATGAACTTAAGTCTTTGTATGGTGATCAAGCACCATCATATAGCACCGTGAAAAACTGGTATAACGAATTTAATCGTGGTCGCAGTTCGCTCAACGACGAATTCCGTGAAGGTCGTCCAAAAACGTCCGTTGTGCCAGAGAACATTGATGCCGTGCGTGAACTAATAATGCAAGATCGTCATGTGACATACCGGGAGATAGAGGCATCCTTGGGCATTTCTCCCACCAGCATACATTCGATATTACATAAACACCTGACCGTAAAAAAGGTTTGTTGTCGTTGGATCCCGCACAATTTAACATACGCTCAAAAAAAGGCTCGTGTCGATTGGTGCAAAGAAATGTTGAAAAAATACGATCGCGGTGCTTCAAAAGATGTTCATAAGATCGTCACAGGTGACGAATCTTGGATCTATGCGTATGAGCCCGAAACAAAACAACAATCGACCGTGTGGGTCATCGAAGACGAGCCAAATCCAACGAAAGTTGTTCGTGGAAGAAGCACTTCGAAGCAAATGGTCGCCTGTTTCTTCGGCAAAACTGGTCATGTGGCGACTGTTCCGCTTGAGCAACGAAGGACGGTCAATTCTGAGTGGTACACCACAATTTGTTTGCCTGAAGTCTTCGGAGAAATTCGAAAAACAAACAAGAGAAGACGAATCATTCTTCACCATGACAACGCGAGCTCTCACACATCGGCTCAAACCAGCGCCTTTTTGACCGGCCAAAACGTCGAATTGATGGGTCATCCGCCGTACAGCCCTGACTTGGCACCCAATGACTTCTTTTTATTCCCGCACATCAAGAAAAAAATGCGTGGTCAACGATTTTCGTGCCCAGAAGATGCTGTTGAAGCGTTCAAAAACCATGTTTTGGAGATGTCTCAATCGGAGTGGAAAAAGTGCTTCGACAATTGGTTTGAGCGCATGCAAAAGTGTATAAATCAGGCTGGAGAATACTTTGAAAAACAATAAAACAATTTTTGATGAAAAATATTCGCATTTTCATTATTAGGCCAGAAATATATAAAGCAGCCCTCGTAATATATAAATAGTACTTTTGTTTCATGAAAAAAATAGTTTTACTATACTAAAAAGAACTTTTATTTTTATTGCATCAAAAAGTACGTTTATTTTGGCAAAAATGTACTTCAGTTGTACCAAAAAAATATTTTAATGCATCAAAAGGTACTTTTATTAAGCAAAAAGTACTTTTACTTTACCAAAAAGTACTTTTGTTGTAACAAAAAATACTTTTATTGTACCTAAAAGCACTTTCACTGTAACTCAAAGTACTTTTTTTGTTCACACATTATTTATTTAATCAAAAAGTACTTTTGTTCGACCAAAAAAATAATTTTATTATATCGCAAAGTACTTTCAGTGTCAGAAAGTATTTTTATTTTTCAAAAAAGTATTTTGATTATACCAAGAATACTTTCATTTCACCAAATACTTTGATTTTATTACAAAACACTTTTATTACTTTTAGAGCCTTAACAATTACTTTTATTTTGGAAAAAAAAGTAATTTTATTATACTTAAAAACTAAATTTTAGTCCAGTTTTTTACACATTTGTTGTATGTTAGAATAACTGATGATTCACCCAAATCCAAAGTACTTCTGGATCAGTAATCCATCTACAGTTCTAGAGGTGTCGATTGCCCATGCTTGAACTACCTACCGCACTACTCCCTACATTGGTACTTACTTGAATGACCCTAGGGTAAACGAGCGCTGAATCATTTTAATTTATTTAAATTTATTACTTCACGGCCGAGCGTGGAATGATGGTTAGAACACGCGACTATCATACGCGAGGTCCATGGTTCGATTCCCTATCGCTCCCTAAATGTCGTCGACAGCAACTTCTCAGTATAGTGTCGAGTTAATCGGATTATCTAGTAAAAGTAAACAATCCTCATTTAGAACTCATTAATGAGTGGTAAGGAGAAATTAAGTTTTTCTGGGTACTCATATAAAAGGTTTGTAAAAGGAAATTAAGTTTTTCAGTGTAGTTATATAAACCCTAGCATGGGTACCTATATAGGTACGATTTTGATGGGTATCCATTTTACTAGCTCGCGGCAAACGATGTGATGGCGATTGACCCTATTTGCGGACATTTCATACAAAAAACGATATGATAAAATGCATTGCTTAGGGTTTGCAAAGTAAATACAGGTGGTCCCCTATTAAGTAGTGATTTCCCAGTTTTAGGGGGTCGGTTTTTTATACCAGGGACCCATCCCTTCCTCAGTCATCTAAATTTCTTTCATAAGGCGGGCCTCTCGATGTTGTCGACAGTAACCAAGCAGTATAATATCGAATCAATCAGCAAGTCAAAGAAAAGCTTATCAAAAGCTGACTTTCGCATTCGTCTAAAAAGACAAGGTGCCGTTATGTGAGTCTATCAAAACGTGTTAATTCACAATAATGCCAGAAGATATCCCATGGCTCATTTGAAGGGTGCAAAAGGGAAATTAATTTTTTTTTATTTATTGAGATTATTTCCCATTTTCTTACGTAGAGTAATTTTTGTGATTCCCCCACTCATGCTTCCTTCAAAAACTTGTATTTAGTGAATTTCTCTCTGCATATTGGCAACACATTCGGCAGATCTGTAACCAGATTACCATCATTGTTCTTATAGATGAGAAAGGGGCTTTCAACATTTTAATTTAAAATAAAATAAAAATCCACATAGGAAGAGATTCCACTAAAACGTGTTACTAAATATTTCTAATGATCGAAGAAAACAAGACTTATGACACTTCCTTAATATAAAAAAAAAAAATTTAATCATTTATGCATATAAATTGCTGACTAATAAGCAGTCTAATATCATTTTATAACTATTAATCGTCTTTTATGCTAGACGAAAGGTAATTTAACAAAATGGATAAACAAAAGATGGTGATATCTATTCGGGGAATTAAGATGGAAACATGATTTTATAGTTTCTGCTGGTAACAAATTGATGACCAAAGAGATATATGAATGTGATGCCTAGAACTGAGTCATTGAAGTGAGTGGTGGTAAAAAAAAGACACTGAATTTTTTTGATTAATGCATTAGACAAATAGACTGAGTAAAATTATATAACAAATATTGTAGAATATTGCATAACCTTTCTTCGTTATCTTTAATTTCTTTATTTTTGAATCAAAATCGAGGTCAAGTATTTTTGTACAATATATTATTATTATAATTTATTTATTTATTCGGTATTTCAACCCTCTTCGAGGATCATTTTCAGGAATGACAAATAAACTTAAATGTCTCTAAGTGTTGACTTTCGTCGTTGTGTTCTATTTTAACACATACAAATTTTACATTCTTATACAACGAATGATAAGTGGGTGAGGAAAACAAATTGTTTTCACTTAATATTATACATCAGAGTGTCCATATTCCCAACACAATGCCCTTGACCAATTAAAGCTTGGAACCCCTAAAATCATAACAAAAAAAATTTCACACATTCCATATATCATCTAAGATACATAATTGTTATAAATATATATGTGTATACATTTTTGTGTATAAATCCAAATAGATAATCATGTTTCACAAATATGTAAATGTCATAATTACCCAAAAACCCCTTTACCTTAAAAAGTGTATTTTTTGTTGGGTGTTGCTAGTTTCATAAGTGTACCAAATATACAGATGCAAATCATTTAATTGTTTAAATCACTATCATCAATCCAACAAACCAAAAAAAAGCACGAATGCAAATCATACCAAGATGTTTAAGGAAGTCTATGATATATAAGAGATTTCACGTGATAAATCATCAAAATGTATAATTTATAGTTTCGTAGGATTAGAAGATGAATAATTGCATGTCAGTTTATGGCACAATGTCAGATTTGCATTTTTTTCTATTTGCATTTGCATGTTTGTTGTTTTTTTTCTCATTTTGAATTTGGGTGCAAAATCTCATACATTAAACTTCTGCATGTGCAGTGAATGAATGGTTTGTATATGCAAATTTCAATATAAACTCATAGATGAGTTAATTATTATCCCCTCTGTCAGGCCAAACAAAATACAACAAACGAACAGAAATCAGATATTTAAATAATTACCGGCTGACTGGTCGTAGATTTGAAATGAAAGACACTCATAACTAATATGGATAATTTAGGAAAAATCAAATGATAAACGATGTGTGACAATTTTTTATTAATGTCATCGTTATTAACACAAGAGACAAAGTCGCAGCACAGTGAGATGGAAGAAGTACTAAAGCGGTCTATAAAATATATTAAAAATCGAGACCGGGGAATATAATCAATAGGGAATGGGCTTGAGAGCTCATTCTTGTTTTTCAATTCCTTATTATTAATTTTTAATTTTTAATTTTTAATTTTTAATTTTTAATTTTTAATTTTTAATTTTTAATTTTTAATTTTTAATTTTTAATTTTTAATTTTTAATTTTTAATTTTAAATTTTAAATTTTAAATTTTAAATTTTTAATTTTTAATTTTTATTTTTTAATTTTTAATTTTTAATTTTTAAGTTTTAATTTTTAATTTTTAATTTTTAATTTTTAATTTTTAATTTTTAATTTTTAATTTTTAATTTTTAATTTTTAATTTTTAATTTTTAATTTTTAATTTTTAATTTTTAATTTTTAATTTTTAATTTTTAATTTTTAATTTTTAATTTTTAATTTTTAATTTTTAATTTTTAATTTTTAATTTTTAATTTTTAATTTTTAATTTTTAATTTTTAATTTTTAATTTTTAATTTTTAATTTTTAATTTTTAATTTTTAATTTTTAATTTTTAATTTTTAATTTTTAAATTTTATTTTTAATTTTTAATTTTTAATTTTTAATTTTTAATTTTTAATTTTTAATTTTTAATTTTTAATTTTTAATTTTTAATTTTTATTTTTTAATTTTTAATTTTTAATTTTTAACATTTGACACTTATCTCTATTTTATATTAAAAGTTTTAATTAACGAGCCACTGTGATGTTAATTACTTTTTCATCATTTTCAGCATTTTTATGGGGCATTAAATAGTTGTAGCAATATAATAAATGATTAAGCTATTTCCAGTTGCTATTTAGTTGGTGTTCGAAAAATCATTCATCAAAAATGATAAATGATTTTTTAATTAAATTCATATCTTCCTTCCCGAGCATAAGCAATATCTATCATATTTCTACTATGATAGGTACAAAAGACGAATTGTTTTAGACAACGACAAAAACAAAAGAAAATCATATAGCGATTATCGTCTAATATAACGGAAAGTAATTTAAACCAGCCCTCATTATGTTTGTCCTCGAAAGAATCGATTTTGGGTTTCTGAAGGAAATTTGATATGCGTGTGTTTGTTTTTCATATCTGTTGCTATTTAACATCGCCTAGACTGTTGTAAATCCAAAATTTATTATGTTATACGCATAATTTATTTATAATATACAGCAGTAGCCACAAATTTTAAAATTGTTTGGTTAATAATTAACAAAAATGTTAATGTTCATTTGAGATTAACATAAAACATCAGTGGTGGATAACACTAAGCCGAAAATTAGGTTGTTTTGTGTTACGGTTTTAATGAGCCGCCTCAACATGTACGGCCGTTTTATTGGATTTAGGTGAATATTGTTGGGATTTTTATTTTTGCAGACTTAAATATCAATAAGTATTTGTTTATCACAAGCCTATCATAAAATCTTTCGATAAATATATTCGAAAGTAACTTGACATTATTGTAGCATCTTTATGAAAAGGCCTCGAAAGTGTTGTGGTGGTTCGAAACGCCATCATGTCTATGAAAAAACTGTACATAATCGCTCTTTCGAAATGATTCTTTGCTGAAGAGAATAAGAGATTACTATCAATGTAAAAACAATATTATTGTAAAAGAAATATATTTTACTAATTTTTTTTGTAGTTGTGAATCTTAATCTTGAATGTGCTGATCAAAATTGTTGTGTCCTCTAGCTTTGCAGACAAAATACTTTTTATATCTGTCTAAAATTGAGGTGTGAAAAATAAATGCGAAACATTTTGTTTAGAATTTTTTATTACAAAATAAGCAACAATCAACTTTGAGCCTTTTACAAAAATATTTTGCAAAAATTATGTATTGAAAACACGAGGAAGAAAAAGTAACCAACGGAACCCCCCAGATGTTGAAGACCACCACAAACATAATAAGGACTCTGATTTAACAATATGCAACTGGAACGTCCGGACTCTCTATGGAGAAGGTGAATGTCCTCAAAAAATATACGGCTGACATCACCTCCATCCAGAAGGTGAGGTGGACAGGACAAAGATACTCACGACGTAAAAATTGCGACATCTATTACAGCTGCCATGCTGAAAAGCACCAATTTGGATGTGGATTTCTAGTTGGCGAGCAACTCAGACATCTTGTCTCGCGATTCAATCCTTTTAGAGGAAACATACGACCGCTGATCTGGCCACGACATTAAAATTATTCTGGGAGACTTTAATGCCAAAATAGGAAGGGAAGATTTTCTTGGTCCATCGATAGGTAAATTCAGCCTGCATTCGAAGCTGCAAACCCCATGATAGCCACTGCCTACACCAATCAGCTCTTCCAATTACTACGACACAACGCCTTCCCGATCCCCTAAAAAAAACTTAAACTTAATTTCCCTTTACACCCCATGAATGAGGTATGTTGTGAATTAACACGCTTTCTATTTTTAGATTCACAGCTAACGGCATCTACTTGTTTATCGACGAATGCAAACGTCAGTGTTTGAGAAGCTCTTACTAGACACGCCGATTGACTCGACACTAATAAGCCGACAATGAAAGAAAAATTTTGTTTTTTTTTTTTTTTTTTTTTTAAGGTGACTGGAGCCAGGAGTTGAACCTGTGATCTCCCGCATGGTAGTCGAGTGTTCTAACCACTATGCCACGGCCGGTCCCGATACACAGTGGCAGCATATTGCGCATTCCATTGCAACTACCGCAACAACGGTGATAGGATAATGAAAAACGGCGCTCAGACGAATCCTGATACGATGAAGAAAGTCGCATAGCGTCTGAGGAACAGGATGCCGCTTATAGGGCAACGCTACAGCCAAAACAGGCGAGACAGCTATTTAAGTGAAAAAAACCGTCAGATAAATGAACGGGAGAACGAGGATATAGACCGATAGAGGTGAGGCCCGAAAATGTTAACAGAAAGTAAAAGCAAGGATGGAAATCTGGTCACGGATACGCAGAGTGTGCTGCACATATTGAGAGAACACTTCCAGCAACTGCTGGTTCCAGAAGGCAGCTCACGTGAAGTTATCACGCCAATTGTCGACGACGGCTTAGATTGCCCACCACTAAGTCAAGCCGAGGAAAGAAGAGCAATATCGTGGCTAAAAAATAATAAAGCAGCCGGTGCCAACAGACTTCCAGCAGAGTTCTTCAAGTCGGCTGCTAACGAGCATGAACCAGCTCCTACGCACGGTTTGGCTTAAAGAGTGCATGCCCGACGACTGGCATTTAAGCGTATTATGTCCTGTGCTGAAAAAAGATGAAACAAGTGTGTGCTCCAACTACCGCTGGATCAGCCTTTTACCCATCGCATGCAAGGTCCTGTCGAATGTGCTATGTGAAAGACTAAAGCCAGTGATATACAACCTGATGGGGCCTTATTAGTGTGGCTTTAGACCTGGTTTATCAACAACTGACCAGATTTTCTCACTTCGGCAAATCCTGGAAAAGACCCAAATGAAATAGATCGACATTTACCATCATTTCGTCGACTTTAAAGCTGCCTTTGGCGGCCCGATACGACAGAAATTACTCGAAGCCATGGCCGAGTTTGGTATTCCAGCGAAGCTGATACGCCTTTGCGGAATGACGCTGACTGACACGAAGTCTTCAGTAAAGATTGGCAAGGACCTTACGGAGCCATTCTATACCAGACAGGGTCTAAAACAAGGCGACTTTCTATCGTGCGATCTCTTCAACATAGCGATAGGGATGATAATGAGAAAAGCTGCGGTAAACACGAAGCCACATGCTACTCTCATACGCTGATGACGTAGACATCATCGGTCGAAAACTGCGGGATGTGACTGCAGCCTTCTCAGGTTTACAGAAGGAATCAGCGAAAATGGGTCTAACGGTGAACGAGGACAAAACGAAGTTATTGGTTTCAACGAACAAAGAATCTACTCGTTTGGGAAACTGCGTGAACGTTGACAGCTATAATTTTGGAGGTGGTAGAACTTGGTGTGACTAACTGGAGAAGAAGCGCAGAAGATCGAGGCGCCTATAATATTTTTCTACGTGCGGTTTATAATCCACCGGAATTGCAAAGACGTACCAGCTAGGTAAGTAAGTAAGTATATCAAAAGCTCCGTTTTTTCCTTTGGTCACTTTTGACTTCCAAGTCAATTTTGACTAGTGACTTCTCGTAATTCGTATCCTGTATCCATATCATTAATTTCAGATTATTATTTTCACTGGTTAATATTAGTACACAAATAAATAAAAACGCAATATAATTAAATTCAATTCTGCCTAATTTGTATATTTACTGCCAAACAGTGTAATTCATTCATATTTACACGAAATGTATTTGACATGTCACCTTATACACCCATATATTATTGGTGGTGGTAATCCAATACCCTTTGTAGCTCATTTATTATTATGTCACAGAACCAACAACTAGATAAACCAGTTTAAAGTTCGTATAAAACAAAGAGTCATTCTTTAACATAATAAAAAAAAGTTATCATATTAAAGATAAAACAATTAATCTTCAAATTTATCATAGAAACATATCAAAATAAATTGGAAAAAAAATAATAATAATAAAACAACACAAACCCCAAATTGGACATGTGAGTTGTCATATTTCTTAAAATACACTAAAGCATTAAAGATTTTCCTAAACATTTGACACGATAAACAATACCAAAGCCAAACAGATGGACTGACTAAAAAATGGACGAGAGAGACAGACGGACGGCGTGCGTAAAGTCAACTAGGAAAGAGTTGGCAGGCAAAGCAAATTTGATGTTTCAACGAGATTCAAAGCGAATGACAAATCTTATAAGATATCAACTAATTAATCGCTTAGAACCCTAAATGATTATATACAGAAATACTCGTTTTATTGCCTTAACAACACTCATTCATTCATTGATACACTCGCTTGTATGTCCGCTTGGGGTGTCAGCACTCAGGTTGTATTCAAGCGAATGTCTTTTACACGGCGAACATTAATTAATCAATTAATAACAACTTTTTGGGGTACAACAAAATCACATAAAATCAAAACATATGCACATAACATATCTACATACATATGTAGGAAAACTTAAAGATACAACAGCAACAATAAAACAGATGATCCACCACCATCAACAACGACAACCAAAAGATTCAAAAACGCAGAATCTATTGCTTGTGTATCTTCGATGCTAGTCTTTTAATCTATTCGCTTGAATGTCTTTTTTTGCTCGAAGGCGGGTTTGTTTTTTGACTAATTGTGAAGTTTGAAAATTTGATTCAGTATAAAACCGTTGAGCATTTCAAATTAAAGCATCAGTTTCAAAATTTACTTTGCAAATTAACATTTAGTAAGATTTATTGCTCGAAATGCGTCTATTTTTGGTAATTATTATTTAACCAAGCTAACTAAGCCGAGAACTCAAGGATATACATGCTGGATGCTGATAATGGATACCATTTTATTACTTGTAGACTCTGTGCTCTTTGGCGGCCGTTGCCTTGGCCAAGCCACAATACAACTATGGCAATGGTGTGTCCGGAACTTTCGGCGGTAATGCGGGCACTGTTGGAGGAGGCGGTTTCGGTAGTGGCATCTCTGGCTCCATTGGCGGTGGTGCTTTGAAATTCACTGGCGGTAATGGAGGCTACTCCAGTGGTGGTTCATCCTTCGGCAGCGGTTCTTCTTTGGGAGGCGGTTCATCCTTCGGCAGCGGTTCTTCTTTGGGTGGCGGTTCTTCCTTCGGCAGCGGCTCTTCTTTGGGAGGCGGTTCTTCCTTCGGTGCTGGTTCCATTGGTGGTGGTTCCTCTTTTGGAGGTTTCCAATCCTCTGGCAACGGCTTCAATCAAGGTAGCCAATTTGAGGCTCCTTTGGTGCACAAACAATTTATTACTGTGGCCGCCCCCGAAGACAATGACAACTTAGAGCGTAGCAAACATTTGGTTATTGGTCGCCCTCAAAAGAACTACCGTGTGGTGTTTATTAAGGCTCCCTCCTCTAGCAATGCTAATGTTAAATTGTCTGCCGAATATGCACCACAAGAAGAGAAAACCGTCATTTATGTGTTGTCCAAGAAGGATAGCTCGTTGGATGTTGGTGACATTGCCACCCCCGCACCCACCGTGCCCAGCAAACCCGAAGTGTTCTTCATTAAATACAAGACCGAGGAAGAGGCTCAACATGCCCAAAGGCAAATTCAAGGTAAGTGAAGAAAAAAATACTTTTTAAATATGTAAATTTGTGGTAAAAAATTGACATTGCTTGCATTGGTCTAACTCGTATATTGGGGCCCAATCGTGGTGTAATTTACTATAGGGCTTGTACGTTGCATTTTGTTATACAATTTTTTTAATTAATTATTTTTTTTAACCATTTTTTATTTTTTTTGTTAAAATTTTTGTTTTTATTTTGATAATTAAAATGATAATAACTTTTTTTGAAAGTGAATTTTTACAACAAAAAAAAATCAAAATAGTTAATAAAAAAAATTATTAAAAAACACCAAAAAATTGGTAAAAAAAACATTGGTTTAAAAAATAAACAAGAGAACCATCTTTTAAAAATCAAAAATTAGAAATTTATTTTATAAAAATTATTTTTTAAAAATAATTATGATTTTTTTAAAAATAATTATTTAAAAAAGAAATTATTTTTTTAGGATAATTACATTGATTTTTTTTTAAATAGTCATTTTTTGTAAATAATTATTTTGTTAAAAGTCCTTTTTATTAAAACTTTTAAAATAATAATGAGAAGCAAAAATAACAATCTTCTGATAAATATTTATTTAAAAAATATATTTTTTATAATATTTTCGCAAAATAATTATTTATTTTATTTTTTTTTTAAATTATTAATTTCAATAATTTTTTTTTAATTTTTTTCAAATATACTTAAGAAAAAATAATGATTCTTAAAATTTTTGGAAAAAACAATTGTTTTTTCTAGTAACTTTGTTTTGTAATAACTATTTTGATATTTTTTAAATTGGATTTTTAAATTTTCAGACAACAATTTAAAAAAAAATTAAAAAATAAAAATTTTATCAAATAATGATTTTTTTAAATATTTATATAAAAATAAATTATTATTTTATAAAAATTTTGTTTAACTTATTAAATTGGTTTTTTGAAAATATATTTTTTTAAAATAATAATTAAAAAAAATTTTTTTTTAAATAATAACATTCTTAAATACATTTTTAAAAAATAATCTATTTTGTTAAAATACTTTTGTTTTATAATTATTAAATTTGTATTTTTGAAATAGTTAATTTTTTAAAGTAATTATTTTAAAATCTTTTTTTTAAATTATTAAATAATTATTTAAAAAAAATTATTTTAAATTAAATAATTATTTAAAAAAAATTATTTTAAATTATTTTTTAAATAATTATTCAAAAAAAATTTTTTAAATTTTTTAATTTGGTACGAAAACAATTTCAAAAAAATAATTATTTACATATAAATAATTTTTTAAATAATTATTTAAAACAAAATAACTATTATATTTGAATAATTATTTAAAAAAAATCAAAATTTTCAATAAACAATAAAAAAATTTTAAATTTTAAAAATTAATATCAAAAAATATCAATTTAATAAAATATTTTTGGTTTATAAATTTTAAATTCATTATTTTTTTCATAGTTTTTTTGTGAATATTTTTTTTAAATTATTGTTTTTAAATTTATTTAATAATATTAATAAAATTATTAAATTATCAATATAATTACTTAAGAAAACAATTTAAAATAAATAACAATTTTAAATAAATATGTAATAATTTTTAAAATACTATTTTTTTATTAGTTATTTAAAAAAATAATTTATACGTATATGATTATTAATTTAAAACTGTTATTTAAAAAAAATTATTATAAAATTATTTAAAAAATTATTATTTACAAAAAATACTATTAAAAAAATAATGAATTTAATATTTATAAATCAAAATATTTGTATAAAAATTTTTTTTTATTGATATTTTTAATATTTTTTTTATAATAATTGAAATTTTAAAATTTTTTATTGATAATTTGTTTTTTTGATAATTTTTAAAAATATTAACTTTAAAAACTATTTTAAAAAAAGTAATTACTTACAAAAAAGAGATATTAAAAAAAAATTGTTTGTTTTTGAGCTGTTTCAAGCCAAGTTAATTTTTTTGTATATTAAACTCAAATTTCGTCTTTGACCAAAAGTAGCACTACAAAAACACAGCCATTAAAATTGAAAATAGTTTTTTGTAAAATAATTTTTGGTAAATTACTTTTTTTATAAAATTTTCTTTTGTGGTTTAGCCCTTTTTAAACTAATTTTTTCCAACAATTTTGTTTTATCTTTTTTTCAATTTTAACAAACTTATTTAAACAAATTTTTTACTTAATTATTATAAAAATACAAAATGTTCTAAATAAATTTTTTTTTTTGCAATTATTAAAAAAAAATGGAATAATATTTTTTATTAATTATTTTAAAATGTTATTTTTAACTCCTTTTTAATAATATTTTATTAAAAAAAAATTAAAATAATATCTGTTCTTTTATTATTTTGATAAAATATTATTAAAAATGATTTCAGTTTCAATATTTTAAAATATTTATTGAAAAAAATTTCAAAGATTTTTTATTGTTTTTTATTAATTTAGAACAATAATTCTTTAAAAAAAAATATATAAATATTTTGTGTTTTATATTTTTTAAAAACATTTTAAAATTTTTTGAATAATAATTAAATAAAAAAATTTTCTAAATAATTATTTTTTTAGTAATTATAAAAATAATTCAAAAAACATTTTTTTTTCTTATTTAAAAAGAAATTTAAATAATTATAATAATTTTTTTATTAATTTGGAAAAATAATGTTTTAAAAAGTAGAAAATATCATAAATATTCCATTATACAATATAAAAAAAAAAAATTAACATTAATTTTTAAATGGAGACTAAAATTTTTTTTAATATATTAATATATATATTTTTTTTAATATATTTTTTTAAGAGATTATATTTTAATTAATTTAAAAAAAAATAGTTTTTTATTAAATACTTTTTTAAATAATTACCTTTTTGAAACAATTATTTTTTGCTAAAAGTTAATTTTTTAAATAACTATTAATTTTTTTTTTTTTTTTAATTATTATTTATATACAAATATTTTTTGTAAACATATTTTTTTCCATGGATAAAATATTTTTTTAATTTAAAATATTTATTTATTTTTTAACCATCATTTTTTTTTTGTTTTGCTGACTTATGTTTTTAAACAAACATATTCTTTTAAATAATTCATCCCACTAATAAAAGCTTTTCCTAATTTTCCTCTCTCCCCTTTCTAGCCGAATACGACAAAATCGAAGGTTCCTCTGAACACACCGATGCCGGAGTTGCTCCCCAACAATCTGTTGTCGGTATTTTGGACAATGGTGCAGCTGGTGGCCCCGGTGCCGGTATTGGTGGCGGTTCTGGCTCATTCAATGCTGGTGGTCATGGTATCGATTCCACCGGTTCCTTTGTTAGCGGTGGTTCTTCCTCTGGCAGCCTTAACTTTGGCAGCTCTGGCTCAGTTGGTGGCACCAAGTCTTCCGCTTACTTGCCCCCCGCTGGTCGTTAAATTATTGAGTCATAAAAAATGAACGCTATTCAAAGTATTATTTTGGCTAAATGTTAAGTTTTGTTGCAGCTATTAAAGAATTAGGAAAAATAAACGAATTTAAAAACAAAATCAAATATGTTGTTCCTAAACAATTCCTATACTATTCCTGTAAACTACTACTTGTTAATAGATCAAGTCAAACAAGACTATCAAAAATTGAGAAAATATCACAATAGAAAGAAGTTTTCTCAAACCATAACGTTTAAAAACTAGTAAGAAGCTCATATACCCTTTACCCTTTACCTTTACCTTTAAAAATGATGATAAACATATTAGGGGCATTCACCATCACAAATATTTGGTAGACTATTGCAAAATTGTTGAAAATTTTAATATTTGAAGTTAATTTTAAATACTTACGAAAACAAATTATTTGAAGAAAACTAATTATTTTAGGTTTATACTACAAATATTCCAGACGATTAAGATTGTGAATACCCCAATGCTCTTTAAATTCTTCTTTTATGCATTTGTTAACCCCAAAAAAGGGATAGTTTGAATGGAAGGTGGGGGTCGTTTTTGTTAGATCTTGCTCATCTTAGAGCTTAACATCGCTAAAAGTATAGAAGCTTGCAAACCAAATTTTAGCTCGATAGCTTTTAAATTACGGCTGCAATCACAGGGATAGGCCTCCAAAAAGTAACTACCCCTTTTTGGAAAGTGGGAGTAGTTTTTGTCCAAGCTTGCTCATATTATAACTCAACCTCCGTTTAGAGGATAGAAACTTGCATATCATATTTAAAGAATTCAACGCTTATCATTTATTTTATATATTGTCAAACTTACCACGCCTCCTCATAGGCGTTACAAATGAAAGATTGGGCTGAATATACATCTTCTGCCTATGTGTGCATGTGTTGAATGGTATAAACATTGGAGTGGGCCAATTATTTTTCTTGACAAATATATTATACCTCTCTAGGACGCACCATGGAAAAGCAGGGACTGATTTCATATAAAAAAATTATAAAAATAAAAAAAATGTATGGGGACCACCTTATGGTTTGAACATAGAGGGTAGATAAGTTCTGAGAGAATGTTGGGGTTGCAAAAATATCAGGAGTGACTCCGGTGCAGATAGAGCGGTGGGAGCAAATTTTAGGGGTTGAAGATGGAGGTTAGGTATGTTTGGGTAAAATGTTAGGAGGGAAAAATGACTGGCGGAAGTTCATACATTTTAGCCCTCTAGGGGCGATTCCGGGGCAGTCGCGGGGCTTGTAGATTTTTTACCCAACACGAAAAGTTTCTCGTTAAAAACCGGGGACTCAATTTTGATTTTAGAACGATGATTTCTTGGGCAAATTTTCTTAAAATTCATCGTACGATTTTAATAACCGCTTGGTGTATTTTTTCTACTTCATACAAATTGACCCATTCTAATAAACATACTGTGGGAATATTGATTTTTTCTAATTTTTTAAAGGCCTTATTTGTAATAATTTATAAGAGGTTTATTGAACGATTTTACTATGAAAATTTCATTAATAAACCTTTGATAAGTTTTCAAGACTACGGCTGTAAATCTTTACAAAAAAAATTTACATTTGCTAATTTTTCAAAACACAATTTTTGTATTTATTAAAATTAAAAAAAATAATTTTCTGGTTAATTTATTTCAAAAAGTCATAGTTTTTTAACTAACAAAGTCAATGAATTTTAGTCAACATAATTCGATCCTCAAGTAGTACAGTTAACGTTATGTCACAGAACTTACTAAATGAAAGAAACTCAACCATACAGAAATAAAGAAATGCAAAGTAAATTCACTTTCTCAAGTATTTACAGCGCAAAAAATTTAATGCGTTTATATAAATATTGGTTAGTTAGATATGCAGATATGCAATCCCTAACATAAATATATTTTTTTAGATATGCACTCCCTTATATAATAAATTTATAGACACCAATAAAGACAAATTTTATGCGAATTGTGTAACGCCTTCCAAAAGTGTTGTTTCTACTTCCATCGCCAAAAAAAAAACATAAAAGCCTAATCTTTGGCACGCGAATGCCGTCGATAAATATTAAATACGAAATAAATCACAATAAGTTGCTTCAACTGTCAGTCTGTCACTCATTTAAGATTTTGTACATGTAATAACTATAATCATACCATCGCCAACATTGTGGTACAACTATAAATTAAACCAAAAGGGGCGTATCCCCACGATGACGATGATGATGGTCATTGCCATCAGCACAAATTAAAGAAGAAGTAAAAGAAGTAGCATATATTGGCCTGCATTTTAATATTATTTGTTTTGATAGGCAAGTGGCGATAATGAGATATAAAAAAACACTACACAAAGTTAAGATATTGTGGCAGTTATGATTAATAACTGTTACATGATAAAAATCAAATAATTAAAAGTGAGCCCATGAAATACCGATATCAAGGTACTAGAGGCGAAGTGATAAAAAAAAAGAAATATTCAATGTCAAACTTATAGGGCGTCTCCTTACTAGACGGACATCAAAGTGTAAGCTTTGCATGTCGTCATCGTCATATACTTTTATACTGTAGCGTTACCAGCACCTTTGTCAATAGTGTAGATAATTAAAATAAATTTTGTAATTCCATATATCTTTTCGGGCACATCTATTCATTCTGTTTATTTTTTTTATTACAAATATTTTTATTTATTTGTGCAATGAAAATATTTCAAAAATTAGGTTTTTCTTTTAATAGAAATATGAATAAAGCTTAAAAATTATAAAAATAAAATAAACCAAAAAATAAATATTTTGAAAAGTTGTGTTATTCAGTTGTGTTTTATTTCCAAAATACACATGCTCTTGTTTTGTATTTTTGATCGATATGTGTAAATAATGAATGTGTTTTCATCGTTCGGTTCAAGATCTATTCTATTATTGCTTATAGAATTTGTTTTACAAGAGTTATGTGAAATGGATTATGTTGACAGCTGGCAGGGCGGAAAGCTATTTCGATGGTTGCCAAACCATCTTCATCTTGAACCGAACGATGAAAACACATTCATTAAATACATATATTTATATAAAAATCATTATCATCGTTGTGTTTGTATTTATTCGGTCTGTTTGTATGAACATTGACTTTAGAATTTATCTCAAGCTCAAGACCAGGGGTTTTAAAAGAAGTTAAAAGCAGAATGATATTCTCATAATGCCAGGCAGTCTGTACAGCTGTTTCGGATTCAGCCACGAATCCTCATCAGCAGACTTTGGTATAATGATTGCAAAATGTTTATCAAGTCTTATGCACCAGAATTAACAACAAAATGAGAATTCTTTCTTGAGTGCATAGACTCGAAAAACTTCACAACCATTCACTATGAGAAACCATATGCTTAACTTCTTTCTTGTTTTGATTGTTTATGTTGAAAAAGCCATCGGCTTTCAAACAACATGTTTTGTTGTTGGTTTCGCAACCAACAGTTTTGCCATAAGCATTATTTCAGCTTTGCGGCCCGTCGTGCTCTACGTCATCATCATCGTTGTGTTTGTATTTATTCGGTCTGTTTGTATGAACATTGACTTTAGAATGTATCTCAAGCTCAAGACCAGGGGTTTTGAAAGAAGTTAAAAGTTATACCAAAGTCTGTTGATGAGGATTCGTGGCTGAATCCGAAACAGCTGTACAGACTGCCTGGCATTATGAGAATATCATTCTGCTTTAAAGTATCCTTAGTCTCTTCTTCTTCTTCTTTACTGGCAGCAACAACAGAAATTCATCTATCATTAGCGGCACGTAGAAAAGCATTCCAAGCGCTTCGGTCTTTTGCGCTCCGTAGATAGTTCGTCATACCAAGCTTACTTAACAGTTCCGTCACCTGGTCCATCCATCGGAGTTTTGGTCGCCCCCTCCTACGCCGCCCATCGAGTTTATTGCCAAAGACTTTTCGAGCCGGAGCGTTTTCGACCATTCGTACAACGTGTCCAAGCCAGCACATTCGGTCTATTTGAACGCGCTTGACCACGTCGATGTCGTTGTACAGCTCATACAGCTCATGATTCATTCGACGACGGTACTCGCCGTTCACGATGATGGGTTCAAATATTTCGCGGAGTATTTTTCTCTCGAAGACTCCCAGAATAGATTGATCCGCTTGTGTCATTACCCAGGATTCTGCGCTGTAGAGCAAGACAGGTAGGATCAGAGTTTGGTAGAGCTGGATCTTTGTTCTTCGAGAGAGCTCTTTGTCGTTAAATCGCTTGCACTTCAGCCGACTGCTTTTCAATGCTCGAAAAATCGTGTTTATGAGCTGGTGCATGCATGTTACCAGGTCATCGCCGCCGGCTTTGAAAAGCTCTGCCGGCAGTCCATCGGCTCCCGCAGCTTTATTATTTTTAAGCCGCGCAATTGCCGTGCTGATCTCGTTTTGGCTCGGTGGTGGACAGTCTACTCCATCGTCGATGATTGGTGCGATCACTTATGCTGCCTTCGGGAACGAGAAGATATTGAAAGTGTTTCCTCCATATTTGCAGCACACTCTAAGTGTCCGTGACCAGATTTCCGTATCTGTCCTTACAGGTGGGGATCCCTGTTCCAAAACCTTTACTTTTTAACTTTTGGTAGAACTTTCGGGCCTCACCTCTATCCCTGTAGTTTTCGATATCCTGGCTCTCTCTTTTCTTTCACAGACGCTTTTTCCGTCTGAACAGGCGTTACATCTCCCTCCTTTTCTCTTTATAAAGCTCCGTCACCGCACGCGTCGCCATTGGCTGAAGTTTTGCCTTGTATGCAGCATCCATTTCCTCAGACATTTCGCGACATTCATCATCGTACCAGGGCTTGTCTGAGCGTGGCAGTGGTCATAGAATTCGCAATATGCTGCCACTGCATGTCGGGATCATCAGAACTAGGGGGATTTGTATGGAGTAATTGAGAGAGTTGGTTGGAGTAGACATTGGCTATCTCAGTGGTATGCAGCTTTGTGATGTCTAGCTTCCTTTGCGTTTGATTAATAGTGTTTTTAGCACTACTTAATCGTGTGCGTACCTTGGCTGCAACTAGGTGGTGATCCGAGTCGATATTTTCAACGCGCATCACACGCACGTCCATAACGCTTGAGATATGCCTTCCATCAATTACCAAGTGATCAATCTGATTTCTTGTATTTTGATCGGGAGATATCCAGCCTTTATGCGGGAATCTGGTTCCACTCACAACCAAGTTTCTTGCCGACGCGAAACTTACCAGTCTAAATCCGTTATCGGAGGTGTTGTTGTGTAGACTGAATTTTTCAACTGCTGAACCAAGAGCATCTTCCCTTCCTATTTTAGCATTAAAATCTCCAAGAACAATTTTAATGTCATGTGCTGGGCAGCGGTCCAGGCGCACATGGAATGCATCTTTGATGTCATCGTCTTTGTCTTCCGTCGGGGCGTGTACACAAATCAGCGTAATGTAAAAATATTTCGCCCGGATGCGAATGGTGGACATACGGTCACTTACAGGGTTAAACCGCGAGACCAGGTGTCGAAGTCTCTTGCCGACTATGAAACCACATCCAAATTCGTGTCTTTCTGCATGGCAGCTGTAAAAGATGTCACAGTTCTTCCGTCGTGTGTATCCCTGTCCCGTCCATCTCATTTCCTGTATGGCGGTGAAGTCAGCCTTGTAGTGCTATGTTTCATGCAAATCAAAAGTCTCCTTAACTTACGGACTTAATTTTTCTAAATTTTATCGAAGGAAGGGTAAATTCTAAGGACAAAATAAGGAAACAAGGTAAAAACAGAAAGATTATCCTAGGTCATTTCGATAGAGGAATCATCAAATTTTAACGTAGTGATATGTATGACCGGCCGTGGCATAGTGTTTAGAGCACGCGACTACCATGCGGGAGATCACAAGTTCGACTCCCGGCTCCAGTCATCTACATTTTTCTTTCATTGCCGCCCCACTCGATGTTGTCGACAGCAACTTCTCAGTATAAGTGTCGAATCAATCGACATGTCAAGTAAAAGCTTCTCAAACAGCGACGTTCGTATTCGTCGATAAACATGTAGGTGCCGTATGTTATGAATCTTAAATAGAAAGCGTGTTAATTCATAACAACCCGAGAAGTTATCCCATACCTCATTCATGGGATTTAAAGGGATATTAAGTTTTTTTAAAGATTGATGTTTGGTGAATTAACATAAGTTTAAGTCTAAGAAACATCATAAATTTTCAAATAAAAAATAAATTTTTATTGTTTAAACTAAAATCTACCGTTAGTTATATTTTGCCCATATTTTGCCTTAATATTATATATGACGAATACACATTATCACATGACGAGTAAATTATCACATGGACAACATATTTTCTTCATATTTGGAGTGTTTACTATATATATAAACAACAACAAAAGTACGAATTGGACAATTTTATTTTTTGACTTTCGGCCAGAAAATTCAGATTTCCGACCAATGTGCCATGGTTTTGTTGGGCAAATTTTTTTTTAAATTCATCATAGATTAAGACTCCATACAAATTAACCCACCCTATTTTAACAACCATCTATATACCGATTTGCCCAGAACTATTATGGCACTATTCTGTGGAAATGCTCTTCAAGTAATGCAATCTATAAAAAAGTGGTTTTAACCCTTTTTGAAAAACCGGTTACCCGACACCAAAAGTCCGGTTAAACCGGCAATTCGAAAACGGCTATTCGAAAATGGAAAATTGGCAGATTCGATTTTAAACACTTTAAGTGAGTCCTGAAAAATCAGTTTTTCATAATTTTTTTTTTTGCCAGTGACACATCCGTCAATTCCATTTGCTGCTCCTGAAAATGATTTATAAATTATTTAATCTCATTTTGAGATTAAAAAATTTAAAAAAAAAACACTAAAACAAAATGTTTACAATTTTCGACATCGTGAGCATTACTCTACAAAATCGCAGTAAAAACCAATATCAAAAGATAGTATTTGACCTCAGTAACAAAACCCTAAAGTAAATTTTGCTCCACTACGTCACAATTTTTTTTTTACACTGATCTGTCTTTGGTGTCTCGTAGTGAAATTTTCCGGAGAATATTTATATCGAAGATTCGCGAAGTCTTTACCTCGCTCCAAAGTTGACATTTTAACAGTTTTCCAAAATTGGGCCAAAAATGTCCCATACGGGTGGGAGCTAGAGGGTTAAAATGTTGCGAGAAAATATTCCCCTGATTGTTTTAATATAGGTCTCCGAGAACATAAAATACCCCAGACGTATTTTTACAGATGATTTTTCATATTCTTTGATTCGACTTTTGACCAAAAAAATCAAACTTCAGACCAATGTAAAAAAAAAATTAGTGACGTAGTGGAGCAAAGTGGAGTTAAGGGTTTTGTTCTGAGTTCAAATACTATCGTTTGATATTGGTTTGGTTCACCTCCGAAAAAGTGAGTTGCACTGTGTAATTTACACTCTTCAGCGTAATCAATGTAATTGCATCCCAAAAAAAAACTGTCACCATCACCTTATTGGCCGACAGACCTACCGTGGACTTATTTAGAGCTATGATTGTTCCTTTATCTGTTGTATGTTGTGATAGAGCCATGTTTCGCTTTTCGTATCCGAATTAATTATGACTAACTCTCTTAATTGAAATGCCCCGTAGGAAATTCCGTCATACACGACATTGTCGTCAACGCTGTTCTCAAGACAAAATGTAAAATATGTTAGTACTAGTCGTCGGTTGACGACAAGCTGACCGACAAAATACTTATGTTGTCTTGCATCAAACACTTTCAACAAAATTAAAGAAACAAAAATTTGGAACAAAAAAATGGAATCTGACGTAAAAAGTTTTTAGTTTATTAAACGGACAAGTAAACATCAGCAATTTTATAGTTTGAAATCTCGAATAAATGTGAGTGCCGTATAAAAGTTTATATCCTTCACTTCTATTTTGGTCAATAGTTTTCCAAAGTACATATTAACAATTAGTCATACAAATAAAAATCTTAAAAACAACTAAAAATCCAACTTTTAACCCATTAGTGCAGTTCCCTGGCGTACCTTTTGTATCTATTTTGATTTATTATAAAATAAAACAATCCTAATAAAGCATTGCAAAGTAGATTTATTGAAAAAAACATACAACTTAAGTTTAATTTTTAAAACATTCTTTAGGGTGAAGACCTTTCTCATATTTAATACGAATGAAATTTGACTTCTTGCCAGAATTGGCACAACGCCTATCGGTTTTGGAGTAGTCAATTATGTGATTTGTACCCCCGAAACGTGTATCGGTACTAACATTTGTTCTTGTTGAACCTCTTACAGAGGGCACTCCATACCTTTCCAAGTAGGAATTCGCTATGCAGCGGCGGAAAATAAGCAAGCTGGCACAATTTGCATTATTTGGATAAAGTTTTCTAATAAGGAGCCATGCATTTACAACCGACGCATCCAGTAGATAAGCAAATATTGGTCACCACCACTTACGCTGTCTGATACGTGACCGATAGACGTCGACCATCTGATCCATCTTAGCAACGCCGCCCATGCCTTGATAATAATGCTGAAATACTTTTGGCTGAGGTATTTGTATAGCACCCTGTCCTCTTGCATAGCGTTTGCATGACCTGTTTTCATTCAGAAAAAAAGTTCAAAAATTTCTGTTGGAGTTTTGGTGGGTTGAGCTTCGACGCTTGGTGGAACTATTTTGCATTGAGTCTCAATTACGTAACTTGGATCTATTTTACGCCGACTAACTCCAGTTCGAACACTCCTATTGGAAATATCAGTTTGTTGATACTCCATTCATCATTTCCATCTTGTTCCATTTCCCCCTCGGTTGATAACAATTTTCTGCCAAGATAATGAGATTTGCCTCATGCTCGTCATCACTTCCATCAGAATCCTGATCTGTATCATTGCCATCTAATGGAGGAATCGCATAAATATCGGTTTCCTGCAAATCGCCATCAAAAGCTTCCAATTCTTCCAACATTTCGGAAACTGTTAGACTATAAAAAATATGGTTTTAAACTGCCCTCACAGCACAGCGTCCCTTATAAGGGACACTTTAAAAAACACCGTTAAATTCGCAAGTTATAATTTTTTTAACACTCAATTCTGCTTAAATATTTTGTATGTATTTACTTTCAACCGAATACACCAGCTGAAGTTATAACAACACAATTATTTATAGTTTTATTTCATTTTTACTTAAGCCCCACCTGTTTTGAGATTTTTTTAAAATTCTTTTTCCATATTTTGCACTAGAAAAAGCACGCGAAGCATCACACTCGAAACAAATGTAAAGAGAACTGTTTGTTGATATGTCAACTATTCTACAGAACACTTACTTCAAGTAAATATATCTAAATGCGGTCGTGACGGGCTGAAATGTTAGCGTCCCTTTAAAGGGACTCTATGCACTAATGGGTTAAAATGCCACCAATGTATATACAAAGTCATACTAATATGGCTTAAATCAAGTCTCAATGTTTACAACACTTGTCCTAATAAGACCCCAAAGAATTCCCCTAAATATTACTATAGTCTTTGACACCGCTATTATGAAATTGTTTAATCCATAGAATATTTGTTTAATTAAAAAGGTCACTTGGGGAAAAAAGTTTAAAAAGCATAAAAGCTACCGCATTAAAATTAAAAGAAAAAAAGTGTCACCTTTGTCTTAAACTCTTTATAATTGTTCACAATCGATTATATGACACATTCATAGATGGATGATGAGTTGCCGTTTTATATAAATACTTTAATAACATGACAACAATAACTACAATACATGATGGTATGGCTGTTGGCAATATTTTTTGGTTGTATGTATTAATTAATTAATATGTTGGGTATTAAGATATTTCCATATAAAAATGATGCCATTTCGTAAGTTAAGCATCAGTTGCACTTTTAAGTCTTCTAAACATAAACAACAATCAAGAAGTCAATAAGAATTTATCAATATTTAAACATAAATATGCGTGTATTCTTGGTAATGTATACAAAAAGGATAACAGTTAAGAATTTAGTGATTAATTGACATTTTTCTGACTGCAGTGTTTGTTGTCTATCGCTGCGGTTGCTGTGGCTAAACCTCAGTATAACTATGGCAGTGGTGTATCGGGTTCTTTTGGCGGCTCATCGAGTGGTGTAGGTGCTATAGATATTAGAGGTTCCTTTGGCAATGGCAATTCGGGGCTATCATCTGGTGCTTCTTTTGGCTCTGCGGTTGCCACCCCCTCCCAACTTTACTCTTCAAACATCCATCAATTCTCTCAAGGTGGTGGTGGTTCCCAACAAGGCAGCAGTTTTGAAGCTCCTTTTGTACACAAACAATTTATTTCCGTCTCAGCACCAGAAGACAATGAGAATTTGGAACGCACCAAACATTTGGTAATTGGTCGTCCTCAGTCCAATTATCGTGTGGTGTTCATTAAGGCTCCCTCCTCTAGTAAGGCCAATGTCAAATTGTCTGCCGAATATGCGCCACAAGAAGAGAAAACCGTCATTTATGTTTTATCCAAGAAAGATAGCTCTTTGGAAGTTAGTGATATTGCTACCCCTGCACCCACCGTGCCTAGCAAACCTGAGGTATTCTTCATTAAATACAAGACCGAGCAAGAGGCTCAACATGCCCAGAGACAAATTCAAGGTAAGAAAATGGAACAATAAGGGTTTTTAATGTATTGTCCTATAATCAATGGGCCTTCGTCTTTCCAGCTGAATATGACAAAATCGAAGGTTCCTCGGAGCACACTGATGCTGGTGTGGCACCTCAACAGTCCGTTATTGGCATTTTTGGCAATGACAACTCAGGCTCTGCTGCTAACGTTGGAGCTGGATCAGGCTCGGGATCTGGTTCTGGATCTTATGGCAGTGTTGGTACTGGTAACTTTGCTAGCGGTGGTTCTTCTTCTGCTGGCAAAACTTCAGCTTACTTACCTCCCTCTGCTTAAGAACGTGTGTTAAGCAACGTTATGCATTGTATAAAACTTGTTAAACGATTTTGTTGAAATTTAATAAACTAACAATAAAAAACTGAAATCAACTACATTCCTATCTTGAACATTACTTATCTAAGATGAAATCGAAAAATTAAGATATCTACCTAATATTAGAAACCATATCAAGCTACAACTTGTACGCTTATGCGTATCTCCAGTGTAAAATTAATACAAAAATTATTAATTTCCTACACTTCCTTTTCATTTGTATGGATATGCATATCGTTGATATAAATTACAAATTTCCATAATATCCATAAATGCATTAAACAAACAATGTCAGTTTGTTATACAAAAACAGTTTGAAAATTCATTTATCACCCAACACAAAAGCAACGGAATTTCGCTTAATTTTTTATGTGATTTATGGCAATTTAATATTATGTTAACAAAAGCAAATTGTATTGGTTTTATGTACCCCTTTTTCGTATTTTTGGTGGTATCCGTTTGGATGTAAACTAGTTTAGTTAGTCTTATCGACGACCCCAGCGCAAAATCTTATTAGCCATTTTGGCATTGCCAGCTTGAGCCATTTCCTGTGTGTGTGTGTCTGTCTGTTGATTGTAACAGCTGATTCCACAGCTGATCTAGTGTCCGTGTCATAATAGATTGGATAACATATAAATTATGGATAAGCGAAAAAAAGGTGCTATCTCAGTATTTGTATGTATTTGATTCACACGCTAAGGTCATTGGGTAACCTTAGAAAAAAAAACATTAAAAGAAAAGAAAACATAATTAACTACATGATTACATACATGTAAACAAACGCAAATCATGCTGTGGTATATGGCGACTTGGGCGAGCGCTATATTTAAAGTAGTTTTTGACTTATCAGAAAAGAGAATACAGTAAAGTGGTGAAAATACACAACAATTTGAGGGTCATTGTCTCGGGGATGATCCCGCAAGGGGGTTTCTTTGGAGACCTTTGGGGAGTATTGCCCCTACGGACCTGAGAGGACCACCAGTGGACCTCTTTCTGGCTCTGCGGTGGCGAAAAGAGGTTGTAGAGAAGTACATCTTTACGAGCTTCGACCAAGGAGTCTAAAGATGGTACCACGGGCGGTGGGAGCCCTAAGTAGCGTAAAAACTTACCCACCGAATGGGTATGGAACAGTGTTCTGTGCCTCGTGGAGGTTGTCGGTTAAAACTCAACGTTACGCGAGTAGACTAAGAGTTTGATGTTCGGGAGAAATGGAGCTGGGTGTCGAGTCTTGCATCTCTCACTGTGCATCACACAATATCTTGTCGAAAACATAACTAAGAATTTTAGATAGATTCAAACCTTTAACAAAGGTGTTCATAATACCGCAGTAAACTATGTACTTTGCGACGGGGACAATTCTAATATGCGAAGGGAGGCTATAATTGTTTATATCTTCTTTGAGCTACAATCAGATGTCAAATCATGTCTAATATCAACATATATATGTTTGTTGTTTTTTTTTTTGGTAAAATGCTTGTTTTTCGGAACTCCCGAAAGGGATGGAAGAAATACAAGTGAGAAAAAATGTGTCGTCGGAAACTAGCCTGATGGAGTGGTAACTCACTCGCTGATGGCAGTAGAAGGAATGCTGGTATCTATGGAAGCTAGCCTGACGGAGTGTTAGTTCACTCGCCGATGGTAGCGGAAGGGATACGGTCTGCGTATTTTGAGAGTTTGGTTCATATTTGGATTTTTTTAACGTAGAGACGTCAGATATTGGCCGGCCGAATGGGGAACGGTTCCTAGCAGATGGCGGCGTGGGAGCACTTGTGGCGTGTTGGATGGAGAAAGACATGATTTGATTGAACATAGTGATGGAGATGATAATGTGGAAAGCTGCAGTAAACACGAGTGAAACGAAATTCAACAAAATCCACATGCTACTCGCGTACGCTGATGACGTAGACATCATCGGTCGAAAACTGCGGGATATGACTGCAGCCTTCTAAGGTACACAGAAGGAATCAACGAAAATGGGTCTAACGGTGAACGTGGACAAAACGAAGTTATTAGTTTCAACAAACAAAGAATCTACTCGTATGGGAAACTGCGTGAACGTAGACAACTATAATTTCGTGGTGGTAGATAAAGCTCCGCCATCAACAAAACAAATAATGCCAGCCACGAGATCCGGAGAAGACTCCTGCTGGCTAATAAATGCTACTACGGACTAAGCAAGCGATTTAATGACAGAGCCCTCTCTAGACCACCAAAAATCCAGCTACATTCAGAATCCTGGGTTATGACACAAGCGGATGAATCGGTTCTGGCAGTATTCGAGAGAAAAATACTCCGTAAAATATATGGGCCCAACATCGGTAACGGAGAGTATCGGCGTCGTATGAATCATGAGATGTACACTGACACTGGCGTGGTCAGACGCATTAAGGTGCAGCGGTTGCGTTGGCTAGGTCATGTTGTACGCATGGACGAAAATGCTCTAGTTCAAAAAGTCTTCGACAATGAACTCGATGGACGGCGCAGAAGAGGTCGGCCAAAACTCCGTTGGAAATACCAGGTTACTGAGAACCTTACAGAACTCGGTGTGACTAACTGGAGAAAAACCGCAGAAGATCGAGGCGCTTATAATATTTTTTTACGTGCGGTATATAATCCAATGGGATTGCAAAGAAGTGCCAGCTAAGTAAGTAAGTATTCGGTCAATGCTGCTATCAAGCCATTTCGTTGCTCCGCTTAAGGCATGGATGATCCGCAAATTGCCTACTGGGCAGTGACATAGAAGTTTCTCTGTGGTCTCCTTTTTCTTTCTCAACATTGCTGCTTCTACAAAAATCTTTGTAGGGTAGTTTAAACCTCTAAGCATGTTTACCAACCGGCCAGTGACCGGTTATTACAGCTGTGATGTTTTTCTGTTGAACTCTGGACAGGTTCAGCACAAATCGTGTTCTTTGTATATCCATTGTAGGCCAAATTTATTTGATCGCCGTGCTAGTGGGTTCTCTTACACATCTCTCCATAGCAATGATATTCAGTTTCCCCCCAATAAGCTGTGAGAGGGACACTAATGAGGCCGTAAACTTCGCCCGAGTTTCCGGTTGTGGTGGCCTTTGCAAATGTATCGGCTTTTTTGCCCCCATGTCCTGGAACCCATGTAAGGGTAACCGTCGTGTGTCTTGCTATCTCCACAAGAGACTTCCGGAATTCTCGGAGATTTCTCGAAGTGGTGTACACTTTCTCCAGGGATCTGATAGCCGCTTTACTATTAGTAAGAATACGAATATTGCGCCTTATATCTCAAGATACTGAATTTCCTCTACGGCTATTCTAATGGCCACTATTTCGGCCTGAACTATGTTATAGTGAACCAGCAGTCTGATTGATAGTTGCAAATTAAACTAACCCGAAAAAATTGTACAGCCTGCTCTTTCGTTTAATTTGAACCATCCGTAAAAATTAGAATGACATCCTCCATAAAGTTTAGGGCATTATCATTATTATCATAGTAAGACCTATCCGGGATGTACCTTAAACAATACAACACATGATGGGACTCAATTCTGAGAACTGCACGTGAATGTAGCCCCAAAAAGTAGAAGTTCTGCATCATTCGTTACGTCAAGTTACATGCCATAATAATTTAATATCGATTTGAAGTTAGTAAGTATCGTATAGGGGAATGTAAACCTTGTAAAGAAGCTTGAGCTTTGAGGTAAAAAGGGAATCGTGGAGAAAGGATTTCCTCCATTCTCATGTTTGAATAATCGAAAGGAAAATAAGGCCATATGGCTTGATGACCTATGGCTTTATTGCACGGTGCCATTTCATAGTGCTTCTGAAATCTATTTGATTATAAAATAATCCAACAATTTTGTGATTAATTTCGGAATTGTTTGTATGATGACATTTATTTTATAACTAGCTGGCCCGGCAGACTTCGTCCTGCCTCCAAATTTTATAAAACATGTTGAGTGTAGTTGTAATCTAATAACGATTGGTTTATTTCTTTGCCCTCTAAAATATTTCATTTTAAAGGGCGAGGTTTCCTGGAAAAATTCTTTTCTTCATATATCTTAAAGATTATTATAAGAATTGCTAAAACGGATCAGCAGTGTCGTCCATGGTGTGATGAAAACTTACTTATTGATAGGCATATATTCTAAAACCAAATTTTTAAATCGAGTGACTGACATAAAACTTTCTGCGTTGGTGTACTGGTGTACCTCTTTATCCTAAGGAGTACGAATTTCCAAAAAATGGCTTCATTAGGCTCAGCAACCCCATTAACCGTATGGTCTGAGTGATATCAACAGTTATTTCTATTTTCGTTATTATCCCCTAAAATGTCGAAATGGGAAAAACCACTTTGTGAAGCGCTCTAATTCTGTAGGAAGTGCATTATAAAAGTTAGTCATTCTTCTTTAAGCCTTTTTACGGTCTGGGTGTCCATCTACAGCCAATCCCCAACTTTCACTGAAATTTTGGGACAAATGGGGTCAACCGTTTTTACAATTAGTGGTGACATCAAAATGTACATCTTTTTATATATATAGACTTCTGAATAACTATGATGTTAAAAAAAGTGACTAAATGGCATTCTAAAAATTAAGTGTATCATAAGCTAAACATCGGCAACTGGTTTCAAACATACATTCATGCCAAAAAAAATCATATATTTTAAGTTTAAGTAAAATCGGACAATCGATATTCAAAATCTTCTCATGCCAAAAAATCATATATTTTAAGTTTAACTAAAATCGGACAATCGATATAAATTTTCGAAATAATTCAACCACAACCAAATCAACTGCGGGACCATATAAACAAAAAAATTTTCATAATAAAACAAATATACATTCTAAATTTTAATCAAATTGTTTAATTCGTTAAAATTTTCATAATAATTCCATCATAGCGAAACCTACCGGGTCAATTTATACAAAAAAAATTTTCTCAAGTTTCCACAAACATAAATACTAAATTTCAGTTAAATTGATACATGCATTCAAATTTTCGATATAAATCCACCCAAGCGCCATCTACAGGGTCCATTTGTACATACGATTTTTTCTGATGATCAAACAAACATAGATTCTGAATTTCAGTTAAATTGGCCCATTCGTTAAAATTTTGATTGTAAACCGACCCCAGCGCCACCTACCGGGTCCATTTGTACATAAAATGTTTTCTCAAGATCAAACGAATATTCATTCTAAATTTCAGTTGAATTGGTACATGCATTCAAATTTTCGATATAAATCCACCCTAGCGCCCCCTGGATTTGATTTTTTTCAATACAAACAATCTACGGAAAATTTCGAATCCAATAAAAAAAAAATCATCCAAATCGCTCCAGCCGTTCTCAAGTGATGGTATGACATACGTGGACCATTTCATTTTTATATATATAGATTTATTTTTACTTAAGAACTAAGTTATTCCAACTAATTTTGATGTAATTTATTTCATACTGTCTGTTTAAATCAGAGTGCGTAGAGCAATCAAAATACGCTCTCGCTCTCTTGAGTTATCTTTACAATGAGTTTATCATTTTCAAAACAAGTGAGCGAAAGCAATCAAGCAATCTTCTCTTCTATAAACTCCTCATTAGTTTCACTCATTCAATACATCGCTTTGATAAGTTAAATGGCGACCGCTTGTTTGAATAGAATTTTTAAATTGAATAACTCATTGTACGCTCATTGAAGCAAACAAGGAGCGCTCATTTCACGAAAATGATCGATTGAATTTTACTTATCAATCATAAATAAGCAAATGTGAACATATGTATAATGTTGATTTTTCAAGTGCCGTCGTTTCGTTGAACACAGAAATGAATTGTGTTGCTTGGAAAATATGCATTGATATTTAGGTAGTATGTAAGAAAATTATTATTATTTTTGAAATAATAATACTGTTAACACATGTAATTCCTGTAAATCAAATCAGTTATGAGCATGTTATTAAACAGGAGCACTCAAAACTTAGCTTTGTTGTTGTAAAGAGTTTATCATCGCAATAACTTTTGAGTGAGAAATATCAAAGCATTGAAAGCAATGAGTACTCTTTTGTTGAGTGCTTTCGAAAGAGTATTCAACGAGCGATGACGTTCTAGAGCATTAACAAACGAGCGCTCATTTCTTTTTACGTCGAAAATGAAAACACAAAATTGAGTCGCTCGCAAATAGAGTTGTATTTGAGGAGAAGAGCAAAATAATACTTCTCAATGATAAATATTTACGAACTCTGGTTTAAATAATACAAATATTTGAATAAAGTCCACACAAAAAAACTTCGCCCCTCAAAAATACCCCAAAGATATTTCACTATAATTACTTGCTACCATATTAATATGCCGTAAAAGAAGCAATGGTCGTCCACATATGTCTCGTGATCATTACTAATTAATACGGTTTTTTTTTGTTTTTTTTTTATAACTTCAATATGTTTAGGTATAATGACCCCTTGACATATCTCTTGACCCTTGCGCCACTAACCAAATGCATACAACCGTCCAAATTGCGTGTAGGGTACGATGGAAACCGTACAAGAGAAAGATCATAATAAGTTATGATTAAGTAGGGAAACCGAAATCGACAAATCATAATCGCATAGTAACCCGCCAAAATAAAAAAAACAACATTAATGCACAACTTTGGGTCAAACATCGTAAGAAACTCCACTCTTTGACATTTCTACCTGGGTGGCAAAGAGTTTGTCTAGAGGGCGAGGGCGATGACGATGATAGCAGCGGCGGCGGCGACGACGACGATGATGATGCTGCCGATGATGGTCATGATGAATGATTTGCTATAAAACTGTTGAATAGCGCGAAGAAAACTATCAGTTCCAATCTTAATCTTGTCTCTTAACAACTAAACCAAAAGAATTGCAAGCCAGCAAAATGCGTGTATTTTTGGTAAATTTCAAATTTAAATCAAGGACATCTAATTTCATGGACTATAAACAACAACGGATATTCTTTTTTTTTGTTTTTTCATAGACTTTGTGCTCTTTGGCTGCTGTCGCCTTGGCTAAGCCTCAATACAACTATGGTAGTGGTGTGTCCGGCACCTTTGGCTCCGGCTCCAGCAGCGGTAGTGTTGGAGGTTTTGGCAACTTTGGCATTGGCAACTCGGGTTCATTCGGTGCTGGTGGTGGTGGTGGTGCTGGTAAATTCACTGGTGGCAATGCTGGCTTCTCTTCGGGCTCCACCTTCCACAGTGGTGGCTCAGCATTTGGTAGTGGTAACTCTTTTGGTTCCGGCGCTATTGGTGGTGGTTCCTCATTTGGTTCCGGCGCTATTGGAGGCGGTTCATCGTTTGGTTCTGGTTCATCCTTTGGATCTGGTTCCATCGGTGGCGGTGCAGCTAACTTCGGTGGCCACCACAACCAAGAATCTCATCATGGCGGTCAATTTGAAGCTCCTTTGGTGCACAAACAATTCATTACCGTCGCAGCGCCCGAAGACAATGACAATTTAGAGCGTAGCAAACATTTGGTAATTGGTCGCCCTCAAAAGAACTATCGTGTGGTGTTCATCAAGGCTCCCTCCTCCAGCAATGCCAATGTTAAATTGTCCGCCGAATATGCACCCAAGGAAGAGAAGACCGTCATCTATGTGTTGTCCAAAAAGGATAGCTCTTTGGAAATTAATGACATCGCTACCCCAGCACCCACAGTGCCCGCCAAACCCGAGGTATTCTTCATTAAATACAAGACCGAGGAAGAGGCTCAACATGCCCAAAGACAAATTCAAGGTAAGGAAGCTGTTTAAGATATATGCTTTAAAATGTGTATAAATAATATCTCATTTTCTCTCTTTTAGCTGAATATGACAAAATCGAAGGTTCCTCTGAACACACTGATGCCGGTGTTGCTCCTCAACAGTCTGTGGTGGGCATTTTGGGCAATGGTAATGCTGGCACTGGTGCCGGTGCTGGTTCTGGCTCTTTCCATGGCGCTGGTGGTTCTTCGTCCGGTTCTTTTGCTAGTGCTGGTTCCTCCTCCAACTTTGGTGGCAACTTCGGTGGTAACTCAGTTTCTGTTGGTGGCAGCCATGGCTCAGGCAAAGCTCCCGCATATTTGCCTCCTGCAACTCTTTAAGTTGTTTTGTTTCTTTGTAACACTCAAGATTGTAAAAAAGTTGTAATTGTTAAGTTTTGTTAACGAAAGTATTAAAGTACATTTAATAAAAAAAGAATTAAAAAAGAAAGTTTATTTTTTATAAGATGGACAGCGACATCTGTGGGTGGAAGAAAATGTTCGTTGAAAGAAATGAAAGTTATAGTGTTAAAGCTTTTCATCTGTTGATAGTCTGTTGGATATTACAAAATTATTTCCATATAACCGACATTCTGTCTTCTTACAAACTATGGATGTAATTTTCTTGACTACATAGGAATTTTTGATTTTTTTTTTAAATTTCCTATTTAGGAATTTTTTTGGGGTAAACACCTTATGTATTATTAAACTATACTACTTAACTTAAAAACTTAATTTCCGTTAGGAACTTTTCTGAGCAAAGATGTGTGTGAAAAAAAAATATAAAAGACAGGTAGTACTCGGCACTACAGATAAGAATCTACAGAGAACATTTTTGTTTGTGATTAGTATGAGAAGTGGTAGGGAGGAGTATTTTAGCCTTAAGGAGATAACATTTGATTTGATTTGATGATAAGAATTTTTAAAGATCCATTCGTATCGGGCTCCACGAAAAGCCCCCCAATGAAATAACGCCCAATCAAGAAATGAAATATTCCCCAAATTTTTTTCATACATTTTTGGGTGTTATTTCATATGAAATAACTCCCAATTTTTTTGGGCCGTTTTTCATTTTTCTTTGGGAATTATTTCATTCCTCATTTGGGGTTGTCAAATTATGAAATAATCTCCAATGAAATAGCACCCAACCAATTTATTAAATTTGGGGATTGTTTCATATCGTGTACAATTTGGGTGTTATTTCATTTTTTTATTCGGGGGTTGTTTCATTTTTAAAGCTGTAGGTTTTTAGATGTTATATTTATATAATTATATTAAAATAGGCCTTTTACAAGAAAACTTTTAGCCTGTGAATATATTACAATATCTTTTGCATGTTTACAGATATTTCCATTTGTGTTCATATTGACGGATAGAAAATCAACAAAATGCACCGAGCATTTTGTCATTATGAGAATTCGATTAGTACATTAGTACACACTAAGAATGGAATTTAAGAGTTCTTCAAAAGGTAGAATTCAATTAAAGCAGAGAGTTGATTTGCTTGTGAACACTGGAGGTGGTTGTGTAAAGGCCAAACGTAAAAGGCAAATTGTCTTCCGAACTGCAAAATTGAGCAGGGCTACAATGATCTACGATCCACACGATTCATTTCAATAATTTTGCGACTTTGCTGATGGTCCATACTGACCATGAAATCCTTGGTGAAACTGACTCTTTTATGAATTTTGGGCATAATTTCATTTTTGTTGCTGATGGGGTTTATTTCATTGGGGGTTATTTCATTTTCATCATTGAGTGTTATTTCATTTGAAATAACTCCCAAATATTGGGGGTTGTTTCGTTTTCGCTTTGGGGTTTATTTCATTTATTTTTGGATGTTATTTCATTTACTGTTTTTGGGTGTTATTTCCAATTTTTAGGGGTTTATTTCATTGGGGGTTATTTCCTGGGGGTTATTTCATTGGGGGGCTTTTCGTGGAGCCTCGTATCGCACTACTAAGAGGGACCGATACACAATCTAAATCTATATGTAGCATGTCCATAGCTTCAGCCGTTTGGTCTGGGTGATGGTACTAGTTATTGACCATGTTTACCCCCTAAAAGTTCGAATTCCTTCTTAACTGACGTTTAATTTTTAATTTTTGACCCTATGGGTGGAGTGGGCATGGCAAAACTTTTTTTTAAAGCAAGAGAGATAAAATTTGACACACAGATAGTACTCGGCAACATGAAAATGAACATGCAAACGGAATTTTATTTTTGGAACAGTGGGCGGAGTGGTGGTGTAAAACTGTATTCTAGCCCTAGAGAAATAAAATTTGGTACACAATTAGTACTCGACAACACGAATATGAAAATGCAGACGAAATTTTAATTTTGGACCAGTGGGCGAAGTGGTGTGACAAAACAGGGGGGGGGGGTGTCGAAACTACACTTAAGCCCAAGAAAGATAAAATTTGGTACACATATAGTAGTCAACAATATGAATATGCAGATTTTAATTTTGTATCATTGGGGGAAGGGACGTGACTAAACTGTATTTTCGTCCTAGAAAGATAAAATTTGACGAATAAAAATATGCAAACGAAATTTAAATTTTTGGATCAGTGGGCGTGGAAAACTGTATTTTAAACGACAACACGAATATAAAAATGTAGATGACGTTCTAATTTTGGATCAGTGGGCGGAGGGGGCGTGGAAAATTGTATTTAACCCCTAAAGGGATACAAATTGGTACACAGATAGTACTCAACAACACGAATATGAATATGCAGACGAAATTTAAATTTTGGATCAGTGTGCGATGTAGGCGTTGCAAAACTTTAGGTTCAAATTCGAAAATGAAATTGTTATTCTCAATCAGTGGCCGAAAAGGTCGTGGCTGTATTATAACCCTAGAGCGATAATATTTGATACATAGGTAATATTCGATACCAAAAATAACAATTAATTTTATCAAAAAGTAAATTTAATGTACCAAAAAGTACAATTTATTGTACCAAAAAGTGCTTTTATTGTGCAAAAAAGTACATTTGTTGTACCAAAAAAACTATCAAAGGTATCAAAGAGTACTTTATTTGTACAAAAAAGTAGAAATTAATGTATTGAAAAGTACTTTTATTGTACACAAAAAGAACAATTAACTGTACCACAGAGTATCTTCATTGCACCAAAAAATAACTTTATTGTACCAGAATGTTCTTTAATTGTGAAAATAATTATTTTTACTGTATCAAAAAGTACTTTTATTCTTATCAAAAAGTAAAGGGTTTTCCAATAAGAGGTGTTATTTTGGTATTCAAAGAAAAATTCAATTTTTTGAGATAAATGATCAGATGTTTATTTCATAATAAAGGGTAAGGTATGCCGGTAATGACGAGAAAAAAACATCAGTAAAATGGCTACAGGACCATATCCTTTTCATGAAATTTTCCATAACCACGAATTTTATCTTTGAGGCCTTGAATCGACGCTGGGCTGTTGGCGTAGACTTTTGGGTTTTCCGAGAACCAGATGCGGCAATTTTACTTGTTAGCGTAGCCACCGAGGAGGAAATGGGCCTCATCAGTCAAGATGATTTTTCGATGGGATTCCGATCAGCAAAGACACGACGTTGTTGATGATCGGCCGGCTTGAGTTCTTGTGTTAACTGAACTTTATAAGCCTTAAGACCCAAGACTTTATGCAAAATACGGTGTAATGACGTTTGTGGAATGCCTTAAGATAAGCAATAGCGAAGCATTGCGGGGCCCACAAGTATTTAGTCAAAAACGGATGTAAATTTAAATTTTAGTCTCCGAACAATTAAACATTGTAAACATTAGATATTTTCTTAAAATAATATTTTTTATACATAGTTTTTATAATTAAATATTTTTGAAAAAAATTTAAAATTTTTGGGAATCTCTTAAGAAATATTTAAAACTATACTTACAAGTAAATAACTGATATATATTTTATTACAATAATCGAACGCAAAAACAATTTAAAAAACATTGATTTTTATATTTCAAATCGTCAGCTGGCATTTATTTCCTCCTTAATTTATGAACATGACCTATTTTTCATTATTATTTTGTAATAATTTTTTATAATTTTATAATTTTTTATAATTTTATAATTTTTTAAAATTTTATAATTTTTTATAATTTTATAATTTCCACTTACCCACTGATTGTATAGCCTTTTTAAGCAAATAATCCGATTGTGACTTATCCAAGGTGTCAATTTCTCGACACGAACGATATAAACTGGATACCATAGATTCCACAGAATAAGATACACCCGATGCTGGTAGCATAGATATAAAACGATTCAACTCATTGAGTTCTAAAACGATACAAAACACGATTATTAGCACAAACACACACACACACATGATTACTCTTATCCTTAGCCATCCTTACCTTGATATTCATTAAAAGTTTTATAATTCCATTCGCCCTTTTTAATGACATAATAATCATTTTCTCCATATTCCCGATCAAAATTGCCACAAGCCCACTGATAGGTATCGTGGCAGGGACTCTTTGTGGTGTTGGACCACAAAAGAATCTGTTGACTGGCTTGAACACATTCTTTGTCTAAACATAATTCAGCCTTGAGATAAAATGGCACTTCGGGCCAAAAAGCTATCATCATTATGATGATGACCAATAGAACAGCGCAGAGACAGGCGGTGGTAATGTATAGAATGCGACGTTTGCGTGATAACCGCATTAAAGCATCAAAGGACATACGACCTGGAATAAGAAAGGCTAGAGGTTTGCAAAGAAATGCACATAGCATCGACACCACACACACGCACACACACACACACACACACACACACACACACACACGAAACGAAAAATGATTATGAATTAGTGCAATGAATTTATGAATGAAATATAAAACAAATGCTTATGTATTAATGACATAATGATGTGGCCGCTTATAAACTTACCTCTAAAGCCATTTACTGATTCTGGTCCCCCAGATATAGGCGTCTCTGCCTGGGCTTCATTTTCATGACGATCATTATTTTGCGATTCTATATCTTTGGATGCCACAGTTGTATCAATATTTAATTTTAATTGATTTGTTGTCAGAGGCGCCGTTTCACTACCCTCAATTTGTTGTTTGGCATCATCCATTTTTAGATTGCGATCGTCAACTTCATCGATCGATGCAATGGTGGGTCGAAATTTTCCTTGATTTAGAGACATTTTCTTGGCATTGACTTGGGTTGCTTAATACTATAAGTGTTTGAGCATTCTTGGATGGAGGCCTTAAAGCGAAGGAATTATTCTGAAATTAAAGAGGAAATGTTAAATGTTATAAATTTTGTTTGTAGGTAAAACGTTAAAAAAACTGATCTTTAGCTGCTCAAATTTGACTTCCGTTGTTTTATAATATTAATATTATAAATGTGAATGTCTGCCTGTTCGTTTGTTTGTAGGTTAGTGGCCCAATTCCTATAAATTGTTTTAGTTTTTGACCCTAAGAGCGGAGTGGTCGTGGCAAAACTTTTTTTTTGAGCTCGGGAGATAAAATTGTATATACAAATAATGGTCGACAACATGAATATGAATATGCAGACGGAATTTTAATTTTGGACCAGTGGGCGAAGTGGGCGTGACAAAACATATTTTTAGAGCTAGGGAGATAAAATTTAATACACAGATAGTACTCGGCAACACGAATATGAATATGCAGACGATATTTTAATTTTGGATCAGTGGGCGTGGCAAAACATATTTTTGGAGCTAGGAAGATAAAATTTGATACACAGGTAGTACTTGGCATCACGAATATGAATATGATGACGAAATTTTAATTTTGGATCAGTGGGCGGAGTGGGAGTGGCAAAACATATTTTTAGAGCTTAGGGGATAAAATTTGATACACAGATAGTGCTCGGCAACATGAATATGAATATGCGGACGAAATTTTAATTTTGGACCAGTGGGCGTGGCACAACATATATTTAGAGCTAGACCGATAAAATTTGATACACAGATAGTGCTCGGCAACATAAATATAAATAAGCAGACGGAATTTTAATTGTGAATCAGTGGTCGGAGTGGGCGCGACAAAACAAATTTTTAGAACTAGGGAGATAAAATTTTATACACAGGTAGTACTCGGCAACACCAATATAAATATGTAGTCAAAATTTTAATTTTGGACCAGTGGGCGAAGTTGGCGTGGCAAAACATATGTTAGCCCTAGAGAAATAACATTTGGAACGAAGATAGTACTCAGTAACACGAATATTAATAAGCAGACGAAATTGTTATTTTCAATCAGTGGCCCATGAGGGCGTGGCAAAACTGTATTTTAGCTGTAGAGCGATTATATTTGATATACAGATAATATTCGAAACAAAAAAAAGTACAATTATTTGTATCAAAAAATACATTTATTGTACTAAAAAGTACAGTTTATTGTAATAAAAAGTACATTTATTTTATCACAAAGTACAATTTATTGTACCAAAAAGTGATTTTATTGCACAAAAAAGTACATTTATTGTACAAGAGGAAAATGTATGGTATCAAAGAGTACCTTTTTTGTACCAAAAAAGTAAATTTATTGTATTGAAAACACTTTTATTGTACACAAATTGTACCATAGAGTACCTTTCTTGTACCAAAAAGTACTTTAAATGTACTAATAAGTACTTTTATTGTACCAAAAAGTTCTTTAATTGTGCCAAAAATGTATTTTACTGTATCAAAAGATACTATTATTTTTATTAAAAAGTACTGTTGTTGAAGAAAATAGCAAGGACTAGAAGAGTTTTTTCATAAATTCATAATATTTTTGAATTTTATTTGCTGACACTTTTGAAAACTTGTTTTTCAGAGTTGTGTTAATAAAGTTTAAGGAGTATTTACATTGCGTCAGTTTCTTTTACCAAAAATTTTGGCTACAAGTGATTAGAAAAAAGTGTGTCGGTAAATTTTGACAAAACAACCTATTTGCACGTACTCACACATTTTAAAGGGAATTTCTCACATCATTGTAGTGTAAATGAGCCTTATAGTACTCCGACATAAATATACCGACAAAATATTTTTTTTTGGCCACCGGAAATATGATAGTGAACATTTTATTTCCGATCTGTGGGCAGAAGGGAAAGTGGAAAAAACGTATTTAGGACTCTATAAGGTAATATTTGCATACAGATAGCACTTGGCGCTATAGGTATGAACTTACAGACAGATGTTTTACTATAGTGAGACGTGGTTAGTTTGATCAGGTTAAGGAGTAACTAGGGGTAACGAATTGTTTACAGAGCGTACTAGAATGACGCTTAAGCTTAGCCCTTTAAGTAGGCGTGCCAAGCATATTATACGTATTCGTCAAGTAAGCTATAGCGAAGCATTCCCGGGTCCACTAGTATAATTATAAAGTCAAAGTTGTAAAACTGTTCTCTAGCTGTTCAAATTTGACTTCCGTTGTTTTATCTGTCACATTAGCTTATACATATAATTACTTCACACTATTGACATTTAGCCTATTGCTAATTATCAATTTTAATCATAATGTAATTAGCAAATATTTCGCATGTGCTAAATAGTTGAATATAAAACATTGGCAATTTTACGTTTGATTGATTTCATAAAGTCTTTATTAATTCATATATTAAACCTATAATTACAAAGTGTTAAAGAGATTATTACGCCAAGAGTGTATTTCCCCTTGTCGGGGTAACCAATTAAAAACTCATCAATGGGTGTATGATAAAACGAACCCAAAAACGGAATAAAAGAAACTTAAAAAAGTCATAACACTTGAAACAACACCTTGACCTTCCCTATCACTCAAATAAATAAAGAAATAAATTTCAACATGATTGAGTGATAAACAAATATTTGATTAAATACTAGAAAACAAAGCAATGAAAAGTATAAGGATATAATTTAAATTCCTTTCCTTTTATATATAAAAGACACTAGTAATTACTATAAAGCATTAGACATGATCGCCGTCTTAGCTAAATGTTTCCCAGACACAACAACCCTGTATTAATTACTATTATCTCTGTGAAATCTTAACATAAATCTAAAGCTTTTAAGTTTCTTATTTATGTTTCTAGTTTCTTTATTTTTCTGTTATGTCATTGCGTTCGTAATCCGTAACTAATAAGACTTGCCGCAGTTGTCTCTAAAAGAAACCGCACAAAGACACGAACACAGACACAGACAGCGTGCTCTAAAATTAGTGGAATACCAAAAACTTCTTTTCACATTTAAATTGGCTGCAATTGATGACAATTTGCCCGTATATAGAGCTCACTAGCATATGAATAACGACTACGACAATGAACTAAAACGAGATGATCGGCCAGAGATCGGGGACAATTTACAAATGCAATTTCGGTGACAGTGGTATGGGAAAGATATATAGGTTGTCTGCTGGGATAACTCAGCCTCGCACAAAGTTAAGAAAAGTGTTTACGAAATCTTAGCTTACAAAATATTTTAAATGTCCCTTTTCTTATAAGGAAGTTGTTCTGGTAAAAAATTAGAAGTTCAAAACCTCAAATCATTCTTTGATCGATTAAAACAAGAAGAATACAAACACGGGAGGTACGCTTGGTGGGCGCATGCGCCAAAAACAAATTCTATGCAATTTTTTTCTATGGACAAATGCATAGACAAGAACTTGTGTGGATTATGTTGACGTGTGGTCTTCGTTGATGTTTTCTTCGCGCCGGAGTGTTTAGCTTCTCGATTCTATCGTGGAGCTATTAACACTTAAGTTTAGTGATAAAAGTGGAGGAGTAAAGTAGAATACAAGTCAACACTTTTATTTTGTTTATATTATAGAAAAGTTTTTAACATAATCTGCAAATTAAATAATCCAACTTTTCTATAGAGTCGTTGTGGTAAACCAAGTTTTGTACACTTTCCCTATAGAGGATAAGAATCAACCAAACACTAATGAAAACAGAATTGGTTCTTTCCACCCGTAGATATAATGTCAAGGACTTCAGGCCACCGAGACTGAGCGGTATGGAACATAAGCTCTCGTCGGACACCAAGTACCTCAGATTTGTCATCGATCACAAGCCAAATTGTTAAATAACTCTGGAAAAAGTTTGAAGAGAGATGTCAACGCCCTTTCCCTAAATGCGTGCTGGATCTCTGTAGGCAAGAGTTGTGGATTCGGCACAAAGGTCACAATGCGATAGTCTTACAAATTATTACACATGGATATCTGATTTGAAGTAATCATTTGAAAATGTTCGGCAAGTTTTAAAAGATGGCTGCTATAGGTATCATTGAGGACAGTGACACCTAGACTTATAGGTCAAGGCTAATACATCCCGACGGACTTTCAGACTTTCTTTAACTTTTCTTTGCCGCTTTTTACGGATTTTTTGTCGAAACGTTGCTTTTCCGTAGAGGATAGCAGCGCGATTTCTTATGGTGACAATATATTCTGTCTTCACTGATGGATCAAATAAGGACCATGGTACTAAAGCTGATAAATACAGCGAAGACCTGCAGCTTAGACTTTTCTTCATTGCGTAATGAATTCAGTTTTTTTTAAGCTTTAATACTGGTCTTTTAAGAAGCCGCAAAGGCCGGTATGGTACGTGAAGTCGATGCTAGCAAACAGATAACGCTTTGTTTGAATAGACAAGTCAAACCGAAAATCAAAGTTGGTGAGGAACTATTAAGATACGTCGAACAGAATAATGCCTCTGAATATTAGCCTCTGTTTGATTCCGGAGCATTTTGAAATTCTTGGGAAATGATTCAGGATACCGTGGTATGATGGTTAGAACATTCGACTATCAGGCGCGAGACCAGGATTGGATTCCTGTCTCAGTCATCTACATTTCATTCATTCGCAGTAAATGTCTAGAAAAAATACTTCTTAAACCACTATAAAATATAGGTCCAGTTGTGTGTGTTAATTCACAAAAATACGAGAAGCATTCCAATATATTATTCATGTGGTGTATACGGACATTAAGTTTCTTTAAGAATTGGACGGAGGACGGTATAACTGTTAGATCACTGTGTCCTGAATATAGGAGATACCAGGTGATGGTTTTGAGACTGGGAGCGACACTGCGACACCCACATTGTCATGTTGTTATTGTCCCTATACTAAGGACCATTTTGCAGAGGCTTTGAATGATTTTTACTTCTATACCTCTGACCTAGTCCAGATTTTTGAAAAAGTGAGTAAATGACTATTGGTTACGCAATTATTATAAATAGAGATATTAATGTGGTCTAGACCTTAATGGTCTAGAATTTTTATAGCAGAAACAAACGCAAATTGTTGACTATGTCCATATTCGTCTAAAATAGTTCTGGAAAAACTGACCAAGTCCATAAGATTTGATTAAATTCTATGAAGTTATGGTCGTACGTGATTGTATTGATCTAAGTCCAATTCAATTCCACATTCAAACCAAATTCCCCATTGGAAACTACGTTGACAGCGTTTGGTTTGTTTTGTTTTGGTTACTACAACAAAATCGCGACTTGGTTTCAACTGGGAAATGATAATATTTTGCTGCTATAGTTCCGCAGTCTTTTCGTGCTAAAGCGCAACCGCTGCACCTTAATGTATTTGACCACTGACCATGTCAGTGTAAAGCTCGTTCAGCTCGTGATTTACATGACGTCGATACTCTGCGTTAACGATGATGCCCCAATATATTAAACGGTGTATTTTCTCTCGAATACTGCCAGAACCGATTCATTCGCTAGTGTCATAACCCAGGATTCTAAACCATACATCAGGGCTGGTAGAACCAGTATTTGGCATAGCTACATTTTTGTTCGTCGAGAGAGGGTTCTGTCATTAAATCGCTTGCTTAGTCCGTAGGAGCATCTATTAGCAAGAATGTTTCTTCTTCGGATTTCGAGGCTGACGTTATTTGTTTTATTGACTGTGGAGCTTATGTTGACGAAATCATCTACCACTTCGAAATTATAGTTATCAACATTTACGCAGTTTCCCAAACGAGTAGATTCTATGTTCGTTGAAATTAATGACTTTGTTTTGTCCTCGTTCACATTAGACCCAATTTCGCTGATTCCTTCTGTATACTTGAGAAGGCTGCAGTCACATCCCGCCGATGATATCTACGTCATCAGCGTACGCGAGTAGCAATCTTTTATTGAATATCGTGTTTACTGTAGCTTTCCTCATTAACATCTCCATCACCATATTGAAGAGGCCACACGATAGGGCGTCGCCTTGTTTTAGGCCTTGTCTGGTATAGAATGACTCCGTAAGGTCCTTGCAGACTTCGTGTCAGTCAGCGTCATTCAGCAAAGGCGTATCAGCTTCGCTGAAATACCAAACTCAGCCATGACCGAGTAATTTCTGCCGTACCGGAACGACGAAAAGATGGTACGTGTCGATCTGTTTCTCTTGGGTCTTTTACAGAATTTGCCAAAGTGTTAATATCTTTTGTTGATTTACGAGGTCTAAAGTCACACTGATAAGGCCAGATAAGGTTGTATAACACTGGCTTTAGTCTTTCACATAGGACACTCTACAGGACCTTCTATGCGATAGGTGAAAGACTGATCCCGCGGTTGTTGGAGCACACAATGGATCACCTTTTTTCAGCACAGGACATAATACGCTTAGAAAATGTTCTCTTCATATATGCAGCACACTCTGCGTATCAGCAACGAGATTTACATCGTTTTCCTTACAGGAGGGGAGGGCTTTACCATAGCCTTTTACTTTCTGATAAAATTTGTTATCCCTGTATCGCTCTATATCCTCGTTATCCCGTCCCTTCATCTGACGTTTTTTTCGCTTAAATAGCTGTCACGCCTGTTTTAATGCCTCCTTGTACCTCCTTGCGCCGTTCCTTAATAGCCCGGGTTAAAATTGTCTGTAGCGTTGCGACATTCTTGATTGTACCAGGATTCGTCTGAGCGCCGTTGTATATATCCTAGCCGGGTTGTTGTTGCGGTTGCCTTGGAATGCGCAATATGCTGCCACTGTGTATCTGGAACGTCAAAAATATAGACGTTGTGTCGTATAAGTTGGAAGAGCTGGCTGGAGTAGGCAGTGGCTACCTCTGGGGTTTGCAGCTTCGCGATGTCCAGCTTTCTTTGTGTTTGGTTACGTGCGTTTTTCGCTCTGCTCAATCTTGTAAGTACCTTGGCTGCAACCAGATAATGATCCGAGCCAATATAAGCACCACGGATCACTTGCACGTCCATGACACTAGATGCATGCCTGCCATCAATAACCACATGATCAGTTTGATATTTGGTAGTTTGATTGGGGGATAGACAAGTGGCCGTGTGGATGTCTTTGTGCTGGAATCAGGTTCCACCCACTACCATGTTCCTTCCCGCTGCGAAGCTAACCAGCCTAAACCCGTTGTCTGACGAGTCGCCATGCAGGCTGAATTTACCGATCGATGGACCAAGAACATCTTTCCTTCCTATTTTTGCATTAAAGTCTCCCAGAAAGTCTCCCAGCGGTCGTATGTTTCCTCTAGGCGCTCGTAAAATGCATCTTTAACCTCATCGTCTTTATCTTGCGTCGGGGCATGAGCACAAATCAGCGTGATGTAGAAATATTTCGCCTTTATGCGGATTATTTGATTATATTTGATTACTAACAGGATTTAACGGCAAGACAAGATGTCTGAGTCTCTCGCCAACTACAAATCCAAACCCAAATTCGTGCCTTTCGGCATGGCAGTTGTAATAGATGTCGCAATTTTTATGTCGCGAGCATCCTTGTCATGTCTATCTCATATCCTGAATGACGGTGATGTCAGCCTTGTATTTTTCGAGGACATCCGCCAGTCGGATAGTGGCACCTTCTCTATAGAGAGTCCGCACGTTTCAGGTGCATATTCTTAAACCATGGTCCTTATTACGTTTGCGGAGGTCGTCAACATTTGGGGGGTTCCGTTGTTACTTTTTCTTTGTCGTGTTTTCATAGCCAGTAAAGGACCTGAAGGCGGGTGGCTAGCCCAACCATCAGGGTTCGTCGCTAACTATCTGCCGCTATTCATGATAAAAAAAAAATTATCAACAAATATCATAAAATATCAAATATCACAACTTTGCCCAGGTGCCACCACGAAGAAGGTTGAGAGTCGGCTTGACATGCAAGATTCACTTTACATCCCCAACGGCAACCAGTTGAGAGATTACATTTTCTTTTAAAAAACCTGAGACATCTTAACTATTCCTTATTAAAATTCATAGCTGTTAAAGTGAAAATTGATTTTTCTCTACTATTACTTTTTTACAAATATAAAGTCTATGCCTCATGTGAAAAGTGATAACATCCATGCATCATTTCGTTGAACAAACCACTGTACTGTAACAAAGTGCATAATTGTATTTTACTCTCAAAATAAGAAAGACTACATTTTAAGACGATGTATGTATATGAGCAGCAGCTATACTACTGAATAATTTAATATGACATTATCACTTGCCAACATGACATATTGGCTTAAAATTTATTTCAATTAAATTAAAAACAATTAGTAGCATAAAATGTAGACTGTCATCAAACTGGGTGACCTAAAATAAGATAAGAAATAAGACAGCAGCAAAACAAAATATGAGTTAAATTTAAATTTGACATTTATGTCGAATCAACTGTCAAAATTTGATAGATTTATATGTTAATGTCTTGTCACTGACAAATTAGACTTAACATTGACAAATTTTGACAGATTTTTTTCCCTTGGTGTCAAAATGTGTGAATATTTGAATTTATTAAAGTTTTTTCGTTCATGTACATCAAAACACACAAGCTGTGAGCCTAAAACGTGGACTATAGTATTAGCCCTATCTATCGTGGTGATAACTATATTAAGGTAAACTTGGAAATTGTGACTAAAGTGTAAAAACATCTACTTTGGTCTGTTGAGTAAAACGCTATTAAAATGAAAAATGTGAGCGTTATTTTGTCACTGTTTTCATTGTACTTGTGCTGGAGATAAGATAAAAAATACTAATAGTCGCTGCTAACAATAGCAAAGAGATTTTGTTTGATATTCAAAAAGAAAAACGTGAAGAAATACTAGTGGGTGACTAAAACACAAATTTTAATTAAACAACAAATGCTTTAGTCTGAGTTAATATTTATATTTACTCTATAGAGTTGGTACAATTTGTAGAGAATTCGTATAAATACTGCAAGTAATTGTCGATGTCATATCATGTTGTTTGTTGTCATGTTGTCGTTATTGTATAAATTTTACATTTATTACTATATATTCGTTATGTTTTCAAGTTTTGTAACTAAAGTTGTTTAAAGGTGAATACAAAATCTAAGATAACCTAAATTAAGCACAATGACGTTTTGCTCAAGACATTGTTATCAGCTGAGATATCTTTAAGTTGTGTGGAGCAGTGGCGTCTTGCGAAACATATGATTGCCAACTGAGACTGCAGAGAAAATGATTGTCTGTGGTGTGGTGTTTCTAAATGTAATAACTTTAAAGTATGTCTAATTAGGTTTTTTGTTCTGATCAATAGTTTTTCTTGTTGACGGAAGATCCGAGGTAGGATAACTCATCTTAAGGGTTTTCCATTGAGAGGTGTTATTGTGAATGGCCCGCTATTTCGGTAGCTGTCACATTTGAAGTTTTTATTCTTTGACATTTGACAAGTTGAAACTACGCCATTACTAAAAATGATGAAAATCTTGCAGTCACTTAAAAACTTAACTTAATTTAATTAATGAGGTATGGGCTAGCTTCTCGCGTTGTTGGAAAATAACACGCTATCTATTTTTCTATTCACAACTAAGGCACCTACTTGTTTATCGACGAATGCGAACGTCACTGTTTGAGAAGCTTTTACTAGACATGCCGATTGACTCGACACTTATACTGCGACGTAGCTGTCAACAACATCGAAGGGGCCGGCAATGAATGAAAAATGTAGATGACTGGAGGCGGGAATCGAACTCGGCATCTCCCGCATGGTAGTCACGTGTTCTAACCACTATGCCACTGCCGGTCCAGTTCGCAAAACTAGAGCATTTTTTGGTCGTCGTGAAGCACCTTGTCGGACTGCAATACAGAAATTGGTGGAAAAATTCGAGCTGTTGGGACAAGTTAGTGATGTGAAGAATAAAAACCGTGCACGTCGCTCAAGAACAACTGAGAATATTGCTGCTGCAGCCCAAAGTGTTGAAGAAAGCCTAGGTTTGTCCATTCCTCGTCGTTCTTTGGAATTAGGCATTCCAGAAACGTCATTACACCGTATTTTGCATAAATACTAGGGTCTTAAGGCTTAACACAAGAACTCAAGCCGGCCGATCATCAACAGCTTCGTGTCTTTGCTGAATGGGTCCTTGAAATGCATGAATATGATACGAAATCCCATCGAAAAATCATTTTGACTGATGAGGCCCATTTCCACCTCAGTGGCTACGTAAACAAGCAAAATTGCGCATCTGGGGCTCGAAAAACCCAAGAGTTATTGTTGAGGAGCGTCTCTATCCTCAACGTGTGACTGTTTAGTGGGGTTTATGGTCCGGCGGGGTCATTGGACCTTACTTTTTCGAAAATGAGTAACGGTGAATGGATTGATGGATTACGGCCAGCAAGAGATGATTAATGATTTTTTTATGGTCGGAGTTGGATGGTATTGATCTGGACAACGTGTACCTTCAAAAAGACGACGCTACGTGCCACACAAGCAACAAAACTATTAATCTATTACGGGAAAAGTTTCCGGACCGTGTTATCTCTCGAAGAGGTGATCACAATTGGCCACCGAGATCTTGTGATTTAACACCTTGCGAATTCTTCCTTTGGGGCCCACGCCAACAGCCCAGCGTCGTTTCAAGACCTCAAACATAAAATTCGTGAGACTATCGAGGACATAGGGCAGCCACTTTGTGATTTGGTTATGGAAAATTTCATGAAAAAGGTATGGTTCTGCAAGCGTGCTCGTCGTGGCCATTTGGCTGATGTTCTTTTTCATTATTAACGGCATACCTTCCTCTTAATCACGAAATAAACATCTGATCATTTATCTAAAAAAAATTAAATTTTTCTTTGAATACCAAAAAAAATACCTCTTATTTGAAAACCCTTTACTTACATAAGTGTCCCATTACAACTTACGAACGTAGTTGATATATTAGAGGCCTAAAGTATTAAAGAATTCCACATGCTTCGGTGTTCTGCTTGCGTTCTCCAGTTAGCCCTACCAGATGGTGGCACATCGCCTATCACTTGGTCCTTCCAAAGATGTTTGGATCAACCTTCTCTGCGTCGTCCAAACATAGGCATGGGAGTTATTACTTTTAGATATATTTTTTATGTTTATAGAGAAAATCGGACCAATGGTTCTTGAATTATGCTTAAATCTTTTTTAAAACGGAAGTTTTTCGTAATCGTGTGACCTTAACACATCAAAAATGATATTGTGGGAAATACTGCAATTTCATTTTCATAAGATATTTATAATTATAATAATGCTATTATGTTACCCAACATTTTCTTTTCCAATTTCTCTCACAATAAAGTTAGACTATAACGAACACTACATTAAGAGTGCGGGCAGATTTTTCGTGAACCCTGCCACGTCTAAACATACCTGCTACCTTTAATTGAAAATTTACTGTAATCAAATAAATGCCAACCATTTCAATGTTATCATCATAAGCAATATAATTCTGTATTTTTCTTACTGATAACCTTGGAAAACCGACCGACCGACGACCGGTGGTGCTATTTGGAAATTTGTGTGTCAATCAACAATTCACAAGAAAATCCATTTAGAACAAAATGACGACGACACACTTATAACACACCAAACACAAACATACTTTAAACTTTTAGTAATAAAACTCATGCACACACTTAAGTAAGTTAAACTGCTGCGGGTGAATTCGGAGTGATATTACCCATCGTGCATATGTCAAGTCGTATGCAACATCATCGCCCTTACTCGATCACGCAATTCTCACAGAAAATCAATGCATTCATTCATTATCTACGAGCGGCATATTGAGCAAAGGACAGATGTTGAGATAAGGTTACGAAAAGCGAAATTGAAACAGAGAGTTCAATTAGTAAGAAAATTATATTGCATATCAAGTGCAGTGATAAATTTTAAAATATCATGATAATGTTTATAGTGCATAGTTAAGGGCAAGTGGAGAGGAGCTGATTAGAAGCATGCATCAGCTCATGGAGAACATCTGGCTGAAGCAGAGCATGCCCGGGATAGGAGTCTCTGTCTGTTATGTCTCATATACAAGAAAGGAGATCGTGGCGAATGTAAGAACTACCGTGGAGTAAGCCTATTACCAATTGCGTATAAGGTCCTTTCGAGTATATTGTGGTAAATCTACGACGGATAAATATTTACTTTACGACAAATCCTGGAGAAAAAAACTCATGAAAAGCAGATTAACACCTACCACCTGCTTGGTTACTATAAAGCTGCCTTCGACTCTCCGATAAGGAAAAGGCTATTTGAGGCCATGTTTGGTATTCCTGCAAAGCTAGTTTGATGTACATTGGAAAACAAGGTGCCCGGACATACACCCACGGACATAATTCCCAAAACGATTTTGGGGCTTATGTCCGCCACGCTCTGCGGACAATCCAATTTGCATTTGGGACTATGTCCGCGAAGCATAGCGGACCGTGGGGGTATGTCACGGCACCGGAAATAACAAATCCTCGGTTAAGATTGGTAGGGAAATTTATGAACCATTCAACACGGAAGGAGGTCTCAGGCAGGGTGTTAGCTTGTCCTGTACACTATTTTATATAGTTATGGAGAAGGTGATGAGAAAGGCTTGTGTCAACATGTCTGGCACCATATTCCACAAGAGCTACATGCCACTAGCCTATGCCGATGATATAGACATCATTGACCGAAATCTGCGGGATGTGACTGCAGTTTTCTCATCGCTAGAAAAGGAGTCAGCAAAAATGGGTTAAGCGGTCAACGAGGGCAAAATAATGATTTCGACGAACAAAGAGTCCTTTCGATCTCGGATCTTTCATCAATAAGAAAAATAGTGTCAGCCAATAAATCAAGCGATATAGATGTCGCCAAAAGATGTTTTTACGGACTTCGGCAGCACTTAAGTAACACCACTCAATCTCGGGATACTAAGAAACAGTTATACCAGGTGCTAATTTTACCCGTTCTGTTGTGTGCTGCCGATACGTGAGTATTTGAGTGAAAAGTACTCCGAAAAATATATGGACCTATCTGTGTCGACGGCGTGTTTCGGCATCGGATGAACCATGAGCTGTATGAACTCTAACAGAGTCAGAATCCAACGACTACAATGGCTGGGACATGTAGCCAGAATTGATGTAAATGCTCCAGCAAGAAATGTGTTTGAAAGCGAATCTGAAAGACGACGCAGAGCAGGGAGACCCAATCTTCGTTGGAAGGACCAAGTGGTAGACGATGTGCCACCATCTGATAGGCTTAATTGGAAAATGCACGCAGAAGACCGAATCATGTGGAATTCTTTAAAACTCTAATTTATGAACCACGTTTGTAAATTGTAATGGGCCACTTAATAAGTAAGTAAGTAAGTCTTTTTTAGATTCACAACAAACGGCACCCACTTGTTTATCAACGAATGCAAACGTTATTGTTTGAAAAGCTTTTACTGGACATGCCGATTGACTCGACACTATACTGCGAAGTTGCTGTTGACAACATCGAGAGGGCCGGCAATGAAAGAAAAATGGAGATGACTGGAGCCGGCAATCGAACCACGAACCTCCCGCATGTTTGAGCCTCTATTGGTCGAAAACCGCTGCTAATAAACGCTAAGCATGCGATTTAATGACAAAACCCTCTCTCGACGAACAAAGATTCAACTCTACCAGACACTGATCCTACCTGTCTTGCAGCGAAGAATCCTGGGTGTTTTCGAGAGAAAAAATACTTGCAAAATATTAATGGCGAGTATTATCGTTAATGGCGAGTATTATCGTCGAATGAACTATGATCTGTATAACGAAATCGACGTAGTTAAGCGCGTTCAAAAACACCGAATTCGCTGGCTTGGACACGTTGTGCGAATGGATGAAAATTCTCAAGAAGTTTTCGGCAATAAACTCGATGGACAGCGCAGGAGGGGGCGAACAAAACATCGTTGCATGAACCAGATGAAAGAGCTGTTATCTAAGCGAGGTGTGACAAACTATCTACGGAGCGCAAAATACCGAAGTTTTTTTTTTGGGGTTTTCTCTACTTTTATAAGTTTATTAATCTGACAAAGTTTTAAGTATGCGACCAAAGGCAGTGATTGATGAATACTTGTACGGCATTTATAGCATTGGTTTGAATTCCAGAACTCACACCCATACCCATAAAGTGCTACTGATTTACACAGCTTTTGAAAATTTTACATTTGGTGCGTCTAGAGATGCGGAGGGACTTCCGAACATATTTGAATTGGCCGTAAGCTTGTCTTGCCCTATTTATGCGGTTTGCAACATCTACTCTTGATCCCCCATTTATTGCTAAAATGCTATACAGGTAGCAGAAAGATTGGACATCTTCGATCTGTTGATGTTGATGTGAATTGTCTCGTAATTGAGGTGTTGATTCTCATAGCCTTTGTTTTCGGAATGTTTAGTCTGAAACCGATTTTATATTGTTGTTACTGCATGTCGTCAAAACTATGCGATAGCAAGCAAATGTCGTTCTGCGTATTGCGTAGAAGGCCGTTTAAGCGTCATGTGATGCCTCTAGGGGTAGATGTCGCTTTCGTCATAGCCTCCCTGCCGTGCACCTACGTTGACATTTATTGGGCAGCTGATTTCGTAAAAAGACTTAATAAGTTATATGAGTTTTTCCGGTATTTTCTTACAACGAAGTGCGTTCCAAATTGCAGTATGGACTAGGGTATCGAACGCCTTCTCAAAGTCGATGAATTGTGATCGCCATTCGACTAATTTCTCCGTTATTACCCTCAGGCTCTTAATGTAATCGATGCCTAATTTACCAGATCTGAACCGGTTTGCTCGTTGCGAATATCGTTGGACAATGTGTTCAATAATCTTGCATTTATTATATTAGCTAAAATTATTAAAACATCAAAAACTGCCCTGATTTACCTCTGAGTATGATACACAGCTGTCTCGTGTCATTTAAATGTTATGCAGATGTTCCAAATTACAAATTATAATAATTTTAAAACAGAACATGACTCGTAAATCAATGTTTACCAACCAACGAAGCCATAGCAGGTTTGAATACAAATTGCCAGATAGTACATCACTTTTCAAAAGTCACATGCATAACCCTCGGTGGCTGAGGCTAAGGGCGGAAGGAAGTAAAGACTCTGCAAAAAAACACCTTTCCACGCACTTCAAATGTTCGTGACTAAGAATTTCTTTAGAATTCCACACGAACTAAAGTAAAACACCTTTTTTTTTCTCTCATTTGAGTACTCTAGTACTGCGAGTGTTACATATAAAGAGAGAGAGAGAGAGATATAAAGGAAGGCACAAACTCAGCACGATACGAGACAGTCTTTGAACTCTAAAAACAATAGAAAGGAAATGATAACGCGCGCATGCTCAAAAATCTTTAAGTAGACACGACAGTGCAGCAGAACAACGTCAACCACCGTAAGAAGATCTGAAACTGCAACTGCTGTTACGCAAACGTGAAACAACAAAGATGATAAACTTCTCAAAGTCATACACAAACGGAATACAAAATTATGTCTCCGTTGTATATAATTAAATATTAATTACCCCTCGAAGACCACGACGACGACGGAAACCAAGAAGAACCAAGTCAAGCCCTCCAGGAAAACAACAAGGATATCATTAATTTAGACATTATTGAAGGACGGACAACGCCAATATGTTTAAGGCTATAAATTATAGCGGCTATAAGTCATGATTAACTTGGTATAATAACGCCGCTTAACAAATGGATTTCATAACACATCTGAAACCATAACAAATCCCAGATTACAACCAACACGACCACCATCAGCACAGATTGTTCACCAATCTGATTAAAACCCAAGGCAGGAATCGTGGCCGGCCTTTAAACCAAAATAAGAAGAAAAACATAAAACGAACGATGAACCGATTTAATTGTAAACAAATGAAATCTACCACCTACTTACTATCCCCCCTTAGGAGGAGATAACCATCTCCACGTTATTTTACAAAAAACTGACAACGTGTCTGGCACAACGACAACAAAAATCACACCAAGTGAAAGACATGCGTAGGTTCGGCTTAGGTGAATCGTGGCTCGCGCTCTCATAGCCTAAACCCTAAAATACACGATCAAAGTTAAATGATCGCTTAAATATGCGGTGGTGTTGTGAAACGATGTCCTAATGATAATTGTGGAAAATAGTGGATGTAATCAAACTGATATTAAATCTGAGTTTTTCCATCGAGTAATGCGAAATAGATTAGAATGGAAAGATCATTCCTGCAACCTATTGATATCTGAAAACACGGCTGCTGAAGACTATGTAGCAATCCGAGTCGATAACATCGAGTGTTCCCCTCCGAGCCCAATTGAGATAAAAACTACCACATCCCGCCTAAAGAACAATAAAGCCGTTGGGGCTGATTGTCTTCCAGCTGAGTCGTTTTATGTGGGTGGAAATGAGCTTGTTTAAGGCATGCAACAGCTGATAGAGAATATTTGGCTTCAGTATGCCAGAGGATTGGAATCTCAGTGTGCTATGTCCTATTAACAAAAAAAGACCGTGTCAGTCAGTGTCATCCCGCAAAGTCGTATCAGCTTCGCGGGGATACCAAACTCAGCATTAGCACCTAATAGTGGGTGTATGCGATAGGTAGAAGACTGATCCCGCAATAATTGGTACACACACTTGAATCGCCACGCAATTGTCGTGCTCAACTCGCGCGGTTGTGGAGAGACAAGTAGAGATCGAAAGTGTTCCCTCCATATTTGCAGCACACTCCGAATGTCAGTGACCAGATTTCCGTATCCGTCCTTATGGGTGAGGATCCCTGGTCCAATATCTTTGCTTTTTGCCTTATGGTAGAACTTTTGGGCTTCACCTCTATCTCTGTAATTTTCGATATCCTGGCTCTCTCTTTTCTTTCATAGAGGCTTTTTTCGACAGAACAGGCGTTTCATCTACCTCCTCTTTTCATTATAACGCTCCGTCACTGCATACGTTGCCATTGGCTGCAGTTTTGTCCTGTTTACAGCATCCTTTTCTTCAGACATTTCGCGGCATTCCTCATCGTACCAGGGCTTGTCTGAGCGTGGTTTTTCATAACCCAGTAAGGTCGTTGCGGCAGTGGTCATAGAATTCGCAATATGCTACCATTAGGCGTCGGGAACATCAATATTAGGGGGTTCGTTCGAAGTAATTGAGATATTTGGTTGGGGTAGACATTGGCTATCTCGGTGGTTTGCAGCTTTGTGATGTCTAGCTCCCTTTGCGTTTGGTTGCGAGCATTTATAGCACTGCTTAATCGCGTGCGTACCTTGGCTGCAACTAGGTGGTGATCCGAGTCAAAATTTGCACCACGCATCGTCCAAACCGCTTGAGACATGCCTTCCATCAATTACCACGTGGTCAATCTGGTTTCATTTATTTTGATCAGGGGATATCCATGCTGCCTTGTGGATATATTAATACGGAAATCTGGTTCCACTCACTACCATGTTTCTTGCCGACGCGAAGCTAACTAGTCTGAATCCGTTACAGGAGGTCTTGTTGTGCAGACTGAATTTCCCGACTACGGAACCAAGAGCATCTTTCCTTCCTATTTTAGCATTTTGAATGTCATGTGCAGGGCAGCGGTCATATATTTCCTACTGGCGCTCATAGAATGCATCTTTATTGTACTCATCTTTGTCTTCCATCATCGTAATGGAAAAATATTTCGCCTTTATGCGAATAGTGGCTATTCGGTCAAACTGGTATAGGTAAATTGTCATACTTCTATGTACCAAATTTTCAGTTCGTGCCACAATCATCATTTTCACCTCGTTTTCATCTTCAATAACAAATAATTGAAAGAAAGGCGTTCGCGTTTGCGTTCTTCAACTAGCAGCTACATGGAATAAATGCGGGTGTGTACCGCGACGAGTACCATTAAATGAGCAACGACAACAACAACACCAAAAAGCTACAACTTGCTTCAAACCAGAAATCATATGTATTGAATTAGGAGCCAATTCAGACACATTCTTCACTTGCTATAGAGTTGCTGTTTGATTTTCGAAACAAAACAAAAAAACGTGCCACACCGCAACAAACCGGTAAAACCACCGATCATATAGCAACGCAAATAGAGTGGACTACACTCACCGCCATCCAAGACTGGAGAAGATATCGATGGCGCGTCCATCCAGTAGTGAGTACTGGCGATGGTTAGTCGTGGAAAAATTTATGAGTTGTACGAAACATCGATAATGATTAAAACGAGTGTAGTGGTCGCGACGACCACATACAGGGCAAACGCCAATAATAATAGTATGTACGTGGTACTTGCGAGCTGAGTGCAGAGGAGGAGGAATACAACAGAGTCAACCAATAACCATCAATTGATATTCAATACAATGCCCCCTTATGGGGCCTATGTTGCTGCACTCCAGCGCTTGTGGAAGCTGCGGAGCAAGCGTAGCTAAAATATTTCTTTTGTGTCATCTCATATGTGGCAAGTGAGATTTGTACGTGTTATAGAGAAGTGTGCGCAAAAACAGAGAAAGAGAGAGAGAGAGGGAGTAAGTGATGTTTCTGTGTGTGTTGCCATATGGAAATTTGTATAATACAATTGTGTTTTGCATGAAAACACGACAAAGAAAAAGTAACAAATGGAACTCCCCAAATGTTGACGACCCTTGCAAACGAAATAAGGACCATGATTTAAGGATATGCACCTGAAACGTCCGGACTCTCTATAGAGAAGGTGCCACTATCCGACTGGCGGATGTCCTAAAAAAATATAAGGCTGACATCACCGCCATCCAGGAGATGAGATGGACAGGACAAGGATGCTCGCGACGGAAAAATTGCCACATCTATTACAGCTGCCATGCCGAAAAGCACGAATTTGGATGTGGATTTGTAATGGCGAGAGACTGAGATATTTTGTCTCGCGGTACAATCCTGTGAGTGATCGAGTAGCCACAATCCGCATCAAGGCGAAATATTTCTACATCACCCCGACGGTAGATAAAGACGATGGAATTAAAGATGAATTTTACGAGCGCCTAGAGAAAAAATACTACCGCTGCTCTGGCCATGACATTACAATTCTTCTGAGTGACTTTAATGCAAAAATATAAGATGCCCTTGGTCCATCGATCGGTAAATTCAGCCTGCATACCGGCACGTCAGACAAGAAGTTTAGGCTGGTTAACTTCACAGCGGGAAGGAACATGGTAGTGAGTGACACCAATTTCCAGCGTAACCAAACACAAAGAAAGCTGGACATCGCGAAGTTGCGAACTCCAGATATAGCCACTGCCTACTCCAACCAGCTCTCCCAAGTTCTACGACACAACGCCTATGTTTCTGACGTGGCAGCATATTGCGCATTCCATGGCAACAGCCGCAACAACCGTGCTAGCATATGAAAAACGGCGCTCAGACGAATCCTGGTACGATGACGAATATCGCATAGTGTCTGAGAAACAGGATGCTGCTTATCGGGCAACGCTAGGGCCAATTGTAACCCGGGCTGTTAGGGAACGGCGCAAGGAGACAGTAAAACAGTCGATACAGCTATTAAAGTGAAAAAAACGTCAGATGAAGGAACGGGAAAACGAGGATATAGAGCGATACAGGGATAGAGTTGAGGCCCAAAAAAATTACCATAAAGTAAAAGCAAAAGGCTAAGGTAATGGGCTTCCCTCCACTTCCAGCAACTGCTGGTTCCAGAAGGCAGCACACGTGAAGGTATTACGGCTGAAAAATAATAAAGCAGCCGGTGCCGACGGACTCCAGCAGATCTCTTCAAGTCCGGTGGAGAGGAGCAGATAGCGAGAATGCACTAGCTCCTACACACGATTTAGCTTAAAGTGTGCATGGCCGACGATTGAAATCCATACGTTATATGTCCTGTTTTACAAAAAGGTGACCAAAGTGTTTGCCTCGACTACCGCGGGATCAGCCTTTTACCCATCGCATATAAGGTCCTGTCGAGTGTGCAATGTGAAAGACTAAAGCCAGTGTTATTCAACCTGATCGGGCCTTATCAGTGTGGCTTTAGACCTGGCAAATGTACAACTGACCAGATATTCACACTTCGGCAAGTCCTTGAAAAGACCCAAGAGAAACAGATGGACACGTACCATCTTTTTGTCGACTATAAAGCTGCTTTCGACAGCCCGATACGGCCGAAATTACTCGAAGTCATAACTGAGTTTGGTACTCCAGCGAAGCTTATACGCCTTTGCGGAATGACGCTGTACCAGACAAGGTCTAAAACAAGGCGACTTACTATCGTGTGATCTCTTTAACATAGTGATGGAGATGATATTGAGGAAACAAAAGCCACATGCTACTCGCGTATACTGAAGAAATCAGCGAAAATGGGTCTAACGGTGAACGAGGACAAAACGAAGTTATTAGTTACAACGAATTAAGAATCTAGAGAATCGTAGATAATTTTATCTATCTAGGCTCCGCCATCGACCAAACAAAAAATGGCAGTCACGAAATCCGGAGAATAATCCTTCTTGCTAATAAATGCTAATACGGACTAAGCAAGCGATATAATGACAAAGCCCTCTCTCGACGAACAAAAATCCAGAATATCGACGTCGAATGAATCATGAGCTTTACGAACTGATATTGCCGTGGTCAGACAAATTGAGGTGTAGCGGTTGCGTTGGCTAGGTCATGTTGTACGCATTGACGAAAATGCTCCAGCTCGAAATTCGTTGGACGGAGCAGAAGAAGGCGATCAAAACTGTTAGTAGTCTAACATCATCGCTTTACGCTTTATTGCCTTTCTACTGAAACCGATTTGAGACACATCTGTTAGATGGTTTGAAAGTCTTCTAAAGTGCGTTCAAACCGTAGTGCAATATAGACACCAACTCGCTCCCGAAAATTCCATAGGCTCGATCAAACTGTAGGTGAGGGAAATACTGCGTTTTTTGTTTAGCTGGATGCAAAAATCGCAAAAACTTAGCGTATTACATATTTTGACATTTACTTTTAATAGTATTCTTGGTAGAAAAAAGAGAAGTGACATATCCTCATTTCGAACATCGAACATGTTAGAACTCGCTTGAGCCTATTTATCAAACTGACTTCTAATTTCAGTCAAGGGAGAGTTGGACACCCATTGGATCAGACACACGGATCTCTTGACGAATTTGTCTGTCGGTAATGTAATCGATAACTAATTGTTCTGACTTTCTAGCTGTCGGTAACCGTTCATGCATAACCTTTTTTGCAGTTTAGTTAGATCCGTCGTCGAATCCATGTGTCTGAACGCGTCCTAACCGGCATTGTCTTTAGCGGAAACATGTTTTGTATTTATTTATGTAGATTTATTTACAGATATAAACAAGCCTCTTAGTATAACTGTATGATTCAAATCAACGATTCAAATTCAATATCTGGCAACTCTTTGCTGTTGTTCGAATGACAGAGAGTGTGGAGAGTGTGATGCTTCACATAATGTTTATGCCACAGAGCAAGGAAATACAAATGAATGGACCGGACCGGTTTTCCCGGCATTTGACAGTCGTTATCTTCTCTGTTTTGTGTTCGATCGAACATAACAGCTACAACAACAATAATAACAACAAACACACAATGAGGAAAAGACAAATGCTGGACGGATGCCATTCTTCTTCTTGTGTTGTGTTTTGCTTCGTTATTTCAATTTCAAAATTAAAAGAATGTCACACAAACGATGAGATTTCTGTTCTTTTCTACTTCTTTTTTTTTCTTTAAGTTGTGTCACCCAAAACAAGATTTCAACCGAAAATAATACTAGAGAGTGGATTTTAACAACAACAACAACAACAACAACAAAAAACAATAAACAGGTAGTATGCTAGGCAGATAATGACACGGCGTTTGGGGAGATGCTATAAGGTACTATTAGAAATTCATATAAAGAGAAACTCATAACGATAGTTTTGAGGTCCCCATACACCTCAAAAAAGTTATTAATATTTATAAGGAGCCTACTTACCTTTGCTGTTTACTAGTGTTGCTCAAATATGTTTTAGTTTTATATGTAATCCACTATAAGGTAATGTAATTTCAGTTTGCTGAATTTCTTATTATTTCCACCTATTTAAATTTGATTCCAAAATCTATTTCACTGTAGTAATTTAAACGTCAACACACAGACACACAGACACGCAGCGGCTGAGACAAGTTTCCACTATAGAAATTTGCACTTTGTGACTTTCATTCACTTTAAAATAAACTGTCTCCTGTAGTTGTTGTTGGTGCTGTAGCTGCTTCTTTCTTTGCGCCGTTTATTACACTTTGTTTCACTGAAATTTTCGCATTTCTCTCTTTGCTTGCTTTAATTTTTTTGTTATGTTGTTATTTCATTATAACATTTATTTGCCACTTTCCACATTAATTCGTCGCTTCGTACTCGTGACGATTGCCTTTCAATTCATCATTATGATGTGTATATATTATGATCTGGCGATAACTAGTAGTAGTATATAATTATGTACACGTTTTGTTGTTATTATTGTTGCTGTCGCTCACGGTGTTTGCTATTATTGAGTATTTTAATTAATACATTAAGATGTTAACACTCACTGGCCAATAAGTCGAGGAGACTACTTCGTTTAGCACTACGTGATTTAGTTTTCGACCGTTCTCTACGCCTTCTTAAGTAGACGGACGTTTGTTCCACCTTCTTCTTGATCTCGCTTTCGGATTTATCACACGTCGTCGTCGCAGTCGTCACCGTTGGCGTCGTTTACCTTTTCAGTTGTTGTCGATACCGACGAGAGTCGTTGTTGCCGCGTCGCGTTTTCGTTCTTACCTTTCTACCGTTTAACACGTCATTATAGGTTGGCCGACCATTGAAAACTGTCTGTAAAAAGGTTCTACATTGGGGGAGACTGTCAAGTAGTGATAGTGTAGGTTGTATGTATGTATGTAAGTGAACCTCTTTCACCGTATTGCAACAACAAGCACTATACTTAAGTGAGCGGGAGCACTCTAGAGATATGTGTACATACGTTGAGAGAGAGACTAAGAGTTGCCTGTATTGTTTGTAGAACAAGTGATCTTTATTTAATGAGCAATAAAATGCATCACACGAATAAACACACACACACAGCTTTTACTACCAGCAATTGCGCTCTCACTGTAATGCAAAGTTATGCAAGCATGACTATGAAGTTAAGTGATATGTGGTGTTGGTTTGTTGGTGTGCCAACGAAAAGAGAGGGAGAGCATGTAATGTTTATTGAATCTGGCTGTAAACTACAAACCCAGCATACTTTAGGATGATAGATAATCCTCGAGTATTTAGGTTTTATCGAGGATAGTTCTTCAAGAATCAAGTTTTTGGTTGAAAAGTAAAATTTTGTTAGAAAGTGCGGCTAAAGTTTCTCGAATATCAGATAGGTTAAATATCGGAAAATAAAAGTGATGGTCATGTCCTATTAATGTGAATGTTTGTTTGTTTGTGGCTCAATCACGGCTGAACCGATTTCAATGAAATTTGGAAGTATGCAGTGTGGAAATGATCGAAGACTATATATTTTTAAAATTTTTGACAAAATGGGCGGAGTGGGCGTGGCAAAACTATTTTTAGAGCTCGAGAGATATTGATATCCAAATAGTACTCGGCATCACAAATATGAATGTGCAAACCAAATTTTAATTTTGGACCAGTGCACGGTGGGGTAAATTCACGATCTGGGCGGCCAAAATTCGATTTCTCAAAAACCAATGTTTTTAATAATTTCCGATTGTAGGGTAAAGAGAACAAAATGCTTCACTAGATTCCGTTATTTTTTCATTCCATTTTGCTTACATTCGTTTTCTACACGCTGTTAAAGTTACTTGTTGCTAATTGTGCATTTTCTATTTTGTTGTGCTCAGGTAAAGCAACAATTTTAGCAGGCTGTGGGAAGGCGTGTGTTTAGTTTAAACTTTTAAGTAAAATGGAAAATAAAAAAGCTGGTTAATATTATGTAATACACTTAGCTAAATAAAATTGTAATTCAAATTCATACTAGTAAACCAGCACCGAAAAATATGGTATTTTGTCAATTTCAATGGGTAACAAAATCGATCTATGGACAAAAAGTTATGCATCACCCCTTTTCACCCTTTCAATCTGTGATTATATCAGGGATTGAAAAGACTCCAAAACACTCTGCTCAACACATTTTAAACGTCGGTAATGAGCGCAGGCGAACTCAAAACACAAGAGTTTAATGATCGAAGATGCTCCGCACACAGAGTCAACACATAACAAAACTCTTTTGTACAATTTTTTCCTGAGCACTCAAAGATGGTGTGCACACATAAACGAGCGACACTAAAAGATTGGTAGAGAAGAAGAAGAAATATAGCTGTATATGTGTAAATATATGTATGTATGTGTTTTTTTCTCTATATGAATATTCATGTGTTACTCCGTGTTTGGGTATTTTCGTTTCTCAGTGCACATATGAGTTGTGTCATCTTTATCGCACACACGACTGGAGTCGGAAAAAAGAGCAACATCGTTTTCCGACACTTAGCGAGATGTGTTTGCATGTTAACATGCTCAACGGTACAGAGTTTGTGTCACATTTACCTCTCAAACACTCTCATGAAAAGAGTTTTGCATACATTTTGTGCACATTTGTGAGTTTTTTTCAAACGCTGGATTATATATAATCCTCAACATCGTATTGTTCATATGGGAAAAAAAAATTTTGCGGGTTTTTGCGGTTTTGTGTTTTATAGCCATTTACCTACTGCGGAAGAATGAACTATAATTTCTGCGGTTTTACTGAACCACTTTAGTTAACATACTGGATGTCCTATATCTCTATGCATTTATAGTTAGAGGGTATCCAGACGAATAAAAAGTTATAGGGAGGTAGGCCTCTAAAATGCAACCTTGTGGAGATATATGGGAAATACTGGGAATTTTAAAATTTTTATAAAAACCATTTTTTGTATAAAAACGGTCACAACCTCTACCCTCCAAATGTTAACATATTATTATTTTTTACGCCTCACCGAGTAATATTATACCATTCTGCTTCATAAATTTGCTTCAGATAATTTTGGCCGCCCAGATCGTGACTTTACCCCACTGTGCAGTGGCCGGAGTGTGTAAAATTTTATACACAAATAGTGCTCGGCAATATGAATATGAATATGCAGACGGAATTTTAATTTTGGATCAGCCCTATAGCCCTATAGATATAAAATTTGGTACACTGACAGTACTTGGCTACACGAATATGAATATGCAGACGGAATTTTAATTTTGGATCAGTGGGCGGAGTAGGCATTGCAAAACTATATTTAAGCCCCAGACGATAACATTTGACACCCAGTTAGCGCACGGCAACACTAACATGAATGTGCAGACGACATTTTAATTTTGGATCATTGAGGAAAGGTTGCGTGGTAAAACTGTATTTCAGTCCAAGAGAAATACAATTTAATACACGGATAGTATTTAACAACACGAATATTTATATGAAAACGAAATTTAAATTTTGGTTCAGTGGGCGTGGATAATTTCAATTAAATTTGGTATTCAATTAGGGCACTATATGGAAATTACCGTATGCTATATATTTTTTAAATTGTTGACCCTATGGGCGGAATGGGCGTGGCAAAACTTTTTTTTTTTAAGCTAGAAAGATAAAATTCGATAATCAGATAGAAACCCAAATATGAATATTAAATTTTTTTCGCAACTATCGTGTACCAGAATTGGAGTCTACGATGCATTCTAAGAAAATTTCAAAAATTCCTAGCTTCTAGAGAAAAAAATCGAAAACTTGAGATATAACGTCTCAAAAAACAAAATGAGGTATTGCGGAAGCCCAATCAAACAACGTCAAAAATATACCATTCTCTTGTTCTTGGTCTTCAAACATCGGAATGGTAGGTCAAAATTGACGCCGGGCCCATTAGGCCCTGGAAGGTCAATAGGGGCCACTTAGGTACTATGATGACCCCCTAGGTGCGGGTGTTAAAAGCGTTCCCCCATGAATTAAGAAATATTTTACTATTCGTACAATATTACTTAAATGACGAAACGTTTAACGGAGTTAAAATTTTTTATTTTTTTTTCAAATTGAAAAATAGATATAGAGCACAAAGTATTTCAATTTACTACTTTATCGCAAAGCCATAATCTGAAGAATAAAAGATGAGATAAACGATAAAACTGGATGATATTAGCTAAAAGAATTAATTTCACTATATTATATTAAAAATTTTCACTATATTATTATTTTTTTTTAACAAAATAAAAGATTTGGCGACAAAAAATAAAGCAATTTTTTTGTTAATTCATCTGCTGCCTTTTTTGTTTCCTTAACAAAATTCACCGTTTCATTTCTTAATTTTATGCTTTTTTCCAAAAATCAAGTGAAAATTAATCAACTGCGGCACTTTCTGTTCTAACCGTATTATTATTTGTTTCCATTATACGAAAAATAATTTTAATAAAAATTTAGAAAAAAAAAATCGATGGCTTGTTATGGGTAATTCCACAGAAATGTCAACCATGATCGAAAAATTAAAAGTTAACAAATTTTAATAAATTAAAATGTTCATTCTTCAAAATTCAAAATTGCATTCTTGTGCAGGTAACCATTTTTAAATTTTAATATTATATTTAGTGATGATGCAAATCCACTTTTATCATAATATATTAGTTACAACAGTAAATAACTCAAATAAAAGTAAAAAATTATCAGTAAACAGCAAAATATTGATTTTATTATATTGACGTCTAATGCAACATTTGTTATCAACAATTAATGGCATATAAACTTTATAATATTGCCTAATTTTGTAAATAAAACAATGGCTTAAACAAACATTTTTTTAAACATTTCACATCTATGGGAATATTTGTCACATAACGTCAGTAAGATAAAGTAGGTATTTATTACCTCGTAGTTGAAAACCCAGAGGAACAAATTTGCCCAACAAAAACATATTTTTATTGTTTTTATGAAATACTTTATTTTATGAGGGACCGGCAGTGGCATAGTGGTTAGAACACGCGACTACCATGCGGGAGATCACAGGTTCAAACCTGGCTCCAGTCATCTTAAAAAAGAAAAAAAAAATTAATTAAATTTTCTTTCATTGTCGGCTCCCCTCGAATGTTGTTGACAGCAACTTCGCAGTATTAAGCGTCGATTCAATCGTCGTGTCTAGTAAGAGCTTCTCAAACAGTGACGTTCGCATTCGTCGATAAACAAGTAGGTGCCGTTAGTTGTGAATCTAAAAATAGAAAGCGTGTTAATTCACAACAACGCGAGAAGCTATCCCATACCTCATTCATGGGGTGCAAAGGGAAATTAAGTTTTTTTTTATTATTTTATGAAACAATTAAGTACATATACTAAATCGTAAACAATACGAAGACTTAAAGTTTCGATAAATAATATAAAACTTACTTCTATTTAATGTACCATAACGTAGGTAATAGTTAATATTTTAGATTGTAATTTTTAAATATGACGCCTTTTTACATAATGTAGTGGGAGCTATTCAAAATATAATATAAAATAAAAAAAAATTTCAACTTTAAACGGTTTTTTTTTTTTTTTTTATTAAATCGTACGATCGTATCATTCGTTAGGCTGGAAATACCCATATGTCACTCGATATGTCAAAATTTCATGTTGCCGACTGTTTCGGGAAACCGACCGTGGCATGATGGTTAGATCACGCAACTATCATGCGGAAGACCAAGATTCGATTCCTCTCTCAGTCATCTTAATTTCTTTCGACGGCGACCCTTTCGATGTTGTCGCCAGCAACTTCGCAGTAAATGTCTACTAAAAGCTTCTCAAACAGCTGACGTTCGGATTTGCCTATAAAATGAAGTTCCCGTTTTGTCAGTCTAAAAATAAAAGCGTGTAATGAAGCGAGAAACCATCCCCTTAACTCATTCATGGCGTGTAAAGGAAACTAAAAACTTTTCATTGTTCCATCCAGACATAAATACAACTATTTGCTGTAAAAATTTTAAGAAAAATAAAATTTCAAATAAACAGAATTCCATTTTTATATACATACAGTACTCGCTCGATTTGCGTAAACCCCGATTTATATATACATATGTATTTAATGAAAACATATCACACTTTATCTTTATAAATATACAACTTTGCTGTCAACCAATATTTAATTTGGGACTACAATATAACATTTTATCACATTTTAAAACAATTTTAAAAAATGTCCGTAGATATAACAGAATAACATGTTTGAAAACATGATTATTATATGAACAATCTAAGTACCCATACATAGGGGATCAAAATAGATTCCAACGGACTCTTTTTGTTTGGCTTTCTAGAGCCCAATGGGCCTTGAAGCCAACTTTGATCTTGTTTTTCTAGTTTTAAAGGGTATTCAGGAGAGATTGACACTTTTTACCTGGTAAAATGAAATTATACCTATATACGAGTGTAATCAATCGATTTGCTCTCCTTCACTGTGCCGCATGTGAATGAAGGCTGATTTACACGCTTTCAGTACATTTTGATTTTGTATGCACCGACCTATAATTCAATATTTACTTTCCCATAGTTTTTCGTATTAAGCTGTCTCGTTCATATTGTAGAGGCGAGCGTGTTCATCAAACTTAAAACATACCTTGTGTTTGCTCTTATTATTAATTTGTAGCACATTACACTATTTTCCACCACATACTTTTAGGCTGTCATTAACAGCACTACCCGCTACTATTTCAGGCAACTCTGCTGCGGAAACAGCATACCCATAGCAATATGGCAACTCCACTACATACAACCAAAACAGCTGTTCCACTGTCAACAACAAATGCCAGTGAACAATTCTACGCTGTATGAAGAAAATTGCGAAGAAATTTTCAGTCGCTAAAGAAATTTATTGTTATACAGGTCGTGTGCCTTGTCGTAAAGTGTGCGTGCCTCGTCGTGTGTGCAAACGTGTGCATGAAGTTGAGCTCTGGAATTCTGCTGGAGAAGAAAAAAGTGAAAATCAAGAAAAGTTAAAGATTTCACATCAAGTGCGGTGGCGTCCGTGTAAAAACAAAAGTGAATTTGAAAAGAAACAAATATCTCTGAAAATTACTTGAAATATCAGTCAATCAATCAACGATAAGCGTAGCAAACAAAGAGTTTTGTAAATCAAAGAAATTGAATGACCCACGAAAAAAATTAAGTCTGATAAGAATTTCTTAAAGCATATGTGCCAGTGTGTGTGTGTGTGTGTGCGTGATTGTCTACTTTGAGTAAAGTTGGGATTTAGTGACAGAAGAATTGAAATATCAAATTTGGTATTGAGAACCATCCAACAAATGCGTCACAGAAGTTGTTAGACATGTTTGGTTGTCAATAAGACGAACAAAGTGTTCTGAGCAGGTAATTGATTTTAATTGTAGAAATAAGCATTATTATAATCTAGCTGTGGTTGTTGTTGTGTCTAAATTATACAATTACTTAGAAGGTGTGTTGATTGTCTATACATATGTATGTATATGCAATGTCTGCATACATATGTACAAACACATATGCCTGATTTCGTTGCATTGCATCCTCTTTATGGTTGTTACTGTGCCAAAGTGCGTTGTTGTTGTTGTTGTTATTGTCACCACCCTTTGACCTCCATCCACTCATAAACACCAGCACCACCACCACCCAATTTTGCAGCTGTTTCGGTCTCTCCTGTGATGCTGGTTCCTGCCTCCACTTGGGGCATTGACAGACATCAAGAGGCAGCAGCCAACTATCTATCCGCTGTTCTCGTTATTTGCGGTAAAATGGGCCACATCCGACGTCACCTGCTGTGTTGGTATGTTTTTTGTGTTGTTGTTTTATTATGGAAACAGCAGCACAGCGGATAGTAAAATGTTTATGGTGTAGTTTTGAATGCAAACAAACATCACTTTTGCTTTGTCTTTTTTTTCTTTGGTCTTTTAAAATGCACAATTGGGGCCTCTATGATAATGCAAGGAAAATTTTACCTAAGGGAAAGCTATCAGCTATATTGATTAGGAAAAATAGAAAAATAGGCATCTTTTATTTTTACTTCAGTTCCAAATAAACGAGATCCAAGGTTAAAGTCCCATATACAAAGGAGATCGTAGTGAATGTAAGAACTACCATGGAATAAGCATATTACCAATTGCGTACAAAGTCCTTTCAAGCATGTTGGGTGAACGTCTAAATCCAATTGTAAAAAAACTTATTGGACCATATCAGTGCGGCTCTAGACCTGGTAAATCTACGACGGATCAAATTTTTACCTTACGACAAATCCTAAAAAAAAAACTCATGAAATGCAGATCGACTCCTACCACCTCTTTGTCGACAACAAAGCTGCCTTCGACTCTCCCATAAGGAATAGGCTATATTAGGCATTCAACATGGAATGAGGTCTCTGGCAGGGTGATAGCTAGTCCTATACACTATTTATTATAGCTATGGAGAAGGTGATGAGAAAGGCTGGAGTCAACATATCTGGCACCATATTCCACAAGAGCCACATGCCACTAGCCTAAGTCGATGATATAGACATCATTGGCCGAAATCTGCTGGATGTTACTGCAGTTTTCTCATCACTAGAAAAGTGACAAAACAAAAATAATGATTTCGACGAACAAAGAGTCCTTTCGATGAGGACGCACTGTGAACGTTGACAAGTATTGTTTTGAGGTAGTAGATGAATTTACCTACCTCGAATATTCCGTCAATAAGAAAAATAACGTCAGCCAAGAAATCAAGCGGACAATAGTGCTCGCTAATAGATGTTTTTACGGACATCGGCAACACTTTTATAAAACCACCTTATCTTAAGATGCGAAGAAACAGCTGCACCAGGTGTAAATTTTCCCTGTTCTGTTGTATTCTGCCAAATCGTGGGCGCTCACTCCGAAAAATATTTGGAACTATCTGTGTCGACGGTGAGTTTCGGCATCGGATGAACCATGAGCTGCATGAGCTTTACCACGACATCGAAGTAGCTAAAATATTCAGAATACAACGACTTCCATGGCTGGGACATGTTGCCATGATGAATGTAAATGCTCCATCGAGAAATGTGTTTAAAGGCGAACCTGAAGGACGACGCAGAGCAGGGAGAGCCAAACTTCGTTGGAAGTACCAAGTGGTAGGCGACGTGCCACCATCTGGTAGGAAATTGTGAAAATCTTTAATATTTCAGTCCTCAAATTTATGAACCACGTTCGTGAGTAATGGGCCACTTAAGTAAGTAAGTATGGGAGCCTCCTAATGGGGTGAAGATGGAGAAAAAAATGTTAGGAGAGAAAACTAACTTGGGGTTAGTCACACATTTTGCCCCTCTAGGGTCGACTCCGGGGCAGTTGCGGGACTTGATGTTGATTTTTATTTTGGCTCAGGAATTTTTGCCCAACCACGCAAAATTAGGGTGTAGTTCGTATCGATTTCAATAATATCATCAACAAATATTTTTAAAAGTTAAAAAAGGTGACCAGCACGTGAATTAATTTTTGCCGTCTGTTAAATAATAGTAAACTTAAAAAAATTTTGGACATTTTAATTTAATAAAATTTAAGAATTTGTCTTTACTAATACAATTCAGAAAATAAATTTTGTCAACTTTTTATATTTCGTGGAAGTGTCCATATCCCTGCTGTGGAAATGCCCATATACTAAGATTTCATTCTTCTATCTTTATTAGTTTAGCGATAGGTTTAGGTTGAGGTGATGACACAGCACAATACCATGCCATTACAACACTCGTAGACCATTATGGATGGTCCTTTGTAAATGTCCTGATTGAAGGAAGGAGAAATATAAAGGGACGAATGTTTTAAAATATAATAAAGAGTTCAGAAGAATAGTACAGTGGAAAAGAGATAGAAGTGCTAAAAAAAATTCCGGTGTGTTCTCTCTTTCAACTTCATATATACAAGTAGTGAGATTACGTGGGGACACTATGGTCATTCGCCCTTAAGCCAGCTCAAACCATCAGTGAACTTCACCAGATTCTCCATGTTCCATGGCGACAGTTCAGTGAGACTATCAAAGAATCATTTCCCGAGGAATTGCTTCCTTCTTCTATGAATTGCTGGGCAATGGCATAACAAATGTTCAATTCCCTGCTCATCGTTACAAAGTCTGCATTAATCCTTCTGTGTCGTCTCCCAGTTAGATGTAAATGCTCTGACGTCGCAGTGTCCCTTGATTACAACTAATTAGTCGTCTAACGGACGACTCCTATCCAGTTCCAATAGTGATCTGGTTTGTCTTCCATCCAGTCCTGGCCAAATATCTCGTGATACCACACAGTCGGTGCCATGTTCCCAGGATGCATTTGCCAGCCGTTCGATGTGATTGGTCACAATCCTGTATATATGAAACATTGGTGGTCGCACTGATCCATCTAATTGGCCGGGTCCCAGTGCTGAGCCTTTCCGCGCCAGTTCATCCGCTATTTCGTTTCCTGAAATGTCACAGTGTCCGGGGATCCAACAGAGTCGAACACTATTCTCCAGCAGTTTTGAGAGCGCCGTCCTACTTCTGTATACTTATCTTCACTTTATAGCCTTTGATACCAAAGACTTTAAGGCCGCTAGATTTTCCACAGAGATTGTGACGATCTCCTTTGAATTCCTTGCCCGTATTTCCCCCACAGATTTCATAATAGCAAAGATCTCCGCCTGGACCACACTGCGATCGTCATCCAATTGTTGACTGAAATTGAGATCCTTGCTAAAGATACCCAATTTATATTTTAGAACCATCATTGAAGATAGATAGCCCCCTGAAAGGCAAGGAATCTTTTCAATCTTCTCAATCAAGGATCACTATTTCCGGGCGTGATGTAAAATCCAACAAAGGATCCATATAGTCTGTTTCATTGATTATGAGAGAAAATTTTGAATAATTGTTAAACACTGTATCGTGACGAAATTAATATTTCGTCCGTACATAATAATAGAATAACTATAATAATATAAAAAGGGATATAATATAATGTTTAGAATAATATAATATGATAAATTAAAATAAAAAAAATTAAAATAATACATTTAAATATAACAATTTAACAAAAAAAAAACATTTTTTAAATCGACTCCAGCGTGATTTGAACCCGCAACCTTTTGATCGCCAGCCAGAAGCTCCACCACACAGCATAATTGGTCAGTAGCGCAAAGATTCTTTTAAATTGCGGCATTTAGGGCGATCTACTACTTCATAATTCACATTTAGTTCATGTCACCTATAATATAGGGAGACGACGTTTTTTCACAACGATCGTCGGTGACTCCTCCAAGACGAAGTTTATTTCCAAGTCAAGGAATGTTATCTGATCTCCTTGATCCTTTGGGAATGTACGAAGACAAGTATCTTTGTTAAACGGACAATAAGTATGTACAACCGGGCTAAAGGCCTGTACAATTGGACCTTGAGTCTGAACAATCGGGCTATAGGCCTGTACAAGTGGACAATAAGTCTATACAATCGGACAATAAGTCTGTACAATCGGGCAATAGGCCTGTACAATTAGATCTACGAGTCTGTATAATCGGGCTAAAAGCCTGTACAATCGCAACTTGAGTCTGTACAATCGGACCTACGAGTCTGTACAATCGAGCTATAAGCCTGTATAATCGGACCTTGAGTCTTTACAATCGGACCTACGAGTCTGTACAATGTGTCCTCGTAGTTGTAAAGACAGCGCCTATTAATAGATGTTCTTATTCTTCTGTTACAAGACCTTATCAAATCTCACCAGAAGGTCCTGCCTAGTTTACATGTGAGTCCTCGGCGAAACATAACAAAATTTTGTATAAAACAGTCATTGTGACTCAAAAAAACTAATGACGCAGTTCGATTCCTCGTAGGATGAAACCGTCCTCTCCTTCCTTGTATTCGAAAATGTTTGCCAAAAACTATGACAGTGCTATTACTTTTGTTATTCAAATAAATAAACAATGCAATGTTGTCGAAATACGATTACGAGATGCGTAATAAGGGGGAAGCCCTACCAGCTTCCTACAACGTTTTTTGAGTTTCATATTTTAAGGCTTCAGAAAGACCATGGCTAATTGCTTAGCCATCATTAAAAAATATATTTACAGACTACCCTCGTATGTGGTGCTATAATTTATGGTTGCCAAAGTGTAATTTCTTATTCATTATCCATTTTTTTATTAAGGCTATTTTACACATCCCATTTCTAAGAGGTGCTCGTCCCCCGTAAGAGTTCTATTTCCATTTGGTGTATTTTATGTTTTATAATTTTTGTGCAATCACACCAACTGCCGCCCCCTAGCAATTCCTGCTACATTTCTCTGGTTTCCCCTTTCAACCGCACGGCCAGGCCATATAGTCAAATTGTTGTTTCCTCTATCGAAACGCAGAAACAACGGAGAGATGAGGCTTCGACATACATATGAGGTGTACAAGACATCTTTCCGTTTTACTAATGGCACGGTGTAGAGAGTGTGTGTGGCTGTGTGTTTGTCCCTCTGTTTGGTGTATCATTTTGTTTGCCCACTTGTAGTTATGATGTCCCGCTGTACGTGTGTACTTTTCGTTCGTTCGTGTTGTGCGCTTTATGTCTTTTTTTCTGTAAGGTGTAAATTCGGCCCAATACCCCACCGCCATCACCGCTGGCTCCATCACATCATGCCGCATGTACAAACAGCAACGATTTGTTGTGGCCTGGAGACATTCAGAGTCGGTAGCAGTACACACAGCTCTTACGTGAGTGAGTGTCTGCATCACGAATCCGTTGCCATTCGATTTTGCTTTTTTTTTTTTTTTTTTTGTTATTTTCGTATGCTATGCATTGGTCGTTTACGATCCCCCTTTTTTCCTCCAATATTTTCTTGCCATGTGTATTTGTTTTTGTCTATGAATTATTAATTTACAAATTTATGGAATTTGTTTGGCTTTAGTTTGTGCTTTTTTTTCTGTTACTATTCCTTCTTTAGCTCTTCTCTTTTTGTTTGTGGTTCCAAAATTGTTGGCATTCACTATCATACGTTGGACACTAAAATTACCGCAATTGGGTTCCGGTATTTATACTCGATATGGAAAAGAATTGATTACGAGAGTCATTTGCGCGCTGTGGGCCTACATTAATGGCCAACAGACATTCTATCTACATATACATATATGTGACGGCTTAGCAATGTGTCATTAAAATGAATGACTTTCATATTGTAATGTCAGGTAAATTACAACTTTTATGTGGATATTAAAAATGTTGTAAGAAAAGTAGTAAATTTATAAATTTTTAAAATTGAGTTATATATCCTATTTGATAAGAAAGATGGTTCAAAATGCATAAGTGATAAGTTTATAATTAATGTGATTAAACAAAAATATTACATAATTTAATCAGATAAAGTTGACATAAATCCCATACGCCTAGCATATTTTACACTTAATACTTGGAAATATATTGAACTCCAAAGTTTTGAAATTTTTGAATGCCCCAAGAAACACAATTCTCTTAACAACACATACATAAATTAGTCACAACAGAATTCAGTTGTATAACAAGGCAGATGAATTCTATAGAACATTGTTTACCCAGATTTTATTTTTCTTCATATTTAACAGTAAACTAAATCTTTACATCGCATTAAGATTGACAGCAGCAACAACAACAACACCTTTAGTCTTTGTTTTAATCATTGTTGTCTTTGCACTGCAGTAAACAAATGATGACAACACTTTTGCAGTTATATTATAAATATTTACAAAAAAAAAAAAACAAGCCAAAATACAACACTTTGTTATAAGTTAACTCTTAAGAACACCGAAGACAAAGTGACTGCAGTTATCATTTTTTGTTTGTTATAGATACGCGTGGGAAGTATTCTGCACAATTCTACATAATTGTTAATTAATAGCGTGACTGTAATTAAGTCACCAACATACATGACATTGAAATCTTAAGTTATTATTTTTTTTAGACGACTGAGGTGTAGACAATTTGGCTGTTAGTCAATTGTTGACAAATAATAGATACAAATATTCTAAGAGCAAGTCAAATGTCATTAATTGGTGTTATATCATCCCACTGGAATAATGAGGCACAAACCAAACGGTTCATTATATTCTTATGGAATATTTGTGCTATGTGAAGTGATTTTTGAAATTCGTACCTTTAGAGGTAAATAGTCATACAAAGGGATAAAATCGCCTAGACCATATACAACTAATGTCACATGCGAAAGTTGGGTCGTATATTTATATAAAGGAATAGTTGTGCGGCAAGTATGGATTTTCAAAATTAGTACTTTTAGGTAAACAGCTAAAGGTAAACATTTATTTTATAGATCAGTGTTCAATACGAAGGGATTTTTTAAATGTATGCTTTTATGGATTAAAAGCCCAAAAATGGGATAAAAATGTTACTGCGCAGACAAGAGTGTTCAAAATTGAAACCGAAAACCGTCTTACCGATATTTTTCTCTGAAATCGTACGCCGCACAGTGGCCCAAACGGACAATCTAGCAGGATTTAAGTCGAATTCCAATGTTTGACAATACCGATCTTTTTGGTTTTCTTTTAATTAACAACACTTGTAAATGCTTATAAAAGCTTTTGCATGAGCATTTTGAGGCATTCCTGATCTGCTACGAGCTTTCAAAGTGAATAAATTGTTAGCACATGGCCCGCAAAGATTTGGCAGCATTTTTAGACTTCTGTTGGTTGAGCTAAATTTCAAACAAATTTTACTTTATTGAGTCATAATCTTTTTTTCTCATTTAGAGAAGGTATGTACATTAGGGTAATAACTTTTTTTGGACAACATTCTCCCCAGGGCTTTTCTAATGGCAAATATTGTATTAATGATAAAAAAACTATTTCAGTTCAATTTGCTAAAAAAACCTTACGCACCGACAGCGATTTCTAAAATGCCTTTAATATACGTTTTTTAAATTTTTCTTAATAACAATTTCTTTTTAAATATGGTTTATACATATGTAAGTATGTAAACAAATAATAACAAAAATGATTAAAAGTAGGTATTGTAAGATATAAACTTTAGGTTCAAAATACGCGATGTTTTACAAAGCTACTATTATTATTATTATTACTACTACTATTTTTATTTCAATAAAAAATTTTTTTTAAACTTTGTTTGATTCAAAACTTTAACGCGTTTGGTGCGTAACCTTTTTTAACGATAGCGAAAAACTAAAAACGCAGTTCTTAATATTTTTCCATGCCCTACACGATTTTGTCTGGGGAGATTTGATATTTGCAAAAAATGCAAAAAGTTATTACCCTAATGTACATACTTAGATAAAATTATATGTTTGTGACCCGTCTTGTCATGTTTACCAAAAAAAATGTAGAATAAGCTGTTCTAGCATATATGGTTTTAGAGCGTATACTGACATCTTTGGACTATAACTAACGTCATTCAATCGTATCCACGTATTCGTATTTTGCATTTATGTAAAGTGTGAGTCCTTGTAGTGTAAAAATATCCAAAATGATAACCAACTACGTCCAACTGTTGGAGATATAGGGAGAACAGACCCACCATCTCTGTTTCCTCCCATACAAAATGACCAATTTTTGAATAAATAACATTTGTTCAATAACTTCCAAACGGGCAACTGGAGAGCATACAATATTTGACTGTTTAATTACTGTTAAACGCCTGATATCTCGAGAATTGATAGAGATAGTGATAATATACACATATACTTTTTAGACATATAGATTTTTACTTGATTAACCTTTAAAAGTTGAAATATATAATTGCCCATAATAATCTACATCGAAATTCAATTTCAACATTTTTAATAATTTTTTTAAAAATACCCCCACTTCTATATCAAATATCTCGGCGTCTATAAGAGATATGGTAAAAGCAAACACATATTATCTTAGGTCTTTATTTCAGCTATTGAATGGCTTGTTACTACTTAGTCTATATACGAAAGAAAAATACTCAGCGGCAATAAACTGATTTGAGAACAAATTCATACTTTAACCTCATTGCGGCACACCCTAATGTCCAACTATCGATACAAAATTTCTCACAATATATTCCTAATATTGACAAAAAGAAACGTAAGGTGAAGACAGATGACCAACATCGCGATTAATACATATTTTTAACGAAATTCGAAAAAATGCCATATAAGGAACACCCTAATGCTCTTTGTGAACAATTATGGGGGTGGAGTATTCCGATCATATTGGTTGTTTACAGAAGTTTTTCAGTTCTACAATAAGTACGTTTTTGGTAAAGATAGCAAGTAAAAAAATTGCACAATGGCCCAAAACTCCTAAAAAACTGATTTGTTTAAAGTAGATAGTGTGTTTTGAGAGCTATTTAATATCCCTAGACTTGTTCAGATTGCATAGGTTTGTTCAGAAAAGTTATTCGGTGTTACCTAAACTACAATTTCACTGAATAGAGTATGCAAAAAATCTGGATTCCCTACGACTTATATTAAAAAAAGTGAAAAAATTAAAATTTTTATCGAAGTTTTTTGAAAATAAACGAGGAAAGTCTAATTTTTTTGGGAAATTTTATTATATCAGTTTCTTAAGCGAACTATTAGCTAAAACTTCGTTGAAGAAGAGAAGGAGCTAGATTAAAAACTGTAGAAACTGTTAGCCAACAGTTGATGTCACCTTTTTTCAAGGGGTCCAAGGATTTCAAAAAGTTTAGGGGGCCAAAAAAAAAATTTGGTAGCCAATCTAGCCAAACTGAGCTAGGGTTTTACTCAGCTCTGGTTGTACTATCGAACCTATATAGTCTCGTTCGGGTGTTTTTTCACTGTTGCACTGTGTTATCTTTCAACAGTAAACAAATACTGAGAAAACCAAAGCATTTGCCACACTTCTTCTGGTACCTCCCATACAAATGATCTGAATTCACCCTAATAGATTTAAATAAATTTTTTGGTAGGTACACTGAATTCGGTCATATATTGTACAAGATATAAGATTATTGAAAATTGACTTAGGAAGGAATATGGACTATACGGCGACCCCTTCTAGTACCTCTCATACAAAATAACCAGAAGTTTTTCAGCCAACCAGATTTGGTAGGCCGCATTGCAAGAGTTTCGGAATCACTAATATACTATACTATATAAAATACTATCATACCTATTGGCATGATTTCTGAAGAAGCCCTTGAAACGCGGAATACGAAATTACGGGATTTAAATAAATACTTTATATTTCTTCAAATACTTTAAACAAATTACTTTAAAATGTAAAATGTTAAGAACTGTAGAAAATGTCACTTAGAGAATAAGTGGTATATGTTTATGGATGTCTTAAGTTTAAATTTATATTAAAATATCTCTTCATTTACTCGAGTTATTAATTAAATCCCGCTAGAACTGCTGTTTGACCCACTGTGCGCCGGTTTAACTGGGTTTTTAATGTCGGTTAAACCGTTTTTCAGAAATGAGTATTTTCACAAAACATTGACAGGTTAATTCCAGAAAAATCGGCAGAGAACGTTGTTTATGCTTATCCGATATTCTTTGCGCAAATCTCAAAGGATACTTCATTGAAATTTTCTTATGCAATACGAGAATTTGTTTGAAAAATGCTGGTAGATAAATGTTTCCTCTCATCTTTAAATGGTTGGGATCCATATTCATATAAAAAAACATTCCCAAACTAAGCATCCAATCGCGAAAGAGGCTTAATTTGTGATAACCATACAATAGTTGTGAAATCACGACGTAATAGTTGGGATCTCACCTTGCAATGGCTGGAAAGCAATCAATATTGATATGAAAAACTTTAAATACAGTTATCTTCTAAACTAAGAGTCCGATCGCAAAAATTTAGTTGGGAAAATCACCAAGATACAGTTATAATCTCATCTTGAAATATATTGTGATCTCACCTTGAAATGGGTGAGATGCGATCGATATTCATATGGAAATCTTTATGTGTTTTTATCTCCTATACTAAGTGTAAGTAAATGGGATAATTTGTTATCATATCGATACCTTAAATCTAATTCATGCTACGTGTAAAATGTTAGTTTTACAGGAAAAGCGTTCAAAGTTTAACTATAACTATATAACTATATAATTAGTTCTAATTTCCTAATAATTGATGTTTGGACGAGTTGATCATCCTAAGATTTTAATAGAATATAAATTGAAACAAACTGAATTCAAAAGCTCCAATTGAAAACATTCTAAGTTGACTTGGCATACTGTAGAATTAAGGTATCGATATTTTTATGGTTTTATATTTAATCCAATTCCATATATCGTTTTATATTATAAAATCCGAAAAACCGTACGACACTGGTTAAGCCGGTTTTTTACTAAATCATGTTTTCGAAAACCGAATTGTTGGAAAAAGTTATTTTTCTAAAAAACCGGAAACCGGTTTTCTAAAAAATTTAAGTATTTGAATACTATAGCCCAGACCAAACGTTTAATGCTGCAGTCGCGAATATTGCGGCAAAGATTTGTCTTACGAAGTAATTCAGCGACGCAAAGCAATTTTTCGAAATTCGTTATTTCCGGGGGAACAAAGGAATACAACAGTATCATCGTTTAGACCAAACGTTACAAAATTGGGGTGAATATTAGCCTTACAAACTAGTTGGGACCGGCCGTGGCATAGTGGTTAAAACACGCGACTACCATGCGGGAGATCACAGGTTCAACTACTGGCTCCAGTCATCATAAAAAAAATTAAAAAATGTTTCTTTCATTGTCGGCTCCCCTCGAATGTTGTCGACAGCAACTTCGCAGTATTAGTGTCGAGTCAATCGGCGTGTCTTGTAAGAGCTTCTCAAACAGTGATGTTTGCATTCGTCGATAAACAAGTAGATGCCGTTAGTTGTGAATCTAAATATAGAAAGCGTGTTAATTCACAACAACGCTCATTCATGGGGTGTAAAGGGAAATTAAGTAAGTAAGTAAGACTAGTTGAGCAAGATGTACAATTCGAAGGGATTTTTTAAATTTCGACCGGTCTATTTTGACGTGGTTACAATAATTAACACGGTTACAATAGACTACTTTGGTTACAAAATCAAAAAATCAGTATTCCGAATCCTTGTTACCGTGACAATAGTCATAAAAATTGTTACCTGCCAAAAAGGAGGTAACAAGCTAGTTTTAGCTCTTTGGCAATAAAAAAATTTGAGTTGTAAAAAAAATTTTTAAATTATTGAAGTCGTGGGTAAAAACACTTTTAGCCCTTTTTGCTATGGAACTGTAGTAGCAAATGGTGAGGAAGAGGAAAGAGAACGTCCGCCAAAAAAACTGCGGGACAGCTGTTACCAATTCTCCATGTCACAGTATTGGTCCAATATTTTCGACTGGGTACGTGTCGGCTCCTTATGCTCATTCAAAATTGTATAAATATCTAAAAAGTAAAATTATATTTATTTATTTCAAAGGAGCTGAAGTTATAAAATAAGCAAGGCCGACATACTCCCACTACCCATATATACTCCCCCTTTCTGGAGATTATAAAATTTGTATGTGTTTTGATTTAATTCTCAAGAAGTTTTATTGTAAATAGCGGTTCGCGTTGCCCCGCAACCGAGGAAGATAGTTATACATATTTTCTAATATAAATTATGTTTTCAACCCAAATTAAATAGTAAATAAATTTCTGTATAACAAGATCAAATCAAATAATAGAAAAAAATTGGTAACACATTTTAAAAATTTATTATACCGAAGATGATGAATGAAATTTAGCAAAATTCATCTATATATTATTTTTATTTTTGTTTTTCAATGCAATCCCATAAAACCCATTCATTGCACAAATTTATTATTGTTTATCTGCAACGGGAGAGTAATTATTTAAAAAAAATGGTTTTTCGATATAGTGTTTTTACTTTTAAGAGCTTATTTATTAATTTTGTCATAAAGACATTTAATACTCTAATAAACACACTGCATATAAAAAGGTTATATTTAATACAAAAGATTCGAAAAAATCAAATGTACATATATAACATGTTCTGACTACCCATAATATCAATCCATCATTATACAAAAACCGCAATTTGTATTTTCTCTGCATGTAACTTACGTACTTAAAAAGGAATTAAGTTTCACATGCTATGAAATACTAGCAATGCCACATTTCAATTCTACGCAAGCATGAAATATGCAGTACATTGATTGTGTGAGGGTTGTGTCAAAACTACTAAGTAGCGAATAGAAAAACAATTTTTTAAATTATTAATAATAATTTCTTGAGTTGTCTCAATTATTTTTCAAATTAAACATGAAACTATTTTAAAAAAAACTTATCTTGATTCGCTGTATTAAACATACAAAAAAATATAAAAAAATTGTAATAACTTTTTTGCTCTTTCGTGTCGGGAAACTGTTTTTATGTACAGTGATGGCATAACGGATGGAGGACAATTTCCACAACAATATATAAAGTCATCAAAGGCAAAGTGATAAAATAGTCAGCTGTAATTTCTAATTGAGATAATCTAATAAACCTGACCAATTTTGAAATAAAATATTTTGTTGGCCCTTTTTGTACTATACTCGTATCTCGAATACCTCAAAATTAACATTTAAATTTGTATATTACACAAAATCATTATTATTCATGCTGTTAATGATTTGTGATGGTATTAGCACAACTTCCACTTTTGTTCGCTGGCTTGTTAGTTATCAAACAACCCTCATACTCACACTTATCTGCTAACCCCAACCCCAAGTATCTGCTTACACTTCTTTAAATACTATCGACAAATGAGTATGTACTAACTATAGACTTAGCAAAAAAATATTAAAAAATAATTTTCTTTATCAGACTGTCAGTCAGTTAGCAGTACTTCATTTATAAATATACATCGTTTTTTTGTTTACGTATTTTCAGATCACCAACAACAACTATAATTACAACAATCGCTGCGCTGGTTAACTTCAATTGTTTCACTTACTTATCTGCTACTCGTTCGATGTTTACATTCTTCTGTCAGACCTGCGATTGATCTGTGGCTTATGGCTACGATGGTGTTGGCTGTTTTTCGTCGACATTGAACTGCAAATGTTTTCAAGTGGTTCCAATACAAATTTGGATGTTTTGCATTGATCCATAGTGTCTAAAACGTTCAGAGTGAGCAACATCAAGAGCAACAACGTTATTGTTACACGAATTCACACAAAATATGCGTTTCAATAAGGCCGAATTAGCGACATTGGCCTCAAATCCTACAACGAAATTTGAAAAAGAAGGACATTTGATTATAACCGAAAGACAAGAGGGTTTCTTTCGCAGTACCGATGGTAAGTTAAGTGGTAAATAATTATAGTATTTAAATTGTATTAAATAATATGTATATGATGTATGTATATACAAATGAGTATGGGTGCAAATAAATTTCTATATCTATACAATTATAGCAAAAGTTGATATGTCGAATTTTTTTGAAAAAATTTAATTTCTCTACTTGTTTTGTGCTTTAGAACATTTAGAACAAGTTGACAAAGGATGACATGTCGGCTAAAAGTGGACGTCTATTAAATTACAGTATAAAAAGCTGATATGTAAATTAGAGTGGGTGAATTTGTATGGAGTAAAAACCAGTAAGACAGTTTCAGTCGAGAAACCCTACTTTTATATGCTAGGCCGACTCACTACAAAAAGTATCTTCGGTACAACTGCCAAAATGTACCTTAGCTTGTGAGTCGCTCTAATATATACCCTTACCCTCAGTAATACATGCAATTTTCTAGTATATTGATATTATTACACGATTTCCAAAGTGGTACATTTGAATGGGAGGTACCTGAAGAGGCGTGGCTAGACTTCCAGTTTTTTTCTTTAAAACTTTATCCTGATTTAGCTTTACTTAATACAGAATTTGGGCACGATCGCGTTGGGAATACTATTGATATTATTACTCCAGCTCTAAACTTGGCGGAATGGTACAGTTGTATGGGAGGTACCAGAAGGGGCGTGGCTAGACTTCTAGATTTTTTTTCTCCAAAACTTTAGCCTGCTCGAGCTGTACTATATACTGAATTTGGGCACGATCACATTGGGCATATTAATAATGTATATTAATTTCTAAAGTGGGCGGTACCAGATGGATATGGGAGGTGCAAAATGGGGCGTCGCTAGACTTCCAGTTTTTTTCTCCAAAAATCTATTCTGATTTAGCTTTACTTAACACAGAATTTGGGCACGATCGCGTTGGTTCTATAAAAAATTGTAATCGATTTCTGAAGTGAGCGGTACCAGATTGGTATGGGAGGTACCAAAAGGGGCGTGGCTAGACTTCCCATTTTTTTCTCCAAAACTATATCTTGTTAAAGTTTTACAAAATACAGAATTTGGTTACGATCGCGTTTGGTGTATTGATATTATTACTTCACCTCTAAAGTGGGCGGAATGGTACATTTGTATGGGAGGTACCAGAAGGGGCGTGGCTAGACTTCCAATTTTTTTCCAAAACTTTTTTATGTTATTGCTTAACAAAATACAGAAATTGGGCACGATCGCCTTGAGTGTAATGATATTATTACTCGATTTCTGAAGTGAGTGGTACCAGATGGGTATGGGAGGTACCAGAAGGGGCGTGGCTAGACTTCCAAAACTATAGCTTGTTATAGCTTTTCTAAATGCAGAATTTGGGTACGATCGCGTTTGGATTATTGATTTCTAAAGTGGGCGGAGAAGTACATTTGTATAGGAGATACCAGAAGGTGGGTGGCTTGACTACCAATTTTTTTCTCCAAAACTTTATCCTATTATAGCATTTTTAAATACAAAAATTGACCACGATCGTGTTGGGTGTATTGATATTATTATTCAAGGTCTAACGTGGGCGGAATGGTACATTTATATGGGAGGTACCAGAAGAGGCGTGGCTATGTAGCCTATCTGCAATACCGTAAGTAGTATTGGAAAATTATTAACTCATACAAAGTTTCAAAACATTTGGTTGCGTCTCTCTTAAAAATCAATGAATCGAATTTGATTAAAAGAAACCAAGGGTCTAAAGTGACTCCTTCGATGTGTTACACTTTTGGGTCGTATCAAATGATATATACCTACCTACCCGTAGGTTGAGGTTATGGAAATGCTCCAAGCGGTTATTAAAATCGTAATCTACGACGAGTTCTAAGAAAATTTGCCCCAGAAACCATGTGTCAAAAATCAAATTAGAGCCCCCGGTTTTTAGCGAATAACTTTTCGTATTAGGGAAAAATCCACAACAAGACCCACAACTGTCCCGGAATCGTCCCTAGAGGGTTCAAATGTATGACCGACCCCAGTCATTTTTCCCTTACGTTACGTTTTTCCCAAACATACATACTCCCCATCTTCACCCCGTAAGGGAGCTCCCATACAGAATTTGTTGTTATAAAATTTGCTCCCACCGCTCTAACTGCCCCGGAGTCGCCTCTAGGGAAGTCAAATGTATGACTAGTACATAGGGTCGAAAAAATAAGTTTATGTTTCCTCCCCTAGTTTTGTAGTTTGCCCGAAAACAATTTGAGGACATCAAAATTTTTTCGGATCCGTGCACCCTACGACCCCCCGGAAAAGTATTTATTACGCTGTATCGTCATTTCATATCCGATCATGGTTAATCATGGGCTACATTTTGTCTATTGGTAATTTTTGACTCCGGCGTCAATTTTAGTTTTTGATTTTTTATTTTTTTTGTTACACCCTAAATATGTATATTTCTGATAAAATTCGTAAAGATCAAAATATGAAAATTTCGCTTTAAAAAATATATTGTTTTATTTATATACAAAAAAGTTATAGAGGTTTTAAAAATCAGTAGGTCACCCTACTTACCGCCAAAAACTTAAAAACTAAAATTGAGGTCGATTTCAAAAATGTCAAATAAGTTTAACGTGGCCCTTAATTAACCTTGAATAACTATATGGGCCTCTTAGAGGAGGGGCAAGGCTTTCAGAATTTTGCATTCAGAGGCACTCTGTGTCAACACAGTTGGCGATACAGGGTGTCAAAGTTGACCATTTTGGTGCTGCTGAAATTTTCAAAGCCTGTTACTTCTACACTTTTAGCCGGATTACAAAGATGTTTCACTTTTAAAAATCTAATATGTAAGGCAAAAAAACACAATTAACACTTCGTTCAATAATGTGTGTGACTAATTAATTAAAACACATTTTTTGCCAAAATTCGTTTTTATTCATCAACATAGTCCCCTTTTAGGAAGATACAATCATTCCAACGCTTTTTCAATCTTTCGATACCGCCTTTGTAAAACGATTTTTCTTTGCTTTCAAAATAGGCGTTAGTTTCGGCGATTACTTCATCATTTGAGCGAAATCTCTTACCACGGAGCATCTTTTTGAGGCCTGCGAAGAGCCAGTAGTCGCTGGGGGCCAAATCTGGAGAATACGGTGGATGGGGAAGCAATTCGAAGCCCAATTCGTTCAATTTTGCCATCGTTTTCATTGATTTGTGACACGGTGCATTGTCTTGGTGGAACAACACTATTTTTTCGCCATATGAGGCCGTTTCTTTGCGATTTCGTCTTTCAAACGCTCCAATAACGCTATATAATAGTCGCTGTTGATGGTCTGCCCCTTCTGGAGATAGTCGATGAATATTATTCCATGCGCATCCCAAAATACAGACGCCATAACTGCTGCGTCTTTGGTCGCTTTGGGCAGCTTTCACCGGCTGCATGCCACTCAGCAGACTGCCGATTTGACTCTGGAGTAAAATGGTGGATCCATCTTTCATCCATTGTGATGTACCGAGGCAAAAACTCCGACTTATTGCGCGTAAACATGTCCAAACAGCTCTTTAATTCATCGATTCGTTGTTGTTTTTGCTCCGGTGTGAGCAAACGCGGCACCCATTTGGAAAACACCATTTTCATACCCAAATGTTCGTGTATTATGGTGTGTACACTGCCTGCTGATGTCTTTAGAATGTCAGCAATCTCCCTCACTTTCACTTTACGGTAGGACATAATGATTTTCAGTGTTTTTTCAACGTTTTCCGAAATAACAGCGTCATTTGGCCTTCCAGAAGATGGAATGTCATCGGTGTCTGTACGACCACGTTTGAATTCGGCATACCAATAACAAATGCTTCTTTTTGATGGAGCAGAGTCCGAATAATGTTTTTCAAGCCATTCTTGGCATTGAACAGTATTTTTTTGTCAGTGTCAGTGTTGCACAATATCTTTTATCGTTATTAAGATATTCTCTATAAAAAGTTTAAATTGTAAATTTTTCTATTTTTTTCAATAACATCGTATAAACTATCATCTGACAAAGTTTCAGCCGGCAGAAAATGACAGAATTTTTTAATTTTTTTACATGTTTGACGAGGTGCTACTGTTAAACCCACCAAGGAAGCGCCGTCTGACTTCCACTAGGCTTCATTATACAACTCCCTTAATTATTTAACGAATTTTCGTCCGGGAGGCGATTGGTCATGAAAATCTGTTCCTGGCTCGCGGACTAATGCACGGATTCAAAAAATATATTATGTCCTTAAATTGTCTAATTCAGACAAACTTCATAACTGGGGGGAGAAAACGTATACTTTTGTCCGCCATATAGAGCGACCCTATCTAATGACCAGCCTCCAATATTTTTTCAACCCCAACAGTTTCTCAGATCATATCTACCCTCTATCTTCAACCCTTAAGGTGGTCCCCATAATTTTTTTTTTAATTTTTATAATTTTTTTTATGAAATCAGCTACTGCTGCTCCCATGGTGCCTCCAAAGGGGTAAAATGTACGACGGAACAATCCCCCCCCCCTCCCTGGTATTTACCTCCTAACATCATTCCAGATCATACCTACCCCATATCTTCAGCTCCTAAAGGATTTCCCAAACAAAATGCACTTGAAACGATCAAAACACAAAAATTCTCCACAAAAAAATATTTGCGTTAAAATTTTTCGTTTTTATTGAGAGTAATTAATTATGCTCCCCGGTTTTTCCGTACCTATCCCGGGATTGTTATATTTCCCAGAAATACCGAGATTCTCGGGATTTGAATTTTTCCCATATCCTTTTCATAACATTCCTAACAAATTAAATGTGAACGAAAATACATAATAATTTTTGATATTTCTTTTCTACACAACAGGTTCAGGAGTAACGCATTTGCTATATAAAGAGAAATAAACTTAAATCATTTATAGTAAACATAAATAAGTAGGTAATCTAATAATACCCATAACAACCAATTCACTTTTAATGCAAATATAGCAACACTACACATCTACCCTAAGTACTACTTTATAACTAAACGTTCACAGATGTTCAACAACCAATAATCTCTACAATCGACTAACAAACTTCAAAGTAGCAAAAGCAAAATCGCAAACGGCTTTAAAGTAATTGTAGATAAGCTAAAAAAGCAAACTAAGCTATACACACCCCCCTCTAGTGCTTACACTCTTCTCTCACCTTAGTATATATTCGTATACGCAAAAACAAATTATTTAAGCTATTTAATTTTATTTTAAATTCTCTTTCATTGCAGTAAGCTGCCCACGTTGGTGTAAATTACGTGGAAATCTATTATTTTATCTTAAGGATCACGATCCAAAATCACCACCGGTTGGCGTTTTGGTCTTAGAGAATTGTCGACCCCTTATCAAGAATGAAGAAAGAGAATTTGATGGTTTTGTTTTTATATTAGGTAAGTTATTGTAATGTGAATACTGTAATAATATATATATATTATATATATATTTCTGTTAACAGAATTTGAAGGCAGCTTGCCACAAAGAATTTCTGCACGCACCGCCCAGGAACGTTTGGATTGGGTCAAGTGTATACAATTGGCCTCGTACGCCTATTTAAATCGTCAACTACAATATCTGGAAGATCAAATTGCATTAGCCATGGGTAATCGCATTGAGAAAGGTTTACCCATGTATGCAACCGCTAGCGATGCTTCACTGCTGACGGGATTGCTAGATCTAAATGCTGCAACATCAAATGTTAAAGCTGCGTCTAAAGTTGAAGAAGGTGATCTTATACAATTTTAGTTTTATTCGTTGTAAAGTTTTTATTTTTAATTATGCGGTAAGCGGATGTATTTCTGGTGTTGGAGATAAGTATTTAAAATGATGAGATTTAGATTAACTAAATTCTGGTTTGTTGTGTTGTAAATATTTCTTGAGTTTTCCGGGGGACAACGACAAAGAGTGGCACAAGAATACTTACTTTCTTGTTCGTACTTCTTAGGCAGCGTTTAGTAGACGACTGTGTCTTGTAAAGTTGTCGATGGTTCAAAAACGTTCTATCCGCTAGGCGACAAGAGTTGATCCTTGAAAAATTAAATTTTGTCTATAAACTTCAGTAATGAGGAAAAACTAAAATCTCAACAATTTTTTCTTGATATAGATAAAACACAAGTCATTAAAAATCGTGCAAAAAAGGAAATGCAGTAATTACATCGCAACAAATCGTTTTTGAAGCTAATTGCAGTCAAAATGAACGAAATCTTGAATGGAATGTATAATTTATTTCTAAAATTATAATTTAGTTACAGTAAATTGATAATGAATATTGCTAAATATAGCTGGTCTATAATACTGCCCTCCTAAGAAATAGTCACATCTAAATTTTTGTAGTTTAGATATATATCTCAACTTCTATGTTCTATATCTTTCGAGTCTTAAGTTAAATATTTCCGAAAAGTTATTCTTTCAGAATAACACAATTATCCTAGATCTCTTCATTTATAGAAATTTTGTATAAATTTTTAATTTATTTTGAATAAAAATAAATTGTTTAGAGAAATTATATTGTTTTTATTTATACCCAGCAACATTTTTTATATTGCCCAAATAAACATTAAGACAATACACAGTGTGACAAAAAAATATTTTGAGAATAATTCTCTCAGCAAACTTCAAGGGAGTTGTACCAAACAGGAGAATTTTTTAATACTTTTATGTTTAAACTGCAAAACATTTTTCAGACTTAGGGAAAAGTCTGCCATAGAGTACATCTTATGTTGCAGAAAGCACTTTATTGTACCGCAAAGTACTTTTATTGTATCAATAAGTACAATTGTTGTACCAAAAAGTACTTTTATTGTACTATAAAGTACATTTCTTGTACCAAAAAGTACATTTTTGTACCAAAAGGTCCTTTTATTATATCAATAGGTTATTCTGTCAAGAAAAACATTTCTTGTATCAATAAGTACTTTTGTTGTAAATAAAAGTACTTTTATTGTATCAAAAAGAACATTTCTTACACCAAAATGTGATTTTAATGTGCTAAGAAATACTTCTAATGTGCTAAAAAGTGCATTCAATGTAGCAGAAAGTACTTTTATTATGCCTTTAATTGTACAAAAAAGTACTTTTTTTATACCAGAAAGTACATTCCTTGTACCAAAAAGTTAGTTGTTTGTATCAAAAAATACTTTTGATGTGCCGCAAAGTATTTTTTTTGTACCGCAAAGAACTTTTATTGTATCAAAAACAAAATTTCTTGTATCAAAAAGTGATTTTATTATACCAAAAAGTACATTCAATGTAGAAGAAAGTACCTTTATTGTACCTTTAATTGTGTCAAAAAGTACTTTTATTATACCAAAAAGTTTATTTCTTGTACCAAAAAGCTAATTTTTTGTACCAATTCATACTTTTGATGTGCCACAAAGTACTTTTATTGTGCCGCAAAGTACTTTTATTGTGAGTACTTTTGTTGTACCAAAGAGTACTTTTATTGTACTGGAAAGTACAATTCTTGTACCAAAAAGTTAATTTTTGTACCAATAGGTAATTTTATTGTAGCAAAAAGTACTTTTACTATACCAGAAAGTATATTTCTTGCATGTGCCACAAAGTACTTTTATTGTGCCGCAAAATACTTTAATTACACTTGAAAGTACATTTATTGCATTAAAAAAGTTAATTTTTATACCAAAAGGTACTTTTATTATAACAAAAAGCACATGATCATTGTATCAAGAAAAACATTTTTTGTATCAATAGGTACTTTAGTTGTACCAAAAAGTACTTTTATTGTACCAAAAAATACTTTCATTGTATTAAAAAGGACATTTCTTGTACTAAAAAGTACATTTATTGTACCAAAAATATACTTTTGTTGTGCCAAAAAGTACATTTAATGTAGCAGAAAGTACTTTTATTATGTCTTTAATTGTGTTAAAAAGTACTTTTATTATACCTGAAGATATATTTCTTGTACCAAAAAAACTAATTTTTTGTAACAATAAATATTTTTGATGTGCCACAAAGTATTCACATTGAGCCCCAAAGTACACTTCTTGTACCAACAATTTAATTTTTAGTACCTAAGATGTACTTTATTGTACCAAAAGGTGTTTTTTTAATAAGAACATTTCTTGTACCAAAAAGATTTTTTTTAATTTCCCAAAAAGCTCTTTTATTGCATCAAAAATAATATTTCTTGTACCCAAAGGTACTTTTATTGTATCAAAAAGCATTTTTATCGTGCCAAAAAGTACTTTTATTGTAACACAGTACTTTTATTGTACCACAAAGTACTTTTGTTGTACAAAAAAGTACTTTTAGTGTACAAAAAAGCACTTTTATTGTGCCACAAAGTACTTTTATTGTACAAAAAAGTACTTTTGTTGTACAAAAAAGTACTTTTAGTGTGCAAAAAGCACTTATTGTACAAAAAATTACTTTTATTGTACTTAAAAGTACTTTTGTTGTACCAAAAAACAATTTAACTGTTCATTTTTATTGTATCAAAATGTTCTGTTGTTGTACCAAAAAGTACATCGTACATCTTGACATTCATTTACATTTCTTTGTAAATTTATAGTTAAAATACAACAGCCGAAGCAAAAGTACTGTCATAGTTCGGAACTAGTTCTGTTTTAGTTCTCCATAGATGGTGAACTAGTTAATTTTGCATACAAGCAACTATTTTATTAAACATGCAGACGTCCTGGGCTTAGGGGAGGTGTCCCTTTTGCACTAGACGATTTCCAATTGAAATTCAAAAATGTTATTTGATTTTAAAACAGAATTCAAAACCAAATTCAAATTTTCCATTTTAAATTCAAAAGCAATCAATTATAAGTCAAAACTCTTCAATTGAAATTCAAAACACATCAATTGTTATTCAAAACTTATGAAATAAAAATCAAAACTCGTCATTTTATATTCAAAATTCGTCAATTGAAATTCAAAAATCTTCACAACTCTTTCAACTGATGAGTTTTGAATTTCAGTTGACGAATTTTAAATTTTAATTGACGAATTTTGAATTTCAAATGGTGAGTTTGAATTGCAAAAGATGAATTTTTGAATATCATTTGATGTGCTTCGAATTTCAATTGACGAATTTTGAATATCAATTGATATTTTTCGAATTTCATATGGAAAATTTGAATTGATATTTTTTGAATTTCAAATGGATTTTTCAATGTCAATTTAATGTCAATGTCAACGAGATTTTAATTTTAAATAGAATATTTCAATTTCAATTGATTTTCTTCGAATTTCAATTGGAATGGCGTACTACAGACTCAGTTCAGAAATTATAATCGGGGGGTACTGCTAAAAAAATTTATGCAATAGAATTCTGGAATATTTGTGAAATTTTAAAATTGAACTTCTGAAATTATTACAATATTATCTTTTTCTTATTCAAAACCTAGTATCGAATAAATCAAAATTCGATAGTTTATAACTTTTTTCAACTTCTGAAATTATTACAAAATTCTTTTTTTTTCTTATTCATAAACTTATATCGTTAAGTGGTTCAATATTTGATAGTTTAGAACTTTTTCATTTTTTAAGTAAGTCAGAATTCCATACTCTTCAAGTAGCCCGTTTTTAAACTAGTTCGACGATTCCATGCTGGGTAGTTTGGCAAAGTCCTACAGGACAACGTTAGAGTGAAGTACTACTTCCTATTTGCGTTTTTCTATTTCCTTTGAAAGTTATATATTTATTTTAAAAGGCTATTTTCTTAAAATTGTATATCATGCATCATCACCTAATCTCCAATGCCAAAAATATATTCACTCCCAATTAAATATTGAAAGAAAACAATTTAAATCTCATGAATTTATACCACCTAATGATTTTTCTGTACAAAAAAAATAAAAACTATTTTAATTAAGGTTCTAAGACTATAACAACAGGGATAATAGTTTTAATTGGTTGTATTTTATGAAACTTTTTAATTATTGTTTTATATAAGTTCTCATTAAAACCTTGTTAAACTTTGCACTATAATTATATAACGTCTCGTACATTTCGAAAATGGTTTCGGTTTAATTAAACACACATTTCCATATATGAAAAAGAAAAAATAAAAGTCTGAATTATATTCAACATCATTTTGTTAAGTTTTTTTGGTAGAAATTTTGTAACCCAAAGTGTTTAGTTTAGTTTTTCCTACAATTGAAATAAAAACTAAAATTGATTTCATTTAAATTTAACACAATTAATCTTTGTTTTTCAATTAATCCCTCCTCACTCACATTCAAGGTAATCAATATTGTATGTAGTTTTAATATAATTTCTTAATTTTCCCTTTGCACTTTAATTATAGATCTTTCGGAAATACCTATTTGTGAATCTGCTGTATCCTGTGATAATTTACCCTGTGCCGACAATGGCCGTTTGCCCTGTCCACGAGTTGTGTGTGCAGTGCCTAGATCCGGCGATGAGATCGTGTGGAGCGATTATGCACGCACCGAAGTTGTAGAGAACACTAAAAATCCTCAATTTTTGTGCACCATAAGTTTTAAACAAAGTGACGGTTTTAATGCTGATACTCCTTTGCGGTTTACGGTATACGATGTTAGGGAGAAGGTCTCTCAAACGGCGGTACCCATCGGTTATGCTGAGGTGGTATTGGGTGCTATACAGGTATGTATTTGAAATTGAATTAGAAAATATATATTTGTATATACCTCTATTTGTTTTTTGTTTTAGGATGCCACTCGTTTTCGCATCCCTCTGCGCTCGGTACATGGCGAATGTGGTTTCATTAATATCGCCTCTTGGGCCCCTGATACTGAAAAACAATTGCAACCACCACCACGTTCCACTACTCAGGTGTTTGAGCATCAAACCAAAGGTCACCGACGCACTCAATCATTACCACCCAAGCTGGGTGTGAAATTGTTTGTGCCCTTTCAGGGCAGTATACAAAGGATATTTGCAAGTCCAAGGGTGAGTGCTTTTATGGTAATTGTTGTCACAAGTTGTTTTCTCGTTTGTTAAGGGGTATGCAACAATTGTTTTGTCTTTACCGTGGCAATATACTTACAATGTATTATTCAAATTTATGACATTTCGTAAATGTAGAAAAAATTGAATGTATACGCTAGTTGTATAACATATATGTAAATTTGAATGATGCAAGAGAGACAGTGCGAGAGAAAATTAAGTTGAAATGATTAACATATTTTTTTAAGGTAAATGCAGATGTAGTTTTGTATCCCTTACATTCAACTCATGCTCAATGTCATTTTGAAATTTAAATGTAAAACAATTGTGTTTATTTTGTACAAAAACTACAAGACTTATATAATCAACATTTTTCTATTAAAAAATTTTTGACAAATATGATGATATTTGTTTATATCAATTTTGCAGATAGTCCAATTCTCACGATAATGATTTTCCTGGGAATTATTTTTTTCCGGGAATAAAATCCTATTGTATACAGTCGAGAAAGGGTATAACAATAAAGAGCAATTTCAAGTTTTCGTTCGTTTTGCTTCGGCTTTGTTTTGATTTAAAATTTGCACAAAAAAACTTTAAAAAATATCAAAAAGTAAGGGGAAAAAACACTGTAGTACCACTAGAGTGTTCAAAAGCGTATGCCGGTTTCTTAAATAGTTTCCTCTCATTTTGAAATGAGGGAAAGAGTTTATATAAAAAAAAACATTCAATTGTTGTTATTTCCTTAATTAAGCATCTAATCTCAAAAAAGATTTGGGATTTGTGAACACCATATAATAGTTGTGAAAACACTAATTTATAGTTGGGATCTCAACTTGCAATGGCTAAGAAGCCGTCGATATTCATATGAACAACTTTAAGTGCAGTTATCTCCTAAACTAAGTGTCCGATCGTAAGAAGTTGCTAATTTGTAATCACCATACTGTAGTTGGGAAATCACCAAAATACAGTTGGAATCTCGTTTTGAAATAGTTTGTGATCTCACCTTGAAATCGGTGGGAAGTCATAAATATTCATATAAATAAATTTATGTGCATTTATCTCCTATACTAGGCGTCCAATTGTAAAATGGAGATTAATTTGTGATGCAATCGACTCTAACTCTACACCAGGTATAGATTCTACATTAGGTATAGAATTCTACACCAGGCACAGATTTTATCACAGGAATTTTTACAGCAAACTTTAATTTTACACTTTGAATATCCTAATAACTACTGTTTGGATGATATGATCATCCTGATTTTTAAAAAGAATATAGATTCGAAGCTAACTGAATTCAGAAGTTATAATTAATGGAAAATATGATAAGTTGACTTAGCATACTTACAAATTAAGGTATCGATGTTCATATGTTGTCATATTTAAATTCATATTTGGTTTTATTTTACAATTTCCGAAAAACTGAACCGGTTTCTACTACCTCAGAAATTCCAAAACTGTCCCAGTAGGAAGTTCCGTCATTTTGTCGTCAACGCTGTCCTCAAGACAAAATGTGAAAAATGTATGTACTTGTCGTCAAAACACTTAGTTGACGACAAGCTGACCGACAAAATACTAATGTTGTCGTGCATCAAACACATTCAACAAAATCAAAGGAACAAAAATGTGTTGCTTTGATAGTGGGAACAATTAAATCTGACGTAAAAAATTTTTAGTTTATTAAACAGACGAGTAAACATCAAACATTTTATAGTTTAAAATCTCGAATGAAGGTGAATGCCGTATAAAAGTTTATATCCATCACTTCTCTCTTGGTCAGTAGTTTTCCAAAAGCTTCGTCATACGAATTAAAAGCTTAAAAAGAGCAAAAAATCCATCTTTTAAAATGACACCAATGTATGTACAAAGTCATACTAATATGGCTGGAATGACAATTCAAGACATACATAGTCATCAACGACAATTTAACCGACATTGTCACCCATCATGTCTTGCATGATTGTGTGGGCGACAGGTCGCTTGTATAGGCATCAACGAAAATTTGACCGACATTGTCGCTCATCATGTAGTGCATGACAAAGCGGACACTTGTATGAAAATTTCGTCGACGATTTGTATGGACGGTCCCCTAAAAGTCATCAACGATTTACTATGGTCATGCACCTATCCTTGAGGACGTCTTGCAGACACTTCCTACTGGGTGGTTTGTTGAAAAAATTTGTTTTTCGAATAAACTGCAAACCGGTTTTTTGAAAAATTTCTGTATTTGAACACTATAGGTACCACCTAACTTTACTGAACAATAAAAATGTACTTTTTGTACAATAAACTGTACTTTCGTTACAATTAATTCACTTTTTTAGTACAATTAAAGTACTTTTCGGTACAAAGAAATTAACTTTTTGATATAATTAATTGTATTTATTGGTACAATAAAGTGTACTTTTTGGTGCAATAGATGTACCTTTTCATACAATAAATAAACTTTTTGGTACAGTAAAAGTACTTTTTTTGGTACATTAATCGTTATTTTTAATACAATAGATGTACTTTATCGTACATCAAAATTATTGGTACAATATTAAAATTTTGCGGTACAATAAAAGTACTATTTTATACAATAAAAGTACTTTATTACAATATATATTACTTTTTGGCAGAAAGTGTACTTTTTGGTCAAATAAAAGAACTTTTGTGTGCAATAAATTGTACTTTATGCTACAATAAATGTAGTTGTTGGTACAATAAAAGTACTTTCTGGCAACATAAAAATATATTCTGATATATTAAAAGTACATTTGGGGAAATAAATTGTACTTTTTGGTACAATTAAAGTTCTTATTGGCGCAATAAATGTTTTTTTTTTTTGTACAGTAAATTGTACTTTGTTGTGCAATAATTTGTTCATTTTGGTATAATGAATGTACATTTTGTTATGTACAATAATTGTACTTTATGGTACAATAAAAGTACTTTTTGGCACAATAAAAGTATATTCTGATATAAAAAAAGTACATTCAGTAAAATAAATTGTACTTTTTGGTACAACTGAAGTTCTTTTTAGTACAATAAATGTATATTTTGGTAAAATAAATTTACTTTTTGGTACAACAAAAGTAATTACTGGTACAAGAAAGTACTTTTTTGCATAATAAAAGTCCTTTTTTACAATAGATGTCCCTTTTGGGACCGGCCGTGGCATAGTGGTTAGAACACGCGACTACCATGCGGGAGATCGCAGGTTCAAACCTGGCTCCAGTCATCTTAAAAGAAAAAAATAAATAAAATTTTCTTTCATTGTCGGCTCCCCTCGAATGTTGTTGACAGCAACTTCGCAGTATTAAGCGTCGATTCAATCGTCGTGTCTAGTAAGAGCTTCTCAAACAGTGACGTTCGCATTCGTCGATAAACAAGTAGGTGCCGTTAGTTGTGAATCTAAATAGAAAGCGTGTTAATTCACAACAACGCGAGAAGCTATCCCATACCTCATTCATGGGGTGCAAAGGGAAATTAAGTTTTTTTTAAGTCCCTTTTGGTACAATAATATTAATTTCTGGTACATTGATAGTAATTTTTAGCACAATAAATGTACTTTATGCTACATTAAATGTATTTTTTGGTACAGAAAATGTACTTTTTTATACAGAGTTGTTCTTAAGAGTCGCGATGTAAAGTACTTATTGATGCAATAAATTGTACTTTTGGTACATTAAATGTACTTTTTTGTACAGTAATTAAAACTTTTGGTAAAATAAAAATCATTTTTGGTACAATGAAAGTACTTTTTGCTGCAAAATATTTACTTTTGTCAATAAAAGTACTTTTTGGTGCAATAAAAGTTATTTTTGGTAAAATAAATGTTCCTTTTGGTGCAGTTATAGTCATTTCTAGTACATTGATAGTATTTTTGTATATAATAAATGAACTTTTTGATACAATTAAATGTACTTTTGGTACATTAAAAGTCCTTTTTGGTTCAATAAATATACAAATGCAATAAATGCACAATAAAATTATATTTTGATATAATAAAAGTACATTTTGTAAAATACTGTTTGGTACAATTAAAGTAACTTTTAGTACAATGTTCTTTTTGGAGCAACAAAAGTAAATACATAATGATACAATGAAAGTACTTGTTGGCATAATAAATTTAATTTTTATTCAATAAATGTAGCTTTTGGTACAATTAAATTCATTTCTGGTATATTGAAAATACTTTTTAGTACAATATATGTACTTTTTGGTACAACAAATGCACTTTTTGGTACCTTAAAATTGCTTTTTGATGCAAAAAATTTTACTTTTGGTACCATAAATATACCTTTTTGTACAATAAATGTCCCTTTTAGTAAAATAAAAATCTGGTACATTTAAAGTACTTTAGTATACAATAAATTCACTTTTTGATACAAATTATAGTACTTTTGATACAATAAAAGTGATTTCTGGTGCAATAAATGTACTTTTTGAAACAATAATAGCATAAATGTACTTTTTGGTACAATAAAAGTATCAATAAATGTACTTTTTGGTACAATAATAGTACTTTGCTGTACAATAAAAGTTGACCAAATATTTATTTGGTCTGTAATCATGACCTAAGGATTCAATATGTTCACGTCTACCATTCCGTTGCGTAAGACGACTCATAAATTCCTGCGTACTGCGAGCTAAGCTAACCTCTTGAGAAAGAATAAACATCCCTTTGTCTGTCTACCCCGAAAACCCTGATAAATAGTATGACCGAAAGGCATTTTTGAATTTATTCAAAATAAGAGAGGTGATACGCATTACTACAAAGTGTTTTTTATTTTAAATTCGCATTTTGTTTTAATAAAAAAGTTTTATTTCGTAATTAAAAACCACTGCGTTTAATTCCATGATCACCCCAAAATGTAAAAAATGCAAATATCATAAACTTAACTAAATACAATTTTGTTGTTGTTGGATGTGAAAGTGTAGTTTTTGATGTTCTTTCATTCCTTATATTCGGTTTTTGGATTGTGACCCTTTAAGTACATCTGCATCGAAAAACAGTGGAGCGTATGATTTCCTGCTCTCCAGTGTACAGAATCAGGTTGAATGAATATAAATATTTAGAGCGTCAATATTTTATTGTTGCTTTTGTTTAAAACCCCTCTCTTTCTTTCAGATTCATACGTATCGCTTAAACTCTAGTCTAGGTGCTGACATAAGCGTCCAAGAAACAATGGTGGAATCCAAGTTATGTTACAGTATACCACAACAATTGCTGTAAGTTATTCTTAAATCCTTACGTAAGCTTATAATTTCTAAACATTCTTAAAAATTCTTTTGATTACAGCTCAATATGGATATTGCGTGAAAAGGAATTGCTGCAAGAAATTTCTGGCATGGGTGAATTGGGCGGTGAATGGAGGCGTAAACAAATGGATCTCTTGGATAAACATTTAAAACTACTGAAAGATTATTCGCAGGCGAAACAAAATCTACAACAATTAACCAAGGAAGAGGGTAAGAACAAAAATATATAATTGTTAATACTTTTAACGATAAAACTTCTTTGTAGGTCCCTATTTTAAAAGATCCTCAGCGAAAACCGACGAATCCTTAGAGTTTATACCAGTTAATTTGCACCTGCAACGTATGTGGGCCCAAAATGACTCCTTAAATCGTACTTCAGTATTGGACATTGTTTCAGTGGGAGCCTTCACACGACACGCCGGTTTGAAAACAAAAACTGGTGGGCTAATAAGGTAAAATATTTTGAATATGCATACATATGTATGTTTCTGTAGAAATATTTTTTTTTATGAATATTATTCTGTTTTAGACTTCTGCAAGACACCAAGGAATCTCCCTCAAAATTTGAAGCCAGCAATAATTGTAAAGTTTTGGCAGCCAATGATGCTGTCCAAGCCATTAAACATTTACGCAAAGAAATTGTGGAAATAATGTCTCAACTGTTAGCTTTGGCCAAATTGAAAAATCCCAAGGGTATGATGCCCTTGTGCAATGAAATGGTTACGAAAACCAAAACCCTATTGAATATATGGGAACCAAGTCTGGTGGACGAAGCGTTTTCGTTTATCGAACAACATCGCATTATAGAGGAGCCGGATAATGTGCTTATGGTAAGTTGGTATCGTTGGTAATAAGAGATATCAATGTAGCTGAGGCTCTTGTTAAACATTAAAAAGTATCGATTTAACTGATGAAAAATTGGGGCCACAATTCAATATTAATCTGCTTGATTAATTGATGCAGCCAAAAATATATCCTGGGAATAAAATCATCATATTCTAAACAGTCGGATAAGGGAATACGAGGGACAGAAGTTATAATCGGCCTTATTCCCGTAGTCGTCGTCGACGCAAAACGACGTCGTCTTGTGACGACGCTGTAAAATCGGTATTCTCGTAGTCGTTTTCGATAACTATCGGTTACTATTGACAAAAATTTGGTATTCTGTAAGGAAATGTGACGACGACGTTGAATCGAAACGACTCTGAATCTGTCGTCACAGTAGTTAGTAACGACTTGAAACAATTTGAAGGAATAATTTTAGTTTTTGTAAATTTAAAAAGGTTTTGTTTAATTACGTCAAGAATGAAAATGTCTAGTAACAAATAGGGGATTGGAAACAAAATCCTTTATTGGTACAAGGATTTCGGAGAGAAACAGTTCCGTCTATTTTAAGGGACAATGTGAGAAAATTGGGGAAAAAAAAATTAATTCCTTTGAACCGCCTTTAACAATCCTTTGCTGTTGTAGTTACGAATCTGGTCTTCTGGTCTGTAGCGAGAATTTTGATATGGGTTCCATTGACATATCCAATAAATACTGTTTTGTTTAAAAAATTTAGTTTTTGCTTTCGATTTGTCGTCTTCAGTTGTTTCCAAGATGGACCATTTGTCCTCTCTAATGCATTCAGGGTTCCTACAGAAATTTTGCAACTACTGACTGCACTTAAATTTAGGTTGAAAGGCCCCTGTCCAAAGGACCTCAATGTTACTGATAACTTAATTATAGCTGAAACATATGTCCTGAGTTCACTTTTCATTATAGGAACTATTACGTAATTAAATGCTGCCTTATTAAGGCTTAAGTAGATCTCGATTCTGGGACCGTCCGTGGCATAGCGGTTAGAACACGGGACTCGCAGGTTCAAACCTGGCTCCAGTCATCTTAAAAATTGATTCTTTCATTGTCGGCTCCCCTCGAATGTTGTTGACAGCAACTTCTCAGTATTAAGTGTCGATTCAATCGGCGTGTCTAGTAAGAGCTTCTCAAACAGTGACGTTCGCATTCGTCGATAAATAAGTAGGTGCCGTAAGTTGTGAATCTAAAAATAGAAAGCTTGTTACTTCACAACAACGCGAGAAGCTATCCCATACCTCATTCATGGGGTGCAAAGGGAAACTAAGTTTTTTTTAAGGTCTTTAATCTAAAAAACGCTGGAAGGCCGGCCAACTGGTAACCTCAAATAACGATTTTAACACCGATGTACATACTTGTTATTTGGCAAGTTTAAGATATCGGCTCATAGTCGAAGTATTTTTCTTTCCAGTATAAGATATTTCTTGCTTTTCTCATCGCTTGAATTTGATTCGGGCACAAAAATTTTTTTTTCATAAAACACAATAATAATCAAAATAAATCAGCTGATGTACAAATGTTACATCAGCTGTTGTCATTTCTTTCATGTTATCGATTACCAGTCGACGTCGTCTCATGGTAGTTACAGAATACCGAAATAGCATTGATGTGACGACGATGTTGAATAGAAGTGATGTTGACATAAAAACGACGACGATGTCAACGACGACGATGTCGACGACGACTACGTGAATAGGGGTGAATATAATAAGTCAGCGTTTTGCTGCTTCAGATTTGTTTTGACTTTAAAATAGCAAGAAAATTATAAAAATACATATAAACAACAAACGTTAGTGATACATAAAACGTACTTTTTGGTACAATGAAAGAACATTTTGGTACAATAACAGTAATTTTTGGTACCGTAAAAGTAATTTGTTGTACATCAAAAGCACGTTTTGGTACAACAAAAGTGCTTTGCGCTACAATAAAAGTTCTTATTGGTACAATAAGAGTACAAAATTTAAAAAATATGTACAATAGAGATGTTCAATATACCAAATGTTCAAAATCTTTTTTAACTGTGATTTTATATTAATTTATTTTTATTTTCTTCTCCAGCCCATGTCTCCCTTCAGAAAAATAACACAGCAGCTTAATGATTTGGAATTAAAATCACCAGAATTAGAGGATTTCTCTACGCCCATTGTGGCGCCCCCAGATTTGTGGCCGCGTGCAAAAACTCCTACAGCCCATAATAGGCTTATACGTTCCAATAGTTTAACCCAACTGAGATCGTCGCCCTCCTTGACATTGGACATAGATGCGATTCACAATTTGCAACATACTGTAAGAGCATACAATGAGCATTTACAACGGAATGCCAAACAACAAAACCCCACATCAAGTCGTAAATCATACAGAGATGAAGAAAACGAAACTGAAAATGATGATATGGAAGCCACATTTCAATCTTTACCAGTTAATCTTAATGCAAATATGGAATATGATCGCGAACACACTGAAAACGGTGATGATGCTGATGATGATGACCAAATGATGAATTCTTCCATAAAACTCATAGATTTAGATGACAACACAACACTAACGACCACTAGTCATGCCATGCAACAACAACACCAACAACCAACAACTTCCTCAAAACCTATTAATGCACCTTTACGAACTTCCTTAAATGATTACGATTACTACGAATCAAATAAATGCTCCATGTTGGCAACGCACAATGTTAGATTTTTAGATACAAAAATGATGAGTACTTCTCCTTCGGCCAATTATTACCGACCTACAGAGGAACCAGAGCCATTGGATCTGACACAGCTGAATATTGAGGCCAGTGTTATGTGTTTGGTTAGTAAAATCAAGTTTCTATGTGGCAGATGTGGTTCGCCGGCAATACGTTTGAGACATCCCAAGGGAGCTATGAAAAGATCGGGATTTAGTAATAATCCAGTACCCGATGTTGTGGATAATGGTAATTCCCAGTTGGTTTTCGCAAGTGCTGATGAAGAGACATCAAAAGAACTGGTACAAGGAGGCAGCTCACCAAATGGCAATAGTAATGGTTTGAATTTGGATTTAACACAAACTATAGCTGTAGAAAGTCAGACGGCGAAAAAGGGAAATAAGTTTACAGATGGTAAGTAGGGCATGGCGATGAAGATGATTTGATATAATTAGGAGATTAATTTACATACTTCCAAAAATCACCTTTTTATATTTAATTTTTACTATATTGTGTTCGCTAACAATGTCTCTCTCTCTCTGCCTCTCTTTTCCACCTTAGGTCTTGATCTGTCGCTCACTACTGACTGGGCCTCTGAGTTAAGACCCTCTATGCGCAAGCTGCGTCATGCCATGGATGGCCTGTTAAAGACAGCACGTCTTATGCACTCTGTACAAAGGCTGCAACAGGATATGCAAAGGATAAGCATTAATTTGTTGACAATGTATCGCAGAGATGTGTGTTTCTCACAGTCATTAACTGCACTCATAACAGCTCTGATGGCAAAACTGTGGGGCAATGAAATTACCGAGAATTTCATTAGGATTTTATGTGATCTGGGGCCATTGGCTTATTTCGAAGGACTATTGTCACTGCATGGCAGTGAAATTGATATGTGGGGTGACATGTGTATAGCCATAGAAGATTTATTGGCTGTGGACTTTACATTGACCCGATGTAATTTAGCTAGGTAAGATAAACCGCCATTCATTAGACACTTAAGCTTATTGTTATTTAAAAAAATATATTTACTTATATCTCCCATTCAGCAATGATCAACAATCAGTGCCCACACCTCGCATTACTGGTTCTCGCCACTCTCTTAATGTTTATTTGCCGGTTCCCGAACATGTTTACGCTCTTTTGCCCACCAAACATGCGGTAAATTTTAAGGTTACCCCCGTTTTCTTTAACATTGGCATTAATGAGAAGGCCACCCTGGCAGAAGCTATAGGACGCACTCGCGAACAACATCGCTCAAATTGGGACAATTATGTGCGCTTGAAACAGTATTATACACGTTTTCGCAAATTACCCCTAACTGTGCCCGAGACACCCAGTAAACATGAACCCCATATGCCAGCTCCCCAGATGCTTTTGAATATTTTGAATTTCCTTGAAGAACAACTTAAGGCGAATGTCTCCAAGAATGTGAAAATCCTACATCTAGTAGAGGATGCATGCCGTCTTATGTCCGGCTTGCGTTTCACATCTTGCAAGAGTGCCAAAGATCGCACCGGTATGGCAATCACACTGGAACAATGTCGTGTTTTGGTACAGGAATTCCAGTTGCCCGCCAAAAGTGTACCGCAAGTATTGAATACCATGCGCAGTGAGGGCTGCCGCATGGATAATGTCTTCAAGAGCATTGACAAGCGTAAATATGCTTTCAATTTGCCTCAGGTCCTAAGTCTACCGGCTATGTACAGACCACCCGTAGGGGCTTACGGTAAAGCCGAAACATAAATGAAAAAATACTGTAACAGAAATATGAATATTGTTGAGTATAAACAATAATTGTAGCTTTTAGTAAGATACTTAAAGTAAATGACGCTTAATTTTATAGAAAACCTCTGAGGTGACTTTGGGGCCCTGATCTTAGCACATGTACTTCATTTTTTAAATGATTCCCAACGTTCGGGAGGATCACATCACAAATCAAATAAACGTCAAATAACAGGTCAACCAAACATCGAAATTTAATGGCATAGAACAATAGAGCAAACCATCACACCATCATTTCATACGAGACCTGCATTTTATTTTAGATTCGTTATATTTTTATTTTGAATTCTTGTAAAATAATTTATATTTATTAATTGTTGCATATTTTATGATATATTTATAATTTAATTTTCAAATCGGGATCCCACAAAGATCGAAAATGTTGTGCCAAATATTTATTTAACAAATATATTATGTTTTTTTTTTTTAAGAAAATAACACGATTCACAAAAATATGCTAAAATCGAATAAAATATAGAACTGATTTCGAAATAACAGATAATTAAAGTTTTATTTTCTAGCAAATACGGCAGTAAAAGTAAAAAGAATGGAAAGCATAATAAAATCATCGATAAATAAGCAATAAGCTTATACAGAACTTGAAAGTATAGACATCAACATTTCCACCTAATAACTATTGCCATTTCTTATTTTCCTCGCAAATTCAAACCCATTTCCAACACATTCATTATTCCTTATTCTTGGTGTTTTATTCTAAATCATTTCATTTCTGTTCAACAAATAATAACAAATTGCACCATGAATTTTAATAATCATTAATGCGACCCACTTTTAGACGCTGCTTTCTAATCTCAGTACGTAACCATGATGGTACATCCTTAATAGGATGGGCATTGGGATAACGCAATGAAGGTTCAGGACCATTAAATGGATGCGTTTTCGCCAATTTACGCTCCAAGTACTCTTTATTTACTTGTTTAATATCACGATGACGATCCATGTACGTATTGAAAGCCTGGCGCAGGGGGAAGAATTTTTGATCAGCCAAATAAGGTTTAGGGAAATCATATTCGAATATAGGCTCTTTAATGTCTATAGAAACGAGAGATATAGAAGAGAAGGAGTAAGAAATTGAAATCGTTTTCAATAATTGTAAGCAAAACTATACTTACTTAAAACGTCATGATAGAATTTCGTCAACGACTTATCATAATTGGTTTGATAAAATGACAAACCAGCTGGCGTTATATCATCTTGATATTGGCGATAGAAATCGTATGTTTTGAAAGTTCGCTTCTCCAATTTAGCATAGTCCTCCTGGGCCAGTTTGAATGAACTAAAGTCAAGTTTTTTATTTTGCTTGTACAATACAAACACAAAACGTTGATATCCAATTCCTTTGGGAGGGAATGGTGGTAAATAGTTGACAATGACATCGCCTTTTTGTACATTTCCATTGGGTATATTGGCTCTACAATATGTGTAATAAGCATGTTTTTAAAAAATTAAATGTAATATTTTTCAAACTTACACAAACCAATGAACACATTCCTTATCGCTCTGAGTAAAATTACCATCTGGATTGGTGGCAATTAACGTCCAATAGTTTTCTCCCTCAGAGGATTTTCCACTGATGGGATCGGCGACACCATCAAATGAGACTTCGGGTGCCTCTCGAGCTTCTAAGGGCTTAATAATGTTGCCATTATAGACGGGTACTAAAGTGTCATCTTTGGCTTTATACTAAGAGAAGAGAAATTATGTTAGTAGGTGTGTTAATGTTAAAAAAATATGTTTGATTTGTACATACCTGCACATTTAGATTAACACGTGGCACAAAGTAAGCAGCACCGAAAAGATCTTCAAATATGCCATAATGATCGGCTATGATACGCATATCAAAGCCTCTTGTTGTGTTGGCATAATCCTTGTGGACTTCACTCAAATCGATAAGCACTAGAAAATTTGTACATATAAAAATAAATTATGTGGCGGTACTTTGTAGTGGGATTATTTTGGGTCGATGATGTTTTTTAAATGCTGCATAGAAAAATCTGTTAAAAAAAGGCCATTATTAAGTTTTAACATTTATTTACCAAAAGTCTCAATTCTTTATAATTTCACTATTGCACAAATTGTCGGAGTTTCTGTAAGCCTTTTTATTATTGAAAATCTTGTTTTCTAAAAGCCGTTTGTCCGACTTTATCAGTACATAGAACCTTCGAATATAAAGTAAAGGGTGATTAAATTGTAAGGGCCGATGTTGAATGTGAATCACACCTAAACGATTAGTTTTTTTCTGCATTTCATTTGACAGTTCTTAATTTCAGACTAACTCAATTTGAACCATGAAAAGATACACAATCGAGCAACGCTTATTATAAAAATCGGCGTTCAAATCAAAATGCATATCGAGTACTTCGTGATTTTTTCGGTCAATTTAATCATCCAAATGTGAGTACAATCGGATAAATCGGTCAAAAATTTTAGCAAACCAGGTTTGTAGGAGTTGTGAAAACACCAGTTTTGCCTAAAATATTGCTGCTGTTGGCGATAGTGTGGCTGAAGTGCCGTTCACCTCAAATCGTCGTCGTGCCCAATAATTGCACCGTTGATGAACATTATGCATAAAGACTTGCATTTACACTCTTACAAAGTGCAATTGACCCAAGAACTAAAGCTTCTTGACCATTCCCAACGTCGTCAATGGTCAGAATGGTGGCAGGAAATGGCAACAGTGGATGACCAATTTTCGAAAAAAAAAATCATCTTCAGTGATGAGGCACATTTTCATCCCCATGGATTCGTCAATTAGCAGAATTGCCGCATGATAATCCAAGAGTGATTGTCGAAAAACTAATGCACCCACAAAGAGTGACTGTTTGGTGCAGTTTATTTGCTGGCGGCATCATTGGACCGTATTTTTTTCTAAAATGAGGCCGGTCAGGCATCTTGGATCCTGACAGCAAAATTGCTCCAATTTATACTCGACTTATGCCCCATACGCCTTATTAGTAGCTATCGACGTTATTATGTGTTTGGTTTATGGAATGTCACATTACTACTCACATTCTTGACTCCTTGCCTTCTTCTCCAGGTCGGTATTTGCGCGCTGCGCCTTTATGTGCGACAAACGTTGTTCGTATTGTTGTGAACGTTTAGTCTTCAGTTTAGGAAAGCCGATATTGACACGTTCAATTAACTCAGGATCCTTTTTGTTTTCTTCTAAACAGCAAAACGAGAAATAAATATGATTACAAGAAGTTCTCAATTGATTACAACACCACTTGATGTTACCCTGCAAACGTTGCTCAATAGTCTTGGCCACACCGGGTGGTTTGCCGCGCATAGTATGTCCCAGACGGCACGCCAATATGGCAGGACTTGAATTGCGTACATTTTGTTGCAATTGGGATTTCACTAAGAGATTACGAAATGCCATTTTAATGTGCTTTTAATTGAAAATCCCACTGAAATATCAGCACAAAATAGTCGAACTCCAATCACACACGAATAAGAAAAAAAAGCACATATGGTGCACAACAGCTGTTTCACTTGCCGAACAAACCATTCACAGTAGTCAGAGATGACATTGGCTCGATAGCAGTGACGATATTGATAGCAATATATTTAAGCAAAGAGTTTATTATAGAGACGAAAGGAAAACATTTTTATAGCCTTTTTACACCGGAACGCATTTAACATATTTCCGCGTTAATCCGCATCTTTGATGGATGCGGCCAAAATGCTAAAATTTTTAAATGTATTTTGTTGTTGGAAAGATGTTAACATATTTTCGCATCCATGAAAGATGCGGAAAAATACACTGAGTTGTACTCTGAAAATTGGAATTTAAGCGATTTTTCTCAGTAATGTTTATCCGGCAACCACTATTTTCGTTGATTGTTTACATTTATCGAAAAAAATGCCAAACAACATGGACGGACAGAAAATTTCCATTTTTGCCAAAATATTAGTAAATGGTTATTCCAATTAGTTAAAACTATTCGCGCATCGTGGAATACTGCCTCCGTAACAATGTTAATAGGTTTGTGGCAGGAAAATATTGCAGTTTTACAAGGCAAATGGAAAAATGTGTGAGCTAGACAACAGCTGACAATATGCGAAACTGCAGTGTAAAACTACTTTTTAGCATTCCGCATCTTCAGCTCAAAATGCGGAATGCTTTTTTGGTGTAAAAAGGGTATTAAACATATAACTGTGTAGTAAATGACAGATCTTGGAGGAAAATTAAGAAATTAATACTGCAAATGTTGGCATACATGATAAAACGAGAGCAAGTGTAGTACAGAAGATTTATTTTCAATAACTTTTTGTTCAAAGCAGAATGTTTTAAAAGATATTCCATAGTCTTGCTTCAATTTAATGCCATTGATTATATTGTTTATGATAGTATATTTTGGCAACTAAATAATATTTAAATAATTACAATATTTTTAAAAAAAATATAGATTTTTATTTTGTATTCAAAAATAAAAATGGATAAAAAATAAAATTAAATTTCTTTTTAAAACTTATAAATTTTATTCAAATCGACCTAACACAAATTTAAAATGACAAACTAAGAGACGCTAAACGACGCTAAGTTTCGGAGACAAAAGTTTCCGTGTGTGGATTGGAACTTACGCCCTTAAATAACCAACTTGTAGATCCGTACTTAAGTGATATCACGGTAGGATGGAAATAAAAAAGATTGCCATAATTTTTTTGATAAAAGATAAATGTGACATTTCGTCAGCATTCAAATTTCATACTTTATTTCCCTAATTTTTTCCATATTCACATCTGCCAACCTACGCTCTTCTTTTTTTAAAGCAAGTTCTTCTTTTTTCAACCTACCACTGTTTTAGTTAATGATAAAAACAAACAACGAATGGACTTCTTGTGATATCTATGTATATTCTTTGGCTAGACATAGACAATATTTAAAAGGAAGCGGTTGGACTCAAATAATAAATAAGAGGATTTGAAGAGTATTTATGAGTAGTAGGAAGCAAAAATTGTCAAAAAGTGTGCTTAGTTAGACCAACTATTCGCTGATTTACTCGCCGTGAAGAAATTTATAAAAATTAATAAAAGGCCCTTTGTTAAAAAATCCTCAAGTTCATAACGTAAAAAATACACATTTTATATATATACAGTGTGTGTGAACGGAACTGTTCATCTACGAGATCCTTTTACCAATGAGGAATTTTTTTTCTAACCCAGCACATTTTTAGTACTCGAACTGTTCATTCTTGACGTCAGTAAACAAAACTTTTTTTTACAAAAACTAAAATAATTTCTTCAAATTGTTTCAAGTCGTTACCAAAAACAGATTCAGAGTTGTTTCGATTCAGCGTCGTCGTCACATTTTCGTATAGAATACCAAATTTATCTCAACAATCGTCGATAGTTATTGAAAACGACTACGAGAATATCGATTATACACTGTCGTTACAAGAGGATGTTGTTTTGCGTCGACTATGACAACGGGAATAAGGGCGATTTAGCAAGTAAAACAAACATTTATAATTTCATATTAATTCTCATCTCTAGTTTGTTAATTATGGTACTGCCAGACTGAAACGGAATAAAACAAATTGCCAGATTAAAGGTAACTGTTGACTATGGCATTGCCAGTGCAATAGTGCAGTACGGCTAACTACTACAGTTATTTTCAAAAGCATTTTCAAATATTATCTGAACAAATTGCATTATAAACAAAATCTTTAGATAAAGTAAATTAACTTTTTATGGAAAATAATTTAAAATTACGGTTACATTATGACAATTACTTCGCAATACTTTCAAGATTAGTTCTTTAAAATATAAAGTAAGTATGTAAAATACATAGTCAAAGCATCTCAATAAAGTTGAAATCGACGCTCAACTACAAAAAAAAAACATATTGGTGTTGAATTACTTTAAAATAAGGGAAAAATTTATAAATTTATAAAAAAAAATTTACAATTATTACGAAATGTGTGGTAGGAACGATTTAAAGTGTGTTATTACGAACAAACGTTATAATACGATTTGAAAAGTATTAGGGCTGGGGCGGGAGCCCGATTAAAAAAAAATATGCCGTTGTCTTCGTCTTGGTCCCCAAACATCGGAATGGTAGGTCTATGTTGGCGCTCATGCCCATGGGGCCCGGGGGGTATAAAAAGGGGCCCCTTTCGGTTCTATCCATCGCGCGGTTTTTTTTAAATACAGGGCGATTTTTTTAAAAATAATTTTTGCCTGCGGCGCTTTAACTCCAAACACATCAATATTCACTCTAATTTACAAAAAAAAAAAAAAATTACCCGTAATATACCAAAAAGAAAAAAAATTTTGGCTGCGGCGCTTCACCAACCATCGCTACCGTTACCACTCTAATTTAAAAAACACATAATAATTTAAAGGGATATATAAACAAAAAATTTTCAAAACATAGCTTTTCTGAAATATTTTTCTTCAACTTTCCACTTTTATTCTTTTTTTTATCAATTTTCTTTTTTCAAATATTTGTTTTGCATTTTTTCTTGTTTTTTTTTAAATATTTCTTGAAATTGTCCATTTGTTTCCTTCATTTATTTTTAATTTTTTCAATTTTCCTTTTTTTAATTAAAAAAAAACCTAAATAATTTAAAAAAATTTAAAATTTTCACACATTTTTGATGACATTTCATTTTTCTATGGAATTTTTCAATTTATTTCCTTACATTTTTCTAATTTTCCATGATTTTTTCCCATTTTTTGATTTTTTACGAGGTATTCCAGAAAAAAATATTGTTTTTAAAAAATAGCGCGGTTTTACGTTTTTCAACGTTTTTGTAGAATTTTTCAATTTATTTCCTTAAATTTTTCTAACTATTTCCATGATTTTTTCACATTTTTTCAATATTTTTTTTGGTATATCCCGGAAATTTAAATGGCCCAGGTATCTTTCATTTGAGTACCCACACATGGGGGGTTATCATAGAACCCAAGTGGCCCCTTTTTTGGGCCACCAGGGCCCCGTGGGCCTTAGCGCCAACTTTGACCGTGATTTTCGTATTTTAGGGCGTATTTGGGGGGAGTGGATTTTTTTTTTTGTTGGGCTCCCGCCCCATATTCTGCACTTTTGCCAGTATTAGTTATAATAAACTTTTCGCAATGGCAAATAACATAATTTTAAGTCAATTTTTGTATTTGCATATGTGCAAATTTTATGATGCGATCTAACATTTCCATGCACAAGTGGAAAAATTGTCTCTAATTCATTGCTGAAACAAAACTAATAAAGCCATAAAGGCGAAGGACTTTCACTCCTTCTCAGACTATCTACGGCGTTTTGCTGTAGCGAAATTGTCTCTTGATTTATATCATAAATACACGATAGCGAATTTTTATAGTTACACACTTATTAAGTAGCAATCACCCCAAACATTTTTATTAAATTTTAGAATTTATTGCACAGTTCAAGTAGATGCAATGTAAATACATACATACGTCAATATTGTCTACAACCGGTAAACATAGGGTTGCCAGGCACCGAATTCGAAAAGTCGGGAAAACCGAGAATAAAAAGCGGGATTTGACGGGACAAATGTAAAGATCATATTGTATTGGTTTTGACATTTTTTATTAAGAAATATTAGTTGAAAACTCATTGCAGTTTCATGCTGATTACAACCATTATTATAATGGATTAAAAAAAAAACTAAAAAATAACAATATTCAGACATGACTAATACATTCACTATAAGTTAATATTATTTTTGCCACATATACTTTGTGTTATTCTTCACCGAATTGACTAGTTGTACTCCCTCGTCAGTTGCTAAAAATGATTCCTGACAGTTTTTACCAATATTTAATCTTATGATTAGTTCAGCCTTTATAATATCAAAATACATTCAGTTTCTATCTTTCGAATATAAATTGTTTAAAATACATGTAGTATTTATCACAATAAGCGCTACTTATCGACAAAGAAAATATAAATGAGATCAATTTAAACAAATTCAAGTGATTTTCTTTGCCACAAAATGTGACCATATTTTATCGAAGACTGCAGTAGTCGCTGTACAACATGGCGTTGTCCACTGCATCTGATAATTGTAGAACTTTGGGAATTTCTCCCATGTACTCCCAAGTCAATAGTGAGTCTTTAAGATTAAATGCTGCAATTTGTCCAAAAATTTACATTTCTTGAAAGTTGTAATGTTATGAACAGCTGTGGTAAAATCAGATGATAGACAATTGCTAGGGATGGGAAAGAGATTAATACTAGTGATGAATAAATTTTAGGTGCACACAACTAGATCATAAGAGAAAAATGTTTTTTTGTCCCTTCTTTAATATGCTGTTTCTTTGATTATTCTAAATCAAAATCAAAAATATTAAAAAGTCGGGATTTTCTCCTGAATTGCTTCAATACTCGGGACTCGGGATTTTCGCGAGAAGTCGGGAAAATCCCGCCTATTCCCGACCATCTGGCAAGCCTAGGTAAACACCATCCATCCTTACATACAACATACACTTCAGACAAACTGCTGCTGTTGCTGCTGCCGCTGATAACGACGAAAGACATCCCAGACATCAGTTGATTTTTCATGGCGTCACTAAGTCTTACACAGAGGCTCACCTTTTAAACAATTTTTGGATTTGTTGTGTTTAACTAACTAACAAATGCAGAATGCACACACAAAGTAATTAATTAGTTTTCCCCAACCAACGGCCGATCTATGGATAAAAATCTTGCCATATATGGCCTGGAATTGGTCGACCGACCGACAACGCACTCATACATTTGTTATACTATGTATCTCCTGCATGCTTCACTGCCTGCCTCCAGCAGCAAAAATAGCAACAACAACAAATGCTAAGAAACAAACTGAAAAAAAAACTCAAACATTCATTACAAATTTGGTCAAATTTTTGTAACCATATACTAGAGCGTGTGTGTGTGTGTGTGCTGAAATAAGACTCGTAGACATTTGCCGTTTTTCCCCAAATTCAGCTTGGAATTGAAACAACATTTGGCATTAAAATATTTGAAACATGAATGACAGCACAGACTCTCTATAACTGAATATTTACTGCCATAAATGTTTGTAAATTAATATGAACGGAGAGTTAAACGATGTCGACGCTGACGTTGCCGCTGTCTATGGCAGAGGGTGCGCGGCTGCTTGGTTTCAGCTTTGCAGAATAAATGAATGAACAAATGTGTAACGAATTTCATTTGAATATTTTAAAATATTTATTATTAGGCCACAAACTGGTTTGAACGCTGTCCACCGCCCACAACTATTAGCATTTGCTATTAAATTCATTGAACGTGTTTTATTTATTGCATAATGAAATCTGGTGGCGTTTACATGTAATGAGTGAATCAAATAGAAGCTGGCGATAAAATGAAACCAAAAGCAGTTAATAAGAATTAACAATTAACAAGGGGATTAATAACAGCATTGATGTGACTGACTAATGGCAAATTGTGGTAGAGTAATAACTTGTAATTATGTACAACATATGAAGCTGACATATCTACATGCAATTATATAGAAATTACACTAGTTTACACGACAATATGAGCCACTATAATTTACTTATAGGGTTTCGGGATATAAAGTATATTTTAACGCTATACAACAACCAAAAAACATCAGAACACTTAATATATTTGAAAATAATAACCCAAGAAAAAATAAATACCATACAATCAATAAGTAACAAGAAAAATATATCCGTGCCAATAACACAAACCAATAACCGTTATTTAAGATTTTAATATATAAAATACTAGTGAACCCGGCAATTCTTTGCTATTACTCACTTGACAAATAATTATAGTATAATTGGCTCGCCCACTTAAAGGGCTAAGCTTAAGCGTTGATCTTGAACGCTCTGTAAACAATTCGTTACCCCAAGTTGTTCCGTAACCTGATCAGACTAAAAACGTCTCACTAACCGATATTAAAACATTCGTCTCCAAGTACTATATTTATACAAATATTACCTAACACAGTACAATACATGATTTTGGGACTCAATTCTGAAAACTGCACGTGAAAGTAGCCACAAATAGAATAAGTTCTGCATCATTCGTTTTGTCAAGTTACATGCCATAATAATTTAATATCGATTTGAAGTTAGTAAGTATCGTATAGGTGAATTTGACACGTTTTAGGCTTTGTCGGTATATTTATGTCTGTCTGCATTGGCGAGTACTATAAAGGCTCATTAACACTACTGACACCATTGTCAGTATTTTCCTTTAAAATGTATCAGCATCGTGTGAATGAGGTTGTTTTGTCAGAATTTACCGACATACTTTTTTCCGGCGAATTATTGTCAAAATTTTTGATAAAACAAACTGACGCAATGTAAATAGCCCTTTAACATTACTAACACAGCTCTAAAAAACATGTTGTCAAAAGTGTCAGAAAATAAAATATAGAAATATTTTAAAGTAAAGAAAAAATTCTTCTAGTCCTTGCTCTTTGCTTGAACAACAGTAATTTTGATAAAAATAAAAGTACTTTTTGATACAATAAAAACAAATTTTTGGCTCTATTAATGAACTTTTTGGTACAATAAAATAATTTATTAGTATTAAAGCACTTTTTGGTACAATAAAGTTACTCTGTGGTACAATTAATTGTTCGTTTTGTGTACAATAAAAGTACATTTCAATACAATAAATTCTACATTTTGGTACCAATGATACTCTATGGTACAATAAATATACTTTTTTGTACATTTACATTACTTTTTGGTACAATAAATTGTACTTTTTGGTACAATAAATTGTACTTTATTGAACAATAAATGTACTTTTTAGTACAATAAACTGTAATTTTAGATACAATAAATGAATTTTGTATACAATTACTACAATTACAATTACTTACGCTCTTGTGGTAAAATCTGCAAATTTGAAACTGAAGTGCCGAGTACTACCAGTATACCAAATTTTATCTCTCTAGGGCTAAAATACAGTTCGGTCACAACCTTCCGTTCACTGATCATATTAATAATAATGTTGTTGAAAACTATCTGTGTATCAAATTTTATCTCTCTAAGATTAAAATACAGTTTTGCCTACAATCATCATTTGCCACGCCCCTTCCTCCAATGATCCAAAACTAAAATGTCGTTTGCATATTCATATTAGTGTTGCTGTGTACTCTCTGGATATCAAACTGTATCTCTCTACGGCTAAAATACAGTTTGGTCACGCCTACTCGGTCCAATAATCCAAAATTTAAGTTTCGTCTGCATATTCATATTCGTGTTCTTGAGTACTATCTGTGTACCAAATTTTGTCTCTCCAGGGGTAAAATACAGTTTTGCCACGCCCCTTCCCAAATTAAAATGTCGTTTGCATATTCATATTAGTGTTGCCGTGTACTATCTGGGTGTCAAATTTTAACACTCTAGGGGTAAAATACAAATACACTGATACAAAATTTAAATTTCGTTTGCATATTTTTATTCGTGTTATCCAATACTTTTCTTGTATCAAATGCTATCTTTCTAGGACTCAAATATAGTTTTTTAATGTCCCCTTCCCCTAATGATCCAAAATTAAAATGTCGTCTGCATAATCATATTCGTGTTGTCGAGTACCATTTGTGTACAAAATTTTATCTCTCTGGGTTTTACTCAAGCCCACTCCGACCAATGATCCAAAATTAAACTTTCGTCTGCATATTCATATGCGTGTTGCTGAGTACTATCTGTGTATCAAATTTTATCTACCTAGCTCTAAAAATATGTTTTGCCACGCTCACTCCGACCACTGATCCAAAATTAAAATTTCGTCTGCATATTCATATTCGTGTTGCTGAGTACTATCTGTGTATCAAATTTTATCTCCCTAGCTCTAATAATATGTTTTGCCACGCCCACTCCTCCCATTGAGTCAAAAATTAAAATTTCGTCTGCACATTAATATTCGTGTTGTCGAGTACTATCTGTGTATCATATTTTATCTCCCTAGCTCTAAAAATATGTTTTGCCACGCCCACTCCTCCCATTGAGTCAAAAAATAAAATTTCGTCTGCACAATAATATTTGTGTTGCCGTGTACTATCTGGGTTACAAATGTTACTTTCTAGCTCTAAAAATATGTTTTGCCACGCCCACTGGTCTAAAATTGAAATTTCATCTGCATTTTCATATTCGTTTAGCCGAGTTCTATCTGTGTATCAAATTTTATCTTTCTAGTTCTAAAAAAATATGTTTTGCCACGCCCACTCCGCCCACTGACCTTAAATTAAAATTTCGTCCGCATATTCATCTTCGTGTTGTCGAGTACTATTTGTGTACAAAATTGTATCTCTCTGGGTCTAAAATACAGTTTGGTCACGCCCACCCCGACCACTGATCCAAAACTAAAATTTCGTCTGCATTTTCATATTCGTGTAGCCGAGTTCTATCCGTGTATCAAATTTTATCTTTCTAGCTCTAAAAATAGATTTGCCACGCCCACTCCACCCATTGAGTCAAAAATTAAAATTTCGTCTGCATATTCATATTTCTGCAGCTGAGTACTATCTGGGTATCAAATTTTATCTCTCTATCTCTAAAAATAGATTTGCCACGCCCTCTCCGCCCATTGAGTCAAAAATTAAAATTTCGTCTGCATTTTCATATTTGAGTAGCCGAGTTCTATCAAATTGTATCAAATTTTATCGTTCTAGCTCTAAAAATATGTTTTGTCACGCCCACAAAAATTAAATTTCGTCTGCACATTGATATTTCTGCAGCCGAGTACCAACTGTGTATCAAATTTTATCTCCCTAGCTCAAAAAAAGTTTTGCCACGCCCACTCCGACAAACAGACAAACATTCACATTTATAATATTAATAGGAACTATTCTAAATTTGAAAAAAAAAATAATTGTACAGGGAAATTTAATATCTGTCTTTAAGGCTAACATACATCTCTAAAAATCGCTTCTTTTATTTAGGTGCGTCAGCACAAACACTTCTATATCATTACAAACTAATTATTCATTTTACCCTGAGATTATGCAAATGATCGGAAAAATTCTTTATTTACAATATGTGCATATATTTCGTTATTTATTTTTAAAAACACTGGATTACAAACGTAACTGTGTAAAAAGTTATACAAATTTCTCCAACTTTCTCAGCTATAATTTAGTTGTATTTAAATTGTTTTTCCTAAAACATTAATAAAAATTCAATTTTTATTGTTCTACACAGGAATTTCGAAATTTATTTACAAAACATTATTTGAATTTTAAATTACACTTTCATCTAACAGAATTCTAATACAACACTTGAGGTGACATCTATATTTGGCTCTTATTACACATTCGAAATTGAAAATACAAAATCAAAAAAAAAAAAATCACTGTCAATATCAACAATAACAAACACGTAAATTATACACTTTATTAATTGATCGATACGTGTAGTATAGATCTAATACCAGTTTTAATTATAGAAATTACATAGCCTACTGCGTCGCCAACTGATTGCAATTGTACATTGCAATCATTTACAGCGTTCGTTTATCAACAATTCATACTAAAAATAGTAAAAGCAAATAAATGGTGTATATTTAACAGCGAAGCAGAGATATGACCACTTTTATGGTAGTATCTCATTTAGAGTTGGTGTTTTATCTAGGGGCCGTTTTATCTATTGCCTACCCAACCGCTCGCCCCTTCATTTACAACTTGTTTCATTTACAATTTTTACGTTGTGTTCCTTACAATTCCGAATATAGTAGTAATAATGATGATGATTAGTACGATGGCAGCGGCGATAGTAAATTTTTAATTAAAAAATTTAACAACAGCAATAACAACATTTAATTTTTAAATTTCAGTTGTAAAACGAGAAAGAAAAAAAACCGACAACATTGTTGAGATGTAAGCGCATACTCCTATGATCGCAGGCACGCACCTCTTCTATTGTGTACGATACAAGATTTTATAGATATGCGGGGATCGATGCGCTTGCCTGGGAGATTGTTTATATTGATGTGGGTATACAGCCTTTACAGTGTAAAAGGAGTTTATAAATTCGTCAGCAAATGTAAAAAGTTCAATTCATATTTTAGAGAATATTAATTTACGAGAAATTGAATAGTTTGTACAGCAAGAAGAGGTGTGGCAAAGGTTTCGGTTTTTTGGGGGGTTGTCTACTATTACAAGATAAATTACTTGACCAAATTTAAATACCCGCCAGTTGTCCATTTGGATGTTATGGGATAAATATTAATTTTATAAAAATAGATAATTTTATATAGGAGGTACCGGAATAGTCCATATTCATTCTTGAGTCAAATTATCATAAGCGGACATCTTACTCACAATTTTGCTGAATTCAGTGCACTTAAGTACCAGATAGGGGCGTTGGCAAAGATTTCAATATTCTAAGGGTTTGTCTGGCATTACAAGATAATTTAAACTGACGAAATTTAAATGTCCTGCAGCTGACCGTTTAGAACTTGTTGGAGAAACATAATTTTTTTTCAAAAATATGTATATTTGTATGGAAGGTCCACGAAGGAATGAGAGATACCAGAAGGATTGGGGCTTTTTTGCAATCCCATCAGTTCATCTTGAAGAACATTAATACTGGTAAATTTTCATAAGGATCAGTTAAGTTTACTGGAGTTATCCTGCCCACCAGCCATTCAGCCAGAATGACGGTCATGGCTCAATCGTCTTAAAAAGTCCTGAAACAAATTGTGGTCTTAAGATATTTTTAATATTTTTTATATTTTTATATTTTTTATATTTTTTATATTTTTAATATTTTTAATTAATAGGACCGGCCGTGGCATAGTGATTAGAACACGCGACTACCATGCGGGAGATCGCAGGCTCAAACCTGGCTCCAGTCATTTAAAAAAAAAAATGTTTTTCCATTGTCGGCTCCGCTCGAATGTTGTTGACAGCAAGTTCGCAGTATAAGCGTCGAGTCAATCGGCGTGTCTAGTAAGAGCTTCTCAAACAGTGACGTTCGCATTCGTCGATAAACAAGTAGGTGCCGCTAGTTGTGAATCTAAAACTAAAAAGCGTGTTAAGCTATCCCATACCTCATTCATGGGGTGCAATATTTTTACTATTTTTATATTTTTTATATTTTTAATATTATTAATATTATCAATATTTTTAATATTATTAATATTTTTGAAATTATTAATGTTTTTAATATTTAATGAATGTGTTTTCATCGTTCGGTTAAGATCTATTTCCATTATTGGTAATATAATTTATTTTACAAAAGTCGTGTGGAATTGATTATGTTGATAGCTGGCAGGGTGGATAGCTGTTTCGATAGTTGCCAAACTATCACCATCAGCACCCTTTGCTGTGCCTTCTACACACATTATCACAACCTTAAGTGTTAAAAACTTCAAAAAGTGTTAAAAGCTTCGAAAAGCCCAAACACACGGGTGTGAAAATGGAATTTTTAATATTTCTAATATATTTAATAATTTTAATATTTTTAAAATATTTAATATTTTTAAAATATTTAATATTTTTAATATTTTTTTTTGATATACAATATTCGTTACCAAAAAGTACAATTTATTTTATCAAAAAGTACATTTATTGTACTAAAAAATACAGTTTATTGTACTAAAAAGTAAATTTATTTTACCAAAAAGTGCTTTTATTGTACAAAAAAGTACATTTATAGTATCAAAGAGTGCTTCATAGCTACCAAAAAGTAGAATTTATTGTATTGAAAAGTACTTTTATTGTACACAAAAAGATCAATTGTACAATTAATTTACATTTATTGTACCAAAAAGTACTTTAAATGTACTAATAATTACTTTTAGTGTACCAAAAAATTCTTTAATTGTGCCAAGAATTATTTTTAATATATCAACAAGTACTTTTATTCTTATCGAAGAGTACTGTTGTTGAAACAAAGAGCAAGGACTAGAAGAGATTTTTTCTAAAATTCATAAAATTTTTAAATTTTATTTGCTGGCAGTTTTGACAACATGTTTTTCAGGGTTGTGTCAGTAAAGTTTTTTTGGGACCGGCCATGGCATAGTGGTTAGAACATACAATGCGGGAGATCACAGGTTCAACTCCTGGCTCCAGTCATCTTAAAAGAAAAAAAAAAAATGTTTTTCTTTCATTGTCGGCTCCCCTCGAATGTTGTTGACAGCAACTTCGCAGTATTAAGTGTCGAGTCAATCTGCGTGCCTAGTACGATAAACAAGTAGGTGCCGTTAGTTGTGAATCTAAAAATAGAAAGCGTGTTAATTCACAACAACGCGAGAAGCTATCCCATACCTCATTCATGGGCTGTAAAGGAAAATTAAGTTTTTAAGTCAGTAAAGTTTAAGCACTATTTACACTTTATTAGTTTGTGTTATCAAAAATTTTGGCAATAAGACGTTAGAAAAAATTATGTCGGTAAATTCTGACAAAACAACATTATTTACATAATGCTGACACAGTTTAAAGGGAAATACTAACAATACTAACATTTTATTTCCGATCTGTGGGCAGAAAGGAAATTGGGAAAATGTTTTTAGGAGTATATAAGGTAATTTTTGTATACATATAGTACTTGGCGCTATAGATATATTTAATAATTTTGAATACTTCGAATATTTATTTTTAAAATGTTTTGAATATTTTTATTTTTTCATATTTTCGACTATTTATGTTTGTAAATTTTTTTTAATAAATGCTATATTTTTAGTATTTTAAATATTTATAGTATTTTTTGGAATATCTTTTATTTTAATAATTTTAATATTTTTAACTTATAAAATATTGTAATGGTTTTCTATATTTTTAATATTACTAATATTTGAAATTCCATCTTAAAAATTTTCAATAATTTCAACATTTTCATTATTTTTAATATTTGTAATGTTTTCAATATTTATAATATTGGAATATCATGGAAATTTTTTTAATAATTTTAACAGTTAATGTTTTTAATACTTTTGATATTTAAATTTTTTTTTTTAAATTTATATTTATTTAAATTTGTGATTAGTTTATTTTTAATACATCATTAAACCGACTCAGAATTCGTTGCTATTCATTTATATATATTGCCTTGTAAGATCATTATCTTCGGCTATGCCATATAGCAGATACCATTTACCATTCGTAAACTTTGTGATAAAACTAGTTATTTTCACTGCAACTATTTTTTATTAAATATTATACCACCAAAAAAAAGAAAAATGGTTTTATCCTATATAATTTTGACCTTCATAGTCAATATTTTTTTTAAAGGATATTGGGGGAAAAGTATCTTCATCAACTACTGTAGAGAATTGTGTATGAAATCTTTTTCAACACTTTCCTATTCTTTGGATTTTTATTACAGTAACACCATATCGAAACAGTTTATGACTCAATTTAATTGAGTTTCTTTGGTAATAACATGCCAAACTTGTGATCTACGACTCACGAGCACATACGAGTACTTCAAATTCATTACCAAAACAACATAAAAAAGCCCAATTTGTAATCGCAAAAAAAACCTTCTTTGGAAATACACACAAAACAACGTTTATTAACCCTGAAAATAATTTATGATATCAGTACCTAATGAAAAAGAATCATCGTTAGACCAAAATTCATGTGATATAGTAAGTGGTGGCCCGGCCCGGGTCCGTACTGTAAAGATAATCGCGATATGCTGATTGGCGTCGGGGTGATGGTGGTATTGGTGGTAATTAGCGCCAACACGGCCCCGGCCAGCTGATAAAGATTCATAAAAGAATAAAAAAAATTATTAATCGAATCGCATAGGAAAAATAACAATAGTTTCGAAGGTGAATTACATGCTACAATCAAAGATTAATTTTGTTCACTATCACCAGAAAAAACAGTTAAATAGAAGGCCAACTACAACGATAACTACAAAGTAAGTTGTTAGTAAACGTCTAAAAAGGGAGACAATGAACTGCAGAGGTGGAGGTAACACAAGGACCCCTGGACCCTCGAAGACTAAAACAAAAATCGGGAGTTGCCAAGTGCAATCTAATGGCGCTCTGTATTCTATGTAATAGAGATGTATAAGGGCAGATTGTGAAAAAGCCAACACCGACAGCAGCAGCAACAGCAGCTGAAGAATGCTGCTGTGTGTGCTCTATTCCAACTTCCCTAAAAGGACATGAAAAAGTTCATGCACCACCATTGCCGCGCTGCTTGCTATGTGAAAATCAATAATGCCGGCAAATGATGATGAAGAAGAAGAACAATGAAAAACGGGCTGAAAACACTCAAGCGGTGGCAAAATAAGATTTCATATCATATGGTAACAACTGTGGAATAGCACATTTGGCCTTTAATGGACACAAACAGGAGGAGAGCGTATAAACCCGGGTAGTTTAAATTCAAAGCGCATGATTTTTATTGCAAAAAATATATATATAGTTATATATCGGGAGAAAGATATTGAGAGTTTGGAGTAAGGCTTTGTTGCCAAATTTCACAAAGAGAGCCAACAGAAGAGAAGAGCCACTGGTTGAGGTTTCTCGATAGCAGCCGGTCTCTTCATGACTAAGCGCTCTTTGTGCTGCCACTCGGCGTTGATGAACAGGAATTTTTGGGAGCGGCTTTCTTCCTTCAGGACGTAATGTGTAGTAGGGATGTGCTTAGTGGGGTATAATTTATCATCAATTAAAGTTAAAGTTTTTCTAAAAGTTAGAAAAAATTCTTACTTTTATTTAAATAAAAAGCTATAAAATTTAAACGATTAAAATGTCATTAAACATCTGTACCTAGATTCTTATACAACGATTTCAATATTTTTTATTGGACAATTAAAACACAAACTTCAGGAAATTGTTGTAATTTAAAAATGTGCTACAAATATTCATACTTTGAGAACTAAGTGTTTTCCAATATTTTATATTAAAATATAGAAATATCCAAATATCTAAATAAAAAATAAGAACATAATGTTAGTTCGTAATCCGGACAGTGGAGAAACCGTATGAAACTGGCAAGACTACGGGCCGACTAAACATCATCTCAAAAAAATGTCGAATCGAATCGAATTCAAATCGTAAACGCGATTCATTTACAATCGAACAAGCGATAAAAATATAATTTATTTTTATTTTATCTTAGAAACACCAAAATCACTTTTTACCCAATCATTTCGATATTTAAATAAGTAATTGCTAAATTAATTATACAGAACAGACATAGCTAAAGTTTCTTTTTAAATTTAATTTAATTTAACAATGATATGATGAAAGATTTTCTATAACTTTAATTCAAGTTTGAGTATTTGAATGATCGGACGAGTTTTAAATATAAATTTGGTATCAATTAAATTGTATCATATTTAGCATTTATGATTTTTTTTTGCTGAAGACTAAATTTGTTTACGTAATTTAAAAAAAAAAACGCAAGAAAAAGATGTAATTCCACGCTGTATGAAAATAACTTTAAGAAAAGAAGAAACTTCATCGGAAGAGGATAAGAAATGCCAATAGAACTGATCTCAAACCGAACTATGAAAATATCATAATTCAATACAGATCAACAAAAAACAAAATCAAGAACAATATTAATTATAATAATAATTCATAAAGGAATCGCTTCTACGATTCGAGAAGGAAGTTGGATTTTTTTCTGCCTCGCGATATCACGCCCGAATAATTGGCGAGTATCGTTGTTGAATAAAATGTAATTCGATGACGATAACATTCTCGAATCGCATGGTTGGTCGGGATATTTGAAAAAACTGTTTTGGTTTAGGAATTTTATTATTTCCATCTGAATATTGTCCGTTATGGCATTAAGATTGCCAACTAATTTTGATTAGATCCAAGGCAAAACGAAGTTTTTTAAGTAGTATCCAAATCTTTGCTATTCTGGACCCATTGTTGTAGCTTTTTGAAAATGCTTTAAGAGGACAAATGTTTGATTATGATTACATTAATTTTTAATCTTTTTATATATTTTTAATTATTCCAACATTTTATATTTTCAATATTTTTTATATATTTAACATTTTTAAAATTTTTATATTTTTAATATTTTCCATATTTCAAATAATTGAATATTTTTAATATTATAATTTTGTCCATTTCCTTTTTAAATATTTTAAAATTAATATTACTATTATTTTTAGCAATTCTAATATTTTTAAAACTTTTATTATATTCCATATTTATAATATTTTTAATATTTTGAATAAGTTTTCATCGTTCAGTTCAAGATTTATCTCTTTTATTGCTAGTAGAATTTATTTTACAAGAGTTGCATAAAATGGTTTATGTTGACAGTCGGCAGGGCGGATAGTTATTTCGCTAGTTCCCAAACTATCATCATCAGCACCCTTTGCTGTGCCTTGTCCACACATTATCACAACTTTAAGTGTTAAAAGCTTCAAGAAACCATCAAAAAACCAAAACACACCGGTGCGAAAATGGTATCAACGAAGACCACACGTCAACATATTTTAAATATTTTTAATATTTTAAATATTTTTAAAAATTGTAAAATTTTTAATGTTTTTAATATTTCTAATATTTTTACTATTTTTAATACTTTTAATATTTTTAATTCTTTCAATATTTTTTATATTTCCAATACGTTTTCATATTTTCAATATTTTTAATATTATCTAAAATATTTTTAATAAATTGATATTTTTAAAATTTTAATTTTTTTATTTTTTTAATAATAAAATATTTTAAATATTTTTAAATATTTTTTATATTTTAAATACTTTTAATATTTTGTATTTTTTTTATATTTTTACTATTTTTAATATGTTTAACATTTTAAATATTTTTAAGATTATTAATATCTTTAATATTTGTAATATTTTTGATATTTTTTATATTATGAATATTTTTAATATTTTTAATATTTGTAATATTTGTAATATTTTTAATATATTTAGTATTTTTAATATTTTTAATATTTAAAATATTTTTAATATTTTTAGTATTTTTAATATTTTTAATATTTTTAATGTTTTTAATATTTTTATTTTTTTTTTAATATTTTTAATATTTTAAATAATTTTTGATTTGTAGCAATATTAATATTTTTAATATATGTAATAATTTTAATGTTTATAATATTTTTAATGTTTTTTTTATAAGATAATATTTGGGATACTTTTAATATACTTAACTTTTAATAAATACTTTAAACATTTTTTATTTTTTCATGTTTTTAATATATTTTATAAGTTTAATATTTTAAAAATTTTTAAGATATTTAATATTTTTAATACTTCTATTATTTTTTATATTTTTAATATTTTCAATGTTTTTAATTTTTTTATATTTTTTAATTTTTTTTAATATTTGTAATATTTTTAATAATTTTAATATTTATAATATTTTTTATTTTTTTGATATTATTAATATTTTTTATATTTTTAATATTTTTTAAATTTTAATAATTTTGAATATTTGTAGTATTTAAAACATTTTTAATATTTTGTATATTTAAAATATATTTCATTTCTTGAATTTTTTTAATATTATAATACTTTCAATTATTTGTTTTTTCACATTCTTATTATTTGTATTAATTGTAATATTTGAAATGTTCTGTTTTATTATTTTAAATAATATTTTCAGTTTAGTGTTGATAATTGATTTGCTATTTTTGGTTACTATTCGGCTTTCAGGACTATGCATTAAAGATTTTAGGTATTCTTTCAATACATAGACCTGAAAACTGTACATCAACTTAATATGGCAAATCTAAGGTCAACTTTGAACAAAAAATACTATTAAAAATATTATATATAATATATTGAAAAAATACTATCCGATATTTTAAATGGTTTTTATATTTTTAATATGTTTAACAATTGTATTATTTTAAAATATTTTAATGTTTGTAATATTTACTTTTTCCAAATAATTTTTTTTAAATACTTTTATTTTTAATAAGTTAATAATAAGTTAAAATTTTTAAAGTTTTATAATTGTAATATTTTAAGAGTTTTTAATATTTTGTATATTCAACATAATTCATGTTTTTAATATTTTAAACCGTTATTATATTTTCAATGCATTCAATATTTTTAATTTTTCTTTATACTGTATTTCTAATATTTTAAATTATTTCAATATTTTTAATTGTGTAATATTTTGCCGTATTTTTTTTCAATAGTTTAATATTTTTCATGTTCATAATGATTCTAATATGTTTCATATTTTTATTATTGTTAATATTAATTATTTAAAAATTACAATATTTTTAATACTTCTAATATTTGTTGTGTTTTCAATGTATAATTTTTAATATTATTTTATTTGAGTACCCACATTTGGACCCTATGCCATCATTGACATTTGGGATTCAATGTTTGAAAACTAAGTCGATTTCTGTAATATAAAAAAATCAGCCTAGCTAAAACAAAACAAATAAAATTAATAGTCTCTATCAACATTTTTTTTGTAAATGCTTTATTTCAAAGAGAACTCCTCCTTAGAAGCTAATTCTTTTGAGCATCATTCCTTTCTATCTAGCTCTCTCTCTTATTTCTTCTCTTTATATTGAGGCACTGCGTACCTTTACTGGTCAGAAAATTCTAGAAACATTTTTCTGAGCGGTATCCCGTTTTAAGCTGTGCCTACTCTTAGCCACTCATCGGTACTCTCTTTTAAATAAGCTCTTTATGCTTACAAGTCTCTTTGGCTTAGTTTTAAAGTTTTACCTCTATTGTATTTCGTAAAGGTTTGCTTGACTCAATTTCACTTTTAATGCGTTTGTATGCTGAAGGACCCTGAGAGCATTTACCGCACAAAAGATAAATAAGCGAGGACGATACGGGCGGCGGCATGCGCCTGTTTAGAGTACAACACAAATGTCTTACTCATGCAGTGCGGCACGTCGTCGACCCTTCTTCGACATGACCATTTATGAGTTTTATTTATTTATATTTCAGCATAAAGCCGCACCCTGCTGCTGGCGCTATGTACATATTGTTCTTCTGTCCCTGACTATGTACAGACAGATGTATGTATGTCTGTATATTTGTATGTACATACCTCTGAATACATGTGTTTCAAAATTGTTGAAGAGCACCCAGCCAGACTGTTTCGAGTCGTAGATTTGTGCAAAGTAGGGTAAAATAAATATATGCTTACAGCAGCGGCTATGTACGTACATCTGTGTTTGTATATATTGAGCAATATGTACACATACACAGAAAGAACTAAGTCCATGTGATTGCAAAAGGACCTTACCCTCTAAAACAAACATTAAACAACATCAACACCACTACTGAGACTCCCGATAGCCATCACCACCGCCGCGCCACCACCCTCATCTTGATCCTCGTCATCATCTGCAGCCACACCGACACAACCGCCACCACCATTATATCAGGTCTTTGTGTCGCGCCCTCTGTCTCTGTTCTCTCTTGTCGCTGGGCCATCCACTGTCAATGACACCATGTGCACGCACATTGTCCCAAGTCCCAAAAATCGTGTGTCCCCGTCATATTCAACTACATTCAAATAATATCCACCAAAATCCAACAAATAACAACACCAACAACAAACTTCCGGATAACGTTTGCATTTATTAATGTCAATCATACACACATGTTCTATATGTATATCCATCGGTATACTTGTGTGTCTACAAATGCAGGAGTACGAGTTTAAGCACAAATACACACACTTTTGTACAAATGTTGAAAAAGTTATAAATTTGAACTTGAACTTCTCTGCCCAGTTCACGACGAACGAATCGAATTCGAAAAGAAACAGATATAAAATTAAAGACATACATATCCCGAGGGGACAGTGGTTAGCGTGACCTAATATTTAACTCATTAAACACATCGGTCGAAAACTGCGGGATGTGACTGCAGCCTTCTCAGGTATTCAGAAGGAATCAGCGAAAATGGGCCTAACGGTGAACGAGGACAAAACGAAGTTATTAGTTTCAACGAACAAAGAATCTACTCGTTTGGGAAACTGCGTGAACGTTGACAACTATAATTTCGAGGTGGTAGATAATTTTGTCTACCTAGGCTCCGCCATCAACAAAGCAAATAATGTCAGCCTAGAAATCCGAAAAAGAATCCTGCTTGCAAATAAATGCTACTACGGACTAAGCAAGCGATTCAATGACAGAGCCCTCTCTCGACGAACAAAACTCCAGCTATACCAGATACTGGTTCTACCTGTCCTAATGTATGGCTCAGAATCCTGGGTTATGACACAAGCGGATGAATCGGTTCTGGCGGTATTCGAGAGAAAAATACTCCGTAAGATATATGGTCCCATCATCGTTAACGGAGAGTATCGGCGTCGTATGAATCATGAGCTGTACGAGCTGTACACTGACATTGACGTGGTCAAACGCATTAAGGCGCAACGGTTGCGTTGGCTAGGTCATGTTGTACGCATGGACGAAAATGCTCCAGCTCGAAAAGTCTTTGACAATGAACTCGATGGACGGCGCAGAAGAGGGCGACCTAAACTCCGTTGGAAAGACCAGGTTACTGAGAACCTTACAGAACTCGGTGTGACTAACTGGAGAAGAAGCGCAGAAGATCGAGGCGCTTATAATATTTTTCTACGTGCGGTATATAATCCACTGGGATTGCATAGAAGTACCAGCTAAGTAAGTAAGTAACACTTAGGGAAAATTATTATTTTTTTTTTACTAAAATTTATCATTTTTTGCATTTTTAGGCGAAACATTTTGAAGAAGAGTATCTGTTTTCAAATTGACAACAAATATATTTACAAAGACAGTAGTATCGTCCAGCCCAACATATTTCCTTTAAACGAAAATCAGCTAAATATTTACTAAAATTCCGATTGTACTGTGCAACACAAATTTTAATTTCGGATCAGTGGGCGGATGAGGCGTGTCAAAACTGCATTTATGCCCTATACAGATAAATTTTTTTACACAGATAGTACTCAGCACTTAAGGTTTAAAATTGCAGACGAAATTTTAATTTTCAATTATCGGGCGGAGAGGGCGGTGTAAAACTGCATTTTAGCCCTAGAGAGATTAAATTTGATAGACAGATAGTACTCGGCGCTAAAACTACAAATTTGCCGGCGAATGTTTTTGATCGGTTGGCCGTGTAGGTTTGGCCAAACTATATTTTAGCGATCAATCTGTCAGCAGAGAAGCCGTTGCAAAATTTTGTTTAGAGCTTGAAAGATACAATTTGTTACCCAGGTAGTATTCGGCAACACAAAGCAAAGTACTTTACCAATATTTTCTTTTTTGTATCTTAAAGTACAATTTATTGTACCAAAAAGTACATTTATTGTACCTAAAATTATCAATTGATGTTCCAAAAAGTACTTCTTTTGCAAAAAAAAAGTACAATATATTGTACCGCAAAATACTTATTATATCATAAAGTACATTAATTGTACTCAAAAGTTCTTTATTATTCCATAAAGTAGACTTTTTGTTTCAAAAAGTACTTTTATTGTGCCAGAAAGTACTTTTTTTGTACCAAAAAGTACATACTTTAAATGTACCAGAATGCACTTCTTGTGTGGCATAAACCACTTTAATTGTGTCGAAAATGATTAAATTATTAATACATGCCAAATTTCTCTGTTCTTGCTTCAGCAATCCGATCTAGGCGATTAGAACTTTGTTGACCCTGTTTGCCGCTTTTTACCCTATAAGGCATCTACGTCACAGAAGAAACCTATACGCCAAATTTCAAGACTCTAGTCTATAGCAAATTTTTAATATGAAATATCCATATCCATATTTGAGTAATTCCATGAGAATCGAACTTACAAATTTTGGGTCTTCTCTACGAATTTAATGAAATTTAGCAATGAAGTACCTGAAAGTGCGCAAAAAAAGAATTAGTACTTTTTTTAAAAATAAAAGTGAAATTTGGTCGTGTACAAATTTTGGGATTTTTTTTTAAAAATTCTTTGAACTTTGGTCTGGATTGAGGAAATGCTTTTTGTTGTTGTTGTAATAATTTTCTAAAGGAATAGTTATTCGCAATAAAACAGTAAAATTTTTTAAAACTTAAAATTATTTTTAATAAAAATTCCACTATATTTTTTTCAGTTTTTTCATATACGAGTAATTTCATGGAGAGATAATACCAATTTTGGGTCTAACCTTCGAATTTAATGAAATTTTGCAAACATATACCTTAAAGTGCGCAAAAAAGAATTAGCACTTAAAAAAAATGATATTTGGTCGTATGATAATGTTGGGAAATTTTTTAAAAATCTTCTAACTTTGGTATGGATTGAAGAAATGCTTATTTTTTTATGTAAAGGCTTGCTGAACAACTTTACTATTCGCAATAAAATAGTAACAATTTTTATTTTTAATTTTAAAACAAAAATATAAAATTATTTGTATGAAAATGTTGGTAATTTTTTTTTAAAATTCTTCTAACTTTGGCGTGGATTGAAGAAATGCTTATTTTTTTATGTAACGGCTTGCTGAACAACTTTACTATTCGCAATAAAATAGTAAAAAAATTTAATTTTAATTTTAAAATTAAAACATAAAATTATTTTTAAGAAAAAATCCACTTTAATTTTTTTTTCGTTATTTCATATACAATCATTTTCATGGGAAGCGATCATACAAATTTTAGGTATTTTCTGCGAATTTGCTGATATTTTGCAAAGGTGTACCTTAAAGTCGGCAAAAAAAGAATTAGTATTTTTTTTTTTAAAAAAAATTAAAAATTTTGGAATTTTTTTTTAAAAATTCTTCTTACTCCGGTCTGGATTGAGAAAATGTAATTGTTTTTAGAATGGCTTGCTGAAGGACTCTACTTTTATATTGAAAGACAATATGTGCGACAAAAAAATCTTTCCTCAAAGTCATAAGACAAACCAATCAACAACTGCCTGGCTCGGTGAGGATTTCGACAAATATAAAGTCCTTCTTTTTCTAAACTGAGTCATTTTATTGAAGATAATTTTTTTATATCAAATAAAAAAAAATCTTTTTAAAAACGACCGCGTGTAAAGATTTTGAATAAAAAATGTCCTGGTGTTCCGATTTCTCCAGAACAAATTATAACAAGATTGGGAGCGTAACTTAATGCACATATACGAGTATGCATTTTGCACTTTGTATAATTTTTTGCCAAAATTCATGCAAATTTTATTTTTAACATAAACAAGCAAAACAAGAAAGAAGTTTAGCAAATGGTTTATCATAGTGAATAGTTGTGAAGTTTTTCGAGTCTATGCACCCAAGAAAGAATTCTCATTTCTTGGTGAGATTCTGGTGCATAAGACTTGATAATCAATTTGCAACCATTATACCAAAGTCTGCTGACGAGTATTCGTGGCTGAATCCGAAACAGCTGTACAGACTGCCTGACATTATGAGAATATAATTCTGCTATAAACTTTTTTCAAAAACACTGGTCTTGAGCTTGAATAAATTCAATGTTCTAATAAACAGACCGAATAAATACAAAAACAACGATTTTTAATAAAATTTTAAATACTTTATGAGTTTTAGCGCATATTTTTGAATTTTAAGTGCATGTTACAAGCGCATATTTTCGATTTTTAAGTGCATAAAGATCTTTGATCTATTCATGATGGAAAAAAATAAAATAAATGACAAAAAAATTAGGAAAAAAATATTTTTTTGTTGTTCCCAATTATTTGAAAAAAATTTTTTAAAAATAATTGGCTTTTTTTAAATAATTTTAATTTTTTATTTTAAAATTAAAAAAATAAAAATTTTTACAATATTTGTTTACAAAATTTCATCAAATTCGGAGAGAAGACATAATTTTGTTTTTATTTAAATGATCGCTTCCCATGGAGTTACTCGTATATGAAATAACGGTAAAAAAAATTGGAACAAACACGGTAATCTTTCAGAAAATTATTATGAAATTTTTTTATTTTATATGTACATCATTTCGCGGCGTCTCAGTTTAGTTAAGCATTAAGCTATTGTCGCGTAACCACAGTGTCACCTCAACCTCTTCACAACGCTAAGCTAACAAGTTACTCTTTTCTTATACCAAACAATTTGTCATTTCAGTATAGCAGCAGAATAAGAAAAAGCAAGGAAAAAATGCCGGCCGGCTTATTGACTAAAAAAGGCTCGATTCGAATCACAAATACTACAACCACCACTAACAACACCGCCGCCATCCTCACGGCCGCCACCGCCAACACAACTATCACTGGCACCACCACCATCATAACCACCTAACCAGCAACTACCACCGCCAGATGGAATGACTGCCCCACCCTCCTATACAATTTGCTGCCATGCTCTCTTTATATATTTTAGCTGATTTTCTTGCCAATGCTGCTGCATTTAACATTTAGTTTCTGTGTATATGTCCGTCTGTCTGTCTGTATGTCTGCTTCAACATCACGACTTTATTACCTTTTATGGTTTTCTTTAACATTTCCCCAATTTTGTTTTTTTGCTTTTTCAGTTTTTGAATCGGATGGACTCCGTTCGTTCGTTTGTTGTAGTAACTACATTACGTTCGTTGCGTTACGTTACGTTAAATTTGTAGTCATACTCCTGTTGAATTATTATTATTTGCATGATTGAACGTTCTTAGAATTTTTAAATAAAACTGAGAATATTAAATGAAATTTATTTCACCTTCGTTTTAAGGCATTTCGAACATCTTACTCGATGAGTTTTTCTGTTGCTGTTTTCCCTGGGCGACTTGCCAGCGTGTGTTATGCATACAAATGCCTAGGCAATATCCGTTAACATTTAAATTTTTCAAAATATGTAATTGTGAATTACTCACTGGGCGATTTATTCATTTTTAATTATTTATTATGTGTTTAGACCTTTGGATAAAAACACGAATCGGAAATGGTCATAAAGTTTTTGTCGTTAGAGTAGACAGGTATGTAAGGTGATAGTTTGTGTGTATGTACGTAGTTGGAGGACAATAATACCGAAAAAAATATAGAGAACCAAACAATTTAAGGAAATGCAGTGTTTAACAAGTGGATAGACGCCACAAATTTCGATCTGCCGAAGCGTATAAATCGTCCATTATTGATATTAGTTAGTTAGATATTATTACTATACAAAATGATAAAGATATTTAGCTTGTTTTCTTTATTTTATTTTTCTTTTTATTAAGAATATTAAATATTAAAAATATAAAAAAAATATTAAAAATATTTAGTACAACAATATATAAATGAATAAAAATAAAATCTAACTACATCCAGATTATTTTATTTACGACTTCAAGCAGAATTAACAAATCACAAAATTTAATTATTCAAAATATGCAAAATATTGCAATTATAAAAAATATATTTAAGAAATTTTAATATTTTAGATATTTTAAATATTTTTAATATTTTTAGTATTTTTACTATTTTAGATATTTTAAATATTTTTAGTATTTTTACTATTATTAGTATTTTTACTATTATTAGTATTTTTAATATTTTTAATATTTTTAAAATTTTTAATATTTTTAATATTTTTAATATTTTCAATATTTTTAATATTTTTAATATTTTTAATATTTTCAATATTTTTAATATTTTTAGTATTTTAAATATTTTTAGTATTTTAAATATTTTTAGTATTTTAAATTTTTTAAATAAAAAATTATATAAAAAATTTTATAAAAGCAAATTCTATAAAAAATTTTGTAGAAAAAATATTAAAAATATTAAAAACATTAAAAATATTAAAAATATTAATAATACTAAAAATGTTAAAAATATTACAAATATTAAATATTCAATTTTTTAAATATTTTTTAGTTTTCTTCAAATTTTGTTAATAATTTCAATATTTTTAACATTTTAAATATTAAAAATTTTGTGATTTGTTAATTCGGTTTGAGGTTGTAAATAAAATAATCTGGAAGTAGTTAGATTTTACTTTTATACATTTATTTATTGTTTCCCTTAATAATATATTAAAATTATATAAAAACTTTTATAAAAAAAAATTTTGTATAAAAAATATTAAAAACATTTAATATTTTATTTACGACCTCAAGCAGAATTAACAAATCACAAAATTTAAATATTCAAAATATTGCAATTATAAAAAAATATTTCTAATATTTTTAATAATTTTAATATTTTTAATATTTTTAATATTTTTAATATTTTTAATATTTTCAATATTTTTAATATCACAAAATTTTTAATATTAAAAATGTTAATATTAAAATAATTAAAAATATTGAAATTATTAACAAAATTTGAAGAAACTAAAAATATTATAATCTTTAAAAATATTAAAATTTTTAAAAATATTACAAGTAATAAATATTAAAATTTTTAAATATTTTTAAAATTTTTAAATATTTTTAAAATTTTTATTATTAACGATCAGAAAAGTTATTTATTGTCAACATAATATTTTTAAAATATTTACTATTTTTAATATTTTAGATATTTTAAATATTTTTAATATTTTTAGTATTTTTACTATTTTTAGTATTTTTAATCTTTTTAATATTTTTAATAATTTTAATATTTTTAATATTTTCAATATTTTTAATATTTTTAGTATTTTAAATATTTTTAATATTTTTAGTATTTTAAATATTTTTAATATTTTAAATTTTTTAAATAAAAAATTATATAAAAAATTTTATAAAAGCAAATTCTATAAAAAATTTTGTAGAAAAAATATTAAAAATATTAAAAACATTAAAAATATTATTAATACTAAAAATATTACAAATATTAAATTTTTTAAATATTTTTTAGTTTTCTTCAAATTTTGTTAATAATTTCACTATTTTTAATTTTTTTAATATTTTTAACATTTTTAATATTAAAAATTATGTGATTTGTTAATACGGTTTGAGGTTGTAAATAAAATAATCTGGAAGTATTTAGATTTTACTTTTATACATTTATTTATTGTTTCCCTTAATATTTTTATTATTTTTACTTTTTTTAATATTTTTGAATATTTTTACATTTTAATGTTTTAATATATAAAAAAAAGCCATGGTAAAGCTTGAGCTTTGTGAGGTAAAAAGGGAATCGTGGGGATAAAATATCCTCCATTCTCATGTTTGATTGTGAATGGTCAAATTCATAACTATGCTGGGCATTTTCGGCTGATATCTACTTCACATGCATATGTTTGGCATAATTGTAGATATATATACAGCTGATGATGTACCATTGTGCATCAGTTCGTCACAAAGGGGTCTGAAGATGAACTCGTCATGGAGTTCGAAACGCGTCATCCTAGTGCGTGACACACTGAATTTGACCAAAAATATCAAACAATAAATAAAAAAAAAAGAACACTTTTCTGATCTTGAGCCGAATTTGTTGTATCATTTCGATACACTTAACGTAAATTAATATAAAAAAATTAAAAATATTAAAAATACTAAAAATATTAAAAATATTAAAAATAATAAAAATATTAAAAATAGTTTCAATTTATTTCATTAACATATAACTAAGCAATAACACCATAACAATTTCCCAATGTCGAATCAATTACACTGAAATTTCGAGTTCCATTTTTAACTCTAAATATCTATTCACAACAAAATCCCTGTAATCTTTAATACAAACAGGAAAAACACCCCAAACAAAAATGATTAAGTTTGCAAATCTAACAAAAATCGCATTAACACAAAAAAAGGACATGTGGGTCTGTCAAATTAAGTCCCTGATCGATCAGACGAAATTTCATTAATTCCTGTCTATACATGTATGCCAACCAACATCAGCATCATCCCACGACAATCCATTGTCGACATTAGAATAATCTCGAATTTGTTAGATTTCTAGCAACAAAAAAATATTTTCCATGAGTATAGAGCCAACAACGGTCTGGACACGTGTCACACGTCCTTTGTAACGCACCCACGCACACACACACACACACACATGATGTATTTTAATGAGCACGAGATACAAATCCTATCGCATACATACAATAGATACAAAAAGAAAATATATACAAATGAACATATGCATTTAACAGACAATAATTTCAACACTTTTTCCCCTGAAAACAAAGAGAGCAGAAAAAAGGGACTCCGACAAGAGTACAACCACCCCTATATTCAGTCAGTCGTGGGTTTAGGATACAAACTGATAGGAAAAGTGGAGGAAAAACCAATTGATTGATTGACGGAAATTATTGCAATGAGGGCATTGAACCCAACTTACTGTAATAGTTCGCCCTTGCACGTATATTGTTGTAAAGAAAAAAGGATAATAGTTTGCAGTTTCGCAACAGTGCGTTACTTAGGATGTTGTCATAGGGTCATAGGCACATTTGAAGAAGGAAATTGTTTAAACTATATGAGTATTGTTTGAGAGAAGAGCGAAGCAGTAATTCTAAGTGTTACTTACTTTCCTTCCTCGAGCTGATTAAATCAGAAAATTATGTGTAATATTAATATGTGAAAAATTTAAAAAAGGATTTTTTTATATTTTAAAATCTGTTAGATACTTCAAAATTTCTTCTTTCAGCGGATACCTTTGGTTCATACTACAACTTTCAATCAATTTCTTTCTCTAAACATTCAACCCCATATCACGAGCTCTTGTGACCCACTGTCACTCACGTCTAACATACTCCAGGGGGTAATGTCTTAACACATTAGATGAAACTCATAAAAACGGAAAGGCAACACACCACCATGATCAACCACCACCCTCTTACTAATAAAGGAATATGTGAGGTAGAGCATCCGGCCGGCAAGACGTGTGAGTCATCTGTTCGAAAAGTGCAAAAATGTTGCACGTTTACCGGCAAATAAACCGACAACTGTGTGTGTGTGTGTAATAAAGCCCTAGGTTAACATTAATACGGAACAGGCAAAAAAACCGCCATCAATCCAACCTTCTAATAAACCAACAATAATAATAAAATTATATAATAAAACAAAAAAAAAAGAAAGTTGAGGGTGGTTTCACAGCCCCGTTACACAAAAAACGGGGGTGATTTGTCCCATCGTTTGATTGCACTCATACATGACCTGATGTATTCGTTGTTTGTAGAACCTTTCTTACATTACAATTCTAATCATTTAACGATCTTAACGGTCATTTCCGTTTATTTTTGGAAAATTTCAACGCTATTCTGCTGGTTGACCAGCGTTAGGGAATCGGTTCTTTTTAGTTGGTCTGTGAGTGAGTTTGTGCGTATAAAGACCTTGAACAATTTCTAGCGATACGAATTATCAATTGAATGGGGCGAATGTTCATTGTTAAAAACCCGTAATAAAACTGAAAACTATTTAACAAAATTAGTAATGACAAAGGGAGATTGTGGCAGGGTACAAAGGGGTTTAGGGCGTGAGTGTGTAATTTTTTCTTCACTGTTATCGTTACAAAATTATCTTTGGGCATAGTTATGGCGTTGACTAATTTACGAAGTTTTTCAATTTAACAATTAACAAATTTGGAGTGTGAAAAATAGTTTTTGTTTTAGTTAATAGTAGAGGGGAGAGAAAGAATTCTTTGTTGATATGGTGGAGTATCGGCACTTAATATAGTTTTATTGTTATTATGTTGTTTTTTTTTTGTTTTAGAGAGTTTTAGGGTATGTAATATATGCGCTGTAATAAATTTTCAACTAAAAACAATATTGTTATTTATGTCGGTTTTAAATTAAGAAGAAAAGTTTTACATTTATATAAAAATTTCGCTACAAGTTAAACCCTAAAAATTTAAAAAATATCTAAATTTTTCAAAACACTAGAAATGGAAATAATATTAAAAATATATTAAACATAATAAAATTAAAAATATTTAAATCATTAATAATATTTAAAATATTGAAACCACTAAAATAATAATAATATAATATTAAAAATATTCAGGGTATTAAAAATATTTAAAACATTAAAAATATTAAAAATATTTAAAATATTAAAAATATTAAAAACATTAAAAATATTAAAAATATTTAAAATATTTAAAATATTAAAAATATTAAAAATATTAAAAATATTAAAAATATTAAAAATATTAAAAATATTAAAAATATTAAAAATATTTAAAATATTTAAAATATTAAAAATATTAAAACTATTAAAAATATTAAGGGTATTAAATATATTAAAAGATTATAAACACTAAAAATATTAAAAATATTAAAAATATTTAAAATATTAAAAATATTAAAAATATTTAAAATATTAAAAATATTAAAAATATTAAAAATATTAAAAATATTAAAAATATTAACAATATAAAAAATATTAAAAATATTAAAAATATTGAAAATATTAAAAATATTAAAAATATTAAAAACATTAAATATATTAAAAATATTAAAAATATTAAAAATATTAAAAATATTAAAAATATTGTAAGTATTAAAAATATTAAAAATATTAAAACTATTAAAATACTTCAAGGACATCAACTAATGGAGGAATATATTTTTATATCTCACTTCAGATTTACGGTATGGTGCACTTATATGTCCCATGCTAGGAATAGGGAACCTACAGCTGATATATTTAGCTGAGGTTGTGGATATTTTAGAGGCGATACTGGTCGTCATTGAGAACCGAATCGGTATAGCACTATGGCACACAAGGATACCTACGGGATGTGGCTCAACCACACCCCACAGCTTGGGATGGTAGGTTTGTACGGGCCTCAGGATATTAACTCTATTTTTTGTACTAAAAGTGTTTGTAGTATGTATAACAAATTTTTAAATTATTTAAATAAATGAAAATGTACTATGCCAAATTTTATTCATTTATTTAATATAAAATATTTACAAAAAAAAAATTATCTACAATCCACTGCACTTATTTATACTATGCGATGCAATTGTCTCCTTAAGACCAAAATTTTACTAGTTCGGTTTTCCCCCCCTTATCAAGTTAAATCATAAACCATATCGTTAAAGTCACGTAACAATAGAATTTGCCTTACGTCACTTTACTTTTCGATTTATTATCAAATTTGACACTTGACGAAAAAAAAAGTACAAAAATATAAATGTTCCCCTTTCTGTTATCGTTGCTATTGAAATTTTCTTTATATTATATACATACTACATATATTTTAACCAAACCTCAGGGCCTATTGAATTTTATCATTATCAACAAAAATTCTTTTCACAGTCTATAACAAACCATGAAATATTTTCATATTTATACCATGACATTTCTGATAATCAACACTTGAGGACACTTAAGAATCAAAAGACAAAAAAGGGAAACAACGTGTACATATTTAAACTCTTAGTTTATGAGAAAACAAAAAAAAAACGAAAGAAAAAATAATGAAATAAGGGAATAACAACAAGCAAACAGGCCATATCCGCTTGGTTTTGCCATTGTCATCGACAGCGATCAATGATGTGATGACTATGACACATGTGGCGTCTTAAATATGGTGGACAATGATATGGGTTCTTTAACGAAAATGACAACAAGGGTCTTTATACTGCTCTTAAACATATCTTAAAATGACTCAAATAATTATCAAAAAGAAAACATATAAATAAATTTTAAATATTTAACAAAACGTCCAAAAAAATATACGACTACTGTAACTTATCGCTAAAGGATGTTAAGTACAGCTACCCAATGGACTGAGAAGAAACATTTGGTAAAAACACAATGTCTCAACACAATGGAATGTAGTACTTTTAATGCAATGAATATATATTTTTAAAACATATTCAGACTATTTATATGTCCATAGGGAATAGGCGGGGGGTTCTCAATACTGAACTGTATTAATTTCATTACTACCTTTATTAGATTAATTGTTTATTTTATTTTCCTTAACTAGTGAAATATTTATGTTGTCATATTTTTAATTGCTTTATATTAAGCGATAGTAAACATGTTTATATACATTAAAGTGCCTCAGAAGAAACTTTTCCTGTTTAGAAGTTAGAATGTCTGTCAGGGAAGACACTTTCCATATATTGAAATAAGCCGAAGAATAGTAATTTATTTATTACTCTAGACATAATTCATATAAACCACAACTATAAAGTCTTTATTGATATTTGATATAAATGTCTCAGAAGGACAAAAACGATAAGCATATAGAAAAAATACAAAATGTTTCTTATAAGTTAACTTCTCCAGAGAAGACAGATTTTTTTTTGAAGAAAGAGACTGATCAGAGGTAAAACCATATTTCCGATTAGTATACCAGATATTACATGTAGAATTCTTTGACTTAACACACTTCTACGGACCTACAGTTTACCGATTAATCCGAATGTCAGCCTTTCTAGAAGAATTTTCCGAAGTTGTAGTTTGCAAAATCAAATGGGCCACCGTTGATGGCTGTGATAAGTCTCAAATCCAGGTCGGCCCCTGAGAAATTTAAATCCTATGATATTTTTCGAATTTCGAAAACTTCCTTTATAATATACATGTTTGTGAAAGTATACAACAACGTTTTAAACTAATAATATTTTATATAAAAAACAATTCTTCAACAATATTATTCAAAAAATTTTTATGTATTTAAATTATATATAAAAAACTACATATACTTCCACAAATATTCAGCATTTAAAATATTAAGAAACCAAAATGATCTCTTAGCACCACATCATTAAGATATGGTACAGCTTTTCGCATGCATATAAGGAGTCTGTTATAAGACCCAACCATTTCGGCTAAATATACAACAAAAATGGAAAAACATTGTAAATTTCAATAATACCACAAAATTTAAAAATACACGAAATATTTCAAATATTAATGATTTTAAAAATATCCAAAATAATAAAATATTATAAGTACTAAAAATATTAAAAATATTAGAAATATTAAAATTATTAAAAGTATTAAAAATTTAAAGATTTGATTCGTGTTTTATATATTAAATTTACGTTAAGTGTATCAAATGATACATCAAATTCGGCTTACGATCAGAAAAAGTGTTTTTATTTTATTGTTTAAATATTTTGGTCAAATTCAGTGTGTCACGCACTAGGATGACGCGTTTCGAACTCCATGACGAGTTCATCTTCAGACCCCTTTGTGACCAACTGATGCACAATGGTACATAATCAGCTGTATATATATCTACAATTATGTCAAACATGTACATGCGAAGTAGATATCAGCCGAAAATGTCCAGCACCAGTGTTGTATTTTTTGAATTGGACCGTTAATATTCGAACATGAGAAATGGAGGAAATTCTTTCCCCCACTTTCAGTTGGCAATACCCCGAAAAATAGATGAGACAGTTACAAATTCTTGATATAAATCAGATATTTTCGAAGTGTTAAATAATAAGAAAACACATACATTTAATAAAAACGAAATAAAACTTAAATAATGACAGATAAAAGCAATGTGGGAAACATTTTACCACTGAAGATGACCTGCTGCTTATTGTTTTGGTTATAAATCAAAAATATATCTTGGAAGACAAAAAAGCTATGAACAGCAGTCAGCTGATTGAGTTTATCTGTACGGCAAATAAATAACCGGCAGATGAGTGCTGGTTAGCTTTGCGATAGAACAAAGGCAAATGAGACATTGAGAAAACCTAATTTCATTAATCTACAGTTTTTCGGTTGGAAAAAAGATAATCGACTAATGAGAAAACGGCTCTAAAAATATTAAAAATATTAAAAATATTAAAAATATTAAAAATATTAAAAATATTAAAAATATTAAAAATATTAAAAATATTAGAAATATTAAAAATATTTAGCATATAAAAAATATTAAAAATATTTAACATATTAAAAACATTAAAAATATTAACAATATTAAAAATATTAAAAACATTTAAAATACATAAAATATATTTAAAAATATTAAAGATTTTAAAAATATCAAAAATATTAAAATATTAAAAATTTGAAAATATTAAAAGTACTAAAAATATTAGAAATACTAAAAATATTAAAAATATTTAACATATTAAAAATATTTAAAATATTAAAAATATTAAATATATTAAAAATATTAAAAATATTAAAAATATTAAAAATATTAAAAATATTAAAAATATTAAAAATATTAAAAATATTAAAAATATTAAAAATATTAAAAATATTAAAAATATTAAAAATATTAAAAATATTAAAAATATTAAAAATATTAAAAATATTAACAATATTACAAATATTAAAATTATTAATAATATTTAAAAATTAAAGATTATAAAAAAATCACAAATATTAAAATATTAAAAATATGAAAATATTAAAAGTACTAAAAATATAAAAAATATTAGAAATATAAAAAATATTTAGCATATAAAAAATATTAAAAAGATTAAGATATCAAAAGTATTAAATATATAAAAAAGATTCAAAATATTTAAAACATTAAAATTATTAAAAATATCAAACATATAAAAAATATTGAATACTAAAAATAAAAAAATGTGGAAACGTAAAAAACAATATTGAAGTATCAAAATGTTGAATTTATTGAAAAATATTAAAAGAAATAAAATATTTAAAATATAATAGATATAAAAAGTATTGAAAATATTCTAAATATAAAAGGAATCAAAATAATAGAAATATTTTCAAGAATGACAATATTTAAAGTATTAATAACACTCAATATAATCAAAATATTTATATTGATTAAAATATTTCTATTATTCAAATATTTTAAATATTTAAACAAGTACAAAATATTTAAAGTGTTGATAATATGTAAAATGTTCCAAATATTCATAATATTGAATATATTCAAAATTGTAAAATATCACAAATATTCATAATATTGAAAATATTCAAAATTAATAAAATATTGGAAATATTCAATATCAATAATATATTCAAAATAATTGAAAAATTAACTATATTCAAAATATTCATATTGTTCAAAATATTTGAAATATTTAATATATTCAAAATATTCATATTATTCAAAAAATTTTAAATACTCAAAATATGTGAAATATTAAAAATGACATGTATTAGAATACGAAAAAAGTAAAAGGCAAATTAAATAATAATACATTTATCTTCATATTCGATTTCACTGAATTCATTAGTTTTAGTCTATAATTTCATGGGGAATTCTATGCCCTGCAACCTTCACTTTTTGCCATCACAACTGTAGTTTTATTGGTTCGCCACCTTTTCATATCACAATTAATTAATTCTAAATACGAGTTTAAGTTTTGACCCATTGTTGACAGAATTGTGGGCAAAATACGATGTAACGGTTCAAGAGATAAAATAAAAAAAGCTTTTGAATGTTTAGGGTGCGTTGGGCAACCATAGCATATTATAATATTGTCAATGAAATAAAAGCCACACACACTATTTGATTAATATTAACTTTTATTTTCTTTACTCTATTGTTAAGTTTCATTAGCATAATAACACGATATTCGCAATTTGACGCAGTCAAATCAGTCAACAAACTAGACTACGATGAAATTAACGTCAGGTGACGATGTTAATTATGGGGATCAACAAATAGGTAAACACACGCGCCTCTTTGATGGTACAATGTGTTTGAAAAGAATGTATGAGTTAAAGTGCTAGCCAACAAATACTAAAGAGACCATTAAATTAATTATAGTTGTAAAGTTTTGAACTAATTAAAGCTATTACACAATCTAATTTTAATATTCTAAAAATTTAAGCGTTTCAAGTACTAATATCTGAAATGATTATACTAAATGTCTGAAATATGCTAACTATAAACTACGAACTGTAAAATAAAAATTAATACCGTAAAATGTTAAAATATATTTAAAATAATTATATAATTTAAATATCCAAAATATCTTCTTCAAATATAACTATTCTTATTGTGACTACATCTTTCTTATGACCCCTACTGTATACTAACTAATATTTTTGCTAACGCCTCTTGACAATGTATTCCATTTGTTAAACAAATAACTTGGATATTAGTGTAAATTAACATAATTTAAAACAATTACCCCTGTCACAGATAACGTAACTTTCGTGGCATCTCACACAATATAAATAATACTGTAATATTAGTAATTACCATGTAACGTAAACTTGGTCACGAGTGGCTGTTTCTCATCAACCGCAAAGTGATATGACTCCAAAGTTCAACCTATATCTTGAGTAGATGACTTGTTTATTGAATGACTCATATAAATATATTGTGGCTTTGCTATAACAATTTTGTTTTAATAATATTTACATTTCATCGTGTTTTTATACGAATATCCACTATTTAAAGTTATGCATATTGATGACGTTAAATTTACGTTGTTTGTTTTCGTTAAGAAACCTATGGATGATTTCGAATGATTCACCGCTTTTTCAAATGTATTCAGTTTTACTCACACTTCGATTAAACGTGCGAAATATAATTGTTTAATAGTCGACACATTTGGGTCTTTTCGAACTCATGTTGAATCATACATTTTAAACATTTAATTAGTGTTTTGTAAATATATCGTAAAATATTTTTGTTGTTTCATATAAGTACATAAGCATTTCCTAAATATTTAAAGTTGTTATTCAGAAAATGGGTCTAACGGTGAACGAGGACAAAACGAAGTTATTAGTTTCAACGAACAAAGAATCTACTCGTTTGGGAAACTGCGTGAACGTTGACAACTATAATTTCGAGGTGGTAGATAATTTTGTCTACCTAGGCTCCGCCATCAACAAAGCAAATAATGTCAGCCTAGAAATCCGGAGAAAAATCCTGCTTGCAAATAAATGCTACTACGGACTAAGCAAGCGATTCAATGACAGAGGCCTCTCTCGACGAACAAAACTCCAGCTATACCAGATACTGGTTCTACCTGTCTTAATGTATGGCTCAGAATCCTGGGTTATGACACAAGCGGATGAATCGGTTCTGGCGGTATTCGACAGAAAATTACTCCGTAAAATATATGGGCCCGTCATCGTTAACGGAGAGTATTGGCGTCGTATGTATCATGAGCTGTACGAGCTGTACGAGCTGTACATTGACATTGACGTGGTCAGACGCATAAAGGTGCAACGGTTGCGTTGGCTAGGTCTTGTTGTACGAATGGACAAAAATGCACCAGCTCGAAAAGTCTTCGAAAATGAACGCGACCAAAACTCCGTTGGAAAGACCAGGTTACTGAGAACCTTACAGAACTCGGTGTGACTAACTGGAAAAGAAGCGCAGAAGATCGAGGCGCTTATAATATTTTTCTACGTGCGGTATATAATCCACTGAGATTGTAACTTACCAGCTAAGTAAGTAAGAAAGTTATTCAGAATGCTAAATTGTATTTGTTAAGTATTTGGATTCCTCACCTGCACGGTCCATACAGCAATTAAATGTTTATGAACTCATTAATTGTTGAAAGCTACGAAAAACTTTTAAATTTTTAATATTCTTAAAATTTTCAAATTTTTTATAATATTTTAAAGATTTTTAATATTTTTTATATATTTAATGTTTTTAATTTTTTTAATATCATTTATATTTTTAATATTTCCAACATTTTTGATATTTTTCACATTTTTAAAATTTTTATATTTGTAATTATTTTAATATCTATATATATATAAAAATGGTGGCAAAAATGTATAGTAATTCATCAATTGAGAACGGCTGCGCCGATTTTGCTCAGGAGCAGGTTATTGGCAGGAGCAGGTTTATGTGAAAGAAAATTTTGGGAAAATCTTCCGGAAAAGTCGGAAAATTGGAAAAATCGAAAATTGCCTTTTTGTATGGAATTTTGTGTGCAATTGTTACAGAATGGCTTTTAGAGTAGAAAAATGGAAAATTTTTGTTTGCATATTATCGTATGATTTGATAATTTTGGACGATGTAACAGTGAACAATTTTGGATAATTATTCCGAAATGACTTTCCTAATGGAAACATAGAAAAATTCTCGGTGAAAAACTCGAAAAATTTGGATTTTTTCAGAAACAAATTGCATCGCAAATTGAGTTTTTGTATAACTTTTTTTGTGCAATTATTCCGTAGTGGCTTTTCGGTTGAAAAAACAGAAAATTTTGGTTGGAAAATTATGGAAAAATTCCAAAAATTTGAATTTTTTTCGAAGAAATTTTACATTTTATTGTGTTTTGATAATTTTGAATGAAATAAATGATAAAATTTCGGATAATCATTCAGAAATGACTTTTCGAATGGAAAAATAGAAAAATTCTTTGTGGAAAACTCGGAAAATTCTTGAAATAACTCGAAAATTTTGAATTTTTTCATCGAAATTTTTCGCTTGATTTGATGATTTTAGACAACGTAAAGGTGGAAAATTCGTTGTGCTGCTTGGAAAAATTCGGTTTATTGTGAAACCTATATGTATAAAAACGGTGTGAACAGTGTGTAGTAATTCATCAAGGGAGAACGGCTGGCCCATTTTGTTTTCAATTATTATTAAATTGTTCGTAATTGGTATGAGGGTTTAATGCAAAATAATTTTGGGAAAATCTTTTGAAAAAGTCGGGAAATTGGAAAAATCGAAAATTGGTTTTTTGTATGGAATTTTGTGTGCAGTTGTTACGGAATGGCTTTTCGAATGTAAAAATAGAAAATTCTTAGGGAAAATTCCGGAAAAGTCCAAAAATGTGTTTTTTTTGTGACAAAATTTTGCAATTTTCGCATGATTTGATGGTTTTGAACGATGTCTAGCTGGAAAATTTTCGGTTAAATGTTGGTTGGTAACGAGAAAAATAATATTTAAATAAAAAATCCATCGAACCCGACATAGGGAGTGCCAGCGTCAAATCGTACGATGCAAAATGCATTCGATCGCGAAATTTAACGGGAGCAAGACTATAATCTAAATGAGCTGATCCGAAGAGTTCGAACAAATGTGCCGCTGTTAAATACCGAGTACAAGAACGTGTACGATTCACTATTAAACTGGAGGCATTTACTTTCTCGATGCTCAGAGTGGGACACCTAAGACATTTTTTGTTGATTCCGGCAACAATTTGGTCAAGATCTCAAATAACGTTAGCCGCTGCATCCTATGGCATACCTGTCACATTGTTGGAAGGCATTCGAACTGCAAATTCCACTTTAAAACTGTCGATGAAAGTATACAATGGCCAAAGTATACAATGACCAAGAATTTCGCAACGGCGAAGTAGATGCGGGAATGCCAAATCAACATTTCGGATGAATGATCGATAACGACTAAATGAGCTTTGGAAGTAGTTGACCGAACGAATTTAAAACGATTTGGTGGGGCTATGATTTTGCTCAAAATGTCTAATGCTGCTGATTTACTAAAACCATGCTTGAAAACGTCAAGAAGTTGTAATTGACCAACAAATTAGGGGCTCATTCCAGAACCTCCCATCTTCTGCTGAATTCTCGAAACAACTGCCAGCGCTTGGCAATGGCCAAATTCGGGTTGATGTTTCGACTGAATTGATATCGTTCCTAGCAAATTTTTGCCAGTTCACATCGTTGGAAAAGTAACTCATGACATTGCACAAAATTATAAAAATGTCGATTGGATTAATTTACGGGCAGTATGTTACTAGCAGAGAAGAATAAATACATTAATAGCTGCAATTTCAAATTAGAAAGTTAAATCGCTTGAGAACTGCATTCGCACAAATCTGTTTACAGCGTGACTGACGAGGATGAAGCGACCAACAATCCGACCGAATTTTCCACTCGCTTAATATGCAGCATAATTTACAGATAAAGGTGCGATCGATCATAATCATATTGCGGAATCTGAAGCAACCGAAATTGTGCAACGGTACGCGGTTATCCGCCAAGAATCTGATAAAAAAATGTGATTTCAGACGATCATAAAGAACAAATTCAAAGAAGAGGAAGTCCTTATCTTACGAATTAGATAATTCCAACTGATCATCCATTCCAATTCCCCGACAACAATCAATAAATCGCAAGGCCAATCGTTGGAAATATATGAGATTAATCTCGAATTTCCCTGTTTTATGTCCGGTCAGTTGAACGTTGCCTTTTCGAGTTTTGTAGAACCGCCTTCGTTGTTTGTTTTTGAGGCGGAAAACTAATCGAAAAACATTGTTTATCAAACATTCTCTACTGAGTTTATCTAAAGGCATAAAATTGGGGCGAGACGAAGTTCGCCGAGTCCGCTAGTTATCTATATTTTTAATATATTCAATATAATCAAAATTTTTACTATAAATACAATATTTTTGATATTTCCAATATTTTCAATGTGTACATTTAATATTCTTTTACTGCTTTCTATATCTTCAGTATTTTCAATACTATTAATATTTTTAACACAACTCATATTTTCAACATTTTGATTATTTCATTATATTTTAACTTATTTTAATATTTAAAAATTTCAAAAATTTCACAAAGAACCACCCTAGAAGCATTGCACCTACTACTGCCACACATTGCTATTTCATATAAATCATCTACTTTTCGTCTATAAAGCCTAATAAGGTAACTTATTCGGTAACTCCGTAAATTATTCTTTTACATGCCTTACACGTACATTTTACACTTATTTCTCTAAGCTCTTCTTCTTCCAACTACATCAAAACTATTTCATTTATGTCTGATTTACAGTCATTGCTAATAAATCGTCTTTAAAAGCTAATCCATAACTAATTATTGTTTTATTTTCATTTAACTATCAGTAACTATTTACAGTCTTAACAAGAGAGCAAAATCAAATAACCAGAAAAAGGTAAAAAAAAACATTAAAACATAATAACAATAAAATATGAAAAACTTCATACATCACAGGCAGTGGAATGTTTTCACACGCTTTTAAACAGCGCCAAACAGACCGTGGCCACTAACGATTTGTGCTTGCAGCAAAGCGATTCTCCCATTACACTTGGTAAGTCTGCCTCACACTGCTCACGGAGGTGGCAAAGTCTTTAAAAGATTTGTAAACAGATGAGGCGATATGATCATATCATATCGGATCGGCTCATAATATTGAATTTATTAAGTTTTCCATTTCAATAGACGCTAAAAGAAGTGAAGCTCAGCAAAGCTGCTGTCTTAAGCTTAATGGGAATTTTTTAGATTTCAATGTGCGGTTTTTATTTTGTTTTTGTGAAAATTTGTAACAAAATGATATTAAACCAATAATAATTCCACATTAATGGTCTTGCATCGCGCATCTTGCTTTTGCTGCTTTATTTCTTCTTAAGTAGAAAGTAATTTTAATTGAGTTTGATTGATGTGGATTGGTAAAGATTTGCTTAGGTAATTAGTAAGTGTCTGTCTAGACAAGATAGGGTAAAACGGCATTATTGGATTACTTGCGAAAATTTAGTCACGTGTCAGAGCGATGCGAAATTTAATATTAATAAATATGCTCACTAAGAAACACAATTTTCTTATGATAAACATGAAACATTTTTTGTAGAAATTTTTAGTTTATATATCTCTGTAGCCCGTTTCTGTGAAAAAAAATGCACAAGTTACCGATTTGTTTGACGTCAAACTCATATTTTATTAACTACACCAATTGCAATTTAAATTCAAAAATTATATTAGATTCCATTCCATTGATATTCAAAACTCGTCAATAAATATGCAAAAATTTCAATTGAAAAATAAAAATTAAATTCAAAATTCGTTAATTGAAATTCAGAAAACATCAATTGAAATTCAAAACTCAATTTCAATCGACGAGTTTTAATTTTATTTTAAATTTTTGAATTTCAAATGACGAGTTTTGAATTTCAGTTGATGAGTTTTGAATTTCTACTGTTATGTTTCGTTTTTTAAATGAAAAATTTGAAATTTAATTGATGTGTGTTCAATTTCAAATGAAATTTTTGAATTTCAACTGATATTCTTTGAATTTCAATTGGAAATGTTCTAGTATAAATTGAATAAATTAGTTGTATCCGAATATAGAAAATTTTTTTTTAGTTATTTCATGACACCGAGATATATAAATCGTTTTTTCTTTTTTACATTGATAATAATCGTTTATAAATCCACGTATAAAGGATTTTTAGAGCTATTAAGTGCTTAAGCTAAAGTTCACTTATATCCAAATAAATTAATTTTATTAATTAGGCTGATACACAATAATAAATGCGATTTAAGCGAAAGTAACCGGTTTTCATGGCGCTATAAAATTAGGCCCAAAGTGAGAAATGAAGAATGGCCCCAAAAAAAAAAAAACAAATTGGGGCATATTTTCATGTTTTGGGGCATTTCTTCATTCTGAAAATTGAATAAAGGCCCCAAAATGTGAATGAAAAATGAGCCCAAGAACTTGGGGTCAAATTTAATTTTTGTATCTGGGTTTAAACTGCATTATGGAATTTAGCCCCAATTTTATAAAAAGTTTAATAGCCCTAATATGTGTGATATAGATATAGCATTGATGAAGGGTGCTATGACATAACCCAAACTTTGTTAAAAACTTTTTTGTGTAATTAAGTCTATGTCTCATTTTTAAACTATCCGTTTCATGGCGCATTTTTTTTAATATTCAAATTGTTTTTCATACAACCTGTTTCGAAATATGTTATCAAACAATAATACCACATCACGCATTGTTTTTGGAAAAGTTTTATATTTTTTTATATTCAAAGATTTTAAATATATTATATTACCAAAATTTAAAATATTTGTATTTTTGTATAACTTAAGAACGATCATATTTTATAAATCGAGTTATGAAAACATATTTCAAAAAAAACCGCGAGATTTTTTTTTTTTAAAAAAATTGCAAAGCTTTTTATTTAACTACAAAGATTTGAAAAATATATCAACACTATACTTATTTGTATTTATATAAAATGAATAAATTACCATATGTAATATAACGAGATCTGAAATGTATTATCGTCAGAAAGCGCGCAAGTAAAATGTTTTAAAAGAAAAATATATCAATAATGTAAAAATTAATATGTGATATAACGAGTGTTGAAACGTATTATCAACCAAAAGCGCCGCAGTCGAAAATTTTTTACAAAAAAATCGCGCGATTTTTTTTTAAACAGTTTCATATTCCATTATTTATTTATATTTCATATATATATATATTTCACATCAAATCAAATATATTTCAAATTTGTTTAAATAAATAATGGAATATGAAATTTTGAAAAGAACATTATATTAAATATATATATATATATATGAAATATAAATAAATAATAGAACTTGAAATTTTGAAAAGAACATATTTAAGTGCGATTTTATTCAAATGTTTTGATTTTTGTGCGCGATTTTTTCTAAAATATTCTATTTGCTTTTCGTATTTTAAACTCAAATAATAATCTTAACAAGTTTTTATTAATGATCTATCTAGTTGCAGATGCACAGGTAAATGAAGTAAAGTATTAGTGTCCTTATTGTAGACCGCAGTTTTGTTGACGTTATTTAAAGTTTTCACTTAATAAATAATGCTATTAATAAACAATGGTTTTCGTTTGTTCGAAAATAGCGGCAATTTTTCATTTCTTCAAATTGGGGTTATTTTTCATAATGCATAAAAGCCTCAAAGTAATAAATTATTATATGAAAATATGCCCCAAAATATTTTTGGGGCATATATTCATTCGTATGAGCAATTTTTCATTATTTTTTTTGTGGTTATTTTTCATTATGAAATTTTGTCCTAAAAATGGGCCATAATTACATTGTAAAATTGGGGCCATTTTGCGCACCGCCGGTTTTCATATTAAATTATGAGTACTAGTTCTTTCACATATGCACAAAATTTTTTACATTTATAGAAATCGATAAATTTCTTACTTTCCAAAATTTCAATTCAAATTTCTTACAGAAACACTTTATTCAAATGTTCATATGAAGTGAAATCGGAACATGCGACAGCTTGTTGATTTGGAATGAGTGAATTAAACAAAAATCGATTCAGTTTCCTACAGAAACATATGTATCAGATGAGAGTGACGTCAGGGTGCCGTTAAATCGGTAATATGGGTCGGTAACTGCAATCGTTTCAAGTTACAGAAACGGGCTACTGATTTATAAACACATGATAATTTTTCTTATATATCTAATTTTATAAATATTTTGAAAATTTTTAATATTTCTAATAGTTTTAATATTTTTAATATCTTTAATATTTTTTAATATTTGTAAAGTTTCAAATAATTTTTTATATTGTTAATATTTGTAAGTTTCAAATATTTCTAATATATTTAATATCTTTCATCTTTTTAATATTTTTAAAATTTTTAATGTTTTAAAAATTTTTATTATTTTTAATATTTTAAAAATTTTTACTATTTTTATTTTTTTTTAATATTTTTTTTATTTTTAATATTTTTTATATTTGTAATGTTTTAACATTTTAAATAATTTTAACTATTTTTTATATTTATTACTTTTAAAATTTAGAACATTTCTAATATTTTTAAAATATTTAATATTAATAATATTTGTAATATTTGAATACCATTTTAAATATTTATTACTTTTAAAATTTTAAAATTTGTAATGTATTTAAAATTTTAAAATTTGTAATGTATTTAAAATTTTAAATATTTTTAATATATATCATATTTTTAATATTTTTAACCATATATTTTTAATATATTTTTTTTAAATTTTTAATAATTTTATTTATTTTTATATTTATTTCTTTTAACATTTTTAACATTTCTAAAATAATTTATATTTTTAATATTTTTAGTATCTTAAATAATTTTATATTTTTAATATTTTTAAAATTTTTAAAATTTTTAAATTTTTAGTAGTTTTAATATTTTTTAATATTTTTAATATTTTCAATATTTTTAATATTTTTAATATTTTGAACTATTTTTTATATTTTTAATATATTTAATTTTCTTAATATTTTTAATAATTTTAACTATCTTTTATATTTATTACTTTTAATATTTTTAACATTTCTATAAAATTTTATATTTTTAATATTTTAAATATTTTTAATATTTTTAATATTTTCCATATTTTTAATATTTTTAATATTTTTAGTATTTTTAATATTTTTAATATTTTTAATATTTTAAATATTTTTAATATTTTTAATATTTTTAATATTTTTAATATTTGTAATATTTTAAACTATTCTTTAAAATTGCACTTCCTCATAGTTCAAGGCAACATATCTCACAAAATAAAGACCATATTATAACAACGCTGTACCAGACATTAATTTATTCACTAAATTTTAATCATCGACTTTGGTCTGATTCCATAAGAATCGGTCTGTATTTCGATTTACTTTCTCAATTATTTAATCTTGAAACACAAAAATATTTTATAACAGTATTCTGACCTTGTATGAGTCATACATTTAGTGTGGTTAACCACTCTCTTATCTCACATTTCATGTTAATCTATTTAAAAATGAACTCATTGATTGCTTTACAATGTTCTTATCGGTATTGAAATTTATATTTAAACACCCTCAGTGCACTTGACCATACAAAACAAAATGAAGCCAGTCCGATTTACTCATACAAAGTACGAATCATCTACCCTAGGCCCCAGTCACTCAGTTAGTCAGTCAGAAACACATAAAACATAAAATTAATCAGTCTTGTATATTTTTTTAAACAAAAATTGTAAATACTCTTATGTTTGTTATGTAGTTGGTGTTGTTTCTTTTTCTGATTTCCTTTCCATGAAGAGTACTCAAAACTTTAATACTTAAAATACATTTTAATCGAAATTATGACTCATAAAACATCCGTTTACGAATTGAAAGCGGCAAAAGCAGAGGAAAAAAAAACAAAACAAATCTACAATTCGGGTGGGGTTGAAAATTAAAAGGATCAAAAAAAAGTAGCTCTCGCTGAGTAATGCATTAAGAAGCATTAATAAGCCAAGCCAAGGACTATGGGAACACACAGAACCATTGTCCTAGGGAGGTGGGTGGATATGTGCAATGATTCATTCAAAGGAAGAAAGCATGTTATGCAAGAGGGTAGACAGTTTAAAAAGGAATTCGTAATCCAAGCAAATAAAGCGCAAACAAATTTAAAATTAGATAGACTTAACAAAGGTTCTATTGATTAGGTGCTCAATGGGGTTATATCATAATTCCCCATTTGCGTCAATTTTACGGTCAAATTAAATTTATGACGAATCGTAGTAAATTACCTCACCATTAAAAACTTCTAGTAGTACCTTAAAATCACTTTCGTGAGAGTTAACAAAAGAGAAAACATAATTCCTTTTTATTTCATTAACTTACATACAAATGACATTAACTTGGCACAGTTAATGCCACTATATACATAAATGACTTTTTATATTAACATACAACTTTTTACTTTATTCAAAACCTTGAATAACTTTCGACATTGCAAAGGAAACTGCGATTCCTACAAAGGACTAAGACGTGGTGCCAAGTAAGACCAAGTTATAACGTGGCTTTTAATTAAATTCGTGACAACCAAAGAACCTCTGTGGGATACTAATGCAATGGACACAGCAATAGCAAAAAAAAACTGGGTGTGAACATAATTAAACGAGAAAAAGCGAACAAGAGCAGCAGCAATGAAAAATTTTGTAAACAATTACGTCGTAGTCGACTAAAACACGCGTGAGAAGTATAAATTTCCACAATTATGTTAATTACTCGGAAAAAAACGAAAAACTAAACAAAACTAGATAAAGTTTCAGATGACCGAATGAACTGACCGAAAACTAGAAACCAAACCGAAAAACCCAAACCCTGTTAGAACATTGAATCACACTCCAACCATAGGCGAGTATTTTTTTTTATAAAACAACAACAATTAGCTAAACCTTCTGAAACACAAACACACAAATTCTATAGGAAATTAAAATTTTGCAACTTTAATTTAACCACAACCATAACAAAATTGTGCCCTTCCTTTCCTCTACCACTAAATTTCTACATAGTAAAGAAAAACTAAAACGCCAGAGCGACACTCCTTTAAAGTCAGTCAGACACATTACAATAACTATAGAAGCAAATCTCAGACCTTTAGTGTTTCACTTGGGGTCATCAACAGCATTCATCGTCATGGTAGAAATGTAACACGTCATAGTACTTTGTCATTATCGGCTGTGTCATGCTGCTAGTAATGATCATTATCATCATCATCATTTGCGTCATCATGACGCTAAATTTTGTTTTCATGTTTATTTTGTTTATCTTTAAATTTTTGTATATTAGTTTATGATACAGACCCATTATACACTTACATACTTGCCTGAGACATTTGTATATACTTATAATATATATATATTCGATTATGTATAGGTTTTATATACATACAATGATAAACAGCAAATACTACCCATAACAGCCACACCCTTTGATAAGCCACTGTGACAAGTTTGTGATACATAAGAAAGCTACATTAGTTTAATTACACCCTATAAGGCATGTGCGATATTTCGTTTTATTTGCAACCGCAATGCATCGATGAATTTGGTAAACGCGAGTTCTTCAGAGGGAAGACTCATGTTCCATTGCAGAAGGATACAGATATTCCTCCAAAGGACTTATAAGTGATACAAAGAAAGAAGGTTGTTACGTGGCTTATAATTCTATTCGTGACGACCAAGAATTTAAGTAGACATACAGACGCCTATATTAAAATGTTATCATAATAATATTTAAGAAAAACTAAATTTAAAACCAACATTTACTTTATACCATAAATTTTTTATATATCTTTACTGTCTTTATCCTTATTAAATATCTTTTATTTTGTACATTCATTAGGTTAATTTAGCTGCAGCCCTTATTATAGCTCATGTGAGTTCATGTATTGGTCCCTTTGTGATACCATTTGAATTTTTGCACCAATTGTTCCTTCTCCACAAATTTGGACAAAATAGGTTCACTAACTTGTAATAGGCTGATGAAATTGCAAGCCCACTGTGCACTTTGTATTGGGGTATCACAAATCACGGTCCGATTCCGCTCAAATTATGTACAATTTAGTAGAAAAATAGCCAGAAAATTGAGATTGTCAAAATTTGGTCAAAATTGATCAATCCATGATAAATTTTCAAGGCCCATCCAACCGCTAGTAGGGAAGGTACCAGATATATTGAATGAAAAAATATCCTTTTTTCCCATATTTTTGCAATTTTCATGCGCTGGATGCAATTTTTTTGGGTCGGTCTATTTAACACTTTTTTTGCTCTGGCTTAGATCTACAACTTTGCCGAAGACAAAAAAAAATTTTCGAACGGTTAATGAAATATGGACTCCGTAAAAATGATAAAAAAAAATTGTGTTGGGGTGAAAATATTGGAGTATCCATAAACAAATGTTTCGATGTAATGGGGCCAAATCCTTTGGGGATTTTTTTATTTTCGGTATATACTTCAAAAATATCTGGGTACGAAGGCGGCACCAGACGATGACCTTAGAAATGTTGCACTGTGTTATCTTCTGCAAATTTTGGACAAAATTGGTTCATTAACTTGGGTGTAATCTGATGAAATTTCAAGACCCAGTGTGCACAGAAGACCATGGTCGATACCATAAAGATAATAGACAGAAAATAAAGTTTTGCAAAATTTTGTCATAATTTTGTATGGGAGGTACCAAATATAGTGGTCCGATTTCGGTGAAACTTTGTGCAAGAATATCAAATGTTAATATATTATGTTCTGCAAACTTTGGACAAAATTGGTTCATTAACGTTGGTGGAATAGTCTGATGAAGTTTCAAGACCCACTGGGAACTTTGTATAAGGAGTACTTACAATTTTATAAAAATTTTATTTTTGTATGGGAATCCCCTTAGGGGGTGAAGGTAGGGGGTAGGAATGTTTAGAAAAATGTTAGGAGGGAAAAATAACTAGGGGTCGGTCATACATTTGACCCCTCTAGGAGGTACAATGGTAGCGACAGGAGCTGATTTCATAAAAAATATTGTTAAAAATAAATAGGTTGGCGCCGCCTTAAGGATTGAACAAAGAAGGTAGATCTATAGGGGTTGCAAAAATATTGACGGTCGGTCATACCTTTGGCACTTTAGGGGCAGCTACAGCGCTGGGATACAATTTTTTAAAAATTTTATTTCTATACGGGAGCCCCTTAGGTTGTGAATATAGGGAGTAGATATGTTTGAAAAATGTTAGGAGGTAAAAATAGGTGGAGGTCGGCCATATATTTCACCCCTTTAGAAGGTACAATGGAAGCGGCAGTAGATCATTTTAAAAAAAAATTATAAAAAATTAAAAAAAAATGTTTGGGACTACCTTAAGTGTTGAAGATAGAGGGTAGATATGTCCAGAGAAACTGTTGTGGCTGCAAAAATATTAGGTGTCGGTCATACATTTGACTCCTTTACGGGCATATTTGGGCAGTTAGAGGGGTGGGAGCAAATTATAAAAAAATTGGATTTTTGTATGGGAGCCCCATAAAAAAAAAAAACTTAATATGGGATAGCTTCACGCGTTGTTGTGAATTAACACGCTTCCAATTTTTAGATTCACAACTAACGGCACCTACTTGTTTATCGACGAATGCGAACGTCACTGTTTAAGAAGCTCTTACTAGACACGCCGATTGACTCGATACTTAATACTGCGAAGTTGCTGTCAACAACATTCGAGGGGAGCCGACAATGAAAGAACAATTTTTTTTTTAAGATGACTGTAGCCATGTTTGAACCTGCGATCTCCCGCATGGTAGTCGCGTGTTCTTACCACTATGCCAGGGCCGGTCCCATGGGAGCCCTATACAATATAAAAAAAAAGCGTGGGGGTCACCTTGTTTGAAAAAGAGAGTAGATAAACTGTAAGGGTTGCAAAAATGTGAACTAAATAATTTCTTGGAATTCGAAAAATTTTATAAAAAATAATTTTTAAAAAATACAAAAAAATGTATGGGGACCACCTTAAGGGTTGAAGATAGAGGGTAGATATGTTCAAGGAAACTGTTAGGGAGGCAAAAATATTGGAGGTCTTTCATACATTTTACACCTCTAGGGGCACTTTCGGGCAGTTACGACGCGGGTGAAGATGGGAGGTAGGTATGTTTGAGGAAAATGTTTGGAGGGACAAATAACTGGGGGTCGGTCATACATTTCTTCCCTCTAGGAGGCACAATTATAAAAAATCAAAAAAATAAGTTTGGGACTACCTTAAGTGTTGAAGATAGAGGATAGATATTTGCAGAGAAACTATTAGGGTTGCAAAAATATTGGGGGTCGGTCATACATTTGACTTCTTTACGGCCACATTTGGGCAGTTAGAGGGGTGGGAGCAAATTATACAAAAATTGGATTTTTGTATGGAAGCCCCATACAATATAAAAAATGCGTGGGGATTACCATGTTTGAAAAAGAGTCTAGAGAAACTGTAAGGGTTGCAAAAATTTGATCTGAATAATTTCTTGGAATTCGAACCAACCTAGTGTACATATGTAACAAATTTGCATATGGTACGCGCTACAAATGTATATACAATAGGGTGCCCGCAAAAATCGATGTTGGATTTTTGTCAATCTGAACCCCCAATAATAAGAAGTCTTTGCAGATTTTGGTATAGCCAAAGTTTGAGCACGGTTGAACTATGTTAACCCGTGCCGCTTTGGGCTTAAAGTTTTTAAGCTCCTATAGACACGTTTGGGAGGCATAACTAAAGAGCGAATAATCTTATTTTGATTAAATAAAAATCTGAAATATAAGAATGAAAAAAATTTAATTTTTTTAAAATATTTTTAACTGCGTAACTGTTGATTTTGCAGTGAAATTACATACGAACAGATTAAAGGAATTTTAATTCTTAAATTTCATATTTCTATGTCAGTCTCCCCAACAAGAAGAAAAAACTTTAAGCCCAAATCGACACGGGATAACAAAATCCAATCGTGTTTAAATTAAAATCAATATCAGCAAAGACATAATTTTGTGGGTCAGGCCGACAAAGTACTGCGATTTTTTTCCCACATATAACTTGCGACCACACTAATGTACAACGATTGAGTAATATTAATTTTATATGGATTTTATATTAATCATACGCACATCGTTCAAATAATGTGGATTTATGGTTTAATAAGACAATGCAACAGCCTGAGGGGTGAGAAATTCCAAGTCAGGGTGAAGGTACTAGGTCTGTAAAGTAAAATCCCCATACTTACTGAAGAATGAAATGAGAAATCATCATCAACGGTTTTTAAGTATTAGATGAAAAACACGGCGAACAAACATCAAGACAACCATAAAATATAAAAGGTCATAAAAACGCCAAACCCTTTAGGGGTTTAACTATACTGACCTAGTAGAAATTTCAAAACAGTGTTATCATTATTGCCACCAGTCTCATAATGCGTTCTAACTTTAACTGTTGGTTATCCTTTTAAAAAGCTGGTCCTGTGTTCTGAATAAAGTTTGAGTCCAGAGTATTTGTGCGTTTTGTTACTCTATTAACAAATCAGATTTAAACAATTCTTCTATTCATTTGAAAATACGAGCCATGACTCAAATGTGCGTCATCTTAGAAAATCTTAGGGTACCCGTCCAAAAGGGTACTGTTAAATTCGTCGTGACCCAAACGAAAACAAATTTGTATTTCAAAAATATATCGTCTTTCCAAATTATCGAGAACAGCAACAGATTTTCAATGTCGCACTAACTGAGAGTTCAACTAAAGAATTTAACAACACCCACAATACATAGAGGCGTTGCGGTGCGGCATAGGGAGGGCTCACAACTTAAGAAAGTTGTATGTATGCACTTTTGTAGGGTTGAAGGGAGGTGCATAAGCAGAAGGCAACAAAAGACGTCAGCTTTAAAATATTCGTATCTTTTTCATTTTCATGTTAAAATCGAACTAATCATAAGAGCGCGTCGCCAAATCCCCGTCAGACGAGACGAAGGACGGACGAAAAAATAATGTATTTGTGGCTATGGATTAGATCCAATTTTTCATACGACTAAACAAACACTCATATGAGACCTAAAGACTAGACAGTCTAGGGGACGGACAAGTGACGCGTCACTTTTAATATGTTTTTATACAAACAACTACATATATACGTATATGTAAGCAAACATTTGGTATTCATAAGATACTTTTTAGGGATACATATATACATAAGCTGGTGTGTGTTAGTGTTATGTATATAAAGTTCATACTTATATTTTAGGCTATAGCAAATCCATCTAAGTATATATTCATTTCATCAATTCGTTCGTTTACAGTTCAAAACTCTTGTCATGTCATTCAATTAACGTCTGTCTGTCCGTCTGGCCTGACACGCAGAGACCAAACGCCCGCCCTTGTAGTTATGCCATTTTTTTATTTCAAATTATCGTTTTTTTTTATTTGCACTCATAAAATACTATCAACGGGTGGCAAAAAGAGGAAAGGGGATATTTTGTGTTAATTTGTTAACTTTTGCTTTTTAATTGTGACTTAGATTTACGAATATTTAGAGTAATTAAAGTAATGACTTGTTGTTAGCATAGGGGACAAAATGGGCAAGTACTTTTTTTAGTTACTTTATAATGCTAGCACCATGTTATTTGGAAGAGAGTAGACAAAATTTTGAGCTCAATCTACCCTAATATCGGAAAAGTATTTTTAGGGTGTGGGTATGCGTAAGTCAGTCCAACTGACTAAATTTTTAAACTTATAACACTTTGCTGCCAAAATCTGTCGCTATACATGTATGCATGAAAGCCAATATATCGTTTTGATTCCGCACTTAAATGGCATAAACTTTAGCTATTGACATTAATAAACCGTTACAATCTAATCTATATTAGATTGTAGCTATCAGATTGGCAACTTCTTCTCTAAACGTTTGTTACAATTTCTCTTAACAAAATCTTGCATTGACTGGTAAAATATCTCCTCACATTTCTAAGCCAATTTCAAAATGTAGTTTTGCAGACCGGCTTACGCAGTTGCTCTCCCTCTCTCTCACTCTGTATCTTTGTATCTTTTACTTCTCCATCTCGTTTGCATATCATCTGAGCTTAATTTGCAATTCTGATTTAAAATAGTTGGGTTATAGTGTTAAAACATTTGTCTTCAAACTATCTAAAGGCAAACAATCGCTCGCACAAAGAAATGAATGAATGACCTGCATTCAAATGAATCGTCTTGGAGTATGAACGCTCGTCTAGTAGATACAATATTTTTTTAACAAACAATTAAATAGCAAAAACAACAGTAATAGAAAGTTGTTTATATTTGTTGTTATTGTAGTTGTACAAAATTGCATTGTCTTCAATGTAAAACCAAAAATAAAAGATGAAATAAATCGTATATGGATGAACGAGCAAACGAAAGAAACCATAAAATAAAAGTTTTGTCTGAAAAAAAAATAAACCCCAAAACTAGAAATTTACTCACTCCGGCTTATTGTGAACAATTAAAAAGTAACCAAATGGCTACGCCACCGTTTTCAAGTGAATTAAACCAATAACGCAACCGTTGTTGGCTCGTAAAACCCATAAACAGTATAAATGTTGAGGCGTTGGCATACAAAGGAGCAGCAGCGAAGAAGAAGATCGTTTGAATTGAGCAATTTGCACAAGTTACTTAGTATGAGTCCTTGAAGCGTCACGTAAACACTGGGATAAGGTTATCTAGGTAGTGTGATGTTTAGCGTTTCATGATATGTTCATATAAGAAATTTGTTGGATCATGTGGCAATTTCTCTGAGCGACCATATATAGTAGACCCCGGCAGTTTTTCAATTAGATTAAGTTAGGCTAAAGACAAACCATTACATATTCTTAAGAATGAAGTTTTACATCACTCGAAGATTGTTATGTTACACCCAAAAATTATAAGTCTTTGCAGATTTTAGAATAGCCAAAGTTTGAGCATGATTGGAGTGTGTTAACCCGTGCCGCTTTGGACTTAAAGCTTTTAAGCTCCTACAGCCAAGTTTGGAAGGACCGACTAGTCCAATTTTTATGAAACGAAAATCCGAAATTTAAGAATTAAATTCATATATGATTTATCTGCATTATCAACAGTTTCGCAATTATTAATAAATTTATGGAAAAAAAATTGCCTAAAAAATTCAATTAAAAAAAGTAATAAGAAATCCAAAACGGAAAAAAATTTCGTCTTACTATTTTTACGTAATGCCACATAACCTATGAACAAAATGAGACATAGATCATGAAAATCGATTGTCACATTTACCTTTTATCCACAATTGTGTAAATTAATCTCATTTTGGAAAATATAATTTTTTTTCCATTCAGTATATAGGGGAGGTGGGCGTGTCCTTCGAGATAATTTGATATAATTCAACACAGTTGGCAGTAATACATCAGAGACAAATTGAACACAATTTGGTTCAATACTAACAACAATTTTGGAAAATATAAATTTTTTCCATTTCAGGATATATGGGAGGTGGGCGTGTCCTTCGAGATAATTTTATATAATTCAACACAGTTGTCAGTAATACATCAGAGGCAAATCGAACACAATTTGGTTCAATACTAACAACAATTTTGGATAATATAATTTTTTTCCATTTCAGGATATATGGGAGGTGGGCGTGTCCTTCGAGATAATTTTATATAATTCAACACAGTTGGCAGTAATATATCAGAGATAAATTGAGGCAAATTTGGTTTAATGCCAACAATAATTTAGACAATATAAGTTTTTTTCCATTTCAGGATATATGGGAGATTGGCGTTCCTTTGGGATAATTTGTTATAATATACCAGAGACAAATTGAGCTAAATTTGATTCAACACCAACAACAATTTTGAAAAATCTAAGTATTTTCATTTCAAGATATATGGAAGGTGGACGTGTCCTTGGGCCGATTTTCAAAAAACTTCGTTTTTTTCTTTACTATTTATAAAAGCAATGTATACTAATTTTCATTCTTATAATTATTATAACATTGATAACTCCTTTTATTTTGTTCGAGCCCCCGGTTTTAAACCAGAAACTTTTCGTAGTGGGGAAAAAATACACAACAAGCTCTGCAAGAGTCCTGAAGCGCCCTTAGAGGGTTCAAATGTATGACGACCCCAGTCATGTTTCCCTCCTAACATTTTTTCCAATCATACCTACACCCCATCTTCACCCCCTAAGGGGGCCACCATACAGAAGTTTTTTGCTCACATCGCTCTATGGAAGCCGCCTTAGGGTCAAAAATTGCGGGGTAGGTATGTTCGAGAAAAATGTTACAAGGGTAATACTAGTGGAGGTCGGTCATACATTTTACCCCTCTAGAAGGTAACATGGGAGCGACAAGAGCTAATTTAATAAAAAAAAATTATAAAAACAAAACAAAAATTAAGGGTTAAAGAAAGATAATGATATGATCTGAGAGACTGTTGGGGTTGCAAAAATATTGGAGGTCGGTCATACATTTGTGAAAATTTCAGCTAAAGGTGCCCCTAGAGGAGACAATTTTATAAAAATTTTAAATTTTTGTATGGAAGCCCCCTTAGGGGGTGAAGATGGGGGCTAAGTAAGTTTGGGGAAAATGTAAGGAGTAAAAATTGAATGGGGGTCGATCACACATTTAAACCCTCTAGGGGTGATTTCACCAGTTGCGGTGCTTGTTATGGATTTTTTTGCCGATACGAAAAGTTTTCTTTAAAAACCGGGGGCTTGATTTTGATTTTAGACCCATGGGCTCCTGGGCAAATTTTCTTAAAATTCATCGTACATTAAGATTTTTATAACCGCTTGGTTGAGAAAAAAATTGACCCACTCTATCCTTCACCGGTCCTTAGAAAATTTAACAATATTTTCCAAATGAAGTAATGAGATTATTAATCGGCATAATAGCCTCATCCCTTTTGGTACCTCCCATATTTCTTTCATAACTTCCAAACGAACAACCGGAGGATATTTAAATATAATCAGTTAAATTTTCTTGTACTAGTAGACAAATCCTCAGAACCTCATATACAAATGACCGACTTCACCCAGCTATTTTTGAAAATTATTATTTCTACCATAACTTTCGAACGGAAAACTACAGGATGTTTGAATTTGGTCTCTTTAATAATCTTATTAAACTTATCCTCAGAAAACCTGACTCCTCTAAACTCTCCCATAGAAATAACCGAAATCATCCTCATTATTCTACATGCATATTGACGCAGCGCCGACCAAACCAGTCATGTATTTTTCAATTAATTTTTGGGAAAGCCAAAAAAATTAGTTTATTTTGGAACATTTTTCTCATATTATACACTTTACTGATATTGATAGCATAACTTTCAAACCAATCAAGATATCACAAAAGAGATTTAAGAGACGATGGACGGCCACAAGAGTTTTAAAAAAATGCAATAAAAAAATTCGAAAAATTACTCATAACTGTGGTCGGCGCACAGTGGCATTTTTGTGGAAAAAATAGTGTTTTTCAACTATGCAATTTCAAAATTTTAATGATGTGGTTTTGTAAAGAAATATTTGGATAAGAATAATTTAACAAAGTTTTTTATGAAAAGTGAAATTTTGTAGTTAAAAAAACTAACAGAAGTCAACGGAAATTTATTCAATGAAATTAGATTAAAATTATTGTCCAAATAAAGAACTTTTTTTGTGTGTAAGTTTATAGCTATGGCTTTTGTTTTATTTTTTAATGAAAATATAGCACTTACTTTATTATAAAAAAAAAAAAATATTAAAATTGGAAAAGTAAACTAATTATTATAATTTATCAAAAATTATACTAAAAAATATCAACTTTTCACTTTTTGATGGAAAAAAACTTTATGTGCTTCGCCTTGCTTAGCCCTCTAACTATAAAAAAAATGAAAGGTCCGAGTCTGTACTTTCAATTAAGAAAAAAAAAATTTACCGCCAAATACCGTCCCTTTTAGTAACATCGATTTCAATGCATGTATTTGTGCGATATTTTCGGTGTATTTTAAGGCTAATATCTTTCGAGGAGGGTTGTTGGGGATATTCTCTTCTTTTGTATGGAGACAACACATGTTTAACTTTTAAATTAAATTTTAACATTTTTTAACTTATATGAAATTTTCATATGATTCTAGACAGGGAAGAAAAACACCTAAAATCTACAACTTTCAATGGGCGTTAAATCTAAAGTAGGCGTGGCATCCCCAATATGTTTAATTTTTTTTCATAAGGAGAACTCAATTAAAAAATGTCCCGAATCTCGAGTACCTAGGTCTAAAAATAAAAATTTTGGCAAGTGCAGTTATATGAAAGGTGGGTGTGGCAGTAGGCGGTTTTCAAAGATTTTTTCAAAATTTCTTAATTTAGGCCAGAGAAGTGTTTCTGCAAAATTTCATTGCTGTACGACCACTCCTTCTATTTTTTTCCAAGAAATGTATGGGGCGGTGCCACTGTGCGGCGCAGCGACGACTTATTTTTGGTAAGTTCACTTACTTCAGTCAAATTTTGCATAAAATAAACGTTTATTAAATTTTGACTTGCTGACAATAATTAGATAAGTTGTCCCAACTGGTTTCTCCTATACAAATTATTCACTTTTAGAAAATTTATATTTTTTCTAATAATTTTCTAAAAGAAATCCTCAAAATGACGAAAATTTTAGTTAACTTTTTATATTTTGTATTTTGTAAGAAAAGTTTACCACAACCATAGAAATAATGATTTATTTTGAGATTTTTGTGCGAAATCATTATCATTATTAGAGACTTTTTTTCTTCAGCTACGCACAGACGGTTGCCAGATCTTACAATATTGCCCAAAAAATTTGCAGAAAATGTCCAACAACCGTGTGTACTTTAAATTTTGTATGGCAACGTTTGTAGAAAAAGCAATGTAAAACAACAATATTGCCAGACATCCGATAATCGTCTGAACCGCAAAAATGTTGCCAACTTTAAATTTTTGTAAGATAATTTCAAACATATTTAATTAGCAGATGTGCGAAGTTTATACATCTGCTAATATCACCATTTGCGGAGATTAATTATATGGCAACACTGTACATGTCAGTACATTGTCGGTACATTAGCAGATTTGACAAAATTGCTATTTCTGGCAACCGTCTGTACTTAGCTTTAGTTCTCAATTGGTACCGTAAAAGCCTCCTTTTGGTAACCAACCCTCAATATTTGGAGGCCATCAAAGAAAACATCAACAATGTTGTAATCTCGAATCTTCTGTTATTGAAATTGATCACTCAATTTAAATATCAATTTTTGTTTTCCATCATATAAATATCTTAATATCAATTTCCATCACTCCCACGAAGAGCACCCATTTACTTTAAGAATTCGATACACAAACTAAATACCTCACTAATGATGTCATGTAATCTAGTATCTGCTGTTGTTGCCACTGCTGCTGTTATCTCTGACAATGTCTAAATATTCCATTCAATAAACTTGAGCTCACAGTTATTTTCTTCATTTACGTACATAGTTGTTACCAGTTTCAAATGAGAGTGAAAATTGTTAAATATTTATTATTGTCAAAGAATTCATTCAACGTTGAACGTTCAAATCAACATCTGGACAAACTTTGCTAGGCCGAACAGCAAAAAAAACACTATGTGATTTTGTGTTTCGTATTGTGATTGAGAGCAATGACGATGACGGGAGGAGGAGGAGTGTTCATAAAACTGTGCCATGAAACTAATTGTTAATAAATTGTTTGTTATTTTGGAAACATTTCAAAGCTACAAATAATAAATGGATTTTTGAATAATTAATAGCGATGGTTAGCAAGGGAGAAACTAAGTTAAGTCGCAAATTGTTAATGGTGTTAAAATTGAAAATGTTAGCAAGCAAATAAATGGACATTAGGATGGGTCGATTTAGAAATCGATATTGTGCCATTGATTTTTCGATAGCTTTTAGCATGAGAAAGAAAAAGTTCCACTACGACATTTTAATAAAATTATTTTGACCAAATTTCAATTTTTTTTTTTAAATTTTTCAAATTTTTATTTTTAAGGATATTAGAAGTAATATATTGGAGTAAAAGTAAATTAAACCAACAGTCTTGACATTCACACATATAAACACATAATCAGGTTTCCACTGTGCAAGTATTCGTTATGTAAATTATTTGCGCAAAAACGAATTATTTACAAAACACCTGATATCTTAAGATTCATATTGAAACGATTGTGCAAAAACATTCATTTGTGTCTGTTTGTCTGACAAAAAATGCAATATTAAATCTTGAGATTTCAAGTTTAAAAAAAAAACAAAAAACTTGTAGCTAAAACGTGTGTTTGTGCACCTGTTTCACACATGTAGCCAAGTATCTCTAAGCAGTCGCGTCTGAATGTTATGGTCGTCGCTCAATGTCTTGGCCAATGACTTTGGCGGTGTGAGAACGTGTTGAAATATGCGCTTTAGGCGGGTTTACGTTATTTTGCCACTTAATATGTCTGTCTGTCCGTATGTCTGCCGCCTCAAAGTTCTGAGAGTGTTGTGTCAAAATTTTTGTATATGTGGATAATTAATTTATTTTTTGCTAAAAAAAAACATCGCGACAGAAAACACAAACGTGACAAACGTTGACGTTGAATAACATCGCTTTTAACGGTGAAGATGTTAATTATGCTATTTATTTAAATTTTGTTGATTTAACCTAGGTTTAACTTCCAACCAAATGATTGCTCTTGTACGAATAAGTACTCCACACTACTCATACTCATATGTGGGTTTACAGTTGCTGTAGAATTTATAGATTTAGTTTTGATTTATATACATATATAGCGGCATATGTATTCACATTTCAGTTACCAACTTAGTTCATTGTCAAATTATGTTGATTTTTCCATATCGGTTCACTTGCGATCTGCTTATTTGGCCATACGATCTTGTCGCATCTCTTTGATAATCGTTTACGCGTTAATGCGTAAATACGAATTGTAGAACAAATACCAACAAATGTTTAATATTATACATAGTATTATAACCTTAAATTGATTAACGCTCAAATATTGATTTTCATTAGTGGACCTTATTTGGTTTTGCTTAAAGTGTTACATTTTAGGTAGCAGCGCCAATACGATTTCATTCGCTGGCAAAATTAGAAACAAATCTATTTATTGTCATCAAAATCTATAAATGTATAAAGTTATTCATTGGATGATCATCGGACCAAATAAGCGAAATCTACACTCATGAAATTTGGCCGGAAAGTGAGCCAGATGATGTAAATGGTAGTTAAATTGAAATTGAATGTACATACATACAAACTTATTGGAATCATTGTATTTGGGCACACGAAGTATTTGGGGCTGGGGTGTTTCTATCAAAATGGGGGGAGTCAATCATTTTCGATTTTCTCGCAAGATTGGAATAGAAAGAACTGGAAGAGAAAAGTAGTGGGGAACCTTAATTAATGAGAGTTATATCCGAAAACTCTGCAATACATATGAACCTCTGCCTTGTAAGTACGGGTCATTAGGTCACTTAAAATCCCCAGGACACGCTTAATGAATAACCGGGGTTTTCAGAAGTGGTTTTAAACCAAAATTTCAAACTAATCTTATAAAAACGGTTGTCATTAAATCTGATAGCGATTAGAACATTTGATATAGGGCCGAGGCCACGCAATGAGCGGTGAGCGGCCGAAATGCGTCGCTCAGAAATAAAACTTGTATGTACCAAGTATTAGTTGTTTTCTAAGCGGCAAATCATATAGGTAGCAAAATGAATATATATATAAATAAAGATTAAATATGTATATAGAAATTTAGAAATATAAAATTATAAAAATATAAAAATATAAAAATATAAAAATATAAAAATATAAAAATATAAAAATATAAAAATATAAAAATATAAAAATTTAAAAATATAAAAATATAAACATATAAAAATTTAAAAATTTAAAAATATAAAAATATAAAAATATAAAAATATAAAAATATAAAAATATAAAAATATAAAAATATAAAAATATAAAAATATAAAAATATAAAAATATAAAAATATAAAAATATAAAAATATAAAAATATAAAAATATAAAAATATAAAAATATAAAAATATAAAAATATAAAAATATAAAAAATATAAACAAATAAAAATATAAAAATATTATAATATAAAAATATAAAAATATAAAAATATAAAAATATAAAAATATAAAAATATAAAAATATAAAAATATAAAAATATAAAAATATAAAAATATAAAAATATAAAAATATAAAAATATAAAAATATAAAAATATAAAAATATAAAAATATAAAAATATAAAAATATAAAAATATAAAAATATAAAAATATAAAAATATAAAAATATAAAAATATAAAAATATAAAAATATAATAATATAAAAATATAAAAATATAAAAATATAAAAATATAAAAATATAAAAATATAGAAATATAAAAATATAAAAATATAAAAATATAAAAATATAAAAATATAAAAATATAAAAATATAAAAATATAAAAATATAAAAATATAAAAATATAAAAATATAAAAATATAAAAATATAAAAATATAAAAATATAAAAATATAAAAATATAAAAATATAAAAATATAAAAATATAAAAATATAAAAATATAAAAATATAAAAATATAAAAATATAAAAATATAAAAATATAAAAATATAAAAATATAAAAATATAAAAATATAAAAATATAAAAATATAAAAATATAAAAATATAAAAATATAAAAATATAAAAATATAAAAATATAAAAATATAAAAATATAAAAATATAAAAATATAAAAATATAAAAATATAAAAATATAAAAATATAAAAATATAAAAATATAAAAATATAAAAATATAAAAATATAAAAATATAAAAATATAAAAATATAAAAATATAAAAATATAAAAATATAAAAATATAAAAATATAAAAATATAAAAATATAAAAATATAAAAATATAAAAATATAAAAATATAAAAATATAAAAATATAAAAATATAAATATATAAAAATATAAAAATATAAAAATGTAAAAATATACAATTTTCCTATAGATGCATTAAACAAGCCTCTCTTGACAATAACATATTTACAACTAACCGCTCAGAAATAACGCTCAGTAAAAAGAAACTTGTCGCTTTGACCTTAGGCCACGCAATGAGCGGCAAAGCATAATAAGTAATAAGCCACTTGCCGCTTAAACTCGCCCCGTTTTACTTGACAGCGTCCACTTTCTGTCTAAAACAAAAAGATGAGGTATCTTAATAAAATATTAGCTAAAAATTTCTTCAAACTTAAAAAATAGTGAAAAAACTTAAAAAGTTTTCGATTTCGAGGCAAAAACAAAAAGATGTAAGAAGTTATTTGTAGAACTCTATATACTGTTGAATGGTTTGAGATTATTTTTCCAAAAATGTAAACATATCAAAAATTAGTTTAGAACTGACTGAATAATCAGCTCATCAATTGAAAAACCGGTTTTGAACTGTAAGTCAGGATTCATGTTGTACTCGACCAGCCTACAACATTCACTAGGTCACTCCCCAAGTTCATGCAATTTTTTCCATTTTTTACCAGTGTAATTTAATAATTGAATATTTGTTTAAAAACATTAGTTTTATTCACTTTTTTCGGAGGGGGCTCAGAAATTTCTATATGCCTTTAGGGAGCCGTGGCGACGAAGCGGTTGGGACGCTCTGGGCTAAAGCGGCCACTGTAATACCGCATGAATTTGCGATCAATACTCCTATGATATGACAGTAGCGCTCATTTGGTACTAGATTGGAATAACTAACATTTAAAGTTGTCAATTGAAATCAAATAGCTCTCAAGCAGAGTGTATACACAACTTGAAGTATGATATGACGATCTAGCACCACGTGAGCGATATGTTGTCAAATAAACATCCAACTTGTGACTTTGGAACATGTCACCAATAATATCTTTCTGTAGCGTCTCAAGCAACGGCAATCACAACAGCAAAATATGGCAACGCCATATACCAACTAGTATCGTGTAGGTTTACTGTTACATTTTGGGTATTGCAAAAGTCATCCTATACAAAACTGGTTTCGAGAGAAACAGATTGTACGTACTGGTACATAAACATACGTACATAGTTCAAGCGATAGAATGAATACCTTCTGGTTATTGTTATTGGCGTCATGATGTTGTTGCCGCTGTTGTTATTGCTGACGCTATGTGCCAAGTACTTTAGTACCTGGGTGTACTGTTTTCGCGTCATTGAGCCGCCTTCTGAGGTATTAAGCCGGTTTTCTGTCTGCTATCGCCCAGTTTGTTGTTATTATTGCAATTTCTGTGAGCGTAGTTTTGTCTGTCATTGCTTTGCTGTTGCTGTTAATTTTTTGTTCTTCTCTTTATAATTATGTCATGTTTTTTGCCTAAGTTTGCTTAAATTGTAATTAATTCTTTATTCGTTTTGTCAACGTTTTTAGAATCTATTGTGGGTTATGGTTGTTGTTTTTGTTTTACGACTGTTTGGTTTAAATTAGAGTTGAATGACATTTTGTGCGAAATTTTTTTGTTTATTTTTCTGGTAAAAGCTTGAGAATTTTTTTGTAATACCTTATAAAACGACGATGGGTCTATTAGGTAATGTACTTGTAAGTTGGGTTTACCTTAGGCAAATAAGTGTTTAACATTTAAATTTCTATAAATACTTTTTTTTGTTAAACTGCACATGTTTATGCCTGGAAATTATTAACATTTTTATTTCAGAATTATGCTTAAAAAAATTACGCAGGTGCCAGGCAACCCATAGCCGCACGAGACCTGCAATAATCAAAAAGACAATATCGGCAATTCGAGGGAGATAAATTTAAAGAATTCGGTTATTTTTAGTGCTCTAGGCTTGTACCGGGATCCCGGGAATCCCGGGAAATAGAATTTTCCCGGTATAACCGGGAATCCCGGGATTCCCGGGAAATAAAAAATTGTTTTTTTCTTCGGTTTCTTAAGAAAAGATGCACAGAATGGCTTGAAATTTTGCAGAAATCATAAACGGAGACTTGGTTATATTCTCCCAAAAAATTATGGCATTTGATGGAACGCTGTCCAAACGCCGGTACGGGAACGAAAAAATGTCTAGTATTTTCATACATTTGTATGACTTTTTTCGGTTTTCCGGTCTATCCCGGACCGACGTTTCTAAAGTACTTTTTCAAATAGATCGCGAGTCGGCAGTATTGAAGAACGACATTAGTACAACATTTCCACGGATTTTTGTGACGTTTGCTTAACAACTGCGAAAACGCCGGTCCGGGATAGACAAAAAACAGTAATTTTTTCATAAATGTATATATATGGAGCTTCGGTTTTTTAAACAAAGATGCACAGAATGGCTTGAAATATTGCAGATATCATAAACAGAGACTTCGTTATATTTTGCCAAAAAATTATGCAATTCAATGAAACGCTGTTCAAACGTCTGTCCGGGAAATATGAAATTTGTATTATTTTCATACATTTGTATGAAATTTTTCCGTTTTCCCCTCTATCCCGGACCGGCGTTTCTAAATGGGTCGCGAGTTGGCTCTACTAATGCAGTTCTTCAATATGTATGTATTATAATTTGCCAGCTTTTGGGGCGTCAATGGTTAGATATAGCACTTTCTGTTGTATGTATAGACGATTAAAGATAGAAAGACTGTAGGAAGGGTTACAATATAAAAAGTTTTAATGAATTCACCAATAAATGTAAAAAGTTCAATTTTATATCTCTGGACATACGGTAATTTTGTATGGTGATACCGAAAGGATCTTTTACGGTATCAACTGAGAACTAAGAAAAAAATTCTCTAATTAATTCGCACAAAATTCACAAAAGAATTAATAATTTATAATGGGTAGGGTAAAATTCCATTTCGTTAAGTTTCACCTATGAATACAAAATATTAGAAGTGAACTTTTTATTTAACGTCTTGCGAATTTTTGTTTACAAATTATTGCAAAATAATTATTTTCGAGAAAGTGGCTATTTATCATACGAGGTACCAGTAGGGTTGCCAGGCACCGAATTCGAAAAGTCGGGAAAACCGAGACTAAAACGCGGGATTTGTCGGGACAAATGTAAAGATCATATTATATAGGCTTTGACATATTTTATTAAGAAATATTACACAATGCAACAAATTTTTGATCCTAATGTAAAATTTAAATGCTGAATTCAAATCTGCTCTCAGATATGTGATAAATTGAACGTTTTTTCGTTTTCTTAAAAAACGATAGCTGCTTAAAATCCAATAATAAATGACGAAGTTATGGCTCTTCAAAGTTGGATTTTTGTAAAAATTTTAATGATTTTCCAAGTTTTCGCTGCCTTTAATTAAGTTTTATTCCGTGTTTCTGTATAAATTGCTCCGGTTTCAGACAATTACATGATAGAATAATATCTTAAAAAATTTTTGCCCTTCGTCATCAAAATTGGATAAAAAATACTTCCGCATTTGCAGAATTTAGTGAAATAACCCAAATTTTATATTTAGATATTCCTATGTGACTTTTTTTTAACAAAAACGTAGTTATGTTTCGGAGGCAAGCAAAACAACAATTACTACTACTCTCAGAAGAGGTATGTGTACTTAATTGTGAATGTAGCGTTTATTTTTCATCCGATTTTGACGACTAATGGCAACAAATTTTTGTAAGATATTATTCTATTATGCAGTTGTCTGAAATCGGAGTAATTTTTAGGGAAACACGGAAAGAAACTTAATGAACGGCAGCAAAAACTTGAAAAATCATCTAAATTTTTACAAAAATCTAACTTTGAAGTGCCATTACTTTGTCAATTATAATGGATTTTAAACAGCTTCCGTTTTTTTAAGCAAACAAATTATTTTTTTTTTATTTTTGTCCCAGTCTACAAATATCGGTCAACTAAAACCAGAGATAATAGCATTTTAGTAGACCTGCCTATTTTCAAAACACAAAAATAAAAAAATTTGACGATATCTCAAAAACTGTTCTTACTTTCCACATATCGAGAGCAGATTTGAATTCAGCGTGAAATTTTACATTAAAATTAAATACTAAATGTCCCGGCTACAGAAACTCTTGAAATTTTGTGACATAGTGCCATTAGTTGTTAAAAATAACTGGAATTCCTGACAGCTTTTATCAATATTCAATCCCATGATTAGTTCAGCCTTTATAAGATCAAAAGACATTCGTTTCTATCTTTCGTGTATAAATTGTTTAAAATACTAGATACTTTTTCGCAATAAGCGTTACTTATCGGTTAAAAAATATAAATGAGGTCAATTTAAACAAATTCAAGTGACCATAAAAAATGTGACCATATTTTGTCATTTAGTATATCTTTGGGCAATTCTCCATAAACAGTTCGAAGACTGCAGTAGTCTCTGTACAACATGTCATTGTCCACTGCATCTGATATTTGTAGAACTTTTGGGATTTCTCCTATTCTCTCAATAGTGAGTCTTTTAGATTAAATGATGCAATTTATCCAAAAATTTCCATTTCTTGAAAGTCGTAATGTGATGAAAAGCTGTGGTAAAATCAGATGATAGACAATTGCTAGGGATGGGAAAGAGATTAATACCCATGGAAATGGGTAAATGTTAAGTGCACACAACTAGTTCATTAGAAAAAAGTATTTTTTTGTACCTTCTTTAATATGTTGTTTCTTTGATTATTCTAAGTATAGGTAGTAAATATTAAAAAGTCGGGATTTTCCCCTGAATTACTTCAAGACTCGGGATTTTCGCGAGAAGTCGGGAAAATCCCGCCTATTCCCGACCATCTGGCAAGCTTAGGTACCAGTAGGAACATTGTGCTGTTCCGATTTTTATTCGTAAGCCAACTTTCTATAAACTTTAACCGTATGCAAAATTTGACGAAATACAGAATGCTTACAAAAAAGATATGCATGTAAAACAATGAAGTGATTTCGCCCATTTATATGGGAGGTACCAGATGGACTGTGGAAAATATTTCGAAGTTTCTGAATTCTATAACATGTTTTCTTCTATGACAAGATAATTAGAATAAGCAAACTCAAACATCTTCTAGTCGTCTGTTTAGAAGTTATGGGAGAAAATAAAATTTCCCAAAATTAGGTCATTTCGTATGGGAGGTACCAGAAAGGGTCGGCCGATAAAGTCCACATCCATTCCTGGCTTAAATAAAAGTAAGCATAGATCTTACGCAAAATATGACTAAATTCAGAGTACTTACAAAAAAGATATGTATGTAAAACCATGAGGGTGAATTCGGTATTTGTATGGGTGGTACCAGATGGGGTGTGGCAAATGTTTCGATTTTCTGAGGTTTTATCTCCTATTACAAGATAATTAGACAGACCAAATTCAAAAAATCATCCACTGGTCCATTTGGAAGTTATTTGAATAATATTTATTATTCAAAAATTAAATAATCTTGTATAGAAGGTACCAGATGGGGTCGGCCAATATAGTCCGTAAGATAAGCTTATATCTTACGCAAACTATAGCTGTATTTACTGTACTTACAAAAAAGATATGTATGTTATGTAAAACTATGAGGGTCCATTCGGTCATTTGTATACGAGGACCAGAAAAACGTTTTGGTTTTCTGAATTTTTTTTTCAACTATCATAAGATTATTAAACTAACCAAACTTACACAACCTCTAGTTGTCCGATTGGAATTTATTTGAGATATTTTATTTTTCCAAAAATTGGTAATTTTTTTATAGGAGGTACCAGAAGGAGTGTGGCTATTCTGCCCGTTTATAATCCTATTACTGCATTTTCGAATATAATAAATTTTCAATACAATCAGTTGAAATCAGTATACTCGAGGTGTCCTGCCCACCAGCCAGCCAGATAGACAAACATGGCTGAATCGTCAAATTTAGTCTTAAGATATTTGTATCCTTTAATGCGTTACACCTAAGGATGAAGGTATAAGAATCATGTAAGTTTTTGCTTTTTTGTGCAACAAAAGAAATATTGACATGATAATAAAATTAATTTTTGGCACATTTAAGAATTTTTTGGTACAATAATAGTATTTATTGGCACAAGAAAATTTCTCACTGGTACAACAAATGTACATTTTGGTACAATAGAAGTACTTTTTAGTACAATAAATTATACCTTGTATTATAATGAAAGTACTTTTTGGTACAATAAATACTCTTTTACACAATAAAAGTGTTAGTTATATAAACTATAACAATTCCTTTTAGTACAATAAAAGTCCTTTTTGTTAAAGAAAATTAATGTTTGATAATATTAAAGTACTTTTCGGTATAAAAAATTTGGTACGATAAAATGTCGTTCTTGAACTATAAAAGTACTTTTTGGTGCAATAAGTTATTTCCTGCCACATTGAAATTACTTTTGGTACAATAAATTTTAGTTTTTAAATACTTTTTGGCATGAAATTCTTTTTGGTAAAGAAATAGTTTTTGGTAAAAGAAATTTTACTAGTTGGTACAATTAGTGTACTTTTTGGTACAACAAAAGTAAAAAATATTTTTAGGTCTGTGATCATGATATCTATCCCTTTTCTTAGTCTGAAAAATGTTTTGCACTCTTACCATTATAATATTATTTAGGCACTGGCTTTCCCGACTCGCGTTGCTCCGCCACTACTTAAACGTGGATAGGTATAGGGTTTTTTTACAAAATGTAGCCTATATCACTCAGTGATAACGTAGCCTTCTACTATTGAACGAATTTTAAAAATCAGATAAAAAGTTTTGAAGATTACGCCCTACATACAAACAAAAAAAATTACAAACATCTTCTCTTTATAATATTAGTATAGATGTAATTCAATTTTTTGGTATAAATCAAATTGTTCCCTTAATTTCCATTTGTATTAGTAATTTCTTTCCGGAGAATAAGTATAAAACAAAAAATAAAACGGATAGAATTTTTAATAGGAGAACAAGGAAAATTTCTAAAAATTCCGTAAAAAATGTATTTTTCAGAATGAGGGTTTTCTGTCTTTTCCTGTGAAATTTTTAAATAATGTAGTTATGTTACATACCTCTGTACGTACGTCTTTTTTTAATTAAAGCGACGCTTTGGAAGTCCGTTCACCTGACTACTATGCATGCATGTACTGGTTATGGAATTCAGTTTTAAGATAACCATTAAAAGAAAACTATTTTTCTAATCTTCCATGACAAATACATAAATGAAATTCTTTACATTACCATTAGCATGCCATGCCGTCTTTTGGTGTTGTTGTTGTTGTATAACAGCCTCTAACTCTATTAAATTCTCTCCACTATCACCTGGCCAAAATAGCTCCCATTCTTGTTCTCAACCTACTTTTTGTTTTTTCTTCTTCATCTTCTTTAAAGCTAAGAAAGAATGAAAGAAATTCTTCTTTCTAAAATGTCTTTATTGTTTTAAGATCTATTACAGAGAGCAGTAACAGAAGCAACGGTTTCCATTATTGTGTTTGTTGGTGTCGTCGTCGTCATCATCGTTGTAGACCTCGTTCTCCTCTCCACTTCTTCATCTTTTGAGACTGTTACGTGTTATCTATTAATAACAGTTACATTAGACACTGGAACATAACATAGAAGCACACAAACACACATATTAATGTGAGCAGCGTAACATACCTACCTACTTATGTATGTCGTATGTATTTTATATCTTTATACCAAAAGTCACCAATAGTTTTATGATCTTTGTTCGTTTGCTTATACATCACAATGATGTTATACACGTTTTCACCTCTTCTCCATCCCATTCACAGTGTCTGAAGAAAATATTCTTTCTCTTCTTGCTTGCACGTGAGTATAGGTGTGTGTGTTTGTAGAGAGTGTAAAGTGTTTACATAAGAATGCACTTCCGTTATAACGGAAGCATAAATCATAAATCGATATTGGAGTCGCGCAGTCACATAGAATTGCAGCAGAGCATAGTTACACTTTATAGCCGCGCGTGTGTGTGTGTGTGTGTGTAACCTCAATGATCGAGCGAACGAATGCACTCACCACCGGTCGCGCCAAGGTTCGCACCATATTTGTATCTTGGAAATGAAAACTTACAATTGTTGACAATGGGTTTTGTTTGTATGTTTGTTTAGTTTGTATTCGAAAGTATGTATTGGATCTACATATGGGCCAGTGTTAGCTATATGCACAGATAGACGGTAAATTTGTTTCACAAATGGTTAAAGTAAAAGTTAATGATTAATTGGTTAAAAAATCCTTTTTTATAAAATATACTACATACATAGGTATATATGCATGTAGTAGCTGTTTTCAAACATATGGTCAGTTTTGTGTTATTGGCTGCATACTTGCAGAGTTAATGATAATGCCGCAATTAGCGGCAGAAACATTTGTTAGATAGGTATTTACCTGTTGGTTATGTTGCATCTGTAGTCACAAAGAAAAACGAATTAAGAGATGTAATGGAATTGACCTCTCCGTACCTTTGTATGATGTTGTAGACAACAACTTTTGACTACCGACTGACTCGATACTATACTGCGAAGTTGCTGTCGACAACATCGAGAGATCTGCAGATGAAAGAAAATGTATGTAGCTGAATGGAGACAGTAATCGAACCATGGATCTTCCGCATGATAATGGCGTGTTCTAACCACTATGCCACGTCCGGATAGCTGATATGGAGTAACATAAAAGATGGTTCAAACCTGGCTCCAGTCATCTTAAAAAAGAGAAAAAATAAATAAAATTTTCTTTCATTGTCGGCTCCCCACGAATGTTGTTGACAGCAACTTCGCAGTATTAAGCGTCGATTCAATCAGCGTGTCTAGTAAGAGCTTCTCAGTGACGTTCGCATTCGTCGATAAACAAGTAGGTGCCGTTAGTTGTGAATCTAAAAATAGAAAGCGTGTTAATTCACAACAACGCGAGAAGCTATCCCATACCTCACTCATGGGGTGCAAAGGGAAATTAAGTTTTTTTTTAAGTACATCTTACGCAAAATATGACTGAATTCAGTGTGTGTACTTTCAAAAAAGAAACGAGTATGTGTGTAAAAATATGAGGGTAAATTCGGGAATATACATGGGAGCATTGAAAAGGGGTGTAGCAAAGTTTTCGGTTTTCAGAAAGTTTGCCTACTATTACAAGATAATTATACCGACCAGATGTAAATATCCTCCAGTTGCCGTTTGGAAGTTTTGGGTGAAATATTAATTTTCTAAAAATACAACATTTTGTATCGAAGGTACCTGGAGGGGTGAGGCTATTCAGCCTATATACAACTCCATTACTTCTTTTTGGAAAATATTAATACTGGTAAATTTTCATAAGGATAAGTGAGGGTTTATTCGAGTTATAGAGCCAATCAGCCAGCCGGACGGACATGTCCTGAAAAGTCTCCTAAATACGTTACACTTTTTCTCGTATCAAATGATATATGGGCAATTCAATTGGGACGGGTGTGACCACGTTACTCGCATTTTTGGTTATAATTCATAAATAGAAAATTTATTATTAAAAAAAGCTGTGATTACCAAGAATGTTAAGTTTTAAAATTTTCAGTAACATATAGACAACGACGGGTGTGACCTTAGGAATTTGAGCTTTTACAAAATTATGACATTCAGGCTAAATTCTGTAAAAATTTCCGTAGAAAGTCCACAATTCTTGTGATGTAGGTAATTGTTTATATACTTTTTGATTGTGTTAAGTACTTACTTACTTACATTGTTTATCAGATTCTTGACAGACAACCGCGTACCGTTGCACAATTTCGGTTGATTCAGATTCCGCAATATGATTATGATCGATCCCACCTTTATCTGTAGATTATGCGGCACATTAAGTGAGTTGAAAAATTCGGTCGGATTGTTGGTCGCTTCATCCTCGTCAGTCACGCTGTAAACAGATATGTAAAAATTCAGTACTCCAGCAATTTAACTTTCTAAATTGAAATTCTAGTTATCGATGCCTTTATTCTTCGCTGCTAGTAACATGCTGCCCATAAATTAATCCAATCGAGTTTTTTTTATAACTTTGTGCATTGTCGTGAGCTGTTTTTCCAACGATTTGAACTCGCAAAAATGTGCAGGGAACGATATCAATTCAGTCGAAACATCAACACGAATTTGGCCATTGCCAAGCGCCGGCAGTTGTATCGAGAATTCAGCAGAAGATGGGAGGTTCTGGAATGACACCCTAAGTTCGGCATGTACCAGTAGTCGGCAATGGTATGCCGACCATTGGAAAATTAATATTGGAATATTACACGTAGTCGGCATGGTATATATCGGGTAATTCAAGGCCTCCTAAAGGATACCGGAATGTATATTCTATTCAAAGTGGTAATGAAAAAGAAACGGTGACTGTCCTACTAATTTTTCCGCTAATTGTGAGGTGGTAGTTCCCATGGTTGCTATTCCATATGTGCGACCACCAAAAGAAGTGGTGAACAGCCTACCAGAAAATTGGTTTCTCGAAAAGTCAGACACTGGATGAATGATAAGCGAAACATTTTTGTGTCAAAAATCAATTAGAGATATTAACAGAAAGCTGTCACGAGTCCAACGAAATTTGTAAAGATTCTGATCTTAATATAGTGATTTCCGTGATAAATTCTATAAAAAATTTTTCAAGTTCAATGTCACCAACTTTCGAGAAACATCTGTATTTTCCGAAGCCATCAACATCTGTCCGATCTACAACGATAATCAAGGCGCCAAGTGCTTCGGCTCTGGCATGGAGAAACCACATGCAGACTAAGGAAATTGAAAAAGTTGCTAAAGCTGAAGCTATACAAAATCGAAAATTAGACCGCCTAAGAAAAAAGAAGGACAAAGAATCCAGATCCATAAAAGGAAGAAAAAAGAAGGAAAAAGAAATATGCGGCACTTGTAATGAAGATTTGGATAGTGACGTTGGGGATGATGGATTAAAAAACGTAGGTTGTGATACCTGTCCAAGGTGGTTCCATCTGAAATGCACCGATTTTAAGGATCTAGCATACTATGAAATAATAGATAAGAATTTCTTATGTAAAGTATGTACGTAGTGACATCAATTAAACAGTTTTATTAATTTAATATTTTTTTTATTAGTTTTTATGTTATTTTTGTGTGTTTTATATGATGGCGCGTCCGTATTGCACCCCGAAACGCAAAGAATTAAAAGACCTCAGTTAAGAATGTTAACAACAATCAATTAAATAACCCAAATTATGAATTTCTGTTGGTACATTTTTATTTTTCTTAATCAAAAAATGTCATGACGACTAAGGAAATCTGTGTCGAAGACTGGAAAACGTGTGCCGACTAAAGGAACCATAGTATGTCGAAGACTGGAAAACGTATGCCGAATACTGGCAAATACGTCCTATTTTACGAAAAACATTAATTAGTCCAATTAATTAAATAATTGGTTGAAAACAATTAATTTCATTAAAAACAAAACCTCTAACCGAAATGGAATATGTAGAAGTTACCTAATTAGCATATTCACAGAAGTAATGACACCAATTCAAACTAATCAAAAAAGTTTAACTGCCGACTACTGGTATTACCCTAGGTAGCAAAGGGACGATTGTATTTTTTTAGTTTTCCCATAACTGTCCCAGGGTCGTAAGTTACGGAGTAAAAAGTCACTTACTTTAAATGTACTTAGGGGTGGCCTTAAGTTTATAATTTTTTGGTCGAAATCCTCCAATAGTAGCCCAAGCCGAAAATCAATCAAAATCATGCATTCTATAGTGAAAGTTAGAATCTCGTTTAAACTTAATGAGAGCAGTCAGCAGTTGGCGCTTGACGGTAAAACCACATCAGAAATAGCACAACTTGCCAGTTTTTAAATCATTAGTAAAACTTAAACAGTTGTTTGATGATAAACCAGTAATTAATGAGACGTGTCATCATACCAAATTAAAAAAAAAAACCAACAAAAACAAAAAAAAAAAGTAAACAAGACACGCAGAGTTATAGGCCGTAGTACTACGCACTTGAACAGTTATGTCTGTCTACATACCTACTTCAGACTACCGAAGTGGGGGTGGCGATGAATTGTGGGGGATCTACGCATCCACACATAGCACATACACTTACGTTCATATATACAAACATACTTACTGTCAAGGTCATTGTATGCTAAACAAATGTGTATGAACAGTTGTTGTTGATGCTACGACTACTCTGTTGTAGTTGCTGTTGCTGCTGCTGTTGTTATTGTAGTTGCTGATGCTGCTGATGATATCGCTGTTTCTATGACTATTAAAAGAAATGTTAACTGTTGTTTATTTCTACGTATCGTTTTGTGTTTTTTCTCTCGTTAAACAATGCTGCACAAAAAAAGTCAAACAACTTTAGAGCAGAAAAAACACAAGCACAGCAGCAGCAAATTTTATCATGCTGAGAGTGTCTGGAACTAGTTTTTGCTGTTACTAGTTTTTTTTCTATTAGCTTTAAAATTTGTTTTTTTTCTTTTCACTGCTTCATACACACAGAGTCAGTCGTCGACGATGACGATGAAGCAAAAAATTTCACCAAATTACAAGTAGCGCATAAAAAGCCCCGTACATTGTTGTAGTTGTGCTATTGTTTGTTTATTAATGTTTGTTGTTGCTTTTAATTAAAGCATTTTATATGAAAAGCAAACATGCGAGAGGCAACCCCGCCATCCAGGCAAAGCTATGAATGAGCTGGTTGGTTGGTTGGCGCTTAGAGAAAGGGGGCACTCACTCACTCACTATCGACGATCTAAGGTGAGAAAAGCCATACATTCCCCTGGCACCACTAGCTACACCATCGCAGCCACCACCACCAAGTGTGACGGTGTAAAAATGCATGTTTATGCAAAAACACCACAACATTTTAAATAATAAAGAAATAAATTGTAAGATGTGTTTAGCGGAGGTTCCTCATGTTTCACTCGCAGGTTAGTCGATAAGAGGGAAGAGTCGAAATTTTGGTGTTACATAGGTATAAACAAATTATAACAACTAAAAGTGTAATAACAACAAAACGCAGTATACCTATATATTTGTTTGCAGTTTTTAAAAGATAAACGATTATAAACAGAGGTAAACATTTATTTTTTATTCATAATTTTACAAAAAATAATACAAATTTGGCAAACTAACCCAAGCCTAACACACCGGCCTCATTCTCAAGTTTTCTCTTACCAAGAAAAACAAATCAAACAATTTAAAATCGACATAGCCATATGTAGTTAACAACGTCATCAACATCATCGCCATGGCCAATATCGACATGGAGGAGCATCATCGCTACCAAAACAACACCAACACCAACCATATACCTACAACTTCATCAGCTGCACCACCGCCAACCAACTCTTGAATTGTATGTATGTACGTATACGAGAGTACATCGCTACAAGACAGCACTGGCATAGTACATTCACATGGAATAAACATTTTTAAGCAAAAACTTCGATAAATATTTCGCTTAATAGTTAGCACGACGACGTTCGAATTGCGAGGGTAATATCCGAAAATGTCTAGCAGAGAAAGCAAAAAAAAACACGACGCACAGTGGGGTAAAGTCACGATCTGGGCGGCCAAAATTATTTGAAGCAAATTTATGAAGCAGAATGGTAAAATATTACTCGGTGAGGCGTAAAAAATAGTAATCTGTTAACATTCGGAGGGTAGAGGTTGTGACCGTTTTTATACAAAAAATGGTTTTTATAAAAATTTTAAGATTCCAAGTATTTCCCATATATCTCCACAAGGTTGCATTTTAGAGGCCTACCTCCCTATAACTTTTTATTCGTCTGGATACCCTCTAACTATAAATGCATAGAGATATAGGACATCCAGTATGTTAACTAAAGTGGTTGAGTAAAACCGCAGAAATTATAGTTCATTCTTCCGCAGTAGGTAAATGGCTATAAAACACAAAACCGCAAAAACCCGCAAAATTTTTTTTCCATATGAACAATACGATGTTAAAGATTATTTATAATCACAGATTGAAGGGGTGAAAAGGGGTGATGCATAACTTTTTGTCCATAGATCGACTTTGTTACCCATTGAAATTGACAAAAATACCATATTTTTTAATGCTGCTTTACTAGTATGAATTTTAATTATAATTTTATTTAGCTAAGTGTATTAAATAATATTAACCTGCTTTATTATTTTCCATTTTACTTAAATGTTTAAACTAAACACACGCCTTCCCACAGCCTGCTACAATTGTTGCTTTACCTGAGCACAACAAAATAGAAAATGTACAATTAGCAACAAGAAACTTTAGCAGAGTGTAGAAAACGAATGTAAGCAAAATGGAATGAAAAAATAACGGAATCTAGTGAAGCATTTTGTTCTCTTTATCCTACAATCGGAAATTATTAAAAACATTGGTTTTTGACAAATCGAATTTTGGCCGCCCAGATCGTGAATTTACCCCACCGTGCGACGTGACGGTTAGCCATAGTTGGATATTTGCAGACAACCACCAACAGCTGTGTTGGATGATGATGCTGCTGCTGCCGGTGCTGCTGTTGTGTGATTGGCATTGCTACGTTTGATTGTGATGTCCAAAAATCCACTCACCCACCCGCTTTTGCCGATGACCTTGGTATGTCATGTTGATAATACATACTCGTAGGATTTGGTTTCTTTTGAGGGTAGAGGGGAGAATTTTGTAAGCTGAAATAAATTTGATTTTATTACAAACACCAGCTGCTAAAATTATAACTTTGTGTGATCCTGATGACATCCGCAGCTGTTAAGAGTTAGACATAATAATTATCTTTTATCACCGGTTTCAAAAAACTGTATTCCTAAAGTAAAGTAAATCTACATATTGGCAAACTCGTGCTGAACATCATTAGCTTATTACTAGGGCGACCATTTTTCAGCACGAAAAAGCTGTTTTCAGTACTTAAAAAAGCATAAACCAGTAAGAAAGTTTCAGTCGGGCGACCCGACTTACATATACCATCACCCTCAGTAAAATAAAAAATATTGCTATTATATTGATTTTTTTACTCGATTTCTAAAGTGGGTGGAGTGGTAAATTTGTATGGGAGGTACCATAAGGGGCGTGTCTAGACTTCTAGGTCTATCCTCCAAAACTTTATCCTGTTATAGCTTTACTAAATACAGAGTTTGGGCACGATAGCGTTGGATGTATTGATATTATTACTGCATCTCTGAAGTGGGCGGAAAGGTACATTTGTATAGGAGGTCCCATAAGGGGCGCCGCTAGACATCCAGATCTTTTCTCCAAAACTTTATCCTGTTATAGCTTTACTAAATACAGAATTTGGGCACGATCCTGTCAAGTGTGTTGATATTATTATTCCATCTCTAAAGTGGGCGGAAAGGTACATTTGTATGGGAGGTACCAGAATGGGCGTGTCTAGACTTCCAGATTTTTTCTCCAAAACTTTATCCTGCTTGAACTTTACTAAATACAGAATTTGGGCACGATCCTGTCAAGTGTGTTGATATTATTATTCCATCTCTAAAGTGGGCGGAAAGGTACATTTATATGCGAGGTACCAGAATGGGCGTGTCTAGACTTCCAGATTTTTTCTCTAAAACTTTATCCTGCTTGAACTTTACTAAATACAGAATTTGGTCACGATCGCGGTAGTTCTAATAATAATATTAATCGATTTCTAAAGTGGGCGGTACCAGATGTGTGTGGGAGGTACCAGATGGGGCGTTGGTAGACTTCAGTTTTTTTCTCAAAAACTGTATCCTGCTATAGCTTTACTAAATTAAGAATTGGGGTACGAGCGCGATGGATTTATTCATATTATTACTCCATATCTAAAGTAGGCGGAAAGGTGAATTTGTATGGGAGGTACCAGAAGGGGCGTGGCTAGACTTCCAATTTTTTTCCAAAACTTTATCCTGTAATATCTTTACTAAGTACAGAATTTGGGTACGATTATTACAGAGGAATTTCTTTTTTTTAGGAATCATAAATTGAGTTTTAATGCGGTATTAAAATCTATTTGCGACTATTGTCAGCTATTATAACCATTTTAACAAATTTTCAATAAAATTTGTATAGGTACAATAACACTCTTCTGCCGCTAGCTTAATGTTACCAGACTTATTTTGCCAAAAACCACATTCCTCCATTGATCTTAACGAATCTTCGCACAGCTCACGTACTTTTAGAGGGATAAAAAAGGGTGGAAGAGTACCATTGCTCTAAACAAACCGCTAAATTTAAAACCACAAAAATTTAGAAAAATACTTTTCAAATAGAGTGGGTAGGGACCTTTCGAATTTCGTATTTTAAGCTACAAAAAGGGGAAAAAGTGACCATCGATCCGACCACACAACTAAAGGTATAGTCACAATAATTGGGATGAACAGCCTTGGCACAGTAATCTATGTTATATTGATTTAATAGCCTTCTACACCAGACAAGCATTTCGCATTCTGAGCTGAATATGCGAAATGCTAAAAAGTGGGTTTACACTGCAGATTCTCATATTGTCAGCTGTTGCTTAGGTCACACGTTTTTCCATTTGCCTTGCTACAAATCTATTAACATTGCTCCGGAGGCTGTAGTCCACGAAGCGCAAATGCTTTTAACTAATTGGAATAATCATTTATTAATATTTTGGAAAAAAAAATTAAATTTTTTGTCCGTCCGTGTTATTTGGCATTTTTTCGATAAATGTAAACAAACAACGAAATTGGTGGTTGCCGGATCAACATCCCTAAAATTCAGCTATTTTAGAGTACAACTTAGTGCATTTTTCCGCATTTTTCATGGATGCAAAAATATGCTTACATCTATCCAACAATAAAATGCATGTAAAAATTTTAGCATAAAAATGCTAAAATATGTTAAATGCGTTCCGGTGTAAAAAGGCTACTAATTGACTGCGCTCTTGGAATTGTCAAAAGCAACTTCTGAGTAGTCAAGACAATTGACATGTGTAGTAAAAATTTTTTTTAAAAAAAAGCTAACATTCTGCGTCATCGTAAAACAGTAGTACCCGTTGTGTGAGTCTAAATATAAAAGCGTGTTAACTTACTCAAATGAGAGGGGCTATCTTTGCTTTATACTGCTAGCACAGTGTTATTTGGTGAGAGCAGGCGATATCTTAAGCGTAATTTACCCTAACTTCGTAAATAAATCTAAGGGTTAGGGTATACGTAAGGCGATGTTTAGACACAGAGATCTGTCGACGGACTTGTCGAATCCGCGAGAAAACGGTTGTCTACAACAACAATGTCATAGCAATTCTTTATCGATAACACTACTTGCAGACAAATCTTTCGACAGATTCCTTTTGTCTGAACACACCTTAATTAAGACAGTTCAACTGAATACCGGCCGTAGCATGATGGTTAGATCACGCGACTATCATGCGGGAGATCACAGGTCCAATCCCTGGCTCCAGTCATCTAAAAAAAAACTTCGCATTTAAGTGTCGAGTTAATCGGCATGTCTAGTAAAAAGCTTCTCAAACAGTGACGTTCGCATTCGTTGATAAACAAGTAGGTGCCGTTTGTTGTGAATCTAAAAATAGAAAGAGTGTTAATTCACAACAACGCGGCAGCTATCCCATACCTCCATTCATGGGGTGTAAACGGAAATTAAGTTTAACTGAATAACATATTCGTACAGATTAGTAATTTTATCACCTATTCCCCCTTATTACGTATGTTGTAGTCGAATTTTGGCAACTTTCAAAGTCGCGGTCGAATTTACTTTTCATTAGAATCATGTAAAATATTCGACGTTAGTGTTATTGTTATTGCATAAATACTTGCAGCAGCCATGGGAATCCTCGCTGGAGGTTACCAACAAGGATCTGGAAATGATTTCATTCTGTACATTGGCCAACCTACAATAAGTACTGTGTGCAGATTAATCATTTATCTTCATGTTACTTTCATCCATCCTTCGGAGTCGCGTGAGGAAGGATGCTGTTCACCCTTCCTTACGACATTACATTGCCTTTATTTCAACTATCTTTTTTTATGGTACCCTTTTACAAAGTTTGGATTTTTAAACAAATTGCTTTGGTGTTGTTTTTCATCCTTTAATAAGTAAAAAGAGATGTTTTTTATTATAAATTTGTTAAAAGTGTACAAAACCTTATTTATTATAGTGCTCTTTCGTTTTTACATCTATTTTCTGTTTATATTCATGAAATTCTTCGTTTATTTCGATGTTGTCACCGGCAAATACACTACGACTGTTTCTGTCGAATTTCACGCTCAAAAACGACACACAAAATACCAACATTTGTTATAGAATTCGACAGAGTCATATTTTAGTTTCACGATTGACATCGACAATGCCATATTTCAAAAATCGCAAACATTCGACGTGACTACGACATACATAATAAGGGGGATTATGCTTTTCGAACACTTTTGGGTCGAATCAAATGATATATACCTTCTTACCCGTAGGGAGAGGGTATAAAAAGGAATTTGATAAACATAATCCACTTTGTTCCAATTTTGAATCCAAATTCGATTCATGACTTTTTAAGTCGATTCATCCATGTCCGTATGTCTGTCTATCCTGCTTGTACGCACGATAACTTTCGAAAGACGTAAAAACTTAACTGTAACTGGACAAAGTTTCCGAGAAAAAATTGGAAGTCCAGCCACGCACCTTCTGATACCTCCCATCCAAAAGTACCATTCTGCCCAAATTATATATTAAGTAAACCTATAACTGGATCGTGTCCAAATTCTTTATTTTGTTAAGATGTAGCAGGATAAAGTTATTGAGATACATTGGAAGTCCGGCAAAGGCCCCTCTGGTACCTCTCTAAAATTTTTATACTTGGAAATTTTATGTTTTTACTAAGGGTGAAACTTTCTTACTTGTTTTTTCTTGAATTTGATAGAATGCAAAATTCGGCATTTTTAAAAAATGGTCTACTTTTTAATCTTTAACTGATTTCATCTATATCAGTTATAACCATAATACCAAATACATAAATACATATTAGTCATGTTAAATAATTACCTTCTACGTCAAATTTAACTTACCAGCAGTTCTTAGAATACTTTCTGACTGACCAATTATGTTATCAAATCTTTATGATGATATCAATAAAGATCAACCACTTTCTTTGTAGCCGTCAATATCTATCAAAAGGAAATCGTGTTAGACCCAAAAAAAAAACCTCTATGCAATCAGGGCCACTAAGAATGCCATGAGTCAACCCAACAACAGACAACAAATTAGTCATTGCACTCTCATATAGTCTGCCTAGCGAGGTAATACTACAAAGACACCACCCATTAACTTCCAGCAATTTTCCTGTTTCCTTACAAAATTACCGGGGGAGGGTACATACATATGTATACAAAATATGAAATCAAAAAGGTGCTGACGAAGTGAACTCCCGTGCGCCGACACACGACACTTACTAAATGTTTCAATAGAACGGCACAGCGCGTGTGCGGATGCAAACTTCGTAGCGGAAGGGAGAGATGCAGAGGAGAGGAACACGTAAAACATATTTATTGCTTTAAAAAACATAGGCGACGGCGTCAGTCAGTCAGTCACCTGACTAAAATGTTGAGTAGTTTTTTTTTTTGATTGCATTGTATCTTCAGTGAACATAAATATAAAAACAAAAATCACACACAAATAAAGAAATACATAATAATGATATGAAGCCGCGGTGGATGATGATGATGGGGCCATGACAGCGTACCAAGGGACCACAAGACATGGCTTGGAATCGCAAACAGCCGTCGTCAGTCGTTCGCCGCTCACTCACAACCACACCACAGTCAGTCAGTCAAGAAGGCTATGTATCTATGCAAAAAGCAAATAAAACGAGAAAAAAAAAGTAAAATGAAAAGGGAAACTGAAACTGAAAATAAATAAAATGCAAAGTAGTCACTTTTGTACTTGCGAGGGATGGCATAAATTCATGTGTAGCAGAATTGTCAATGTTTGTGGATATGTTTAGTACACACACACGCACACCCATGTGTTATGTTAAAAACCTCCTCTATGTAAACAAGCTTAAAATCCCCAGTACAGAGAGTGAAGGTTTACGCTACATTAAAATGCTAAAAATAAATACCTATTCCTACAAAATTAGCTAACTTTTTTTTATTGTCTTGTTGTTGTTGATGTTTTTTTTTGCATACAGTGTCACGTGCATATTAAACACAGTTCAAATCTGCGATACAGTGAATGATTTGTCAAGGGAATTGGTACTGTGGGATACAGTGTGTGCGAGAGAGAGAGAAAGACTCAGAGTGGTGAGAGAGAAACTATCACAGGAAGAATAAGAATAAAGAGGAAGCCGAAAACAAGACTTAAGACAATTTACATGGAAACATGCATTATACAAATGCAAAATTTACTAAATTTTTGCATATTGTTGTTGCCTGCTAAGTCGTGGTTTTTGTTGGGGTTGCTCCCGGGAACAACGCCTTGGTTACAAAAAAAATGCAGCATGATCGCATATTGGGCAAATGAGTAAGAGTTGCCAGAAGACTTGAATTTTTTACGGCTAAAGCGTAGCAAATAGTTTCGTCACAAAACTGGATACTTTCCTTTAAATTTCGATGTTGAAATTTCGACATTACATATTTGCAATTAAGTGAAGGTTTAAGAGACTTACATTTTAAAACTAAACGGTTACAATTACAACATTTGGGGCGAATAATTGCCGTATAAAGTAGTTGTGCGAAACGACCGAATTTTATGAATTTCGTACATTTAGGAATAAAAATGGGCAAAAGACCAAACGTATAAACGTACAATCACGAAAATTAGAGCGAATTTAGTCAAACATCGCACAGACCATATGTCCGCAGCTACAATCACAAAAATTGAGGTGAATACCTATTTATCTTATAGAGTGATCATGTGATTTGAAAGGATTTTCGAAATTCGTATATTTAGGTATAAAAACTGGTCCAGGCCAACGGTTCAAACTGCAATCATAACAGTTAATTTGTAATTTACGAAATTTGTACTTTTGAGGATAAACAGGGACAAAAGCTTCAATCGCAAAAATTTGGATAAATATTTATGTTATGGAATAGTTGTGCGATATGAAGAGACTATTCGAACATTTATAGATAAAATGGAAAAATGTGGTAATATCGCCAAAGGCAAACAGGTAAAGCTACTGTCACAAATTAATAATAGTTTAGCTTATGATATATGTATTTGTTAGGGCTTAAAAGGTACGAAAGAGGTACCTATGGGTGTATGTTATTCTTATAGGACAACTGTGAGCTAAAAACAAATTCACCTAAATTTGCACATTTAAGGTGCAGAACTAAAACCATCATGACCGGCCGTGGCATGATGGTTAGAACACTCGACTACCATGTGGGAGATCCCAGGTTTAACTCTTGGCTCCAGACATCCAAAAAAACAAAAAACAAATTCTTTTATTGCCGGCCCCCTCGATGTTGTCGTCAGCAACTTCGCAGTATAAGTGTCGAGTCAATCGGCATGTCTAGTAAAGGCTTTTCAAGCAGTGACGATAAACATGTAGGTGCCGTTAGTTGTGAATCTAAAAATAGAAAGCGTGTCAATTCACAACAACGCGAGAAGCTATTCTATACTTCATTCATGTGGTGTAAAGGGAAATTAAGTAAGTAAGTAAGTACTGAAACTTGCTTAGTAAATAACACCTCATGACTGTGATATGGGATAGCTTATCGCGTTATTGTGAATAAACGCGCTTTCTATAATCACATTAATATTTTGGCAAAAAAATTTAATTTTGAGTCCTTCCACGTTTTTCCGATAAATTTAAACAAACAACGAAAATGGTGGTTGCCAGATCAACGTTATTGAAAAAAAATCACTTAAATTCAGCTATTTCAGAGAACAACTTAGTGCATTTTTCCGCATCTTTCTTGGATGCGAAAATATGCTAACATCTCTCCAACAACAAAATACTATATAAATTTTAGCATATATAAATTCCGCATTTTTAAAAAATGCGAAATAATGCGAAAATATGCTAAATACGTTCCGGTGAAAAAAGGCTATTACTAGACTTTAACTGCGAGGTTGCTGTCGACAACATGATGAATGTAATGTGGATGACTTAGACAGTAGTCGAACTATAGAAATCGCGCATGATAGTCGTGTGTTTTTACCAATAAGCCACGGTCGGCCCCGAACTAAAACTGACTCACTTCAAAATTGTTTACGTGTAAACAAATGTAGTGTCTACTCGCTAAATGCAACTCTTAGTTAGACATAGTTATCGTAACTTTTCAAAAAAACCTAGGTTATCGACACTTTACTTCCAGTTTGTCTTTTTTATTTACATAGGTATTTTGTATTGGAATTTCTTTTAAATGTTAAAACTAACGCTATTTACCTTTTATTAACTGCTTGGGATAGGCAACCATCTAACATGATTAAGAAATGCAGTAAATTTTAATGTCTCCGAATAACAAGCGGACCGATGAAGATGTATGGGTTACTCATTTGGGCTTGTTTTTTTTGTACCAATTTTGCAATAAAATCAAAATTTTTGGACGTGAAAACCTGCAATTAGTAGAGATTCTCCTAGTAATCTATCATATTGAATCAGTTAACGAATTTTTTGAGTTACGCCTTTTTGCATTTTAGATGACGCTATATACAAACGATTAGTGTCGAATTCTGAGTCGATTTAAAGAAGTCCGACCGTCCGTCCCTCCCTGCGATTACATCCGTATTATATGAGTTATAGGGCTGAAATATGATACGCAACCTTCTATCCTCTTAGCGAAAGTGAAGTTCTTAGATGAGCAAGATCGGACAAAAACCACTCCCATTTTTTAGGGGTTAAAACAAACCATTAATATATTAATTGGATAGAGCCGTAGATAATTGTCTTACTAGTTTTACATCTAATTGAGCATATCACTAACAAAACTGCGAATTTTGGTCAAATTGTTTTCCACGGTTTTCTACATCTAACAGTTGTTTTTGTTCTAATTGTGCTAACAAATATTTAGCGTATTAAAAATTAAATTGCTAACTCTGTTTATCCGATTCATATGTCAAAGTTATTGTGTTTTTTTTTTAAACCTCTTTTTTATAATTCGAACATATCTTAACAGTTTTGTCTCTCTTCATTTTAAATGTGTAATAATTTCGGATTCGAAAATATTGTCATCGTTATAGAAACCCAATCCAGGGATTTTCGAAATGCATTCCCTAATCCTATGAGATCCTTTACCACAGAAATGCAACAAGTTTCTCAAGTTGATCTGGCAGCGCTTACTTAAGCATAAGTAGTAAGACGCAGCGGCTGCTGCTGCTAACCTTGTTTATTTTGTTGGAAATAAACTTTGAAATAAATCAAGGTGTTTGCAAGTCAACGAAATTTCTTGTTAAATTTGGCAACAGCGCAACGTCGTGAAAGAGAAGAAAAAAAACAAAAACGTAAACATGCAAATTATTTAGTGAACGATGATGACCATAAAAGAATTTAGAGACCTAACGAATATACTTACATACATAGAGATGTACAATAAACATGCATACATACATATGTACTACGTAGAATAAGCTTTATGTTTGACGGTTATAGAAGTATCAAAGATGAAGGTGAGAGGAAATACGTAGTATAGTATTTTTTGACGTTAATGAAGTTTTCCTATTGAACTGTTAATTTTGCTACATACTCTAGTTTGACGGGTCGGTAACGATCTGTTGTTCCAAAAAAAAAGTTTACAGAGTTTCTGCAAATATTTGTAGTGATCATAAATAGAGTAATGGTTACAATTAACAAAACAGTCAGTGCCTATTTAAAATTGTACTGTCAATTTATCTATCAAGTTTAGACCTAGTACCTACCTACCAACTAAGTTGGATACGATACGATAAGATAAGATTGTGAATTTCTATGACTGCAACATTAAAGATAGAAAACTGTTTGTGTGTGTGTAGTTGACGTTAAACCACGAGTTGAACACTTAAAATCGGTAGGGTAGAAATGTGACTGTAGTCTTCTGTACATATAAGATATTATTTTGCCCGTAATAAATATGTAGTCTGAAAAAGAATGACAAATTATTACCTTAATACATATAAGGCGGCGTTATCGTCGAGCAAGACCAATGTGTGAATAAAATGAAACACGTCATATTTTAAGAATGTTTCTAAGAAAAACAAATATTAACTTTAAAATATAAAATCAACATTTTATTTCTTTACACACAAATGGAAATAAATACATAAGCTACTTTTTAGGCATAACAATCAGTCAGTCAGTCAGCACTCCAAATGGAATGCTTTCATTGCTTATTTATTTCGAATTCAATATCAAATAACAAAAGAGAATACAAAACCATATACAGTCATGAGTCATTAATAAAATAAAGTAAAAAAAAACTGTTGTTTTTTTTTTGTATTTCTTTCTGTTTTTTGACGGAAAAAGTATCATTTAAGCATTTGAAATTGTCGTTTGTTGATTTTTTCTATTTGTGTTGTATTTTTCGAAATCATATGCTTGATTTTGTACAAAGCCGGCTTTTTGTACATGTCGTCGCGGGAATTCATACTCTCTATCCCACATCAACCCCTCCCTTTTTAGAGATTTCAAACATTTCTCTCAGTTTCTGTACAAAAAAAAATGTAACTGACAAATGCACTGATGACACACACACGTAAACCTACACATTTTTAAACAAAACCGGCTTTTGTTTATAAGCACGATTCTTGCTCTCTTTGGCAGTTGTGCTCAAGCTCCCAACCTTTTTTTCTAGCTCTTTCTCTCTCTGTGTGATATACCCCCTCTTTAAATATTTTTTGTAGTTGTGCCAGTTGTGCTGTTGCAACAGCAGGGGGAAAGCAGGAACACAAAAAGAAAAAATATGTTGTATAAAAACTAAACTAAAAGGAAGAACATTAAATTTGGCAAGTGCTACTGCGCTTTATGCCGCTTACATATTCGGAAAATTGTAAATCGACACTTTCGCCTCGACAAGGAAATGTTCATATAAGGATAAAATTTACTTGATATTTGTTGTTAGCGTTGTCTTGCTGTTACATGCCTGCTTATGTACCTATATACTATTATTGAGGATGATAAAAACAACTTTCCTTTATTGATGATAAAATGTAATTTTTACATAAGTTTTAGGCGATGATCATTGTTTTTAATGATATCACAGATTTTAGAATACTTTGTAAAGAGAATGTTTTTAATATATAAAGGCTTAGTACTGAGTTAGGTATTTCGTACGTAACGTATAAAATACTGAAAATTATACAAATTATTTTGCTTCAACATTTAAAATTTTTCGTTTAACACGCTAAAGTATTTTTATTGTACTAAGAAATATTTTAGATGTACCAAAAGTGCATTTATTGCACCAAAAGTACAATTTAGTGTACCGAACAAACTGCAAAAGCGGAACAGCTGACTTTGAATACTTTAATTTGTCTTCCTTGCTATTCCCTTCCCCGACTGTTTAGAATAGGAGCCTTTTTCATTGGAACAAATTCCATGGGAACTCCTTTATCTGGCAATATTTTGAATCCATGTCTTCGGTATACTGCGTAAACTGACCAATTCCACTTTTTTGGTTAATGGACTTAATTAATGCATCAAAGTGTTCCAAAAGTCATAGTCTATGTCTATTTAAAATAGTTTTGTAGTTATTGTATCAAAACATAGGCGACCATAAACTTTAAATCATCAATAACTCAAAAACAGAAAAAGCGGGGTTGGTCAAAATATTTTTACGCCAAATTTATTAACTCCATAGAAAAAGCCCTTGTTGTTTATTAAAAACCCTGTTAAAATAAATTTACTTATTTTGATTTTAATTTGTATTATTAAAGAATTTTTTTTAATTGAAATTGAAAAAAAGTGGAGTTAATCGATTTGGCTTTTGAGTCATTCAAATATTATGGGTTCACACTGGAATGAGTAAAGCCTACTTAACACTGACAGACAAGTCTGTGAGATGTAATGTCTGCCCAGACTTATCCCCCAGTTTAGGGCGATGTATTCAGTCTGCGCAGACTATGTGTATAAAATCAAAACGATAAATCTGGGCAGACTTGCCTGATAATGTAGAGATATTTTTTTGTGCCAAAGAAAAATTGTAAAATTCTTTAAAATATTCGAATAAAAATCAAATAAAGAAATATTTTACGAAATTAACATGCAAAAACTGTTGTGCTAAATTTTTGTCAATATAAAATACACCGTGCATGTTGACTGTAATGTAAAGGGGAAGACAGATGTTAACTTGATTTTTTTTGTCTCCAAAGGCACTTTGGAATTTTTTTTTTTCTATATAAAACTTTTCATATTTTTAATACTAAAAACCGATGCATAAAGAGGATTGAAAAGAAAACAATATATTTTTTTATGGAAATAATATTTATGCATATGATGGGCATCATGAATAAAACTTCAGACCGAATGTTTGTCATAATGTTTAAGTATAAAACACAAATGTTTTTTATGTATGTAAACAAAAACATGTTTTAAAGTAAATGAAAACTTTAGGATTAAAACCTTTTCCTACTCCTTTATATCAAGAACAATTTTATTAAAATTAATTTATGACAGATGGAAGAAATATTAATTAACTATTATATTTAAAAACAAAAATTTTAAAAATATGGATTTTCATCCATAAAAAGATTTTAATACTTTCAAAAAAATTTTTCAAAATTCTTGTGCTAAATCGACTATTGTCAGACTTGATGGAAAATGTAGGTGGGTACATTTAGAAAGTGGGAAACACAGGGACACCTAAAATAATATAGTGCAATTTTTGTAGTTTATTTGTTTAAACATGCATACATATATGTATATGTAGCTGCAGAATATTTTCCTTCGATTTGGTGTAAAAGAATATTTTCAAAACAACTTCACTTATTATTTAAGCATGGGCATGGGCTTTGACTGTCGTTTGTTTTTAAAACAAATGAATTCGATGTTGTTAGCAGTGCTTTCATGCTACATACAAAGCAATTTTTTTAGCTAATTTAAAGATTGATTTTTTTTGTATGTAAACACAATTTGTTATTCGAGCTCATGCTCATGTGTGACTAGTCAAAGGATTTCGTTTAATGTTTAAAAATTTCTTTTTCAATTTTTATAAACTATTTTTATTGATATTTTAAATTTATATTTTTAATTGGTATTCATATGTACGTATGATCTTGTTTAATATTTGTTTTATTTATTTTAAATCGTGGTTTTTGTTTTATTCGGTATGTTTGTTAGAACATTAATATTTAAGTTTTATTCAAGCTCAAGACCATTTATGTTTTTTTTTAGAAATATTATTAGCAGAATGATATTTTCAATAAATAGATTTTAGTAGTTTAACTTTTTACTAAAATTCAAATTGTTTAGACTTTTTTCCGTTGAAATTCCAATCGTTTTTTTTTTCTTTTTTCTCTGTGAGTAATTTCGTATAGCTGTTGGGCCACAGTAAAATCCTCTAGAAATGATGGCTTTTTAATACTTTAACGATTATTTTGCGTTGGTTTACAAACTTCTTGGACTGATAAAATTTGTAAAATTTTTCCAAAAATAAATTATTAACTTGTGTAGTTGTTGCCTTGTTGTATTTTTTTTTTTTTGTTATTTTTGAAAACCTAACGAATATTATCAGTAAAACCGACTGAGTCACAGGCGTTCAATATATAAAATACAAAAAAAAATAACCCAACCGTTGATATCATAAAATGTGGTTGGAAAAGAAGAGTATTTTTACAACGACGCATTGAAGCGTCACTGAGAGAGAGTGAGAGAAGAGCCTGAAATAAAAACCGTATCTTGTACTCAATGCCCGTGGATGGATATTGCACAGACACACACACTCAAATTAAAAAAAAAAAACACACACACGAAAACTTAGAGCAAACCCGCATTTGTAGACTCGCCTATGTTTTTATTGTTGCTTTTATGACCAAACAAAAATCCGAGGGGATGTCGCCGCATCATCAACCAGAGAGCCTCAGCTCTGAAGCGGCACTCTTGACTTGCAAACTCGTATCTCGCAGCGCACCAAAGAGTATCTGTGAGTGTACCGAGTGTGTGTGTGTGTAGCCGACAACTGACAACAAATGCGGGCTTATTACTCACACACTCGCTGTATTCGTGAGTAAATTCTCTGGAAATATGGCAACATGGCTGCACGTTGTGTGCATCCATTTCCATATATGGTAAAATGTCTAAAAATTGCTAGAGAACCCATACGAAACGCGTTTTGATAAGGGTGGACGCCTTTATAAACGCCTGTAACAACGAGTTTTACTATCATTACAGTTTGCGTTCTTGTGCTGTGTGTTTGGATACCACGCGAGACCTCCCAAACCAACAAAAAGACTTAATTTATTTATTTAATTTTAGTAATTTAATAAAAAACACAAAGTAAGTATTTGCTCGCCAACGACTACCAACCGAAAAAAGTGCAATTAATTAAAGCAAAAATAAAACTGAGAATAAGAAACAAATCTAAAGACATTAAAAAGATTTCGAGTGAATTGCAAATTGAAAAGTTATATGACAAAACAAAAACTAAGAACAAAGTTTGTGAAAATTTATAGAAAAAAAGAAAATACCTATTTGGAAATACAGAAAAATGAACTATTAAACCGCAAAAATGTTAAACAAGCAGAAAAACACTACTATATGGATTACTACCCACCTCAGAACGTGCTTAAAAACTGCTGAAACTAATACAAATTTTAAACATTGACAATACAAATTATTTCAATGAAACGAAAAAAGTGCAAAAAAACACATTTTAAGGTTAACAATGTGGACTTCTTTGAAATACAGTACTATTATATAATAAGAAACATGTCAGCAACCAGCAGTATAATTTTTATGATCGTAATTTTATCGCCCCGAAATTTTTGATAAGATAAAATCGTTGATTCAAAATACCAGTCATGCAAAAATTAAGCACAGTGTTGTTGCTATATTGTGAACAGCCTTTGCAAATATACTATAAAGGCGAAAAAAAAGACAGAGAAAGAAGAGGAAACCCGTTATAACCGTGTCTTATCGACATTTAAGTGTTAGCAATGTCACTATTTTCAATCAATGCATTTCCACTGCGGTCAGTAGAATAAAATTTCTTATGCTACAAAATTGCAGAATAATAATCACTCGCAACTACTGCCATAGAAAATTCGCACACTTTCTATTTTTTTTTTTGCCAAGACGCCACATCATACGAGCAAAACTTTCACATTTGCGTTTGTATCGTCAATTGCATTTTATTTGCCATTAATTCGAAAGGAGAAAAGACGTTTAACGACGTTTACAACTTTTCAAAATTAAACAAAATTTTGCAATATATAGTCTGAAGAGTCCTTCGAGCCGTAATATAATATATAAGGCACAGTAGTGCAAGATATCTACTGTTTGTGGATAAAAATTCACATTACATCTGAAAATTTCAAAAAAAAAATTTAAAAAAACTTATGAAGCAACATCCAATAGTTTTATACAATTTTAATTTTTTGTAATATATTTTTTACGAAAAAAATTTAAAACATTTTAAGATATCGTTTTTGTTGGTAATTATTTATTATTACCAATGTATTTAAAGATTTTCAAAATTACATTTAACAGATTTTTAGTTTAAAAATATAGTCATTTATAAAAAAGATTAGTTTTATAATTATAAAATGTTAAAATCGATGAACTAAAGTTGTATTTAGATAATTAACATCGAATTTGATATAGGTATAGGGTGGCATGATATTTTTTTAACAGAAAAAAAATTTGAATTCCAGAAATTATTTCTATAAATGTAATATTGAATATCATTTCAAGATATTAAAAGAATTTTAGAAACCATTAAGCAGACCGTTAGTTCAAAAAATATATTGGCAATATATCTGTCATTTTTACTCAGCTGTGTGAACATGGCCTTATAGGTGAGACTAAGAAAAATTAAATTAAACAATAAACAATTTTGAGTTTCTTAGTTATTATAACTAAAAAATTTCGAATGACAGTATATATTTTTGTTGCAATGTGAACGGAGCTTAATATATATTTTCCTAAAATTACTGGCCTCTTCTTCTTAATTCTAAACAATTTAGGTATAATTCCGTAAGAAAAATTTTAAAATAAATAAATTTTTTTTATATTTAAGACAGCCAAGAGTTTCTAAAGAAGCTGTAGATTTTTTTCCTTCAAAATGTAATATTTTTTGTTTGTATCAGTTATTGGAACAAAATCACAAAATACTCATACTTACCAACGTTATTTTAATCGTTTTTCTTTGCCAGTTTTTTCGGAACAGCTGATACTTGCGTTGAAACACACACAAAATATCGTTTGCCATGTGAACATACCTCAAATGTGACACCATTTAGAAACCAGGTTTTTAAAATGACGCCTTTTTAAAATTTTTGTTTTTCAAAGGACTTATCAGTGTGAACTTTCCCTAAGGTCATTGACAGGAAAATGCTCATTTTTTTAAATTTTTTTTCGACAATTAACTACATAATTGTAAATGATTTTAATATTAATATATTTTTTTAAAAATGATATCTAAATCATGAAAAAAAATTAAAAACAAATAAACAACACGTCATATAGTTTTTTTGCAGCGCTGTCGCTTTGGCATATCTGTCAAATTTATCATAACGTCCCCCCACTTTAATACATAACAACAAAAAAGGCAAACAATTTGAACTTGACTCATTTTTACGTTTCCGTACGTACAACATTACTAATTTTATACAATCTGTGTTTTATACAACAATTACACACACACATACACAGCGCAGAAAATGCCGGTTTACATTTTGGAGCAGAACCCCAAACAAGAATTTTATAAACCCATTATCATCATATTGCTGATATTGCAGCTCCACGTAAGGGTATGGGTGTGTGTTGTCTGTCGTCGGCGTCGTAATGAGAACAATCGAGAATATCCTCTATTTTTTACTCCGCGCCAGCAGAGCTTTAATGTGCTCTTCTTTCTTTCTCCCATTTACTTAAATAGGAGAAAACCTTCGCATTCTTTTATTAACACACAAGCGCACACACATACTCGCACACATCCACCCATGGACACTCCCAATACTGTGGCAAACGGAAATTCTCTTTTGTGATTTTGAACAACAAAATATAACGATTTTCACTTTAGTTAAGCTTTGCGAACAGAAAACATGACCATATATGGTCACAAAAATTGGTTAATCGTCAAACCAACACGATTTGTGACTTTGTGTGTGTGTGTGTGAGTGGTGAACACTGGCGCACACACACACATACCAAATTGAGAATAACAGTAGCTTATTTGCTTATTGTTCAGCGAGAAAGAGACAACACTAATGGCAAAGAGCCGCTGTTATATTTAAAAGAGAGTGGTTTGTGTGTGTGCTTGCATTGTATGTACGAACGAATGTGGGCTTTGTGGTTTTTTCTAAATATGTCAGAAACCCCTACCTACTCTCTTTTTGAAGACGAACGCATACACACACATACACTTATGTTACAATCGCATTCAATACTTATGGAAGAAGAAGAAGACAAAAAATTAACTGGCTTTTTCTTTTCATCGATTCATTCGTAGTTCGACTGTCAAACATAGAGGTTGTCTCGTGTTCTCATAGCCGGTGTATTTTCTTCTCTCAACAACTGGAGAAATAGTGCAGTTTACTTTTAGTTTGCCCAACAGTGTCTGTGTGTAATTTGGAATTCCTTCTTTTTCTTTCGAAAAAGAATTATTTTAACATCAGCAACGAAAGACGTATTCTTAAGAACAACGTCTTGCAATTTAACTAATTTGTGAAGTTTCCTCTTTAAACAGTTTTCTCAAAAAAGGTGAGATAAATAAATGTTATATATTAGAAAGACGTAATAAAATTGTGTGCAAAACTTTCATCAAAGGCGAGGAAGTTGTTAGAACTTTTGTTTTTTATACAAATGTTTCCTTAACGCAATCGCTTCGCCATTTTCTTTTTCTTGACATAAGGGTATTTGTATGATTTTTCTTACTGCTTTTTTTACAAAGCCGGCAACTTCAAGGGCGTTGCCCTTTGCCTGTGTTAGTGGCGATGCATGGAAGTTAAAAAGCCGCTAAAAGTTTGTGTTTTTTTTTTATTAGTATACAGCAGCTAAGCTGTTTTTGAAGCTGTCATTTACTGACTATGCAGAGTTGCCATAGAATAATATAATACAGAGTTGTTTATTGAAAGTATTTGCAACTTTTGTACTGGTTGTATACAGGTTAACATTTTATAGATTTGTCATACCCTTCTTTTTTTCTTTCAATCATTTATAAAATTATAGTTTAATGTTTAGAAGTTTTCAAAATTTTCTTGCTTATATTTTTCACAAAATTTTCAAAATTCTTTGTTCTATAAGACAAATTGTTCTGAACATTGGCAGCAGCCGTCTGTTGTTGCCAAATATTGGTAGTGTTATGGAGGAAATAACGACAAGTAAGAACGAAGTAAAAATTAAAAGGAATTTTCTGATTTTTATAGCTGCTATGAAATTTCTTATTAGAAAAATGAATGGGTTTGTTCAGCGGAGTTCACAATAGAAAATGTTCTGATCAATAGACTGCGTCGAAAGTGATGTCATATTAGAAGTTGTTTATCCAGCTAGATTGCAGATTGTATCATCTGATAATTGTACGCTTCATTTGCCAGATCAATTAACTCCATAAAACATATAACCGGTACCTATTTTAAAACTAATGTTGAATTTTAATGTCAAACAAATAAATGAGGTAAAATATACATATGTCTAGGCCAGGTATTTATTAACGATTTCTACCAAACTTTAGTTACTTTCAAATGGCAATACGAATAACAAACTAAAGGGAAGCTATAATATCTTTGTTCAGTTTTCTAATTTGATATTAAAGGTGAATGATCAAATTTTAATACAAAAAATCTTATTAGAACTTAAAAAAAAAAACTATTTTCCCTTACATCCCATAAATGCTTCCATATAGATTCCTTATTACAAATTTTGCAATTCACTCGTCTCAACAACTACAGTTGCCTCTTATTCTCTTGGTATCCTGCAACTTTTCCATAACCAAAATCTTCCCTAACTTTTACACGTTTAACTAATGTCTTGTTTTCCTCTCCCCTTCTTTCACTCTTTGTAGCAAACAAAATGTGCGACGAAGAAGTTGCTGCCTTAGTTGTTGATAACGGTTCCGGTATGTGCAAGGCCGGTTTCGCTGGTGATGATGCTCCCCGTGCCGTCTTCCCCTCAATTGTGGGCCGCCCCCGTCATCAAGGTGTCATGGTTGGTATGGGCCAAAAGGACTCGTACGTCGGTGATGAAGCCCAAAGCAAACGTGGTATTCTCACATTGAAATACCCCATTGAGCACGGTATTGTCACCAACTGGGACGATATGGAAAAGATCTGGCATCACACCTTCTACAATGAATTGCGTGTGGCCCCCGAGGAGCACCCAGTTTTGTTGACTGAAGCCCCCTTGAATCCCAAAGCCAATCGTGAGAAGATGACACAAATCATGTTCGAAACCTTCAACACACCCGCTATGTATGTGGCCATCCAAGCCGTATTGTCGTTGTATGCCTCCGGTCGTACCACTGGTATTGTGTTGGATTCCGGCGATGGTGTCTCCCACACTGTACCCATCTACGAGGGTTATGCCTTGCCTCACGCTATCTTGCGTTTGGATTTGGCTGGTCGCGATTTGACCGACTACTTGATGAAGATCTTGACTGAACGTGGTTATTCATTCACCACCACCGCTGAACGTGAAATTGTCCGTGACATTAAGGAGAAATTGTGCTATGTCGCTTTGGACTTTGAACAAGAAATGGCCACCGCCGCCTCCAGCTCCAGCTTGGAGAAGAGCTACGAATTGCCCGATGGTCAAGTTATCACCATTGGCAATGAACGTTTCCGTTGCCCAGAAGCCTTGTTCCAACCTTCCTTCTTGGGTATGGAAGCCTGCGGCATCCACGAGACCACATACAACTCCATCATGAAGTGCGATGTTGATATCCGTAAGGACTTGTACGCCAACACTGTATTGTCCGGTGGTACCACCATGTACCCTGGTATTGCTGACCGCATGCAAAAGGAAATCACCGCCTTGGCTCCATCCACCATGAAGATCAAGATCATCGCTCCCCCAGAACGCAAATACTCCGTCTGGATCGGTGGTTCCATCTTGGCTTCCTTGTCTACCTTCCAACAGATGTGGATCTCCAAGCAAGAATACGACGAGTCCGGCCCCTCTATTGTGCACAGAAAGTGCTTCTAAGCGGTTTCTCCACACATCAAACCCCAATATGCCACTGCCATCTCCTCCTCGCCGCCTACGTCGTGGTGGTTGATGACGACCTGTTGGTGGTCTATTGTCGTTTAGGAGAGAATGAGAGGAGTATGAATGAAGGAGAGAGGAGGTATTATATATAAGAAGAGAAGATGCTCCACTAAGGAAATTTTCATGTTTTTAATGAAAATTCTCTTTGGTCTAGTGTTTAAAAGAAGAAATTCCAAAAAGATCACTTTTTTTTTAAAGAAGCCATGCGTTCCAACACCTTAAATTACACAAGAGCAACAAAAAAACATACATTTACAAGAACATCCAAAAAACAAAATAATTAATTTGCAAATTATAATAATTTTTATTATTTTTTTTTATTTTATTTTAATTTTTCTTTGAAAACAACTCGCAAATGTATTATTATTTCTTAATTATTATTATTATATAATTATATAAAAAAAGATGAAAAACCCTAAAACAAACAAGTCTTTTTCCTTAATACACCACCACTACCATGCCCCCCACCACCACCATCTCTCAGAACAAATGAGGACTCACCTAATAAACTCACAAAACCAAAGGCACCCAGGCATGTTCAGAGAATAAGATATTTAAATAATTTCTCTGCTGCCGGTTGACTTGTGTGACAGACCTCCAAAAAGAGTTGTTTTCCCCTCCCCTCTCAAAATATACATGAGGAGAGGGGATATGTCATTCCATCACCACCACCACCTTCACCTTCCTTTATCATCACCACAACAAAATCATTCCATAACACACTCACAATTTGTGTTAGTTTTTCTTTGATTGTATGTGTTTTTGTTCTTTGAAATGTTAATTTTATAAATGAAACGTTAAATCCTATCTAAGTTGTATTTAACAATCAATCCCCCCCCCCCCCCCCCCACTCAACAAAAAAAGACTTAATTTTCGGTTTAGCTATCGAAAGTTTATCATTTATTTCTTTTTTTTTTTCAAACAACAAAACATAGAGAGGAAGAAGCCGTTCGAACCTTAGAAGATTGGCTTCCAATTTTTGTTTTACACAAAGAGAAAGGCACTCTTTTTTTTAAGGAAAAATCGCACACATTTTTTTAAAAAATGCCAAAATTCTAAATATGATGCAAAACTGCAGAAGAAAAGAGAAGAGTGTTTTCAAAAAACATCTAATAAAAAAATGAATGATAACTATATACATATATACAACAACACAACACACACATACACACGATCTCTTAACAGAATCACAAAGGCAAGAAAGAAGAATCCAAAAATGAATTGATATCGTGTTAAAAATAACATCTCAAATCCAATTTAAAACTAAAAAAGAAACAAAAGAAAACATCAATGAAATTGTAATAATTTGTCAATAAAAAAACAACATAAAAAAATAAACAAAACTCTTGAGACTTTCTATGTATTGTAAAAGTAAATCTAAATCATGAGGTGATTATTTGTTTTACCTAAGGTTAAAACATCTATTTGTTGTACAAAAGTTTGGTTGGGGCACCTTTCTTTTCCATTTCTCTTTACCGTTGCTAATCAATAGACGGACTGCGGGGATTATTTGTGGGATAGCTTCGAGGCTATGTTTGTGTTTTAGTTTTGTTGATTTTTCTTTGGTACTTTCGTTCCACCTCGAAAATCATTAGTTTAATTTAAATGAACCGTTGAAATTCTTTCACAAAATGTTAGTAATGCTAACAAATAGTTTCTTTTGTTAATTTGGAACCGAAAATCATCTTATGAAACGGTGTTTCTTTCTAATCCTCTGCTACTACATATGTATGTATATACTAGTTGCTGTGTATTACTTTTCCAACGGAAATAGTGTAGGCATTGAAATTTACTGGTCAATTTGAGTAAAAATAATTTCTCCACAAGAATTGTTTGAGTGTGGCGCTATCAATTAGAAATTAGCTGCGGTATCGATTAGTATTATTGCAAAGAAACTATATTAATCCGAGCCAACGAAATGTATAAAAAAGGGAAAACATTTAGGGAAATAATTTTCTATTGAACTAAATTGATGGAAATTCATTAATGAAAATATCAAAGGCGAACTTTGCATCAGTATTTATTTTGGCTCGCAATTGGAATTATGAAGAACATCGACGTAAGGTAATTGTTTGAAAAATCTGTTAAATTTGGTGTTGATGAACTTTCAATAGAAAATTGTGGTTTATTCGTCAGTATAAAATAGCTCTTAAGCGGAGTGTATTTTTCTTACACAACATGAAGTATGATATAACAAACAATTCTACATCATTAATTAAAAAAAAAATCTCGGTTTTGGAGGTATGTCGGTCTTGCACCAAAAGAGCGATATGAACTGTTTACATTGCGGTACAGATTAAAAACTATTAACGAGGAAGTAACGAGTGATTAAAACTGTTTTAAAAATGGTGCAAGGTGCAAGTTAAGTACCAAAGCTGAAAACTTTAAAATTACATGGAGCTTTTGAAAAGGCGTATAAAATATTGCTGTAGTGTAAGTAAATTAGATTAAAATTGTTAACCAATAAATAAAGTCGAATTAATAGCAGTGGTTACAGTGGGGGGGTTTTCCTGATAAAAAATAGTTTTTCTATGGTTTATCTTTAATACTATAAATGGGTATTTCATAGGGTTGTGGACGCACGTTTTTTCTTGTTTTGCTCTTTACTTAAAATGTTGTATTCAAAATGATGACCAACACAAAGTGCGTTACGGACACACATAATGTTCCCTAGCCACTTGAAGAACATATCTATGAAAATTTGTTTGGGATCTTTTAAACAATTTACTTCACATTTAAAATACTTTTAACTTTTATGCTAAGTTAATATAGATGTGCGTTAGGGACACACGCATTGTTCAATGAATAACACACAGCGACAAAGAAATCAATATCAGCGAAATTACACTTTCTTCTGATAGGTGCTGCTGAGCACAACAAGAATCTGTTTTTCAAATTTCACAAAAAAAAAACCAAAATCTTTAGTTACGGTTAAAAATAAACCGGGTTTTCTTACCTACCCAGTAGGAAGTACACGACAAAATGTGAAAAATGTATGTGAAAAACTTGTCGTCAAAACACTCGGTTGACGAAAAGCTGACCGACAAAATACTGCTGGCCTTCGATAGCTCAGTGGAAGCGACGTAGACTAGCAATCCGAAGGTGCCGGGCTCGATTCCCGGCCGGGGCAATGGCTAAATCAACATCGATGAAAAAATTAATAACTTTTCAAATACTTTCGAGTTCTCCAGCCAACAAAACTCATCCTAGACGCTTCCACTACAAAAATCCAGATTGCGCAAGGACCAAGGAAAATGATTTATCAACATCTCATATAAATCAACAAGCCAGCTGGCGTCATCTTTGGTGGAATTTGGGCTGCCAAAAAAGGGCTTCTGTTTATAATATTATTCCACAGAATAATATTAATATTATTCCACAGAATAATATTATAAACAGAAGCCCTTTTTTGGCAGCCCAAATTCCACCACAGAATAATATTAATATTATTCCACAGAATAATATTATAAACAGAAGCCCTTTTTTGGCAGACAAAAACTGCCTGAAGGGGGACTCGTGTATGCTAATGGTACTAAACGCGCACTTGGAATACTCAAAGCGCACTTGGAACACTCAATCTGATTTCTCTCTCCGTCCATTTTATAGACTTTGGTCTTATATATATTGTAAATATATGATCGTATGATAGTAACTATGTATAATGCACATGTGTATGTTGTTAGAAATACAAAATACCATGCGAATTACTGGTAATATACCAAAAACTCAAATTTAAATTTCACTCATTCTCTCAGTTATCTCTCAGTGACAGACAGCGCCTCTACAAATAATTTTTCACATTTTTAGAACAAAGAGAGAGATTGGGGATGGGGATTCTGATTAATGTTATTCTGTGATTATTCTGTGTTCCAAGTGCGCGTTTAGTACCATTACCATACACGAGTCCTCCTGCAGGCAGTTTTTGTCTGTCAAAAAGGGCTTCTGTTTATAATATTATTCTGTGTCTACAAAGGAACGAAACAGAGTTGCCAACAATGATCGTATGATAATCGGATTATACGCCCGATCGAGTGCCGATAAATTAAAAATCGGTATAAAGAATTATCACCCCAGCTAACCACCAGCTGATACAACAACAACAACAACAAAACTAATGTTGTCGTACATCAAACAAAAAAAGTTCAATGTAACGGGACAATAACAACATAAAATTGAAAAGAGGAAAGTAGAAGTAAAAAATGTTCAGTTTGTTGGAAACTGCAGTGCGTGAAGGTTCATGTATCGCACGTTTTCAATTAAAATAATTCAATTTGTTATTTTAAGTTATTAAGCACTGGTAACGACAATTTGACCGACATTGTCGCTCATCAGGTCGTGCATGACAAAGCGGACACTTGTAAGAAAATATCGTTGACGATTTGTATGAACGGTCCCCTATGTGTCATCAACGAATTACTATGGTCATGCACCTATCCTTGAGGATGTCTTGCAGACACTTCCTGCTGGGTATACGCACTTTCAGGTAGTAACGCGGGTAAATGTGAACCGATTTTAAGTTTCTCAGAGTATTTGGAAAGAAGAGACTTTCCAACGATGTATATATGTAGTTTATTTTGTTAAAGATCATCAAATTCATTATATGATTACAAAAACAAAATGTTAAAAATATAGCAATTTTATATATGAAATCGTCCGTCCTTCCGCTGGAAATACTCATATTTATTAAAAGAAATGGTAGTTAACACAAATAAAAAAAAATTACATAACTCATTTTTTAAATTTGATTCCATAATTTTTCTTAGGCTTGGCAACAATTTTTCTGTTAAGCACTGTTATGTATAGTACCATTAACTAATGTAGATGGCATATCAGTCATGGGGTCTATAGCTATTGTGAATAGAAGGTTTCGTATTGAATAAAACGTATTTTATTTTCACAAAATTACAATTAACAGACGATTTTAGGAAAAAGTACCACCCAATGTTGGGACCATATAATACTTGTACCCACACATAAATTATAGGGTCAAATGTGGTAATATACGAATGTGAACCCGTTTTGACTACTAACCGTCATTACAAAAAAAAAACACAAGAACGACCGTATAAATGACGTACATATGTCCGCAATATTCAGAAAACTTGATATGAAGTTCATACAGTACAAACCCTCCGCAGCGGACACATCGTCGCTATCCTGCCAAAGTCCACTTTTTGTGTTTCGAAGTTTTTGATTTTGATTTAAAGTTAATAGCCGCTTGTGTTTTAATACAATAACTACAAAATTACTTTCAATAGACATGGAATTTTTTACAGGGCAATGACTACGACTTTTGGGACACTTTTGCATCCGTAGGTCCATTTTACAAAAAAGTGGACTTGAGACTTTTTTACAGGATACATATTCGTTTGAGGTAACATCGTAATAGATTAGAAGTATGGATAACTCTATGAAACTGTTCGCGGGCACAACTCTTTTGAAATACCGATTAAGTTCTCAGCTTTGTTAAGATGTCAAAATAATCCTATATACAGCAAAATTTTAAAGAATTTCGGAGAAATTAATTTCCTGGGAATTCATTTTCCCCAACAATATATTTTCCTATTCTAAGTATTCGAGGAAGCGTATAACAAGGAATAACAACAATTCAAAGACAGCTTTTCGGCATCAGCTGTTTTGTATTGAATAAAAACAAACAAATAAAAATAAAAATAAAGTTTTGTTGTACTTCCTGCGATTTGGAACTTTTAGATACCATAAAAGTACTTTTTAATACAATTAATATAATTAAATTACTTTTTGGTACAATAAAATAACTTCCTGTTACTAGAAAAAACTTTTTGTCACAATTAAATTACTTTATAGCACTATAAAAGTGCTTTTGAGTACAATACGTAATTTCTGGCACTTTGAAAGTAATTTTTGGGTAAAATAATGTACTTTATGGTACAAATGGTTTAAATATACTCTCTGGTACAATAAAAGTACTTTAAAAGTACAAAATTGTATTTTTCGTAACAATAAATTATACTATTTGGTACCAAAAAAAGTATCTTTTAGTGCAAAAAAGTCCTACTTTGTACAATAAATGTACCTTTTGGAACAATAAAGTACTATTATGTACAATATAAGTACTTTTTATTATAAAATTTTACTTTTTGGTACAATAAAAGTACTATTTGTTGCCAAAAAAAATAAGAGAGAGAAAGAGAGACGAAATCCTCTGAACTGATGGTCCTAAAATATTAGCAAATGAAGAGGGTGACGTTACGTGACAAAAATAGAAGTCAGTTTTTCTTCTTTCACAAAAACACAGACCAGTGCGAATTGAGTCGGACATTTTTGATAAAACCATTTTTAATAAAGGGTTTTCCAAAAGGTGGTGTTATTTTGGTATTCAAAGAAAAATGCCATTTTTTTAGGTAAATAACACTTATACAAAAAAAATATTTTTTATTTTTTTGGGTGTCTGAATTGTGATTCCATGGTAATTAATATCATGATTTCAAATATGTTTTCAGATTTTTTTCTTTAGGCACAGTTTTTTAGTTATTTGGATTTAATTTTTTTCAGTTTTCTTTATGTTGCATTAAAATACATTTTGCATAAATGTAATGAAAACTTTATTTGGTCCAACAAAATCTTTTCTAAATATAATAACTAAATATAATCTACTAGTCTTAAAACATGAAAAATGACTTGAACAAATATGTATTTTTCTTTTAGTTAAGAAAGTTTTTTATTTTTTTTATGCTGAATATCCTTGTAGTGTTCTAAAATGTTCCAGAGCAGTCAGCGAATATTTTTCGGGTATTTGATTTGTGATTCCTATGGTTATTAATATCATGATTTTTAATATGTTTTCAGTTTTTATTTATTTGGATTTAATTTCTTCAGTTTTTTTTATGTTGCATTAAAATACATTTTGCATAAATGTAATGAAAACTTTATTTGATCTAACAGAATCTTTTCTAAATACAATAACCGATGCTTGTAGAGCTTAAAACATGAAAAATAAGAAGAACAAATATGTATTTTCTATTAGTTCAAAAAGTTTTTTTTATTTTATACTGAATATACTTGCAGTCTCCTAGAATCTTCCAGGAGCAGTCAGTGAATATAGTAGGCATATATTTTCCTTCGTAACGCTTTTCTAAAGCTAAAATGTCTTTGTGGAACCTTTCACCATATTCATCGGACACGCATTTATAAAAGAAATATTAATAAGAGAGAATGCACTTTTAAGGACATGATGCATTCCAATTTTACGTAGAATTTTAAATAGAGAATAAGGTGATTCTAAAATAGAATATGGCGATTAAAATTTAAACAATCGCCTTCATATATATTTTTAATGGAAAACAAGTAACAAGTAGCCAAAAAACTTTACCTGATAGCAAATTTCTGATTACGTATTTGAATTTCCCATGTCAAAAACTCTTATGAACACTAGAAAAAACCCTTGTCGTACAGTGTAATCGGATTTTTATTTCATAATAAGGAGAAACGTATGTCGTTAATAATGAAAAACAACATCAGCCAAATGGCCACCACAAGCACGCTTACAGAACCATATCCTCTTCATGCAATTTTCCATAACCAAATCGCAAAGTGGCTGCCCTATGCCCTCGATTGTCTCACGAATTTTATCTTTGAGGTCTTGAATCGACGCCGGGCTGTTGGCGTAGACCTTATCTTTCACGTGGCCCCAAAGGAAGAAGTCGCAAGGTGTTAAATCACAAGATCTCGGTGGCCAATTTTTCCCGAAAAACTTGCCAACTTTTCCCGTAAAACTTGTGTGGCACGTAGCGCCGTCTTGTTGAAATCAGATCAATACCATCCAACTCCGACCATAACAAATCATTAATCATCTCTCGATCCAATCTCATATTCGGAAAAGTAAGGCGTAGTTTCTACTTGTCAAATGTCAAAGAATAAAAGCTTCAAAAGTGACAGCTACCGAAATAGCGGGCCATTCACAATAACACCTCTCATTGGAAAACCCTTTATGATTTGGAATATTATAAATTTGTTTTGAAATTTGCAGAACTTCAAAACCTTTTTTTAATTTCTTTTTACAACCTATTTTGTGAAACGTGACGTTGCGTGATGTGACATAAATTTCTTTTTTGATAAAATTATTTTCAAAAAACGAACTTTTTTATTTGCGAAATGTTCGACCGGAATATTGTGCCACTCGATATAAAAAATACATTGCGAAAATTTGATCGGACAACGATTTCCGTGCCACAAAGAGGTCAAAGGTCAGGTTTTTGGTGAATCCAGTATTTACAACCAATGTTCGATTAAGGAATTGTATTTTTTTTCTCGTAAATATGTTTTAGTCAAATATTGACGTATGTGGGCGGCGCCTCGCCCCTTTATGCGAACTTTGGTTGAAAATAGCCTGGCTATACCTCAACTGTGCTGGGAAATTTTTAGGACAATCAAACTATTATTATGGCTGTTATAAATTTTTTTCCACCATGACAGTAAATCATACTGTACCAACAAGACTTTAAAACAATCATCACTATACCCCTAAGAGTTTATGAGTTTTATACCACACCCACCGTCCATTTTTTGTTGTATCACGAACTTTGCATCCAGTTTCTTCAAGGCGATTGGAGAAACAGTCCTCCAGATATTGCGGTTTCAAAAATAGGGTACAATAGGCGGGGCCACGCCCATTTGATATATCAATAATGAAAGTAGCCTATTTTCATCACCGAACGGTCAAGCCGTTTGCTAGTCTATACGGTACTGAAAATTCAAATAAACACAAACTCATTTTTATATATACAGATTTGACCTTTGACTTTTCAGGGCACGGCTTAAATTTGTTCGATTTTGATCAAATTTTGAAACTCGCTTTCATAACCTAATGTATTTTCTAAAGTTATCGTTGCTGAACCAATGTGCGGCGGTTGGCAAAAATCAATATGTATGTAACATATGTACAATTTTTAAGTTTATCTTTTGTCCATCACAGAATCGAAGCAAAGAATATAATTACAGTTAGACTATGTGTTTTTTTCTGAGTGCGTGTGTATTGGTACTACTATTCTTCAGTTTACCACTTAGCACAAAGTCCGCTAAGGAGATAGTTGATAAATTCTAATTAATTTAAAAATAATAATACTCGCGAAAATGTCAGATACTCCAGTTACACGCGATACAACTAATGTTAAAACAAGCTCTGAACCACAGCAGATCACTACAAGTGTTATCGATTCTGTGGCATCTGTCGAAACTAGTCCAACTACTGAACAGACCTGCATGGAACTGTCGTTGGCTGTTCAAAAACAAGATCAAGATCAACACAAAGAAGTGAATAGTGAAACTGTCATATCAAAATTTACTCTCGCTGCAAATATTTCGAAGTGGTTTAGTGAAAGAGATCCTAAAACCCTAACACCACAGGAAACTGAAGAAAGGAAAGCATTAGAAAACTTTGTACAACGTTACGGTAGAAATGTACAGGATGATTGTAAGAAGCAAGTGGCGGATAAGTTGGAGTTAGGCGAGTCTACTGTAGCTGCCGATGATGTGCCATGCGTTTCATCCAAAGAGAGTAGCAATTGTATTGTAGCCGATGATGTGCCACTCGAGTCATCCAAAGAGAGTACCAACTGTTTTGGAGCCGATGATGTGTCATTCAACTCCTGCGGACAGAGCAGCAATTGTATTAGAGAAAATATAGATGCGGCTCCTAGCCTTATGAGCAACGTGGCAGCAGACCCACCAACACCTACTGAGCACACGTTACCAAAGACTTCCAGTGCTAGTGTCGTTGTTGCGCAGAACAGTGCGGAATCGTTGCCATCTCAAGCGGAGGAACATAACGTTATGGCAGAGACTAGTCAGCAGTCCCAAGATTTTGATGAGAAAGACATATTTTTGGAATGTGACAGAAATGTTGAGAAACGACAAGAAATGATCAATAGACTTTATAACCTAGACCCGTTGACTATGACGCGTCCAGAAAACGAGCAGGGGCAGAAAACCGAAACTGTGGCTGAGAAATGTGAGAATAATTTAAATAAGAGTGTTGTTACATCAGGAGTTTCGACACCCAAAAAGCTCGGCTCCACCACTGACTTGGAAAATACACCAATGTTAGTCACTGAAGTCATTGAAATCATAAATGACACAGCTGATAATAACAGTAGACCGGCTGACGAGAAAGCCGTAAACGTAGCCACAAACGAGTCTACATTAGAACCCACTGAAAATCTCAAGGCTGGTCCTTCAAACTCTATCCAAACAAATGAAATTAATAAAATAAATCGTATGCCATATAGAGCTAAAAGAAAACCACGTTATGAGAAAGGAGATTTTACCTTAGCTGAACTTAATCAATCGATAAAGGCTAAACCTATTTTGGAAGAACTCCGGCAACATAACGAGGCCAACCTACTAAGGGAACAAGACAACAACGAGGAAGAAAACTATTTCAAAAGTAACGAAAGTGTGAAAATTTTATCACCACACCGACAGCCGCAGAAACGTTCTCTCATCGAGAAGGAAACTATAGATAATGAAGACACAACGATATTGAATAAAATAACAAAAATGGAAAATCAAGAAAACCAAATTCGTGGTGAATATCAAACGCCACAAACATTTATCAATAAACTTTGTAGTGAAGATGATGCCAGTAACGGAAATCCATTCATCTCAGCAGACTTTACTATAGACAAGGGATCTGCTCCTACATTAGAGGATCAAATAAAAATTGTTCGTATTGCAAAAAAATCAAATGATAAAAACGGCAGAATTATCGCAGATGAGGAAAAAAAGCATTCACAATATCAAAAGTCCTGGAAATATATTAAAACAATAAATGCTCTGGCACCAAAAGCTAGTAAACGTCAAAAATTTCTAAGGCGCATAAATACCCTATATGTTAAGAATTATGAATGCCACCAAAATATTGCAAACAATACAGCGGTGGCAGAGCCACAAAAAAATAATGATGATGATCAACACCACCATCACCAGGCAGACAATGCAAACAACAATCACAGTGATAATGGTGCACACCAACGGAGTAATGATAACAATGCCAACCCCGTTTCAATAGAAAACGATCCTTCAACGCAACCATCGACCAGTAGTGGCCAACATCTACATGTAGCCATTATAAATACTTCGGATCTTAAAGATCGATTGGCTTTTGAGCATTGGGCTCTCATCGAATCTCGAATAATGAATAAGTTGGCCAATGAAACTGATAGCGATAGAGACAACAAATTTCCTAGATTTATAAGCTCTCAATGGTTTCAAGGCATGAAATTTATAGAATGTGCTGATGAGTTTTCTTTGCAATTTCTTAAGAATTGTATTCGTGACCTTGGGCGACTCTGTAATAATATTGAAGTTATTCCAATGCATCATGTAGTAGATCGTAAGGTAGTAACTATAACACTACCACTGCCCATACCGCGTGAAGAACATCTGCTAAAGTTGTTAAAGCGACAAAATTATGGCATGGCCAGTGATAATTGGAGAGTGCTTCGCCTGGAAAATTGTAAAGTGGGCGTAAGAATTTACTTGAACATTAGCTTACATAGTATGGACCTCATTAATACAGTGGGGGAGGGTAAGGTGTTCTGTGGCTTCGAACGAGTTGAAGTGACACCAGTGGTGTTGTAATGTAATTAAGGTAAGTGTCAAGAAAAAAAAAATAATTTTCAAAGTTTTTGTTTAAAATTAATTTAATATTTTAATAATATACGTTATTTTAGAAAAAAAAATAAAGATTATCGAAAACGAAAAAAAACAATTTATTTTATAATGTAAAATTAATTATATTGGTAACTAAAAGCTCTTAGATTTTTTTTATAAAAAAAATATTTGTTAATTAAAAAATAAAAATAATTTTTTTTGAAAATAATAATTTTTTTTTGAATAATAATTTTTTTTTTAAATAATTTTTTTATAAAAAGTAGTAATTTTTTCTATTACCTCTAGAAATGAGCTGGTCTCCTTAATAAATGGCATAGATAAATGGTGCAAAAAAAAAAAGAATACGGTTGCAGGAGAAATTTTGAATACATGAACTGGGCTTACCATAAGGCCTGTGGAATTATATTTTCCACTATAAAAAGGACTTCAAAAAAATTCAACTAATTACATATTTAGTTAACTTATGGATTTCTTTTTATCATCGATAAGAACTTGTAAATACGTATGTAGTATGGATTATTGATTAATGGATTGTATTGGATTGTTGAAATACATTTCAGTCTATTGAAATTGAAATTTTAAATTATGCACTATTTTAAATTTTAGTTAAAGTTACAAAGTGAATTATGTGATAAAAACTCTTATGAATGTTGATTTTAATCAGTCTAAAAGTCTGATACTTATTTTTTTAAACTTTTGTTTAACTTTTATTGAATTTTGTATAATTTTAGATCCCAAAACGTTTTAACATCATGTTTTTAAATGGTTTTTCTTTTAATTTATGTATATTTAACTGTTAATAGTTATTATCATTGAAATATGAATAGAATTTAATTTGAAATTATCGGAAAAATACAATAAATTTGTTTGAAAAAAATTAAATATTATATGAATGAATATTTTAAAATTGAATGTAAGTTTATATATTGTTCCAAATATAGAAACATGTTAACAAATATATACAGTTTTCTGAGGAATTGTTTAATAGTAACTAAACAATCATTTTTTTAATTTGGAAGGAATCTTTATTGTATAAACGATATTTTAGAACTTTTGTCAAAATAACATACTTTCACATAATTGTAAATAATATGACAATTTCTCCATCGTTTTTCTTAGTAAAGCATACATTTTATTCATATTAGATTTGACTGTACGACCAAATTGCTGGACACTGGACACTAGAGTCCTGCACAAGTGCTGTTGAAACGGTGTTTTAAGTCTATGTATTTATTTTTCAACACTTGGGTTCGTTTTGAATCTGGCGAACATGACATGTATACTAGATAGGGTCGTCGGTAAAAAAGTTGATGCGTCCACCCCACAGTTTTGAAGTTTGTCTAAAGTATTTGTGGTCATAAATTTTTTTTGATATGTACAATATATCCACATGTACATTGTACATATCGATCGAAACGAGGCGTATTTCACATTTTTACTACGACTTCAATATTAGTTTATGAGTTTTTGGCAGTGTGTAGGGTGACCTATTGATTTTTAAAACATGTAACTTTTTGGTTTATGAATAAAAATATTTAAAGTATAAAGACCTTATTCATAATAATTTATAAGAGGTTTATAAAACGATTTTTTAATACAGAATTCCAGAATTTAAAAAAAAAAAATGTCCGCCATTTTGTTTTTTCAAATTTTGACTCCAGATTCGAAATCAGCGAACCCAAAAACCTCCTTAGGCATAATATTAGTTAAATGCAAGTATTTTTTTTAAATGTCCTCCATTTTGTTTTATCAAAATTTTACTCCGGATTCGAATCAGCGACCCCTAAGGAGTTTAGTACCATGTTTAATGTCCACTGGAAGTCTCCTACATATTAAGGCCAAATTTTTCACAGATCCGACCAATGTGCAGTGGTTTGTAAAACAAATGCACTTATTGTACCAAATAGTACAACAAACCGTATCAAAAAGTATTTTTATTGTACCAAAAAGTAGATTTATTGTACCAAATAGTAAAATTTATAGTACCAAACAGTTTTAAACCCTAATGTACAAAATGTACAATTTACTGTACCGAAATGTACAATTTATTATACCAAAAAATACTTTTATTGTACCAAATAGTATATTTTATGGTAGGAAAAAGTACAATTTATTGTACCAAAAAGTACTTTTATAGTTATACTACAAAGTAATTTGATTAGGCCAAAGTACTTCTATTGTACCAAAAAATACAAATTATTGTACCAAAAGGTACAAATTATTGTACCGAAAAGTACAATTTATTGTACCAAATAGTACAATTTATTGTACCAAAAAGTACTTTTAGTTTATTAAAATGTAAAATTTTTAGTATCAAATAGTATGTTAATTGTTTTAAATGGTACAATTTATTGTACCAAATAGTGAAATTTATTGCACCAAAAATTACTTTTGTCATATAAAAATGTACAATTTATAATACTAAAATGTACAATTAGTTGTGCCAAATAGTACAACCTATTGTACCAAAAATACTTTTGTTATACCAAAAAGTACAATTTATTGTACCAAATAGTACAATTTATGGTACCGAAAAGTACAATTTATTGTACGGAAAGGTGCTTTTCTTGTACAAAATAGTACAATATATTGTACCAAAAGTACAAAAAGTACTTTTATAATACCAAAAAGTACTTTTGTTGTACTAAAAAGTACTGAAATTGTGCCAAAAATGCTTTTTATTGAATCTGAAAGACCTTTTTTCATCAAAAAGTTCTGTTGTTGTATCAAAAATCAAAGATTGTCACTCTATTCTAGGAAAATAAGAAAAGGTAGACTTCAAAACATTCAAATAAAGCCCACTTTACACTCGCAGACAAGTCTGTGAGATATAATGTCTGCCCAGACTTATCCCCCAGTCTAGGGCAATGTATTCGGTCTGCGCAGACTTGTCTGTAAAAAATCAAAACGATTTTGGTTTTCATAAATCTGGGCAGACATGTCTGATAATGTAGGGACAGGTTCGACAGACTTTTTTTTTTGTGTCAAAGAAAAATTTGAAAATAAATATAGGAAAATTTGTTAAACTAGTTAGAACATACAAATTAAAGTCAAATGAAGAAATATTTTAAGAAATCAACATTCAAAAAGTGTTGTGCTAAGTTTTTCTAAAAACAAAATACAAATATTAGGCATGTTCCGGCACACCGTTCATGTTGACTGCTGGTGAAAAATGAAAGTTCGACAGATACGTCTGAAGTGTAAAGGGGAAGGCAGATGTTTACAGGGATTTTTTGTCTCCCAGACAAGTCTGCCAGTGTAAAGGGCCCTTAACACTTATACAAAAAAAAAATATTTTTCATTTTTCTGGGTGTCTGAATTGAGATTCCCATGGTTATTAATGTCATGATTTTAAATATGTTTTCAGATTTTTTTTCATCAGGCACAGTTTTCTAGTTATTTGGATTTAAATTTGTTCACCTTTCTTTATGTTGCATTAAAATACATTTTGCATAAATGTAATGAAAACTTTATTTGATCCAACAGAATCTTTTCTAAATACAATAACCGATACTAGTAGAGCTTAAAACATGAAAAATAAGAAGAACAAATTTGTTTTTTTCATTAGTTAACAAAGTTTTTTATTTAATTCTGAATATCCTTGCAGTCTCCTAAAATGTTTCAGGAGCAGTCAGCTTATTGCTTGGTTTTGAGAGAAGAGAGCTTTAGATAGCTTATAGTGAGCAAGTGAGTGTTCTTAGTTTGGTTTGAAACAACAAAACACTAACAATGCACCTTTAATTTCTCTTCGCATTAATGTAAAACTGCTATTTTGGTCGCTCTACCAAACACCTTAAACTGTCCTACGGAAAAACAAACTAACACAGAACTAGTGCTGTGACTGGTTACTGGTGGCTGAGGACCGGTCGTAGTTCTAACTCAAAAATATATGAATGGGACACTTCACTTAAACAAAGCTTTTCATTGGAGGTTAATTGATGAATTAAAAACTTACACCATAATTTGGACCACTTCTGTGACTATTCTTTATTATCAGGCTTAGACCCACTTTCAAAGAACATGACTGAGACCACTCCTTAACCTTTATGTGCTCGGATGACTACATTTGTAGTAATTTTGAAATATAACTCTTGTAACTTTTTTGTTCCAAAAGGGTATGGTACGAAATTTTCAGTAGCTTCCCAAAAAATTATTTTTGCCAGATTTAACTTATAAAAACAATAATAAAAAATACGTATGCTGCCTCCACATCATAATTTAAAAATGACCATCTCCTGGCCGGCTGACTACAAATGTAGTCACCATATAAAATGTATGGAAATTCACTTTATTATCAACTGAAATCAATTTTTTTTGGATACAGTTTGTTGAAACGTGTGCTTTTAGTATTGATTTTGTTTTTTCACAATCAGTTCTTAAAAATTAACGCGAAATACGAAATTATACTTGCTGGATACGATATTGGAGAAGATTGCAAAAGAACGACGTAGCTTAATTATAAGATTTTCAGAACGACTTGGTTGCAGAGCAGGAGGCCGTTACACGCCAGAGTCATGGTGCAATGGTGGCAAAGTATAAAAATTCATCAAATTATTCCAAATGTCGAATAAAGAATATATACTGCAATACTGCAAAGCAGACGATGTGAAATCAGGTATCTAACCTATATATAACTGAGAGCGTTCGTTGAACTAATATTGCTAGCAAGCGTCAATAAATCAATCGATGGGGATAAGATGCATTGTGCAGTTTAATCATGTATATTATAGCTCTGCTACAATGTCCAAATGAAGCTATCCCTTCTGATACCTCCCATACAATTTTACCTATTTTTTAATTTAGTCAGTTTAATTATCTTGAAGTAGTAGACAAATCCTCAGAATGCCGAAACATTTGCCACACTTCTTTTGGTACCTCCCATATAAATAAGATCACTATATTAATCTTACAATAGAAGACAAAGCGTCAGCACGCCCTACCCCGTCTAACATGCTGTGGCGGAACAATATAATGGGAGAGTATGGAGACGGTTTGACAATTACCATACATGATCAGTTTGACTAGCCAGCAATAAAGTCAAACTATATTTACTTAGACCATACCACCAAAGCAGCAAGATGCGATATAGAAAATGGAAGGTCAGTTATAATACTTTCAAGTGTCCCTCTAACAAAGTCTGTAGTTCCGAAAAATCAATTCAAAATACATATTAGATTGCAAAAAAAACCAAAGCATGCGTAGAAAAGTTAAACTTGGCGTTGCCTTTGGCAATGTTCTACAATATGCTTGACATAAACGTATTAGTCATTATATATTTAGAAAATCATAGCCTTATTCAAGACAAAAGCATGAAGCGAAACTTCCGGCGGAGCTGGGCATAATAACTTTTCATGTCTCTAATGAAACAACGCATTTACATTCCAAAAATGTTGGGATATACATCTGAAATATGATTACTGTCCTGAATATACAACTTTGGAAGCTTTACTGATGTTACTAATGACATACATAAATCCAATTCACCTAGTCCAATCCTGGTGTGCGTTATTCATTTTTCTACATACAAACATGGCAAAAGATGTTAGTTTTCCAGAACTATTTGGTTTTGTAGTAAGATATATTATTTAGTCTTAAAACAAAATAAATTAACCACTAATTTTGAAGCAAATATGTATTTATTACTTAAAATTCCATGTTTGCTACATTTGTAGTCATCCGACCGTCCACGTAAGTTTACAATCCCGAGCACATGAAGGTTAAGAACATTTCGAATAAAGAGATATAAATTTATGTATTCAAACACAGCCGTTGAAGAAATATAACGCCGCAGAAATACTATACATTAGTCAAACTGACATTTCTTTACTTTAGAAGAAGGACACGTCCTCTCTTCACTAATCTCTGATTGGGTACTTTTAAACAAGTGTCATCCAATTTTCCGTAGGTTGTATTAGGCTTTCTGTGAATGCCCCCTCGATGTTGTCGTCAGCAACTTTGCAGTGTAAGTGTCCAGTCAATCGGCATGTCTAGTAAAAGCTTCTCAATCAGTGACGTTCGCATTCCCCGATAAACAAGTAGGTGTCGTTAGTTGTGAATCTAAAAATAGAAAGCGTGTTAATTCACAACAACGCGAGAAACTATTCCATACCTCATTCAAGGGGTGTAAAGGAAAATTAAGTAAGTAAGATATGCAATTATAGGAAGGTGGAAAAGAAATAAAAATGTCCTGATTTCTCTGGATGATTTTTATGGATGGATCAGCATTAAGACTTTAAAGTATTTAAATTTCTATAGTTTTTTTAGAGTTGTATTTTATTATTAGGATAGGTGTCACATTGTCGCTGTTGCATTAGTGAAAGTAGACGCTGGCAGCCCTAAAAAATCCAAGAATTATTTATTTCCATACACCCTAGTGGTCATAGTAATGCAGTTGGGGAATATTTTTAAATTTTAAATCTATGTGTAAGTATGACGTGATTAACTTTGTAAATACAGACGAAAGTCCGCAGCCACTAAAAAACGATATTCACATATTCCGCAATTACATTTTCGAATTAAAAAATATTTACACTATGATGACACCCCTTTCGTATTGAATTTCACACTTTTATAAACTAAAGATGTTATTGAACTTCCCCCTCCTGTAAAATGGGGTTTCATTCAACACACATACACACATTTTTTTAAGTATATGCCCTCTGTCTTTCTTACTACAAGTAATTTTAGTATATAAAGTCCCCCACCATTTGACAATTGCGTGTAATTAATGCTAATGCAATTCTTTGACGTTATTTTAATTTGGATATGGTATTTTTTTGAACATTGCCAGAAATGCGTTCAATTTTTATTAGTAACCCGGCGACAGTGAAGGTGGAAAGTCAATTTTCTCAAAATTTGGATTATAACAAAATTAGTTTGCCCAAGATTTCAAAATGTCTGTAAGAAAATTTTATGCAGGCCAAGAAATATTTATAACCGGAGGAACAGGTATGTCAAGGAACTTAAGATACTCTCACACATATATTCTGGATTTCAAATTGAATAGTTTTGAGAAAATATTTTTATACTGTGCAATATTTGGTTGAAATATATTAAATTAATGATAAAAAATTGATTTAAAATCGAGAATTAGCTTGACATGTTTGACTATTGAAAAAGTAGGTTCTGAGTTCAAGGTCAGGCCACCACTAATTTTTGTTTTTGGATTGGCTTAAACCGTATCTGAAACCATCAAGTCAGGTTTGCAAAAAAAAAACCAAAATTCGACTTAAAATTTGGGTTTATTTTTGAAGGTTATGTCAAAAACCTGACGTCATCGGTCTATATAGAGTTCAGATTCAGCAATTCAACTCAGAATATCATTTTTTTTTGAGTGTGTGCCTGTGTTTGCTAACTATATAATGTGTTTCCACTATCCTCAGGTTTTGTTGGCAAAATGCTTGTAGAAAAAATCATTAGGTCATTGCCGACCTTTGGCAAAATATTTATTTTAATACGTAATAAAAAGGGTAAAACACCCAGTGAACGCCTCGAAGAGATTTTATGTGAACCCCTGTTTAAACGTGCTCATGCAGAACAGCCACAAGCATTTAAGAATATTGAAGCGATCGCCGGTGATGTACAAGAATTGGGTTTAGGCATATCGGCAGAAGACATGGAACGAATTAAAAATGTAACAATGATATTTCATTCGGCAGCTAGTGTAAGATTCGACGATCACTTGAAACCAGCCATATTGCTGAATACACGTGGCACACATGAAATGGTGAAAATTGCAGAGAAATTGTCTAAATTAAAGGCTTTCATACATGTTTCAACAACATATGCTCATCCGGATATTTATACATTGGAAGAAAAGGTATGTACATAACCAGTGTGGGGAAGTTAGCAAAATATAGTATATATTAAGATTTAAATTTTTGTTGCCATACTAAATTTAACAAATTATGAAATTTATATTTCGCTTTCATTCAGATTTATCCTCCGTATGCTGATTGGCGCACTACTATTAAACTGGCGGAAACATATGATACGGATACGTTAAACACACTTTTCCCCCTCTACAGTTCTAACCATCCGAATTCATATACGTTTACTAAAAGTTTAGGTGAACATATTATCAATGATTATCGCCATAAAATACCCGCTGCAATAATGCGTTTGTCCATAGGTAAGTTGTAAATGTACATTGTAATAAATCCCAAAAGAAACTTAACCTCAAACCCAGTTCACATAGCAATTTAAAATGTTATGTTTTGGAATTTGTTTTTACACAATAAATATATTTATGAAAAATCTGAAATAGAGAATTTATTACAAAATCCTCTGCATTTTCAAATATTTTTTTTTAAATTTGGATAAACAATTGTTTTTAAAGAAATATGATTATTTTTTAATTTATAAACATTAACAAATTTTGAGGAAAATTCCATTTTCTGTATCAGAATAACAAAAAGGTTGAAATTTAACAATTTTTCGATTTATTTTAATTAATTATTATTTTTAAATTTATACCCCCTCCTCTTTCCCCCCAAAATAACGCGCGAACTAGGGTGCACTTAAGCTGAACATTTTTTATATTTATTTATTTTTTTATTTACTGAATATATTTTTTTATTTATATGTATATATTTACATGTTATCATATTTTTAAGTTTTTATATTTATATCTTTTTATATTTAAATTTTTATGGTCGCTTGTGGCATCGGTCTGTTTCGTACCAATCACGCTGACCCCGATGTGGTTTCGGATTTAATTATTATTTTTATATTTATACCCACTCCTCTTTCCCCCCCAAATAACACGCGAACTAGGGTCCACTTAAGCTGAACATTTTTTATATTTATTTATTTTTTTATTTACTGAATATATTTTTATATTTTTATTTTTAAATTTTTATACATATTTATATATATTTACTTGTTATCATATTTTTATATTTATATATTTACATTTTTATATTCTTATATTTGTATATTTTTATATTATTATATTTTTATGTTTTTATATTTGTATATTTTTATATTTTTATATTTTAAAACATTTTTTTATATATATATGAGTGAATTTTTTCAATAAATTACAATTTTCGTATATCATATTTTTATTTAACCACTCTGTTTTTTCCCAGTTGTCAACTCTGTGGAAGAACCCGTTCCGGGATGGATTGATAATTTTAATGGTCCCGTTGGCATGCTGGTCGCTTGTGGCATCGGTCTGTTTCGTACCAATCACGCTGACCCCGATGTTGTTTCGGATTTTATACCCGTAGACATATGCGCACGAGGCCTCCTAGTTGCAGGCTTTAAAGTGGGTAGCCAACAATTTAATGGCGCCGCTGTTGAAGATAGTGCCAACCTAGATCAAGTAGAAGTTATAAATTGTTCCAACTCAACAATGAGTCGTATTAGCACTGGTGAAATTATTAAAATGGGCAAAGATTTGGCCTTCGACAATCCATTCGAAAAGGCGATTTGGCTGCCAGAGGGTGGTATAACACGATGTGCCGTTTGGCATTATCTAAGGGTAAGTTATGGAACACTGTGATATTATAATGTGATAATGTTGTTACCCGATATAGTATGGATTTTCTTGCAGTTTTTGACGTTACAAATGTTACCAGCTCTACTGCTTGATGGCTTGTTAAGATTGGCCAAACACCCTCCATTGTAAGTGACGAAGTAGTCAATAGTTATTTTGAACAGTTTTTAATTACAATACTCATCATAAGTTCTTTACATCGCTCATTTGCGTGAAGATCGTCATAAATTAAAATAGCAATTCAATGCGTTTAAAAAAAACATAGTATTTTCCCATCTGATCTTACTTTTAAAATAAGCCCTTCGTTTATCAGTAAGACAGTATATGTATCTTGTTTCTATTTAAATTCCATCTCTATATGCATTTCTTTTCGTTTCCTTTCAAAAAGCCTTTTAAAACTGCAACGTAAGATTTGTGCCACAAGTCGTGCCCTTTATCTGTTTCTTATCACCGAATGGTCGTTCATTAATGACAATTTAAAAAAGCTAGACAGCCTAATACCTAAAGATGAGATGTAAGTACATTTGTTAATGCTACTAAGTATGTAATTATTTCTTTATGACCATATCACACCTTTTTTACAGTTCCACATTCGGTGTATTCATATATGTCGGCTATGCTCAGAGAACATTTTTTGCTGACGGTCTAAAGGGCGCCAAAGAGTTTCTGCTGAAGGAACCACCTATTGCAACTAAACAGGCCCGCATTCGGATGCACATTTATCGAGTTCTACATTACACATTTCAATATGTTGGCTTATATTACATTGCACGTTATGTTTGTAGAAGTGTGTATTCATATATTATGGCCTCCTTCTCATAACGATGATAAGTGAATGATAATGGATCGGAATTTAGTTCGGTAGGGATTTATAATAAGAAAAAAAAATTTTTAAGTAATTAACAAATGAGTAACAATAAAAATCAAAAGGACAATAGTACTTATTTTTTTGTAAAATTCGAGTCTGTTCTTTTTTTACTTCAAAGAGATACAATTGATATAGATTCTTAAACGTTGCGATCAACTTTTTATCTCTATATATATAAGTGAACAAGTGTGGTAGGTAACACAAGTCTTATTTGTGAGCGGAGTGGACTGTATGCGGGATTTCTTCGGAGGTTTGGTGCGGAGCATGTAATTGTAATTTATTACTAAATTTAAAGAGGAGAATTATTTTAAACTTTATTCTTTGAGTAATTTCTGCCAATGACAAATTATGGAGAATATAGTTTAGGAGGAGGAAAGAAAATCACAAAGATGTATGCGGTTAAGTAAAGTTTAAAGAGTGTTACGGCGGGGAAGAATAATAATTTATCCAAACGGTGGGAGAAATGAAAACACAAGTAAATTATGAGTTTTTGTATAAATTTCGGGTTTTATTTGGGGGGATTACCTTCGGGTGGTACGCTGGTAATAATTGTATTGACAGTAAACATAAATGTCAACTAAAGCTTTCTTTCATTCTTTTCTTTTTTTTCATTCTTCGTTATAAATGTTAAAGGGGTGATTTTAAAAGGAGTATATCAATACAGAACTAGGGTGCACAGCTAAAGAGATACAATTGATATAGATTCTTAAACGTTGCGATCAACTTTTTATCTCTATATATATAAGTGAACAAGTGTAGTAGGTAACACAAGTCTTATTTGTGAGCGGAGTGGACTGTATGCGGGATTTCTTCGGAGGTTTGGTGCGGAGCATGTAATTGTAATTTATTACTAAATTTAAAGAGGAGAATTATTTTACCGGAAATATTTTAAAAAAGTATTTGAAACTGTTTCTAGCAACATTTGATTTTTATTTGGAATAGTAAAAAGTTAAAGCTATGTATAGACGGATTTTGCAATGTTATCCGATCTACTAATGTAACGACAGTGTACGGACATGAACAGTGTTGCCAATATAATTATTTTCTGCAAATGGTGTATTTGGAGATGCATAAACTTTGCGTATTTGCAAATCAAAAATGTTTTCAATTATCTTACAATAATTTGATAATGACATCATTTTGTGTTTACACAATTGTCGGATGCTTTTCATTGAAGTAGTAAAACAGAAATTACTGATCCAGAAGAACATACAAAGTACATTTTGGTACAATAAATGTACTATTTGGTATAGTGATTCTCTTCGATACAATAAAGGAAAAAGTACTTTTTGGTACACTAAAAACAATTTTTGGTACAATAAAAGTTTTTTTCCGTTATAAGTAAAGTAAACGTGTTTACAATCAAAGTACATTTTCGGTAAAATAAAAGTACCTTGTGGTACAAAAGATTATTCTTTGGCAAAATAAATGTATTGTTTGCTGAAATAAAAGTACTTTTTAGTACAGTAAAAGCATATTTTGATGGAATAAAAAACTTGTTGACGCAATAAAGGTTAATGTACAAATTAGGTACAATAAAAGTACTTTTAGCTAAAATATAAGTACAATTACTATATGGTATCATAAAAGTACTTTTATAGTACATTAAAAGTACTTTTTGTTCCAATAAACGTAATAGTGCTTTTTGGTACAATAGAAGTACTTTTTATGTATAATAAAAGTACTGCTTGATATAAACAAATTACTTTTTGGTACAAATTAAGTACTTTGTTACACAAAAAAAAAGTAAAGGTACTAATTAGGTACAATATAAGTACTTTAGACACAGTAAAAACACTTTTATATTAAATAAAAGTACAATTACTTTGTGGTACAATAAAAGTACTTTTGAAGTACAATAATAGTACTTTTTATGTATAATAAAAGTACTTTTATTTATTGTACTATACTTTTGGATATAATAAACTTAAAAATACTTTTTGGTACAATAAAAGTACTTTTATGTATAATAAAAGTTCTGTTTGGTATAATAAAATTTGGATAAAATATAAGTACAATTACTTTCTGGTCCAATAACCATAAAAGTGCTTTGTAAAACAATAAAAGTACTTTTTATGTATAATAAAAGTACTGTTTGCTATAATAATATTACTTTTTGGTACAAATAAAAATACTATTTGATACATCGAAAGTAATTGCTGACAGATCAAAAAAATGTACATAGCAAAATCATTGCACATTGTTCTTTTTGGTAAAATAAAATTACAATTTAGTGCATCGAAAGTACTTTTAAGTGCAATTAAATAACATTTTGGTACGATAAAAGTACTTTTTTGCAAAATAAAAATACTTGTTAGCATAATTAAAGTACGTTTTAGTAAAATACGACTACATTTTGTTGATAAAAAAAATGATTTTTGTTATAACAACAGTGCTTTTTGACTAAATAAATTCACTTTTTTATTCATTAAAAGTACTCTTTAGTACAAAGAAAGTACTTTTTGGTTAAATATTAAAAAATTTTAGTACAATAAAAGTAACTTTTTGCTAAAAAGAAATACTTTTTAGTACAATACTTTTTGGTAAAATAAAATAACTTTTTTTTTGCACAATTAGAGCACTTTTTCACAAAATAATAGTTCTGTTTGCTAAGTGAAAGAAAAAGTTCAGGTAAAATTTAATTAAAGGCAGTTACTTTTTTCTTCTCTAATTACAGTTATAAGGAAACAAATAAAAAAATTTAAGTGAATTAAAAATTTACTTTATCTATAAATACAATAACAAAAGATCTTTTAATAAAATGAAATATAAAAAATTGTCGGACCATTATTTCAAAAAATATGTAATAATTAATAAAAATGAAATTATCTTATAAGCCAGGAATAATGCAAAAATAAAATATTACTAAATAGAAAATATATTTTTGAAGATTTAGTATAAAATCTACAAAAATTTTAAAATTTTCTGAAACAATGTCTTTAAATCTGACCCATAAATTACGATGAAGCTTTTTATGTGACTTGTAAGACCCATTTAGGAGTATAAATCGGTTGTATGGGATCCACACAATAAAGTTTATATTTATATGTTACAGTCAGTTAAAAATCAATTTACACTGTGCTGTCTTAGGGATCTTCGATGGGATCCTAACCGTAATCTACGTCAGTAGAAAGTCGCTTATTAAATTGTTTACTCTATCTAGTAGGTGAAAGTGCAAATAGCTTTCAATTTAAACAATTTCCATTAACGGCATTTTCTAAGAAATACAACCCTGTACCGATAAAGCAATGCATCAATAGCATTTTCTACAGTCACCAACACTGTATATCTCTACTCACAGCTGTCAACTGTCAAAAATGGCATCACTCTGTATGGCGTACATAGAGAATTTTTCACGCAAAAGTAATAAAAATCTCATCAAAATAAACAAAAACTAAAAGAAATAACAAAATTCGGACGTCTATTTCTTAAAGAAACCGAGACCGTGGATTATATTGGCAATATAGCATTAAAAGAGATCAAGAATTTGAAACTGTTCAACTTTTTATTGGAAATTTACACTTCTTGTAATACTCTGGTGTCGGCGCAGCGAAAGAAGGGTTGCTGCATGCAGCAATCAAAAGGATTGAGAAAATAAGACAAAAACAAAATACACAACTTTCAATTCAATGTTTTAATTGGATTTGTTGATGACAACAAACTTAAAAGTTATCTCAACAAAATAATGTAAACGTTTGAGAAGTGAATTTTTTGAGTTAAACAAACCGCGTACAAACTCACAGCACACGATGGCAGCTCCTCAGCAGTATTCCCTGAGATGGAACAATTACTTCCGCCATCTGACTTACGCTCTGGACAACCATCGGGTAAACGATGATTTCGTGGATGTCAGCCTTCTATGTGACGGTCGTAAAATTAAGGCCCACAAAGTGGTGCTATCGGCCTGTAGTTCTTATTTTAAGGAGATTTTCACAGAGAATCCTCACCCCCACCCGGTGATTATATTTAAGTTTATCAAGTACGAAGATCTCCATTCGATAATCGAGTTCATGTACCAGGTGAGTGGCTTAGCGACAAAATGTAACACTTTTTGCTAATAACTTTGCATTAATTTGATATTTCTCCATAGGGGGAGGTTAATGTCCAACAGGAAGCTTTGCAATCTTTTCTACAAACGGCTGAACTGCTGGCAGTACAGGGTCTTACCGCTGAAGAAAAAGAAAAACCCAAACCGCCTACGCCTGTAATGGATGATCATAAACTCATCAAATCCATACCCAGCACTATAAGAGCCGTAAATGATGTTTCCGCGGCCACACAAACCATTGACATACCACTGTTGCAGGCGACCACCCAGTTGCAAATTCCTTCTCTTCAACCACAGACGTCCCAACATCAAAGTTCTGTTCAATCTCAACCTCTAACGCAGCACCAACATCATGTGCAAACACAAATCCAACACATACAAGTCCATCAAAATCCTCAATCTGCCTCTAATACACATCAGGTTGCCACCCATCAAGTAACCACAGCAACGGGTCATACGCAACAGCAGATACAGGTGCAGCATCAAGTCCATACCCACCAACAGCAGCAGACGCAAAACCAGCAAGTGCAAATGAACACCCAACCCGCAACATTAACGACAAATATAGTAACACTGCCCGGTACTGCCAACACAGGAGGAGGTTCTATGAAAAAACGAAAAATTACATTTTCGGATGATGACGATAATATCTATACCACGGAAGCCGTAGATGATCAGACCATTGTGAAGAGTAAGTGTTATATTTAAGGAAAATAATTTTAAATTGTTTTAAATACATTCTAAAGAGTAAGTGTAAAAAATTATTTTCTATTATTCTATCTGTCTCGCCTGCTAGCTGCTGATATGACCCTGCTGAGAGGAGCTATTAAAATGGACATACCCGAGTATATAGTCAGTGAAGTTGATGACCCCCTATCGGATACAGGAGGCCCACAAGGCAACAATCAAGATTCAGCTAGTGGAGGTCAAAATGTTACACAATATACATCTGAATATGAGATATTAACAGAATCAGAAATTGAAGAAAAATATCAACATTCGGACAATGCTGAAATAACAATAGAAATGGGTAAGCATGAAATCATTAAAATAATTATTAAAAACCGAATACTATTTACATAATCATTTCCAATTATTTCATTTAGGGCGTTTATTAAATCCATCATCATCGACAACAGGAAATCAAAATCCTTTAGAAGATACAACATCAAGTTCCAACGCTCTACTAAAAGGGGATAAAAATAACCCAGCAGCAGGTTAGTATCATTTTTATTCTATTTGTAAGCAATGCACATAATTTTGGGTTACAATATTTTTTTTTCTCTTGAATTTATATATTTGATTTATTATTATTATTTGTTGTACATACATACATACATACATGTGATTCTATAGATATGTATATCGTATCATTTTAATGTAGTCAACTTTTTTTAAGTTATCTTGTGTTTAACAACGAATATGTCTCCAAAGTAATTGCTTGCAAAGTTATTTGATAATTTATGGTTTTTTTTTCTTCTAAATATGAATTGCCCTTTTTTCAACGTTTTGTGTTTTATAATTGTTTAGATTTATTAGTAAAATTCTCTAAGCCTTACAGAAGATTTGTAGTATTATATAGTAAAGATGTGTTCGGTGAGTGTTTTGAATAGTAATTTAAATTTGAGACAATATAGAAAACATATGATGTCATATGAGAAGCTACAATGCTATGTTGTAAAATGTGACTTTACTGTTGTCATAAAGATTGTTAACATGTGAGCCGGTGAGTTCTCGTCGAAGAATATCACTCGTTTCTTTGCCAAAAAGTGGTTGTTTTTATTTCAAATCAATGTCGAGACTTGTAACAAGATCTAACAATTATATACGCTGGTGATTATTTTACACTTTTCAAGGCAATGTGAATGACACCTCGTGAATCCTAAATAAAATCTTTTTAATGCAAAAGATGGTGCCAACTTATCTATTGATGTTTTGCATAGATGATGATAACCATTTTCATTGGTCCTTATCTGGATTTTTAGATTGTTGGTATTTAAATTGTTATTCATTGATAGTATTGGTCATAATATTGAAACTAATAAACGCAATTAATAACCATGATAGAGGCGAATATTTAAGACTTGTCTATCTTAATAGTGTAAGATCTATAGTATACATAATAATATTTGTTGTAATCTATAGCCATGTTAAATATTAGTCCTGTGCTGTTTTTGTTGTTTTTTTAACTTTTCCATTGCGTTTACTTCTTTTCAAGCGTTTTCAAAGTCGTTTAAAAGAGTCGAATCAACTATCGCCTAATTGGTAATTCTAAATGGGTGTTTAGCAAACTTTTGTACAAACTTTTGTTACGTTTACTGATAACATCGGAAAATTGTTCTGAGTTATGCAAAAAACTGTGAAACATTTCCAATAATATCTTACCATAAAAAAACAAATTTTTACTATTTTTGTAATCGTTGGACCAATATACATTACAAAAATAGTGAAAATGCTGGTGTTTTTTTTTGTGTTGGAAATTGTTAATAAATTCTACAAGTAATAATTAAAGTTAACTGTTCTGCCTTAGAGTTTACAATTTGTATTGTTTGTATTCTTAGCTATTTAACGAAAATATCTTATTAATACGGATTATCGTTCATACCTTTTTGTTTTAAATATTAAGCCTCTAAAGTAACTATTCTTATGACATGCTGAAATTCCTATTTCAAGTACTTGCAATATTGAGGAATTATCTTAACCTCCCTATCAAAAGTCAGCCACTCATATTTCTATATAATTTGTTCATCAACAGTTTAATTTCTTTATAAACGTTCGCGTTGACGTTTTCTCTGTTACAATAATTACACTGATGTAATGTCAATCAAAAACTTTTTTTAAAATCACGGAATTAAACTATATTTTGTTTCTGTTGTGCTTGTTGTTGTTGTTGTTGATAGTTGGTTGGATTGTGTTGCTGATTGGTTCTCTTTCTTATTCTTCTGTATATTTTTAGATTTGCCCAATAATAAATGGACAGAATGTCAATTTTGCAAAATGGTTATAACAACCGTTAACCTTTGGAGACATATTCGTACTCAGCATACCCCGCAACCGCCGCGTAAATGTGAATTGTGCAATAAGAATTTCAAAAATAAATACAGTCTACGCGAACACATACGAATTTCCCACGAACAAAAGTTGGCCCTGAAACCGGAAAACTGATCAATAATCAAAGAATGTAAATATTTCATATTAAGAAGCTAGTCGATGTCATCATCATCACTGTCACTGTCGTCATCACCGCCACAGCCACCACCACCACCAACAACTATCAATAACCACACAACATGTGAGAGCATTAAAGAATCACAGTCAATGGTTATGGAAAGTAGTAAACATATAAAACATAAAATAACAATTAAAAACTAAGTTTAAATTAAGAAATATACATAATGGGGAAGTAAACATAATGTATCTATCTATCTATATATTATACTATTGTATTTTCTATATTTTCATCTATTTCCTTACTCTTAAGTAAACAATAATGAATCACTCTATCAATGTATTAAATTTCAAAATCTATTACATAAGTAAATGCGAATAATGTTGACATTTTTTAGAATTTAAAAAAAAAAATTACTTCCCCACTTCATCAACCATATTGTACACGTGTAGCATACAAATAATTAATGGTACACAAATCTATTGAATTACCGTCATATTAAGAATATATATATAAAATTTTATTAAAATTATGAAATATTATTATATTTAAGTATAGTTTATTGTATATACAAGCTCAGAGTTTAAGAGAGAGATGTTGTTTATCATATCATGTTTTTTTTTCTTTCTAATTTTTCATTATTGACATTTTAATTTGTTGCGCTCATTTTGAACATATAGTGTAATAGAATTGTAAATTCTATATATATATATATATTTAGTGTATTATAAGAAACAAAACCAAGAAATAAACATTAAATTCAACTACAATTTAATTCATTTATATCAATGCAAAATAAAGAATATGGCATGACTTTTATTTGTGTATTTATGTATGTGGAGAAGGATGTTAAGAGTGACTTATATATATTTAGAACCCGAGAGAGAGGGAGCAATTATTCGAATATGGCAAGTGAAGGATAAATTTGACACAAATATTAAACTAAAATTCGCTGCTAATTTTGTTTTTGAAAGTTTGCGAACATCGGTTGTTGCAAGTAGTAAAGCCTTAGTCGTGAGACTTTGTGTTTGCCAAACTCGGTGACCATTGCGGTCCATTGTGATTGTCTTATTTGAAAATAATATAAAAAATAGTAGAGTAGAATAGAATTTTGGCAAGAAATAATAAAAATATTGATAGATTTCGAAAAAGGAAGATAATTCAGAGTGAAAGTTAGAAGTGTTCTATGTATTATTAGTGAGATAAGATGTGACATACATGGGGACACTATGGTCTGTTGCCCGTAAGCCCGATCAAACCATTAGTGAATCTCACAAGATTATCCACGTTGCATAACCATAATTCGTTGAGATTATCCTTCCACAATTCCATTTGCATTCTGCTTCTATAAACAGCTGGACAATGCCAAAGCAAATGCTCAAAAGCGATTGGTAAACGACGTTTGGGAGTTATATGGTTCCCTTTTTAATTTGAAAAATGTATGAATGCGGTATTTACTTGTACTTTTTATATAAAATATAGCAAAACAATTATATAAAACGCACCGTTTGATTGTTTTAATCCCGCAAACGAGACATGTACGCGACAAAGGTGTTATATTGGTAAAGAAACAAAACAAAAGCAAGAAAAAGTGTGAGTTTTGAACAAGTGTTTTTTTTTAAAACAATTGCACTTGAAGGTGTTATGCGTGATAGTAAATGATCCAACAACAATTAGTTTGAAACAAAAAGTACGGTTATTGTACAAAATGTACTTTTTTGTACATAAAAGTAATTTTGTTCTACATAAAAGTACATTTGTTATAAAAAATACTATTGTATCAAAACGTACTTTTTTTACCAAGTAATACTTTAATTGTACCAAAAAGTACTTTTTTGTACCAAAAATCCGATATTTTTTTACAGTACATTTTATTGTAAAAAAAACCCAAAACCCAAACATTGTATTTTTTATTTTTTTTTGTACCAATATATTCTTTTATTCTAACAAATAGTACAATTTATTGTACTAAAAAATATTTTTATCTTACCAAAATTCAAAATTTATTTTTATTAAAAAGTACTTTAATATTAAATAATTTTACTGTACCAAAAAGTACGATTTGATAATGTTATAAACAGTACTTTTATTGCACCTCAAAATATTTTTATTATTACAAAAAGTTCAATTTGTTGTACCAAAAAGTACAATTTATTATATCAAGAAGTCAATATATTGTATTAAAACGTACTATTTATTGTACCAAAAGCACTTTTATTGTACCAAAAAAACACATTTATTGTGGCAAAAAGTACTTTTATTGTACCAAAAATTATACAAATAGTTTAATTTGTTGTACCAAAAAGTTCATATATTGTATTAAAACGTACAATTTATTGTACCAAAAGCACTTTTATTGTACCAAAAACCACATTTGTTGTACAAAAAGTACTTTTATTGTACCAGAAATTATACAAATAGTTCAATTTGTTGTACCAAAAAGTTAATATATTGTATTAAAACGTACGATTTATTGTACCAAAAAGTAATTTTATTGTACCAAAATGTATTGCACAAAAATGTACAAAAAAGTACTTTGATTTTACCAAATAACACTTATTGTACCAAAAAGTATTTTTTTTACAAAATAGTTCTTTTATTGTACCAAAACAATTTATTAATTGTAAACATTTCTCTCTTCTACTTTCAGCTAAATTCTTAGTTTGTAAAATCTGTAAACGCAAGCTTAACTCACCAAATGCCCTAAGACGTCACGTTGCTTCCAAACATTCAAAAATCATGGGCAAAGAATTTGATTGTACGGTGTGTCATAAAGGTTTTAAAACGAAATGGTCGCTATCGACGCATAACTCACGGTTTCATCGTGACATGAAGCCCACCAAGGAATGTATTAAGATGGATTTTATGGAGTAATCACTAAGCCAATTCCGGACAATGAAAATCTGTAACATTACAAAAATCAAAAAAAAAATACGCAATTATATGTTTACATTACAAATTTGTTTTATTTAGTTTTATTGAAATTAAACTTTTACTTTTCACACTTGTCATGAATATCCTTACAACTAAATGGAGAAACTTTTATTTAAAAAAAAACCTAAAAAGAATAGTATATGCTTAGATGGTTGCAAAACCAGGCAGAGGGAATTTACCACTGAATGCTTCAATATCGGAACGCAACTTTTGAATAGCAGCTTGAATATCTGCATTATTGTGAACGGTTTGTTGGAAGTCAACCAATTTGGGACCTGATACCTTCATGGCATCGCGGCATATATTCAAGGCAGCATCAATAAACTGAACAACGGCATCCATGTCGGTTTCAACCAAACCTCTGGTGGTCAAGGCGGGAGTGCCCAAACGAATGCCAGAAGGATTCATGGCAGATTTGTCACCGGGCACGGTGTTCTTATTGCAGGCAATGTTAACTTCTTCCAAAACATATTCGGCACGTGAACCAGTCAAACCAACGTTACGCAGATCCACCAGGACCAAGTGGACATCAGTGCCACCAGTGGCAATGCTGTAGCCCTTCTTGATAAGGCCATCACATAAACGACGGGCATTGGCAATAACTTGAGTTTGATATTCTTTGAATTCGGGAGATTTGGCTTGCTTGAAAGCTGTGGCTATACCGGCAATGGTATTATTATGGGGACCGCCTATGAAAAAAATTAAAAACAATTATTAATATTTCACTTTGAAATCGTTAAAAATTATGTAAAACTTACCCTGCAATCCTGGGAATACGGCATTGTTAATACGATCTTCCAATTCGTACATAACCTTATCACCATTAGGCTTAACCTTGCGCACACCTTTGCGGAAGAATATCACACCAGCACGGGGGCCTCTTAATGTCTTGTGGGTGGTAGTGGTCACAACATCGGCATACTCAAATGGCGAGGGAATCAAACCAGCGGCCACCAGACCAGCAACATGAGCCATATCGGCAAACAAATAGGCATCAGTGTCATTGCAAACCTTGCGGAAACGAGCGTAATCCAAACAACGGGAATAGCACGAAATGCCAGCAATGATAACTTTAGGCTTGAACAATTTGGCATTGGCTTCCAGACCATCGTAATCAATCAAACCAGTACTGGCGTTAACCTTGTAGGGCATCGATTCGAAAAAGATGGAAGTAGCCGAGATGCGTTTGGTTGCTGTCATGAAGCCGTGAGTCAAATGACCACCATCGGGCAAATCCAAACCCATAATACGATCATGTGGCTGTAACAGACCAGTGTATACAGCAAAATTGGCAGGAGAACCGGAATAGGGTTGAACATTGACACCCCATTCTTCGGGATTGAGGTTGAAGGCTTCCAAGGCACGTTTCTGGGCGAGAATTTCGATTTTATCGATAAACTGATTGCCACCATAGTAACTAATAAAGAAAACAAGAGATAAAAGAAAATAAATAAATTTAAAAAAAAAATTAATATAAAATATTAAATGATTAAATAAATATAGAAATGCCTAAACATGGAAAGTGTAAAAAGAAGTTAAAGGGATTATTTTAGATTTTTTACGCATACAAATGTATTAAGAGTCACATTTCTTTAGCAAAAAAAAAACAAATGAAATTTGATTGATGAGGGAATTTTAATTGGAAGAGTTTTGCTTATAAAGATTTGAAGTGTTATAACTGTACCAAAAAGTACACAAATTTCTTCAATACTTTTCGGATCAAAAATATACATATATGTCCTAAAATTAGATAAATTTTTCTAAAAACCAGTCAGAAAGTTTCAGTCGGGAAAACCGACTTACATATACCCTCAACCTTGGTAAAACATAAAATCTTCTAATATATTGATATAATCCCTCGATATCTAAAGTGGGCGGAGGGCTTTAGCTTTCCTAATAACAGAATTTGGATACGATCGCGTTTGGTTTATTAATATTATTTCTCGTTTTCTTAAGTGGGCGGAATGGTACATTTGTATGGGAGGTACTATAAGCGGCGTGTTTAGACTTCCAGGTTTTTTCTCCAAAACTTTTTCCTATAATTCTAGTTTTATTCTCCAAAACTGTATCCTGCTATAACTTTACTAAATAAAGAATTTGGGTACGATCGCGTTGGTTTAATTGATATTATTACTCCATCTCTAAAGTGGGCGGAAGGGTACATTTGTATGGGAGGTACAAGAAGGGGCGGGGACATGTAGCCCATTTGCAATACCGTAAGTAGTTTGGGAGAAATATTAATTTTTGAAAAATTTCGAAACCATTTGGTTGCGTCTTTCGAAAGTTATCGTGCGCACCAGCCAGACAGACGGACATGGCTCAAACGATTTAAAAAGTCATAAATCGAATTTGGTTCAAAGAAACCTAGGCTATAAAGTGACTCCTTTTATGTGTTACACTTTTGGGTCGTATCGAATGATATATACCCTCCTACCCGTTGGGTGAGGGTAAATTAAATAAATTATACGAAAAATGTTCAAAAAGTACAAACATTTTACAAAATTTACATAACTGTACAAAAAGTACACTAATTGTACCAAAAAGTACATAAAGTGTACCAAAAAAATTATAAAAAGTGTACCAAAATGTACATAGTGTACAAAATAGAACATAAATTGTACCAAAGGGTAACAAAGGTACATAAATTGTACCAAAAAGGACTGAGGTGAACCAAAAATTATACAAAATGTAACAAAAGTACACAAATTATGCCAAAAAGCACATAAATGAATACAATGAGCACATAATTTTTGTAAAAAAAAAAACACAAATCGTACCGAAATGTACATAAGTTGTACCAATATGTGCATTATTTTTACTAGAAAGTAAATATATTGTAAACAAGTACGTAGATTATACCAATAAGTGTATAAATTGTACCAAAGTGTACCTTAATTTTTTGATGTCAAAAAGTACATAATTATTCTAGAAAAAAAAATTGTACGAAAAAGTACATAAATTGTAAATTGGACACAATATAGCTTGATTTCTAAAAAAGATAGCCCAATACGGATTGCAGATTTTATAAATATGGTATTTATTACACGAGATAGCATCGTTAACTCAAAATTGTTAAAATGGCGTATGAGCACAAGAATTCCCGGACGTCGAAATGGTACCAAAAATGACAAATATATTTTTCCTTCAGGCTAGCAACATACATTTTTTTATATCGCACCTGTTCATCAAAAGTGACACAACTCAAAAAATTCTATTTTTCACTTTTTTGAAGAAAACAGTGTATGATTACCATATCTAACCACTGTACAATTTTTGGGATTCTATTTTTAATATTTAATGGGAGAAATGCCTTTTATGTCTTTCTTTATTTATTTTGATTCAATTAAAGAGTTTTAATTTTAGGTGCGTTGAAGTGTTCAAGGGTTACGTTACTTAAATGTATCAGCAAAAGTGTATTAATTCGAGTTGTGATTGTTTTCATGTTAAAAAACTGTTAATCAATAACTTATTCAAATGTGCTATTTCGTTTTAATACTGAAATGTAGATCAAAAAATTTCATGAAAACTGTATTAACTAAAAAATTCGTAAAAATTTCGAAAAAAAAAAGGAAAGAGAGAAATAAATTTTGTTATTTTATTGAAATATTATTGAGTTTCCTTAACAACGTTATATTTGTTTATAACAATAATTCCATTATATTGGCGGAACTAGTTTTTTGCCTCTACTGAAAAGTCGTAAATTTTGAGTTGTGTTACTTTTGATGAATAGGTGCGATATGACAAATTATTTTTTTAATAGTATCTCGTTCCCTTCATAAAAGTTACTCAAGGGATTTTCTTTTTTTTTTCTTTGCCTTTCAGGTGAAAGGAAGAAAGGAGGGGAGAACTTTGTGACATTCGTTTCTTTATAAGGTCTTCTCACAAAAATGGTCTTCAAATCAAATTTGTGGTATAGAAAATATATTTAAATGGACCTTTTCTTATATAAATGACTGCTAGATAATTTTACATATCCTGTTAGAATAGAAAATATTGTTTAATGGGTCATTCTCAAAGAAACTTTCCAGAAATTATTATTTTATAAATAACCTATTTTTAATTTAAATTTTGTTTTTATACAAAACAAATGTTTCTGTGAATAATAGTCTTAACAGAGCCAATTGGAAAACAAACATAATCGACGAAAGAGTCGTGGGTTATGTCTTAATATAAAGCCGCACTAAAATAGAGTTGTACTTATCTCAGACATATCATAACTTGTTCTAAAAGTCCTGAAGGACATATTAAGTAAAAAAAAACCGATTTCAAAAAACGGACATACATATAAGGTTTTGCTATAACGATACAAATATACGATAACATATTGCTTTTTTTTAACGGATTTATTTAGAAATATTTCCCATCCTAAAGAAATTTCCTTTTAAATAAAAACCAAGAAAGAAATGTTTGGCAAAGAAGTTATTCTAGAAATATAATTGTTTTATTATATATAATTTTCGTCCCCGCACTTTAATACCCTGAATTTATTATAAATCCGTTCAAAGTTTCAAAAAAGATTCCTAATTTTGTTGTAGAAAACTTAGAAGACACATTTCTCTTAAAAAAAACTTTAATACTTCGGAGAAATTAATTACAGTAAACTACGGATAAGTGCACATCGCATAAATGCAAAAACCGCATAGGTGCACTGGAACTTGAAGCCATTAGCCTTTTTTATACGTTTACATACAAAAATACACGGATAAGAGCAACACGTATAAATGCAAAAACCGGATAAATGCACAACTTTTGCTAACCTGAAAGCACTTTTTTAGTACAACTTTGCATGCATAAATGCAAATCTCTCATACTACATAAATGTAGATTATGATTTAGAGAAACTGGAATAAAATATATAAGGTTGGATCAGTAAACACGGTTCAAAAAAAGATTCCAGACTTTTTTAGCACACGTGGTTTATTATTTTGCAAATAACGATGTTGCAAAATATAGTTGCAATGATTCATTAACAGCTTTTATTTTGGCACAGAACTGAATATTTTTAATTTATTGTATGAAATATGAAAAACACTAAAACAATGAAATATAAATTTGTAATTTTTTTACCTTAAACTGAACTGATTTTAAAAGTTTTTATTAAAAACCTGTTATGTAATGTAAACTAAATATAAATAAAAAAACATTAAACAGCTTTATTTAATTATTTTCTTAAAGTTCCGTCCAAACTGAACTGGTGTTACAGATTATTGAAAATAATCTAATGTTTGTATAAATGCAATAATCGTGCACTTATGCAATGTTTGTATATATGCAATAGTTGTGCACTTATCCGAGTGTTGTATAAATGCAAAAACCGCATAAGTGCACAAAAGGTCCCGCGAAAATCGATGTGCACTTATCCGTAGTCTACTGTATAAATAATTATTTATTAATCGCTGTTTTAACTTTCCTTATGAAAGGGCAAACATTTAGCTTACACTGTGGTGCAAAAATGAGCCAATGGGTTCAAAAAAATGTCCAAATTATTCTTTTATTTAGTTTTTATTTAATAATTTTTACATAGTTTTTGCTAAATTTAAAATATGCATCTGTAAAATATGTAAAGCAATAAAAAAAATATAACTTACATAACTGTAAGTATATAAAATCAAAACATTTTCTTAATCATGCCATTGGCACACTTTTGCTCCAAGGTCTTGCTCATCTAAATTTAATAATTTATTCTGTATACTTTTGCTTTTTTCAACTGAACCATCCTATTTGGCGTATATTGGCAATGTTTAGGTACATAATATACAGGAATTTTGTTTCATTCAGGCTAAACCCTCTCCCACAGCTCATTAATTCTTTTCGGGGCTTCATTGTATTCTGCCAGGCCGCGCGTTGTTTAAGTGCACAGGTTTTCCATCGGTTTCACATCTGGAATCTGCGGTGGCCACTCCCTGACCCCAAACACCTCAGAACTAAGCCATTCCGTGACAAATTTTACACAATGTTTTGGGTCGTTATCCTATTGGAAGATGAAATTCCTTGGTCTATCTGGCATTTTTGCCAGGGCTACGGCTAATTGTCTTGCAAAATGCGAAGAAAGTCTTCCTTTCGCATTATTCCTTTGAATAACACTATCTGGGGTTACACATCTCCATATCATAATAGAACCGCCTCCGTGCATAATGGTTTGTGGTACATGAGCAGAATTTGGTGTGGTTGATCAATTGGCCCAAAATGTTTTGTATTAATATACTTACAGTAATGTTAGTTATATGTTTGTTATTGCTTTACATATTTTACAGATCCATATTTTAAATTTAGCAAAAGGTTTGAAAAAAATATATTGAAAAGTAAGTTGGCTCATTTTTGCACCACAGTGTATAAAAATCAATCAAAATCAGTAATCTGCATATCAAATTACAATATCCTACATAAGACTAAGCTATATCACGCAAGAAAAAGTAGCAATTTAAAACTTACCGCTTGCCGGGTAAACCTTCTGAGTATTTGTTGTGCAAACAAGAGCTCAAACATTCCAATACCGACAATGAGGTGAAATTCTCACTGGCAATCATTTCGAGGCCCTTAATTTGACGTTGCTTCTCATCTTTGATAATGTCCAACAGCTCTGTATCGATCTCGGTAAGAGATGAGGTTAAGAGTTTCGAATTTCCAGACATTTTCTAAACACAAAACAAAATCGACAAATTATCAATACACTCATGTATAAAACACTTAATAAAATATCAATATATATACTTTCGCAGCCATATTTGTTATATAAACAATTTGTTTTATTCACGCCACAATTTTACTACAAGAATTCTAGTGTTCTTTATAACAAGTGCAACTTGATAATGTTTAATGGAATATTTGCAAGATCCCATTACAACTTTTATTATTGCCAAGTTTTTATTTATTATTTTTTTATATTAATGCAATATTTTTACAACCTATTTAGCAAGAACACACACAAAGAATATACAAAACCATCATCACCGTCGTTCACTATCTAAGATCATAGGTCACTTATATTATGTTCCAGAAAGTCAAGTGAAACAGATAACACACATAATCGTAGACGTTTAAGGGATTGACAATACATACATATTATAATACTGTCTACGTATTCAATAGAAAAATATTTATTAGACATACACAACAGACCCCCAGCAATAAATATTATTGTTTTTAAACTAGTTTGTGTCTAATAGTTTTCTAATAGATTTCTCTGATTATTTGACGATGATGTGATTATCATCAAATGTTGCAATATATTTTCTATACCTTTGACGACAATACGGTCTCTAGTGGTTGGCTACTATGTGGGCCTGCCGGCTTCTAATATTTGACTGAATCTAAAGTATTAAAGTTTGCCAAAATTATATGTTGTCTTTTTTTATTTTTTTATTTCATTTCGAAAAATGATTAGATTAAAATGGTGTTTGTGGCACATATGGAAATACTTATCAAACAAAACAAGCACAAATGTTGTTCTTTTAATAACAATTGTTAGATAGCTTTGACACGTTTTATATTCAATGACACAAACAAATATACTCGTAATAGATTTGTGTTACCAGTGCTGCAAAGGTAATTCTCGCAAATTGAAAAGTTTATAACAACATGGAATACATTTGCTAAAGCGTATACATCTGAATATGCTGCATTCAGTATGTTGCATTTTATTTATTTTGTGTTTAAAATGTTCTGATAAGAATGTATGTATGTAGGTTCTTATATACAATAAATACGATCATACGATTCGATTCCACTTATGCATTAGCCAAGCGATCGTATGTTGCAATAACTGCATAGGTAGGTAAACCACATTTTTTCCTTAATGTGAACTACAGTATCTAAAAGACCAGACCGCATATGTATATAACGCCCTAACATTATTTCGCATTCGAGTTCGCCTACTTTATTATTAAATTATAATGTGAAAGTCCTATATGCGAATAAGGTGGCCATACAAGATACAACTATATTGGAAGTTTTGGGCAATTAAATAATTGTGAATTAAATGGAACTGAACAGAAGTAAGACATGCTCAGTACGTATAATCACAATTGAAACCATTAAAGAGAGCTACCAAGTTTTTGTCTAAGTTCAAATACAAATTTGTAACATTGAGCTTTTGTTTTGTAAATGTGTAAGGTTAATTTAAATATCTGCATGCTTTTCCATACTTGTTACTGTAAAAATGTTGGGGAAAAAATGCGAAAACTGGCAAATGTAGAAGCGTGGGTACTTTAAACTATAGGTATCCAAAGAAAAAGAGGACAAAACCAGGGAACCCACACTTAACTTTTTGTTGGCCATTTTTTTTGTCCCGAAATAATCCACAAATTTTTTATTACCAATTGCACGGCTTACGAATAATAAAGGTGCGGGAGCCGATGGGCTGTCCGGCGGCAATGAACTGGCAACATGCATGCACCAGCTTATTAACACGATTGCGCTCAAGGAATGCATACCCGATGATTGGAATCTGAGTGTTCCATGTCCTATGTGCTTAAGAAAAGCATTTCAAGCGTGTGTACCAACTATCGCGGGAGCAGCCTTATACCCATCGCTCACAAGGTCCTGCTTAGTGTGTTATGTGAAAGACCAGAGGCCACCCTATTGAACATGATTGGACCTTATCAGTGTGGCTTTAGACTTGGTAAATCCACGACCGACCAGATATTCACACTACGACAAAACTGGAGAAGAATCAAGGGATGCAGATCGATACCTACCATCTGTATATCGATTACAAAGCTGAATTCAACAGTCCGATAAGACAGAAATAATTAAATGCTATGGCTGAGTTTGGTATCCCCTCGAAGTTAATACTACTTTGCAGGATGTAAGAAAATCTGACTAAGCCTTTTTCTACCATTTTCTTCTCGAAAAGTCTTCAGCAATAAACTCGTTGGCGCTGGAGGGGTCACCAATAAATATAAATAAATAAAGCACAAAACAGTCGTTCATGTCTCGTTATCAAAACCTCTACATAACGAAGTGTTGTTTCAATAGCTTCTATACAACGAAGTCATCTAACTACTAAAATATAAAAAAGTAATAATAACACAATATTTTATTAACACGTTGACTGCCAAGGCCATTTTCAGAAAATTGGCCAAAAATGACAGTTTGATTTTTTCACATTATATTACTAAAAACTCTATTTCTAGATCATTGGAATCATCAAAAATTATGTTTTTAAAAGGAGAAAAAGGACCTACGAGTTATCTCGTAGTTGGCGTCTGAAAAAGAACTCGCTACGAATTATCTCGTAGTTGGCTTCTGGGAAGGAACTCGCTACGAATTATCTCGTAGTTGGCTTCTGGGAAAGAGAATTATCTCTTAGTCGCTACGCAGAAACCAAATACGAGTTAATTCGTAGGTCCTTTTTCTCCTAAAAAACATCATTTTTGCTTTCTATAGTATTTTGTTTTATAGTTATTATTATTTATTATAATTATCATAATTTTATTATTTTCTTTCTTTTTAGATTTATAAACATTCTCTAAAATAACTGTTATAATTATCAAGAACCCAATATGGATAAGAAAAGGTCACTGAAGCTCACGGAAGCCAAACCCAAAATTTTTTCTTTTTCCAGAAGCCATTTATCGATACTAACACTATTATAATACGGTTTTACTCGTATTTACACAAAAAGTGGCAGCTTTAGGTAGTAAGAGATAATTCGTAGTTGGCTATCGGAAGGGAAATCGTACTACGAGTTATCTCGTAGTTGGCAGTCAACGTGTTAAAACCTAAAATGTACATAATCAGCCCGATTATCAATGACAATTCACCGGGAATTTTTTTCCTATTCCCTCTTCCCCTATTCTAAATAAAATCTCCCCGGGAGCTCTTTCCATTTTGTCTTATTCTAAACGAAGTTCGAAAATGGGAGATTTTCCCCGGGAAAAAAGTAGGTAATATGAATGTCAATAAAAGGCAAAATGGGAATAATTCCGCCAAAAAATTGCAAGGGAGTTGTGTGAAAAAATGTAAGTATTTAATTTTTTTTTTAATTAAATATCATTTGTTTTTACTTTCAGGTCGAAAACAACAAACAAAAAGCAGCTTGACGTTAAGCTAAACTCGATGCAATTGCATCCAGATATTGCACGAGCTTGTTATAAGGGGAGCAAAGAGGAGTTAAACAGAATATGGCGCAATTTGGAGGCGGAGTTGAATGTAGCCGAGTCAACATCTAAAAGTGTTGCTGAGTGGAAGAAGGTACGTATAACAAAATTTGATTTTTACAAGTGACTAAAATATGAAACCTTTTTCAGGTATGGGCCGATCAGAAAAAAAAATTTACGGCAAAAGGCGGCACAAAATCTGAAATTTTCCAGAGGAACTGTTGGAGTATTTAATTTATTATTAACCTTTAGAATAATAAAGTTTTTTTTGTATTTTGTTATAACGATTTTTTTTTATCCCTTGATATTTCGTTATAGGTACCAAAGTTTCACTGACAAATACATATAACAAATTAATGGCTGTGCGAAGTATTTTCGATCCCCTTCAGATTCATTATGTCGAGATTTCACTGTACAGTCGAAACTCTCTATAACGAACTCCTATATAACAAAGTTTATTGCGAAGCAATTATAAGTACACTGTGTTTTGGGTCTACTTTGAGTGTATTATAATCTCCATATAACGAATTTCCCTATAGCGAATATTTCCTTATAGCGAAGCATTTTTTAAGATTTAAACGTTTTCAATCTCCATATAACGAATTTATTCAAATAATTTTTCGTTATTATTTGCATATGTACATCAATATTAGGCAAAACCCAAGATGTATCAATTATATAGTGGATACATCTTGGCAAAACCGAACGCAAGCACACATAAAAGAAATCGACGTCGCTTTGTTGTGTGTTATTGTTGCTCTGTGTGTACTTTGTTCCTTTCACAACGCACAAGAAGAGACTGATGCTTTGAATCGTTTATTTACCATAAAATATAAAATGGAATGTGTGTTTGTTTATTTACTTGTTTGTTTGTTTGTACCTTATTGGAGACCAAACCTCTGGACCGATCTTCCTGAAATTTTCACAGCATTTAACTGAGACTCTGGCATGATGGGCATTGCCTGGCCCACTAGCTTACCATAAAATTTAAATTGTATTTTGGGGAACCACCGAACTACGCAAGTGACAACTGGAATCAATACCATCTCTCACATTTCTTGCAGTCGCTATCAGTTTGCCTTTGCATATCGCCGTATGTTATCCCAATAAACATTGATGTAAGCCGGCTAAGAAGTATATGTTTTCCAAAGATTTTAGTAAATTTTTCCAAATTAGTTTGCGAAGTTTGTGTTTTCCAAAACTTCAGTAAATTATTTACAAACACTTTGTAATGGATTTGTAAAAAAAGAATCAAACAATTGCCCAATAAACATTGATGTAAACTGGTTAATAAATATATGTTTTCCAAAGATTTTAGTTAACCTTTTCCAAATTAGTTTGTAACACATTTGTAAAAAAATAAAAATACAATGCTTTTGTAAGCTCCCAGGCTAGACAGAAAAAAACAGAAGTAATTTTTGGTTTACATATAATATTTCTTTTCGTCTTGGCATTTCGTATAATTTGCTGCTGCTGAAAGATTGACGTGTTTCGTGATAAAGGCGAAACGTCCTTATAAATATAAAAGAAAGGGTGCGGAAAAGAAGACCAGAAATAATAAAACTATATATAGTACACATATAGAGATTATCAAAAGAAACCAATTGAATTGGAATTAAATTGACAAAACTTTTGTATTTTCTTTGGAATGGTATTTATATCTAATTTGGAAATATATAAAAATATAAATTTACCACAAGCTTTCCAACTTTTTTATTACGTATTGCATATCAAGTTTATTCCCAAATATTTTCCAAACATTAATACAATTGTACAATAAGGGATCCCTTTCGCTTATCCAACAATTGGAACTTAACAAGTTACAATGCCTGCGATAAAGATTTTCCAAACATCATGTTTACTAATGTAAGCTTATAGTAAATTTATTATAAGTTTATATTGTTTATTGGGATGTGTTTACTTCTCTAAATGTATTAGAAAATTATATTGAAAAAGAAAAGTGTAAAAATGAACTTCAAACCAAAATAAATAACTACTACAAATAAAAAATTTTAAAAGGAAAAAAAAATTGGAATTCGTTATATAAAGTTTAGACTGTATTTGTTATTGGTGTTAATTCTTACTGGTCGTGGTGATATCTATAGATTTACATATTAACACAATTGAAAGGGAAGTTAAAACTAAATCACGACAAACACATTCGTAGTTGATACCGAAACTATTGCTAAGAACACTCTTGAACTCTTGTTTTTTTTGTATTTCAGGTGATGATATATTCATGTGCTGATTCTGGTTTTGGAAAAAAACTATGTATGTATTTTGTTGTTAGGCCCTTTGGATTTTCGTTAATAAAACCGGCAATTTGTATATTATATATTTCTGGTGATGATATATCTATATACATACATACCTACCAACAAGTTATATTTATGCTATAGGTCAACGTTTAACTTTCTTAAAGAAACAATCACATATAGGAACGACATTAGTTCAATTTGTTATACCTATTGTACTGATGCCTCCCCACAATGTATTGACACACTTTAAAAAACTAAATCTGTACCAAGAGTAAAATCGCACTCTATATATTATTTGTTTAAAGTTCATTTCAGTTTCTTAATCACATTATTAATGATCTGGCCACCTCAACATTGATATTCTGATTATTTTGTCTGCTGAGCAGTGTGTACACTTCTACCGATATTCGGTAGATTCTACCGATTATTTTGACAAATTCTTCAATCTTCCGATTCTACCGCACAGGGATTTAAATCTACCGATTTTTTTTTTCTGTGGCAACTTTCATTTGCAGTGAGTATTCTTTGTAGCAACACTTCTTAATACTTGCATTTTTTTCTTCAATGTATTTTGGATTTAAATGTAATGAATTTTTAGAAACGCATGATTTCTTCAATGATATTATTAAAAAGATTTACTTAATTATTAGATAAGTCTGTGTGATGAACTAAAAAAAAGATTTGACTTCAGTAACCATAAATTAAAACTGTTAGAATATTAAAACCCAGAGAAAATTCAGTCTTTTGATATGCCAACAATTTTACCATTTTCATCCCCTGGGGATTGTGAAGAAACATTGGCTTGAGTGGCGATCATTGATTTTGTTTAAAAAAATAAAGATTAAAGAAATATTTGAAGGAAATTTAGTCTGAGTTCGGAAAACCTTGCGCGGAGAAAATAATATATTTAACGAATTGCCATTTAGTAATTTAAGTCTATTTTGCCACATAGCAGTGCAGCCACAGAGCGGTCATTTTCAGTCATGAAAATAATAAAAACCTCATAAAGAAATCGGTTAAAAACTGAATCTATAAACAACCTAATATTTGCGTTGTACATGAATTATATATTTCCCCCAATGACTTAATAAATTTGCACAAAAGTTTAACTTTCCAAATGGATCATACATATAATCTTGCTAATTACAAATGGTTGTAAGTCAATTAATATTTGTTAGGAACTTTATAAAACCTACATATGTAAGAAAAACTGAGTTCCTGTTATTTATATTTTTTTATATATGCAATAAGTACATATATACGTGTATATTTTGTTATTTTTTACGTTTCTTTAAATAAAATGCACTTTCTACCGATTTTTATTCAAATCTACCGATATTTTTTGTCGATTCTACCGAATTAAAAACAAAAATGAAGTGTGCACCCTGCTGCTTAGCCAAAGACGCACGTTTTTAAAGCACAAATACACTCACGTTTTAATGAAAAACTATTAATGGCATAATTATGCTGTTAACAGAAGACAACACAAACATGATGCTGTACTGAAGCAAAGAAATAAAAACGTGCTTTTTTCTGTAGCACGAGTACAACAATGTTAATTTTTCAAAGATATTGTGGAAGTCAACACTTTTATATACATTAAATGATTGGACCAAATTTCACTTAATATTTAATGGTACACAATACACATTCACTTGTTTTTGCGCAAGTAAAACGCATTTCGATTTACGTTTAAATCAAAAATCCCCTTTCCCCTACAGACGTTCGTATAATGATAAACACTAGCTCCATGGCCCATAACACATTTCGGATACAAATGTAAACAGAAATATATGAACAAAGAATAACAAATTTACTTACTGTTGAATAAAAAGCTACGGATTGCCTTCCAAAAACGCTTTGCACCGAAGATAGAACACCACAAGTTGGTCGAATACTGCCAGCGATCGTTACACCCGAAGTTCTAAGCGAAATTCCAGCACACGCACGCTTTGGATAAAATTTAACAGTGGGCGCGTATTGCTCAACAACAGCACAGCTGTTCTTATATCGTAAAGTTGATGCAAATGCCGGTAAATTTCTGTTACGCTTAACAGCAGTGGGAACAGTACAACGCAAAAATGGCAACACCATAGTGCTTCAATAATTTGTTATGACTAAAAAAATTACTGATTTTTTACAAGAAAGCTTAGCTCGTCTTACAGCCAAGTGACGTGACGATGTGATTGAAAACCGAAAAGATTCTAAATTATCTACTGAAGCATATTCTTATGTGCTTTGACAACGTTAGCTGTTTTCTTTTGGTGTGCGTGTGTCTTCTCACCATGGATCCTTTAGTAATTTTCTTGTGATAAGACGCGGACTGATGTTTTTAACATTTCATAATCGCCTCAATGGTATATGTTTGCTTGTGGTCTGTTGTCTACTTCCTGCGAAATCATTGATAAACTTTTGAACTTTCTAATCAGTTAAACTTTGCTAGATTTGTTCTGTCGTCCAATAGGAATCGTTTGTTTTTGGTATTTTTATTAACGTTTATTTGCTGTTGTTATTTTACATTTCTGTTATGTTTGGCCCCACATATGTTGTTTGTTGACATTTTGCAATGATGAATTGTTGCCATATTGTATGGAATTTGACAAATAGCGAGGCAGCCTTTGACTTGGCAATTAGTTGAGGCAATTTCGTGTTGGATGCAACTTAGAGGCGATTTACACGACGAAATTAGTTGCATGCAATTTTTGAATTCTCTTTTAAATTTTCTTCTAAAAATCATGAACATTTACACGAGGAGTTTTTGCATGCAATTTTTTGACGTTTATTTTGCCAATCTTCTTTAGTTGTTCATTCGTTGAAAATTAATTTATTCGTAATAATTTAAAATAAAAATGGTGTTTAAGCAATTACAAAAATAGAAATGGAAGATTGTATTAAAGAAAAAATAAAGAAATATATCTTTGACGTTATCTTCACAATTTCATAAAATATAACATTAATTTTTTTCAAAAATGCTCCTAATACACGATACAAACACTTTAGAAGCCGAATACGAATAAAACAAATTAACAAGAATACGAACGATAGCAAAAAGACATGTCTTGAAAAACGAAAACCGTGCAATTTTTGCTACCCCGCTTGCTTCTCTACACCGTTTTCCTACAAACAATAGTTGCACGCAACATTGCATGCAATCAGTTGCACCGTGTAAATCGCCTCTTATAAAGCAGTGTAATCTGTGTAGGGAAGAATTTCAAAACAATTGTGATGTGATTTTTCAGTCTGACCACAACAAGTTTACGAAAAATTTATTTCGTCGATTTACACGACGAAATTAGTTGCATGCAATTTTTGAATTCTCTTTTAAATTTTCTTCTAAAAATCATGAACATTTACACGAGGAGTTTTTGCATGCAATTTTTTGACGTTTATTTTGCCAATCTTCTTTAGTTGTTCATTCGTTGAAAATTAATTTATTCGTAATAATTTAAAATAAAAATGGTGTTTAAGCAATTACAAAAATAGAAATGGAAGATTGTATTAAAGAAAAAATAAAGAAATATATCTTTGACGTTATCTTCACAATTTCATAAAATATAACATTAATTTTTTTCAAAAATGCTCCTAATACACGATACAAACACTTTAGAAGCCGAATACGAATAAAACAAATTAACAAGAATACGAACGATAGCAAAAAGACATGTCTTGAAAAACGAAAACCGTGCAATTTTTGCTACCCCGCTTGCTTCTCTACACCGTTTTCCTACAAACAATAGTTGCACGCAACATTGCATGCAATCAGTTGCACCGTGTAAATCGCCTCTTATAAAGCAGTGTAATCTGTGTAGGGAAGAATTTCAAAACAATTGTGATGTGATTTTTCAGTCTGACCACAACAAGTTTACGAAAAATTTATTTTATGGACAAAAGTGCAGAATATGGTGAGGGAGCCGAAAAAAGAAAAAAAAAGCCACGATCTCCTAAATACGCCCTAAAACTCGTAAATCAATGTTAAAAAAGTAGGCTCCAGCGCCAATGAGGCACTGGGGGGTTCAACAAAGGGGTTATATGATGACCCGCAATGTGTGAGCACTCAAATGAATAATATTTTTGAGACGAATCCAATGCTGTATTTTTTAAGAACACGTGGGGTTTTTGGAAGCCCAAAAAAGGTGATCTTGGGTCATATTGTGATCCCTATGTATCTTTAGGACTAATTCAGTGGTGTAAATTGTATGACCCTACTTGATCCATGGATACTCTTACTCCTATTTTTTATTTTTATTCTAAAAATAAAATAATATAAAATAAAATAGGCCTAAAATGGGGGACGAAGCACACTGCGCCGCTGGCAATTTTTTTTTTTTAAATCGCCGCGAAACTAATTTTTTAATTTATTTTAAATGCGTTCAGAATTAGAATTAATATCATATAGTTTGAATTTACACACATAAAACTTATTTTTCTAATATTACTCGACTTAAAATTTTTGATAGTGACCCAACAAAAATAGGTACAATGCGGTCCAGAGGACCCGTAGAAGCTTGACAAATACACCTTTGGATTCGTTTCAAAAGTATCTTTAATTAGAGTAACCGCAATTGGGTGTTATAATAAAACCCAAAAGGCCCCTTTTTTGACCCCCCTTGGGCCTTAGCGCCAACGTTGACCTTCATTCCGATGTTTGGGGACCCAGACGAAGAGGATGACATTTTTTGGCTCCCGCGCCCTTTTTTGCTCTTCAGCCCTTTTGGCAATAAATGCTTAGTGGTAATTTTTAATGGCATGGCACTTGTTCAAATACTTTGCACTTTGTAAAGTTGTGGTAGAAACATGTTTAATTTTTAATTTCTTCAATTTTTTTTTGTTTTTTAGACATTTGACATTATGAATCAGTCCAGAAATTGTATTTTGGTACATTATATATATTTTAATTTTTTCCTCTTCAACGTTCTATGTCTAAAATTTTTGGGAATCGACTACGAAATTGAATATCTACACATGAATGCTTAATATTTTTGTAAGTTCAAAAAGAACAATATAGGTATCATAAATTTAGGTGAAACTAAGACCCGAAGGGTCGGAATTATTCGTATACTATAATTACATTCATTTTAAATCCTTTGTTTTTGGCTCCTTAGGTGAAAGTAATTTCTACAACTTAGCTATAATTTTTTACTCACAATCTTGCAAAATTTTTCAGATTTTTTTTTTATAAAAAACAAAAAATATTAAATGCAAAAAATAAATTTTTCCTAGCATAATTTTTATTAAGAGTTTATTCAAACCCAAAATAAACCGAAGATTTTTAAGCAACAAATACCTTTATTTTAAATACCCACACATGTGGAGTTACAATACGATCCAAAGGGCCAATAGTTAGGGTTTATGAACGTCGGCGCTAACTTTGTGTTGTGGATGGCAACCCTACCACAAAACTACCGTACATACACACATCAGTAGTTATTATTTTGTCTTTCTTTCTATCTAATTACATCTTCGCTTTTACATACAAACATACAAACATACATCATTTATTTTATGAGTATTATAGGGTGTAGTTAAGAGTTGGGAGTGGTATTAGGACATTTTTCAGCCAGACCTCGCCAGTCAAATTTAATGTAACCCCTTTGAATTCTATTTAATAATTAAAAAGTTCAAAACAGTCAGATTTTGCATTATTACCTACGACTTTTTTCTGTGAAGTCGGTACAATTCTTTTAAATGTAGGGCAACACTTGCCTATTTAAAATTCTATATCTCTATGTGGCAACATTGTATGGAAAAGTAAACAAACCCTAACGAACCCAAACAAAACATTCACCGCAATAACTTTGGCAAGAACCAAATACCGCTTCCAGCACTCACGTTAAAATTGCAGCCTTTCTAGGGAGCATTTTTCAAAACAAATGGAGGATTTAGCTATTGTGCCGAGTGTTCCCAAGCCTGAAGATGATTTTAAGGATAAAAATGATGGCATGTATCTGATTATTGAACCCGGTTATCAGCTAACTACGCTTCGAAAATATATGAAAGAATCGTGTCTGTCGGATAAATGTAAATTCCTGGAGACCACAGATGACATTGAAGAGGTAACATACCACATTGACGTTCTAATGAAAGAAATCTTATTTTTTTGCTCTATTGTTAGATTTGTACGCGTCTCACATTTCTACTACGCAATGAGGAATTGAATCTTGATGAGATTTCAACGATGTTCGTTGCAGCCTGCATGTGTTACTATGTAGATGCCACTCCGGAAACAATTGAATGGCGTTCACAATTCTTGCAGAAGACATTCCAATATGTGGACACTTTAAGTCCAATGCATGTGAGTTAGATGTGTTTGTTTCTGTGATAAAATGTAAGAGAAAGGAAAGTGAATTACGGCAAAAATTGGAAGCCCTTTTTTATACGAATCTTGGTAACTTAATACGATTAAAAGTACTATTCATGTAGAAGTAAAGCAGCATGTCCCTTAAACAATATTCTCAATTATGGAAAGGAGATTTTGAAGCACTTAGTTATAAAATTATGCCACTAAAAGTATTTAAATAATCGGTTTTGAACTTAACATAGGTAGGCTTTGACCTAAAATTTTGTGCCATTTTAACATTAAATCTTTCGAGATATTAACGAATTAGCTCTATTACAAGTTTCTCACCTATCTGTTCATAAGGTTTTAACACAAATATCTCTATCTACTTGTTTCAGCTCCATATTTGCACTAAACGCCTATGGAATGCTCTTAAAACTGATGCTATCGATTATGTTTTCAATCTCCTAACGTTGTGTCATCAAATTGCTTTCGCCAGTGAAACGGGTCGAGCCATTGCCATTTGCCTCATATGGACTATACTCTTTGAGATCACTGAATCTGACGTTGATATGTATTGCTTTCATGAATTTAGTGATCTTATGAAAACGCTCAATGAATTGGATGATCAGCTTTTGCCAAAGGAAGAAAACATACGCATCGTATATATTCTGGTTCAATGTATTGGATTTCTGGTGAATGCCATAGTTTTTGGAAGAAATGATGATTTCAAAAAGGCTGGCTATCGCAATTATTTCTCATATACGAAGCGTGATTTGGAACATTTAAAAAAGTACGCTGAGCGTTTGTCGAATTTACTGAAAATCAATGTTTCTACGGCGGATAATAATTTTGAACTAAGAATGACGGTAAGTTTTGGATTGCATCTGCTAATGAAATATTTCTGTAGCTGTCAAATTAGCAAAACTTTAAATTCCTTGTAAGAAATATAAAAAAAAATAATTTAGATCATCGATAAAAATTCAATAATTTTTTGAAATATTTTGCATGAAATTGATAATAATTGAACAATATTAGAATCTTGTGTCCTAACGAGTATTCGCAGACTATAGAATACATTTCGGAGTTCTATAAGGTTTAAAATTATTGTAATTTTTTCATTGTTTTTTATTTTCAGATTACCGAATATCTTAATTTTAATATTATTGATGTTTTACAAGAAAAAATTACTGAAATGCAAACTGCAAAGTAAATACAATATAAGCTGTTTTATTTATTGAAAAGTTATAAAGATTAAATTAAACTTTAACAAAATCAACGGTAAGCAGATAGATAAGGAATAAAAGTTTTACTCTTACTATTGCAGATTTCCTTGTTCAATTTTCCATTGATAATGCTATACTTATAAAAAGTTATTATATTTTTAAATAAAAAAAAATTGAAATTTATATAAAGTTTCGTTTAAAACTAGGCAAATGAAGCACAGCCGCGAATAACGTTTTAAACGACAAAATTCAAATTGTTCAAAAAACGTTTTAAAGGTAACACACTTTAAGAATATATTTTTGGTATATTATGAATGAGCTAAATAAACAAATATTTTTTTTTACATTTTCGGCAGCACTTACATCTTTCTTCCCCTGACTAACACTTTCTGAATGTATTTTGAGAGTGATGACGTGCATAAATTCGGCTTATTTGGTGTTTGAGCGATAAATGAGCATCACGTAAACCGTAATCTACAAATATTACTTTTGAAACATCATTCGCGACTATGTTGTGTGTTTTTAATCAAGCGATTATTTTGGTTTTTTTTTAATTTTTTACACTAAAAAGTACTTTCAATGTGCCAAAGTACTTTTAGGTACACTAAAAGTTTTTTACATTTATTCTGCCATTAAGTACATTTATGTACCAAAAAGTACATTTATTGTACCAAAAATTATTTTTTTTGTACCAAAAAGTATTTTTATTGTATGGTTGCAATGAAAGTTCTTTTTGGGTAAAACAAAAGTACTTTCAATGTGCCAAAAAGTACTTTTAGTGTACCTAAAAGTAATTTTAATACGGCAAAAAGTACTTTTATTTTACCCAAAAAAAAAACCTTTATTGCACTCATAATGTACTTTTATGTACGAATTACTCTTATGTATGTACCCAAATGTATCAAAAATAACTTATACTAAAAAGTACTTTTTGGCAGTATAAATATACTTTTAATGTGCCAAAATGTACAATTATTCTACCAAAACTTAAATTGTTTGTAAAAAAGTACTTTTATTGTACCAAAAAATACTATTTTGTACCAAAAAGTACTATAATTGTAACAAAAAGTACTTTTATTTTACCAAAAAAAGTTCTTTGTTTTATCAAGAAGGTTTAATGGAACCCAAAATCACTTATTGTACCAAAAGGCTCCTTTTTTTGTACCCAAAAAGTATTTTTATTGTACCCAAAATGTATTTTTGTTGCATCCAAATGCAGTTTTTATTTTATTTTATTTTTTTTTTATTTATTAATACAATTTTCAATAACCGAGCCATTAAGGCCATATATGGTTACAAATTTCTACTATCACATCATTAACACTTCAATAAAAAAATAATTTATAATAATATATGATAATAATTATGGTACTTATAATATTATAAAAAAAAACAACAAAATCAAAAAAATTAAATATTTTCCTAATTTTTCTTCAAAATTATGCAATCTTATAAATGAAACTAAATATTATTTGACAATGTTTTCATGAATTTTAAGATGATAAAAAAAAAATATAAATTTCTATTAGCATTATGTAAATAAGTTTAAAATGCAATACAAGGAAAATGATAACAGTTTTGCAGGGGGATTAAAAATTTAAAAAGAAAAAAAAGGCAAAAAAAAGAGATTTTTAAAAATAACATTTTAAGACGAAATAGTGTAGTTGAGTGGTGTGTTTATGGCCAACCAGGCTGATAAAACCTCATTTCACGAGGTCAATTATAATAAAGTTGTTGATGTTTTCAATATTATCAAATCCACTACTGTGGGTTATGATGGTTTGAAGCTCAAATTTTTGAAATTGGTATTTCCGTTATTTGGTTATCATATTTGGCACATTGTTAACTCTATATTACGTACTTCTAAATTTCCTGATGATTGGAAAATTGGTAAAGTTGTTTCAATACGCAAGAAGGGACAATTTCTGGCATTGATTTCCATCCTATATCTATTATGCCCATTTTATCCAGAGTGGTTGAGCATATTATAAAAAAAAACTAATTGTTCATCATTTAGAAACTAATTCTATGTTACATGACTGCCAATTAGGTTTTAGATGTATCAGAAGTACAACGACGTTGTTGATTGGCCTGACTGGTAAAGTTAGGAAACATGTGGGTTATGGTGGCTGTTGTGTTCTTTTATCTCTCGACATTCGCCCATGTCCTGACAATCATGCGATTCTCAAATCACATGCGTTTTGTGAATCGCCAATAAATTTTTCTCCTGTCCTACAGTTCACTCGTTTTAGAACGTATGTTTTGTGGGTCAAAAACACATGAATGTGTGTCAGCACACATTTTTCGAAGATTTGCAACTCAGCTGAAAACTATTAAATGGCCAACTTTTAGAAAAAGAAGAAGATAATTTGCACCAAAAATTTGACGAAAACATTAAACATTTTTTAAATACGCATTTTTTATAAAAATTGTTTAGAAACATATATCTTTTTGTGATCAAATAGAAAGAAAACATGTTAAATTGTATAAGTGCATCATTTTTTTATGTTTTTTAAATAATTTCGAGGCAAAAAATATGAGTTCACCAGGTTGGATGCATGTGATTGACAATCGCCAAATATTATGCGATTGCGATCTCTGTGACACCAATTTTGCGATTTCAAATCACAATCGCTAATTTCAACAAAGTGCGATTGTCAGGACATGGGCGACTAAAAAGCGTTTGACAGATTGGACCATGCCATGCTAGTAGAGAAGTTGCATTCCAAGTTTGGTTTTATTGTTAGTGCTTGTAATTTGATGTGTTCATACCCGCTTGATAGAAAGCAATATGCTTGTAGTAATAATAATACTTACAGCATTGTTTGTCCTGTTAATAGTGGAGTGCCCCATGGTTCTGTACTAGATCAATTGCTATTTGTAAAGTATATGAATGATCTGTTTGACGGTATAATTACTAACAACTGCTACATTTTTGCCTTTGTTGACGATCTGCAAGTTGTCTTTAAAGGTACCTATGATTATAAAGATGTGCCGCAAAATACAATTGATTACACCACAAATATCTTGGATACATGATAAATAAACTTTCAATTAATACCAATAAAACAAAAGCTATGCATTTTGGCAACTTGCAGCATAATGACATATCAATTTATATTGGTGGCCATTACATTAATGTGGTGGACAGCTTTGAATGCCTTGGTATAATTTTAAATAAAAAAAATTAAATTTTATATTGTATGTCAATTCAGTCGTTTCCAAAATCAATTTTATTTTAATGAAATTGTACAATTTAAATATATTTCTACCATTTAATATTAAAAAGCAAGTAGTTTATGCATTAATTATGTCAATTTAATTGTATGGTTTGGAAATTTACTCGGGAGCTATGGGGTCTGTGTTTACCAACTGCGTTTGACATTTAATAGAGCTGTAAGATATATCTACTCAGTTATTTGCCGTCAGCATATTTCAAACTACGTTACAGAGTTTTTAGGCTGTTCTTTTTCTGACTATATATGTATAAGAAACCTGTTACAATTTTACAAAATTTATTTAACAAAATCTCCACTATTTATAGTGAATATGTTTAAATTTAGTAGATCAATAAGAAATATTAAATTATTAATACCAAGATTATCCTCCTTTTTAGAAAGATCATTTCATGTCAGGGTGTCAAGATTTTACAACAAGTTACCTTGTATTTTAAGATGTTTTGCTACTTAGTTAATGTCCTATATTCTATTAATTATAAAATGTTGGTAAAGTTTTCTTTTAAAAACACCAACAGAATAATTAAAAGATTTCAGCTCAGTAGGCAATTTATTAAATGTACGGGCTACTCGAACTAGAAAAGACCTCTCCAGAATGGATGACAACCTGGGAATAATGATATGTATATTTCTTGTCGATCTTCCAAATTTAAACATATCCAATAGAAAGAGGGGGGTTCTTGTCACAGTAGTTTTATAAAATAGTAACAAGTTTTTTATGTAAATGAAATCTCCAAAAGAGCACCCTAGAAACTGGCCAACATAGGTAGAAATATGTTGTCGCCATCTAATACCGTAAACATATCTTATAACTCTGTTAAAAGTGAGTCTTAACTTCCTTAAAATATATCCCAATGACCCAGAATAAACCTCTAAACCATATAGAAATATGGGCATGATCAGTGCATGAACAACACGTTTTTTAATAATAGTAGGTAGACAAATATCTAAATTATACAGTTTTCTCAAAGCAAAGTTTACTTTGGATATGACTGAGTTCACGTGCAATTCAAAACTTAGCTTATTATCAATAATTACACCAAGGCAATCAAAGCAATCTACAATGTCAATGCAACGTTCATCAATGAATATTGTTAAATCATTCGGCTGGATGTTGCCAAAAAACATTGCTTTACTTTTATTAGTGTTAATCAAAAGCCCATTATCTGCCATCCAGTTTGATAAGATATTTAAAGTGCAATCAATAGAACTTTGAATGACATCTAAAAACACAGGATATCCTTTAAATACAATTACAAGTTTTATTGAACCCAAAAAGTACTTTTAGTATACCAAAAAGTATTTGTGTTTCTCCAAAAAGCACTTTTATTATGTTTAAAGTACTTTTATTGTACCAGAAAGTATTTTTATTATACCCAAAAAAATGCTTAATTGTACATAAAAGTACATTTATTGTACCCAAAAACACTGTTATTGTACCGTAATGTAATTTTTTGTACCCAAAAAGTATTTCTATTGTATCCAAAATGTAGTTTTATTGTACCCAAAAAGTACTTTAAATGTACCATAAAGCATTTTTGTTATTTCCATTACCTTTAGTGTTCCAAAAAGTACTTTTGTTGTATCAAATAGTACTTTATTATGTCAAAAAGTACTTTTATTATATCCAAAACGTACTTTTATTATATCAATAAATAACTATCTAGTAGCAAGAAATACTTAAATTGTACTTAAAAAGTAGTTTTATTGAAGGTATTATTTGTACCCAAAAAATATATTTATTGTACCCAAATTGTATTTTTGTTGTATCCAAAATTCAGTTTTATTATAAAATTGAATTTTATTAAAAAGTACTTTAAAAGTATCAAAAATCTTTTTTGGGCTCTTGCCACGCGATTTATTTTGGGTTATTGGCTCGCAAGCTTAGTATCCAAGTTAAGTACCAAAAGTACTTTTTTTATGCCATAAAGTACTTTTATTGGCCCAAAAGCACTTTTCTGTTGCACAAAGTACTTTTTTGTACCAGAGTATTTTTTTTTTACCAAAAATTATTTTTTGTCCATAGTACTTTTTGGTACAAAGTACTTTCTTTTGAGTAGTATAGATATGTACCTTCTGGGTCACAATTTGGAGCCGATGACGTCATCAATCCAGGGTTGCCACATTATTTTTAGGCATCCAGGAATGCCAACCCCCGTTTTTCGCCCCGCCCCAGAGTTGCATTTCCCATCAATCCAGGGTTGCCACATTATTTTTAGGCATCCAGGGTTGCCAACCCCCGTTTTTCGCCCCGCCCCAGAGTTGCATTTCCCATCAATCCAGGGTTGCCACATTATTTTTAGGCATCCAGGGTTGCCAACCCCCGTTTTTCGCCCCGCCCCAGAGTTGCATTTCCCATCAATCCAGGGTTGCCACATTATTTTTAGGCATCCAGGGTTGCCAACCCCGTTTTTCACCCCGCCCCAGAGTTGCATTTCCCAGAGTCGCATTTGGCAGGGTTGCCAACCCTGAAAAATAAAAAGTACTTAAATGAAAAACGGGGGAAAAACCAACCCTGAAAAACTAAAAAGCGCTAAAACGGTAAAACAGTTTGTGGTATATGCAGATTTTGAATGTATTCTTGAACCTGTAGATATACAGAATTCATCTAATGTAAAATCAATTCAAAAACACATTCCTTGTGCTTATAGTTATTATATAAAGTGTTCGTTTGATTCAAGTTTAGATGAGTTTAGAATTTATTGTGGTGAAGATTGTACAAAGCATTTTTTTAACTCTTTAGTAAATGATGTTTTACACATTTACAACACTTATTTATCTAAAGTAAAACCAATGAATTCCTTAACACCTTCACAACAAACACAACAATTAGAGCTTCCAATTTGTCACATTTGTGAAAAACCTTTTTTAAATGAAATTAGAGTAGCTGATCATTGTCATTTAACAGGTGAATATAGAGGACCTGCTCATAACAGTTGTAATTTAGATTATCAAATAGCACATTTTGTACCTATATTTTTTCATAATCTTTCAGCATATGATTCCCATTTGTTTATAAGCGAGCTTTCCTCTTTTGATGGTGATATAAATATTATTCCATTAAATAAGGAATTATATATTTCTATATCAAAGAAAATTTATATAGATAGGTCAAAAAGTATTGAACTTCGTTTTCTAGATTCATTTAAATTCATGCCTTCTGGTTTACAAAAACTAGCTGGTAACTTATCTGTTACAGATTTTAATGTTGTTAAATCAGCTTTTCCCAATAATGATGAATTCAATTTAATGAAGCGTAAGGGTGTATTTCCTTATGACTATTTAGATTCGGCAAACCGACTGGATGAAATTCAGTTACCATCTCGTTTAAGCTTTTTCAATAAGTTATCTAATGAATCATGTAGCGAAGAGGACTATACGCATGCTAAAAACGTGTGGAATACATTTCAATGTAGAACTTTAAAGGATTATTTATTGCTTTATTTGAAAGTAGATGTTTTGTTATTATGTGACATTTTTGAAAACTTTAGAAAAGTATGTAAAAGCATTTATTGTTTAGATCCATGTCAATATTACACAACACCTGGTTTGTCTTGGAGTGCCATGCTAAAAACAACAGGTATTGAATTGGAATTATTAACTGACATTGAAAAGTATAACTTTATTGTTCAGGGTATTAGAGGAGGGATAGTTCAATGTTCTAAACGTTATTCAATAGCTAATAATCAATATGTTAGTGATTATGATTCTAGTAAAGAAACAAATTATCTTATTTATTTAGATGTTAACAATTTATATGGTTATGCTATGTCACAATATCTTCCTTATAAAAATTTTGTGTGGGTTAAAGACATTAATCAATTTAATTTGTATGATATCAAAGAAGATTCAGAAATAGGATATATATTAGAGGTAGATTTAGAATATCCATCTTCATTACATGACTATCACAATGATTTACCGTTTTGTGCAGAAAATAAAAAACTTGGTTCTATGAAACTACCTAAATTAGTACCAAATTTAAAAGATAAAACTAATTATATCATACATTACAGAACTCTTCAGCAATGTATTGAGCATGGAGTTGTTTTAAAGAAAATACACAGAATTCTTCAATTTAATCAATCGAATTGGTTGCAAAAGTATATTGACTTGAATAATTATCATAGAACGCAAGCCAAAAATTCATTTGAACAAAATTTTTTCAAATTATTGAATAATGCTGTCTATGGTAAAACAATGGAAAATGTTGATAAAAGGAAATGTGTTAAAATAGTTACCAGCTGGGAGAGTAGAGGTAGAAGGTTGGGTGCGAGGGCTCTTATATCTAAACCTAGTTTTCACAGTTCACTTAAAATTTCAGATGAGATGGTTATAATTCAAATGAATAGAACACATGTTGAATATAACAAACCAATCTATATTGGATTTACCGTCTTAGAGATATCAAAATGGAAAATGTATAATTTCCATTATAATTATATGAAACCTAAATATCAGGAAAATATAAGTCTAAATTACATGGATACCGATTCATTTATTTATGATATTAAAACGCAAAATTTCTATAATGATATTCGTAATGATATTAGTTTGCATTTTGATACATCAGGGTACCCAGTTCAAAATATTTTTAATTTACCATTATTGAACAAAAAAGTGTTGGGAATGATGAAAGATGAATGTAATGGTTCGATAATGAAGGAATTTATTGGATTACGTTCAAAAATGTATTCAATTAGAATTGATAAAGTGAATGAAGAAATTAAGAAAATCAAAGGTGTAAAACAATGTATTACAATGAAACTCACCACTAAAGACTTTAAAGAATGCTTATTTAATCAAAAAATTATTTACGATTCTATGTATGTGTTTCGATCTAAGATTCATCAATTGTACACTCAACATATTAATAAATTAGTTTTAAGCTATTTAGATGATAAGAGATTTATAAGAGAAAATGATGTTCTTACCTATGCTTGGGGACACTACAAAATAAAAAATGATTAAAAAGTCATCAACAATTGTTTTTTTCTTTGGTTTTATAACATATTATATTTATTGAATAGAAATTTCAAACATAAATGTCCACAATTGTATGTGTTAAATTGCTGTTTTTGTACATAATTGTATTCGATAGGTGCTTTCAGATAATTAATTATTTCAAGCGGTGGTTGCAAATTTCCAAAACTATCGAAATATTCCTTATAGCTGTAGTTTTTGTAGTAGGCTACCCAATGTGTACCAGTTCCGTTAGAATTATCTAAATTAACAATTCCACATTCTTGTTGTTGTGGTTTTTTTAGGTAAAGAGTCACGCATGAAAACCCCCCTAAAGTGTTTAAGCGGTTTGCAGTACTTAATCAAATCGATATCTGTTAGTGCTCGTTTGGGTAGTCTATTTATTAGTTTTTTTGCATCTGGTTTATAATATAGTCCATATCCTGTTTTATAAGGTTTCAGATATAAACCTTTACCCATAGCAATTGATTCCATATATTTGTTATGACGGGAAGCTTCAGCTAATTGTTCCTTACCATTTTTTATATCATTTACTGCTTTTACAATAGCCGATCCACCAGTATCTGTTAACGTTTTTGTACTCATTATTATATACTTAAATCAGATCAGGTCTGATCAGCTTTTAGATGAGGTATCAGGTAATAGATCAGCTTTCGGATCAGCTCTGATCAGCTTTTGGAACAGGTCCGATCAGGTCTGATCAGCTTTCGATCAGCTTTTGGAACAGGTCCGATCAGGTCTGATCAGCTTTCGATCAGCTTTTGGAACAGGTCCGATCAGGTCTGATCAGCTTTCGATCAGCTTTTGGAACAGGTCCGATCAGGTCTGATCAGCTTTCGATCAGCTTTTGGAACAGGTCCGATCAGGTCTGATCAGCTTTCGATCAGCTTTTGGAACAGGTCCGATCAGGTCTGATCAGCTTTCGATCAGCTTTTGGAGCAGGTATCAGGTAATAGATCAGCTTTCGGATCAGCTTTTGGAACAGGTATCAGGTATCGGATCAGGTATTAGATCAGGTAACAGGTAATGGAACAGGTCTCAGATCAGGTATTAGGTCTAATAGTTTAAATGGTGAAGTCTTTACTAAAGCATATGTATTAAGTATGATACTTTATATACATATGAATGTGTCAAATTGTTTTCTGTAACGGCCTTTATGTAATTCATCATCTTTACTAATCATCAGAAAACCATATTTATTGTTCCAACATTCTCGACACATTTTATAAAAGTTTTCAAAACTCATATCCACTCCAACATGATCGTTGTACACATGCCTCATATTCATTTCATCTTGTTTGAACATAATAATTACGTTGGCATTGTCTCGAATTAAATGTTTTGGAATTCGAGTGTAAGTTTGACATAAATAAAATGAATCAACATTTTTATGTCTCCCCATGCAGAAATAATCACGAATATTATTCTGCTTCTCACAGGCAACGTCATCAAATATCATTATCGAATTACTCTTCGCCTTTTCGGGTGATATAACAGTCTCATTGTCTGAAAAAGTGTAGTACCCCATTCCTTTTATTGGCTTTATTAACTTCTTTAAATATTCATACTTGGGTTGATATAAAGATTTTGAATAGATGTATAGATTTTCAAATTTGAGACCGTTAGGACTTTCAATCAATCCAATCATAACATTCGTTTTCCCACAATTGGATGGTCCCACTATCAATGCTCGAATGGAATTTGGTAGTAATGAACTATGTCGTATTCTTTGTTCACCATCAGTTGAGAAATCCACGTTTCTAACATTTATTTTTTTATCTTGCTTAATTAAACGCATTTTTACAACTAATGTGAAAATAATAATGTTGTATAGATTTATTGTATACACATATCTATATATAACAGATACAACCTGCTAGAAATTCACAATGTTCAATAATTTCAAATAAAATGGTTGTGCATTATAATCCGAAAGTCAATTGTAAAATAAATGTTGTTGGGAAAGGATTAGTTGATCGGATTATAAATAATCTACCATTCGAACTTCATCTCCCTGGTTATCAATTTTGTGGACCTAGAACAAAACTTCAAACACGTTTAAAAAGAGGTGACAAAGGAATAAATCTCTTAGACGCAGCTTGTAGAGAACACGATATAGCATATTCAAAAAATAAGGATATTGAGTTGAGACATCAAGCTGATAAAATACTCGAAAATAGAGCGTGGGAACGAGTTCTAGCTAGAGATAGCAACATTGGTGAAAAAACAAACGCATATTTGGTTACTAACGCGATGAAAGCTAAAGTAAAATTTGGTATGGGTGTCAAAAAACCTGCGAAAAAGAGATGTGCTAACAAAATTTTTAAGACAGCTGTGCAAACAGCTACAAAAGCTTTGAAAAAAGAAAAGCCATCAACTATTATGGGTGCTATCAAAATTGCACGTAAAGCTGTTCAAAATTCACTCAGAGGGAAAAAATCAAGTGCTGTAATACCACGCGTTATAAGTGTACCAAAAATTGGTGGATTTTTACCTATTGTACCCATCATAGCTGCTTTAGGTGCTCTTGGTAGTCTAGGAGCTGGAAGAGCCGCTATCGCAAAAACCATCAATTCTGCTAAAAACGCCAAACTTCAACTTGACGAATCTAAGAGACATAACCAAACTATGGAGTCGATTGCTATGGGGAAAAGGTCTATATCTCAAACCATATAAGAAGGGATATGGTCTTGTATATGATAAATCTTCAAAAAACGTTTAAAGAAGCTACCTAACAGACCCTTAACCGACGTTGATCTAAAGAAATTTGCTTCAAATATACCACATTTTAGAAGCGTTTTTATGAGAGATTCACTCCCAAAACGAGCATGGCGTAGAGAATGCGGCATAATAAATTTAGATTCCTCAAGCGGAGCGGGTACACATTGGGTAGCATATTATAAGAACAACGGTGTGGTACTATATTTCGATAGTTTTGGTAATTTACAACCACCATTAGAAGTAATTAAATATCTAGGAAAAAACTTGATGTACAACTACTCACAAGAACAAAAGTATAACGCATTCAATTGTGGTCACTTGTGTCTAAAATTTTTAAATGAAATTGTAAACAAAAATTTTTAAATAAATACATCATCTTTATTATAAAACAATAATTTCGTTTTTATTACATGTAATAGTACAAAGGTGATTAATTATATATTTAGTTAATAGACATTTTGTACGTTTGTTTATAATCATTAACATTAATAATTTCAATGTCTGAACGAGCACTGGTATCAGGTATTATCACCATTTCGACATCTCCATTAGATCATCAATCCCTTTCGTTAACACTCTTCGACGGAAAAAATTTTTCCTTACTTGGGCATGAAGTTCATTAACTATAGATTTTTTTTCCATCATCATCATCATGTGTTGTCTTATCTTCCGCTGGGTTTCTTCTCAAATGATTACTATTTAATGCATCGTTTTTATTAATAATCTGTTGAAAATGAATATTTTCAAATCCATTTATCTTTTCAATTAATACTTCCATCATACTAATATAATTACCATTAACATTAGAGATTGATGTCTTAATAGCATTTATTTCATTGTTATATTGAGTCTTCCTCCATTCATCTATAGCACTTAAATCTATCTTAATTTTTTTAAGTTCATTCTCAATTTCTTGTGATTGTGTTCTCAAAGTTGAAATTATATTTTGTTGCAATTGGGCATTCTGAACTTGTAAATAATGTTTTGTGACAGCATCATTTTCATCTACTGGTCGACCTAAATGTTTTATTCTTTTATTTTGAACACTAAGATTTCTGTCTTTATCTGTATATATTCCTATTAATTTAAAGGCATTTTTTTTAAGTGTATCCGTGGTATATTTATACGTTGAGTAGTGTCCAAACTTATCGATGCTCATGTTAATATGTATATTTGTTTATTCTATAATATTAGCTTCTCTCAACTCTTCAATTATTGATGTTATTTCGTTATTATGATTTGTGTGACCAGCTGCTTGTGAAGCTATCAACAATTTTAGACGATCTACAATTTCATTAGGATTGTCCCAATATATATAGTTAGGAGGATGAATATTCAACTGTTTTAAACCTGTTCCAATAGAGCTCGGCCTATTTTCATCTTTAACGAATAAGTTTTGAATAATTTTTTTATATTTGTATGCTTTAGTACCCTTAGTTTGAGAATTGGCATTATAGTTTCTTTTATGTGCGTTTGTGTATATTAATAAATTCTTGTAAATAGATAGTTCAGAACTATCATAATTCTTAGGACGTTTATGAAATATTAACTCAAACAGTCCTGTAGTGCGATTCACTATGCTTTTTTAGCCACAATTGTTTCGTTTAAAAATGTTAACCACAATACCTCCACTTAATTTCCTCGCTTCAAATCCCAACAATGATCCAATCGAATTTGGTTTATCAAAATAAACTACGTCATGGGAGCTATTCAATATCACTTGCATTGTATTGTTATTAGCCTCTATATCTATAATCTTGCCAGGATTATTCATTTCATAATATTCAGATATTGTTTCTGCAATATCATCTAATTCATATGATCCAATAGGTAACTCGATAACATCATCACCAATATGAAATAAATTGTTGTGGGCATCAACGTTGGGTATACTATTATACGCATGAAAATCGACAAGAGCACATTCGTATTCTCCATTTAATTCGATGGGAGGAAAGTAGCAGGCTCTTAATTCTGATGTCTTCCCAATCAAAGATAGTGTAATTGACATTTTGGATTCTAAGTGTTGAATGATTTGAAAAACTAAAAACACAATTTCTAATATATCGAGATGGCTTAATATAAAAAGGGCCTAACTCGATTTTTGAATTCTTTACAGGAGAAGGAAGCAAATTGTTAAAACTCGTATATTTTTAATAAAGGAAAAAATTTTTATACAATTTTCAATTAAAAAAAAAAAAAAAGCAACAAATTTTCAATTGCATCCACCTGAAATTTTAAGGAGAGCTCCATCTGATGTTTATCTTCCATAATAAACAAAAATCGCTATTTCGAAAAAAATTGAGTTAGGCCCTTTTTATATTAAGCCATCGATATGTATGTGTCAGAAAATTCTAGATTATTCCAGAAAGTTCTAGATTAATATATTTTTTTTGAATGTAATGATTAATCAACATAACACAATTTTTGGAAAGCACAACATTTGTTTTTTTGTAAACATAAAACCGCAATAATGTTTTTATGGAAGTAGCAATTGTTTTATTTTTGTATGAAATGATTAATCAACAAAACAAAATTTTTAGAAACCACAAGTTTTTAATTAGAACAAGACAATTTGAAAACCGCAAAATGTATGAGTATCAAAATTTTTAGATTATCATATTTTTGTATGAAATGATTAATCAACAAAACAAAATTTTTAGAAACCACAAGTTTTAATTAGAACAAAACAATTTGAAAACTGTAAAAGATAGGAGTATCAAAATTTCTTGATATCTACTAAAAATTGTAATATAGTAAGTATATATATATATATAGGACAAAAATTTATGAGAATTTGAAAAGTATCAAAATGCAGTTCACATAACGGGGGTTGGCAACCCTGGATGCCTAAAAATAATGTGGCAACCCTTGGGAGGGGGAGGGAAAAAAGGTATAGCCAAATTCATCATTTAACACACACACACACACACACACATATAAAAGCTAATTAGAGTCCAGAGTCGGAGTTGCCGCCAACCGCCAAACTGTTTTACCGTTTTAGCGCTTTTTAGTTTTTCAGGGTTGGTTTTTCCCCCGTTTTTCATTTAAGTACTTTTTATTTTTCAGGGTTGGCAACCCTGCCAAATGCGACTCTGGGAAATGCAACTCTGGGGCGGGGCGAAAAACGGGGGTTGGCAACCCTGGATGCCTAAAAATAATGTGGCAACCCTGGATTGATGACGACATAATTCTTGAGGTTGGCAACCCTGGATTTTCAGGGTTGGCAACCCTGCCAAATGCGACTCTGGGAAATGCAACTCTGGGGCGGGGCGAAAAACGGGGGTTGGCAACCCTGGATGCCTAAAAATAATGTGGCAACCCTGGATTGGCAACCCTGCCAAATGCGACTCTGGGAAATGCAACTCTGGGGCGGGGTGAAAAACGGGGGTTGGCAACCACTGTTTTACCGTTTTAGCGCTTGTTTTTCCCCCGTTTTTCATTTAAGTACTTTTTATTTTTCAGGGTTGGCAACCCTGCCAAATGCGACTCTGGGAAATGCAACTCTGGGGCGGGGCGAAAAACGGGGGTTGGCAACCCTGGATGCCTAAAAATAATGTGGCAACCCTGGATTGGCAACCCTGCCAAATGCGACTCTGGGAAATGCAACTCTGGGGCGGGGCGAAAAACGGGGGTTGGCAACCACTGTTTTACCGTTTTAGCGCTTGTTTTCCCCCGTTTTTCATTTAAGTACTTTTTATTTTTCAGGGTTGGCAACCCTGCCAAATGCGACTCTGGGAAATGCATCTCTGGGGCGGGGCGAAAAACGGGGGTTGGCAACCCTGGATGCCTAAAAATAATGTGGCAACCCTGGATTGATGGGAAATGCAACTCTGGGGCGGGGCGAAAAACGGGGGTTGGCAACCCTGGATGCCTAAAAATAATGTGGCAACCCTGGATTGATGACGACATAATTCTTGAGGTTGGCAACCCTGGATTGATGACGTCATCGGCTCCAAATTGTGACCCAGAAGGTACATATCTATACTACTCTTTTGCACCAAAGTACTTTTTTATGCCAAAAATTACTTTTACTGCCACAAAAGCACTTTTCTGTTGCACAAAGCACTTTTTTTACCAGAGTATTTTTGGGGCAAAAAAGTACTTTTATTTTTCTTTTTGGTACAAAGTACTTTCCTTTGTACCAAAGTACTTTTTTTAATGCCAAAAATTACTTTTATTGACCCAAGAGCGAGCCAGACCTCGGCGAGCTCGTTTAAAATTTTGTGACTCTTAGCTCGCGAGCCATCTCTTTATTTGGGCTCTTGGCTCGCGAGCCGATCCACAACATCTCACAAACATCTTTTTCAAGGTGTTACACTCCCATGAAAAATATATGGTAAATCGTGTAGTAAAACATGTGCCTTACGATAAACACTTCATCAACATGTTTTTCTCCTAATGGAAACGCAGTAGTATAACACTGCAATTAATTTACCTTTATATAATATTTAAAAACCACTTTTGCCTTTACTACTGTTCCCTCAAAATACATAAAGCTATACCCTGATTTGTACAAAACCTTAACAGTGTGGCAACTACACCGTTTTTTTTGAACAGCTGTTAACCCTCAACACTGCATTACCGGTATTGTTTACAACAACAATCACGAACAAAACACAACTGCGTCGACGCTGCGCTCACTGCTCTTCTCTATCGATGATGTGCTCCACCACATTCGCTCTCAAACCACTGTGGCATCGAACCACGGAAAATCGCCATCAAACACAACAACTCCAACTGGATATTTTCATATGTTTATTCATAAAAATCAGTTGATTAGTAGCAATGGTGTGTAACGGTTGGCAAAAGCGGAAGAATAACGGCACTTGAGGCATTGTGAGCACCACAAAGAAACCGACCGACCGGGTGAAAGAAAAAACAAACAAACAATAAAAATACTACACGCGCCCCAAAGCAAAAAAGTGTAAACATAAACAAAAAACACTTGTTACGAATGAGAACGAACAAACGATGACTATGTATGTACGGTGGTTGTGTGTAGTCTGAGCCAACAAAACAAAAAAAAAAGCAGAGCAAATTTTGATGAATGTGTGAAAGAAAGCAAATGACACAAGGAAAAAGTTACCGTGTTTTTTTTTCGGTTCCGATGAAATGAAAACGGAAATATAAGAAGTGAGCAAAAAAAAACCAAGAAAGAAATGAAATCAAATGAAATTTTGTAAGTGACAGCAAAGGCAAAAAACGAAACGCAAACTAAGCGCTAAAGAAGAGCTGCGGCCACAAAAACAAGAAAAAAACAACAATTCAAAAGAGGAAGTTGTATTAATGGGAAAAAGATAAGAAATTACAACAAATACAAAAACATAACAAAAAAACGTTAAACAATCCCAAGTGACAAAGCTGAAAAAAGAGGAGATAAAAAAAATTTTATGAAATTGCTAAAAATATTTATTTTATTTTGTCGTTCGTTGTAGTATTTTGCATTTTGCGAAATCGAAATAAAAAGTGTCAGTTTTATATTCAAGCGCAAAAAAAGGTGAAATATGAATTTATTATTAATATAGAAACAAAAACCGCATATATAACAACAACAACAGCAACCCAACGTAACGTAAATTCTGTTTTAAAAACCGTTGGTTGTCTGAGAGCAGCAGCGGTTGATCGATCGATCGCGTTGTTTGTTGGTTCGTTCGCCCGAGTGTTTGAGTTTCATATTCATTTTGCTGTTTTTTTTTCGAAATTCATTTCCGGGTTTAATGACATTTTGCATCAATGAATTTAAGCAAATTGTTGTTGTTGTAGCTGCTCTGGCTGTTGCTGTTATTATTGTCGTTGACACTTTAAACGACGTAGGGGAGGGAGTGCAAATGTACGGAGAGTGCAAATGTACGTTACTGTAATTTCTTGAAATACAATAACAACAACACAAAAGTTAAATTAATTCCCCCCAGTCGAGACAAACAAATACGGAACGATAAAACCGCATTCATATCAATCTGTTTAGTCTTTTGTTGTTGTTTTTTTTGTGCGCGAGTTTATGCAATAATTAAAAAAATAAAATATTTTAAGAATATTTGTACATGTGCATGATTAAAAAAAAAATATCCAACAGTCATAAAAAAACACAAATTCTGAAAAGGCGTTTTAAAGATTTCGCGTCTTGTTTCCGAAAACGTCATGTTTTAAGCTGTCACAACCAAAACGAAGAAAAAAAAAACAAAATATTGTGAGACGTAATTATTTTGCACAGCTGCCGCTTTTTGGCTGCCCTGGTGAATTTAGCATAGCATTAAATTATAATAAAAATTTAATTGAATTGTATTTCCAAACGTTGGTTGAAACAATCAAACAAACAAACAGACCAGCGACCATCGCGAGATTGTTTTGTGTGAACAGGCGCGGCTGATGTTTTAACTTTTACATACTTACACACATATATTTGAAAACAGGTGAGTGTTATTTTTTTTTGGGACTGATTCATTTTTTTTTATTTTTTAATAATAATATTTAAGCTGTTATAATTTATTAACACGGGTTTTTTTCATTGGGGCGGGTAACAATAAAACTTCCTGGTTGGTAAAATCGTTAAAAAAAGGATTGCAAAATTGAATAAGGTAATTAATAATTTTAAAAAGATTACTGTGTTTTTTTGTTTGTTTAACAATGTTCTGTACTTTAGTATCGTTGCATCTGTTGGCCCTTTTGTTTTTGTTGTTCTTGATCATTTGGACATTTTCCGTGAATACCGAAAATGTTTGTAGCTTAAACTAACTGATTTCTTGATGAGTAATTCTGTGAAAAGTCATTACGAAATTTGCATTTGAGGCGAAATTTAAAAAATTTTTGAAGAAAACCAAAACGAAATAAACAAATAACTACAGTTGTTCCAATTGAAATTTAAAGAAAATCGATTGAACTTCAAACATTCCAGTTGAAATTCAAATATTCCATTTAAAATTCAAAACCCGTCATTTGAAATTTAAACTAAATTATTGAAATTCAAATCACATTAATTGAAATTCAAAACTCATCAAATGAAATTCGAAGCACGTCGATTGAAATTCGAAACTCATCAACTGAAAATCAAAACTCGTCAATTGAAATTAAAAATTCGTCAATTGAAATTCAGAACTTATCAATTGAAATTCAAAAGACGTCAATTGAAATTCAAAATTCATCAATAGAAATTCAAAACGTATCATTTGAAATTCGAAAGTCGTCAATTGAAATTCAAATCTCGATAATTGAAATTCAAAACTCGTCAATTGAAATTCAAAACCCAACAATTGAAATTCAAAACTCATCAATTGAAATTCAAAACGTACCATTTCAAAAGAATTGAATCATCAATCGTAGGTTCACTGAGAAATATGAAAACAAATACAAAATTTGCAATAGGTAGCGAATCGAAAAAATGTACTTCGCTACCTAAAGTCGTAAAGGTTGTAAGTCCAATTTTTGCCTATATGTATTATTTAATGTAGAACGCAAGATAAATTGAAAACGTATCTGGCTTGCAATAAAAAACCACCAAAAATATATGTGTTGGACCTTTTATACACATAATTGCGTTAAAGGATTTGAAAAAGTAAGTCTATAAAGGAATAAGTAAAGTTTTTTGTCCCTCCTGTAAATTTTGGACTTACACCCTTTGCGACTTAAGGTCGCGACTTGTAAAAGAATATTACTTTGTTAAATCACTTAATATTCTCACAATTTAAATCGACGGTTTCGAATTTCATTTAATGAGTTTTGAATTTCAATTGATTCATTTTGAATTTCAATTGACAAGTTTTGAATTTCAATTGATGAGTTTTGAATTTTAATTGGCGAATTTTGAATTTCAATTAACGAGTTATGAATTTCAATTGACGACTTTTGAATTTCAATTGAAAAGTATTGAATTTCATTTGACGAATTTCGAATTTCAAGTGACGAGTTTCGAATTTCAATTGATGAGTTTTGAATTTCAATTGATGTGTTTTCAATTTCAATTAACGAATTTTAAATTTCAATTGATATTCTTTGAATTTCATTTGAAAATGGTGTGGAACAAGGAATGTTATGCAAATGCATATTTTTTCTTGGCATCCTAAAATAGAAACGTTTAAGTTATCTTTACAAACATTGATTTTTCCCTTAAAATAGCATTGAATCGTTTTTTGCATATTTTACGAAAAATACGTGTTTTTGCATATTCTAGCAAATTTTATAATAGATGCCTATTTTTGCTGCATAATTTTTTTTTTTTGATAACAACCGCTTTAAAAAGTAAAACGCTTATAACTTTTTGTAGGGCATCTTTGATATAGGAAAATTTATACATTTTGTTGGGAATTTTATATGAAAAGTTGATATGCGCTACAAAAAAATCTTTGCTCAAAGTAACCAATCGACAACTGCCTGGCCCGGAGAGGATTTCGACAATTAAAAAGTTCTTCTGGTCATCCTAGTCAAATAGTATATCAAAAATTTCAAAGAAATGAAAACAGTGGCAAAACTCGACGATTCCGATTCGACATAGATTTTTAATTGAAATAAATTTTATATGTACATATCGTCCCCTTAATAAAACAATAGTGTATAATTTTTTTGGTGTTTTGACAAAATCGAGTTTAAAGTTTTCATCAAATCGGATGTCTATGAAATTTTTGAAGAAAAAATTATATACTATTTTTTCCAATGACGAAATTTACGAAACGATATAGGAGTATAAAAATTAATTTTTTGTTCTTTTTTTTTTGCAAAAATTCATGCAAATTTGTATTATGAATAAAATTTTAAATAATTTTTTAATTGCATATTTTATGTGTTTTTAGTGCATATTTTTTTTCTTAAGTAATAATGCATACAATTCCTTGCCCTACATATAACACTATGCAACAATTTAAGGTTCATTGTCTCGAGGGTGAACGTAATCAATATCAAACGATAGCATTTGACCTCAGTAACAAAACCTTAAAATCCATTTATTATTACACCATTACGTCACATTTTTTTACAGCGGCTTGAAATATGATTTTTTTGGGTCAAAAGTCGGATAAAGGAATATAAAAAATCATGTGTGAAAATATATTTGGGATTGTTCATGTCTTCGGAGACCTATATTAAAATTTTCAGAGGTATATTTCCTTGGAACATTTTAACACTCTAGCTCCCAACCGTATTGAACATATTTGTCTTAATTTTGAAAAAATGCTTAAAAGTCAACTTTGGAGCGAGGTCAAGGGCTAGAATTTTCAATAGAAATATTCTCCGGAAATTTTCACTAAGAGTTGCCGAATTCAAATATTACGAAAGTATGCAAGCTTCTACTATCCTCCAAGCGGAGGTTAAGTTCTAAGTTAAGCAAGATCGGTCCATCTTTTTGTCCAAGCGATTACAACCGTAGTTAGAGAGCTATCGTGCTTAATTAGTGAGTAATTTTATGCACTAAAAATCAAAAATATGCGCATATAACATGTACTTAAAATTTAAAAATATCCACTAAAAACTCATTAATATGCAATGAAAAAAATGTCTTTAATAAAGTAAAATGTGAATGTAATTTTGCAAAAAAGGTCGAAAAAAACATTTTTATTTACGTACATATAAAATAAGTATAAATAATAACAAACCCATAAAGTGAGGATACATATTTAAGTAAAATTAACGTTGTGTGCGTACTGTACACGAAAAAATAAGTTGTGCAGAACTTTTAAAATCGCACAATTTTCTTATTGAAAAAAATCGGTCCAGAGCGAACCGGATAATCGATGTTTAACTGTACTAGGATATTTTTTTATAACAAACCCATTTTTTAAAAAGGATTTTTTAATTTGATATAAGAAAATCCAGTACAATTCAATACTTTAAAATTTGGTCAAATATGCGCTTCAATATGCAAAAGCACGTATCTTTTTTAAAATATGCAAAATATGCAATAACGAATGAATGTAATTTTAAAGGAAATTTCATGATTCTCAAAGATAACTTAACCGTTTCCAATTTAGGATGTCCAGGAAAAATATGCATTTGCATATGATTCAAAAAATTTATTGTGCGCATATTTTTTTTCATGTAGAATTTCCACAAAAACATTTGCTTCTTATCTCCCCTGGATATCGGTGTAAAAATTTTGTGTAAATACAAATATTGTCAGTTTAAAAAGGAAATTCAGATGAATATTGTGTAACAAATTTTAAATCATCTTTAACCAAATAATTTTCCACAAGAAGTTAATGGACTTAACTTTTTCAAATGGCTATTAATAAAAAAACGAAAAAATATGCATTTGTTTAAAAAATTTGCACAAATATGCGATTAAATATGCAAAAACACGTATTTTTTTGTAAAATATGCAATATGTCAATGTAATTTAAAAGGATAAGATAACTTAACCGTTTCCATTTTAGGATGTCCAGGAAAAATATGCATTTGTATATGGTTCCTTGCCCTAGTAAAAACAATTCAATTATTTGTTTTTTACTTTCAAAAGTAGTGCAATATTTTACCAAATACTTATCAGCATGAATACCCCTAATATTTTTATGGTGAAGGGTATCTGGGATTCGGCATAGCCGAAGATTGCAATTCAGTCGGAAATTATGTTTGTTCAAAATAGTTGTTGCTTTAAGTCCCATAGTGCAACGCAATGGAACATTTTTCAATTCAGTGTCAACAGTAACTAAAGTGTCCACGTTATGATGACGTCGAAACAACCCAACAAACCGCAAACAACACTCATGTGTGAAGTGCACTCGTCTATGTGTGCGAGAGTGTTTTCTAGTTGTTGTCATTCGGTATTTTCCTCCTATTACTTTTTGTATTTTTTTTGTTTCTCTAACCGGCATAAACAAAAAAAAAAAACAAACTGCAAACCGCTAGATTGAACGCTTTAATATACAGCTATACATAGTGGCAAAATGGCAACAAGATGTAAACTAAAATGAAAACAACACAAAACCATTTGTTGAAGTTTTTTATTAGACAATACGTTAGGACTTGGACGTGTTACGTTGAAATGACATTAGTTAAATACATAAATAATTTATAAGGCACAAACACTCACAGACGGAGAGTAGAGAGCGCAATAGCGAATTGTTGGGATATCAGACGAGAGATGGAAAAGTTTTGTGGTCCATTTATTGCAGAGATACTTATGGTTGTAAAAGTTTAAGAAAAATCCCCCTATTAAATAATTTTCTTCATACAACAAATTAAACAATATGAATACTATAAAACTAAACGTTTGACGGTTGAGCAGCACAGTGGGAGGAAATGGGACAAAATTTAAAAAAAATATATCCAAATTATTCGCAACTGCTCCCAATGGGCGGCGTGCTTCTTGCTGACAGGAACCTTAAGCGAATGCATGGCGGTTTTTTTGCATTACACAGTACAACACATGATTTTGGGACTCAATTCTGAGAATTGTATGCGAAAGTAGCTCCAACTTCTGCATCATTCGTTTTGTCAAGTAGGCTGCATTAATAATTTAATGGCCATACTTTTTGTTCAAGGTAGACTTTTTTCTTTATTTTAACACGGTTATATCCCGTCTCTATAGTTCGACTTTATTAAAAATTAACCTAGTAGTTCCGGGTTAAACGTTACTGTTTCGCAATAAGCTATTCATTAAGGTTATAGCATATTACATAGTTTACTCATGTCAGAGCGTATGAGTTATGTGAAATTATATTTATTACTCATACGTAAATCAGTATATACAAAAATAAAAGTAAAGGCACTTTCGTACACAAGAAATCTGTCGAAATATTTGTCTGTCAGGAGTAGGGCAAGAATTTTTATGTACTAAAATCTTAAATATGAGCATATAACATGCACTTGATATTCAAAAGTATGCAATTAAAACTCATAAAATATGCAATTAAAAGATTGTTAAACATTTTATTCAAAATAAAATTTGCTTGTAATTTTCCAACAAAGGACACAAAATTCATTTTTATGCTCGTATATGTATGCCCCTTGATATATGCATATAAAATTAACATTAATTATAAATCGATGTCGAATCGGAAACGTGTATCGTTTTCACTGCTTTGGCGCTATAATATGCTATAATATAATAATATTATATATGTATATAGTATTTGATTTTCAAAACTCATCAATTGAAATTAAAAACTCGTCAATTGAAATTCAAAATTCTTCTGTTGAAATTCAAATCTCGTCAATTGAAATGAGTTTTGAATTTCTATTGATAAGTTTTGAATACCAATTGATGTGTTTTGAATTTCAATTGACGAGTTTTGATAGATATTTTTCGAATTTCAAATGGAAATTTGAATTTGAATTAATATTTTTTTAATTTCAAATGGAATTTTTGAATATCAATTGACGAGATTTGAATTTCAAATGGAATGTTTGAAAATCAAATAAATTTTTTTAATCTCAAAAGGGATCAGGTGAGCACTTAATACTTCTCAATACTTCAAATCCTGTATCATTTAAAATTTGTAAGAATAAAAATATTTATCAGTTCCACCCGAAGGCAACTTCGACATTACTTTTATAATTTCAATAGAAAATGATGCTGCCGTTTAGCAATATATACATAATTGTATTTCAAAGAAAATACCCATAACTAAATTTGCTGCACATAAATATTTCGTCATTTATTAAGTTTAAGTTTGATTTATTCAAAAATTTCCAGAATAGCAAATTATTTTCTGTTATTCATATCGCCAATGTTCATGGAAAACTTTCAATTTCATGTGGCAGAAATCTAACAAAATTAGTTTCGTCTAAAAATAAACAAATTGTTTAAAAATGTTTTGTGCAAATATTCTAAACAAAGTTGGCTGGCAGGACGAACGCCCAATGCCTTTCCATTACGACAGCAGAAAAAAAAAACTAAACTCATGGCATAATAAACACGCATAGATCTATACTATATATCTACATATGTATTTGTAGCAATATAAACACACTCATCTATATTTACATATATACAAATGTATAGTATGTATTTGCGCTCATGTAAATTGAAAACACAGCGTGCAAAAACAAGAAAATAAGTGTCAAGTTCATTGTCCAAAAACAAACATTGAAGTAAATAAACCCCCACAAACGCCACCAACACCCCATTCAGACACTAGTCACTGCTGCGTCTTTTACTACGACTAATAACAACAACAATAACCGGCATCACAAACATCGAAGGCGTCATCATCGGAAGCAACAGTAACAGAGGCAACAACAGCACTACTCTGCAAGCAGCAGCAGATATGCACACATACACACACACCCACCCACCAACTCATACACTCACTCACTCACGCTTTAGCATTCGCAGACGAGACCATCAAAACAATTTCCACAATTTCTAATCATGGCTGTGTGGTTGGTGTGTGAGCCTTCTTTCCTATATGTTTGTTTGGTTGTTGCTGTCATGTGCCATGTAAATGCAAGCGAGTGTGCGATGCGGTGCGGTGTTGTTGTTTACTGTTCAGTTATCATTGCTCTCTTTGATTTGACCGTCATTGTTGCGCTTTGTGGTTTGTTGTTATTTTAATATTTTAAATGATACAACAAGTGTTTTGTTTTTGTTGTCTGCATTGCCTCTAATGCACTCACAATACACACGTGTTACTCACCGCTCTTCATTGATGTGTAATTGTTCTAATTGTTTCACTTAAAGCTTACCCCCCTGCGCCCCTTGTTAATTTTTGGGGGGTTTTTGATCTAATTTCATTTAGTTAATATTTATGCAAGTCTATTGCGATCAAACTATGCATAAAGACAAGTGTGTAATGAATGTATGTGAGTGTTTAATATGTGAAGACATCCACTGTTAATTTTGTTATCGTACTTAGCTACTAAAGCTGTAAAAATAAGCTATGGACATTAGAGTGGTAGCGAAAACTCTACTAGAGATTTTCGGTAATTGTGTCAGTTGTTATAAAACGGCTATGGTCTAAAATTGAACAAAATTCAAAATTGATCAATTCATATTTAAAACTCATCAATTGAAAATCAAAACTCGTCATTTGAAATGCAAAACTCGTCATTTGAAATTCAAATTTAAATTTTCGATTCGAAATTCGAAAAATATCAATTGGAAATCAAAATTCGTCAATTCAAATTCAAGACTCACCAGTTGAAAGAGTTGTAAAGATTTTTGAATTTAAATTATCGAATTTTGAATTTCAATTGACGTGTTTCGAATTTTTATTGATGAGTTTTGAATAACAAATGATGTGTTTGAAATTTCAATTGACGACTTTTGATTTCCAATTGATATTTTTCGAATTTCGAATGGAAAATTTAAATTTGAATTGTTATTAATATGACGAGATTTGGAAATTCAACAAAATCGGACAACTTTAAGCCGCGCCTTAAAGAGGTCAAAGGTCAAATCTATATATAGTTATCTAAAAGGCTTGGGTGTCTGACTGATGACTCCCCAGCTCGAACGGCTATAGCTAGAACCGTGAATTTTAAAATGTAGTTACCTTTTACGACGTAGGCGTGCACTAAGAAGTGATTTTTTAATATTTGAACTGCAAGTGGATGAAAAGGGCGTGACACCACCCCATACAGTTCGAAATTTGAATTGACTGTATCTCATAAACTTATATAGGTACAAAGTTGAGATTTGATACATAACACTTCGTTCAATAATGTGTGTGACTAATTAATTAAAACACATTTTTTTGCCAAAATTTGTTTTTATTCATCAACATAGTCCCCTTTAAGGGAGATACAATCATTTCAACGCTTTTCCAATCTTTCGATACCGCCTTTGTAAAACGATTTTTCTTTGCCTTCAAAATAGGCTTAGTTTCTGCGATTATTTTATCATTTGAGCGAAATCTCTTACCACGGAGCATCTTTTTGAAGTCTGCGAAGAGCCATTAGTCGCTGGGGGCCAAATCTGGAGAATACGGTGGATGGGGAAGCAATTCGAAGCCCAATTCGTTTAATTTTGCCATCGTTTTCATTGATTTGTGACACGGTGCATTGTCCTGGTGGAACAACACTTTTTTCTTCGCCATATGAGGCCGTTTCTTTGCGATTTCGTCTTTTAAACGCTTCAATAACGCTATATAATAGTCGAACAGTAGATGGAATGTCATCGGTGTCTGTAGGGCCACGTTTGAATTCGGCATACCAATAACAGATGCTTCTTTTTGATGAAGCAGAGTCCGAATAATGTTTTTCAAGCCATTCCTGGCATTGAACAGTATTTTTTTTCATTAAAAAACAATGATAAATCAGCACACGGAATTGCTTTGAATTCATTTTTTTTTAACTCAAAAGTAGCGTCACTTAAAGCACTGTATGTGTCAGTCACACACATTATTGAACGAATTTATATGTTGGTCGTACAAAAAAAAATATTTTTTTTTGTGGAAAGTGGGAGGTGCCACGCCTCTTTTGAAAAAATCGTTATCTCGGCGAAATAAATGGACCGATTGCAATAACATTTTCTCTGTGTGGTACTTTCCGCAAGGCCTCTATCATAGGCTACATGAAAACTTTATTAGACAAAGAGGCGTGGCACCGTCCCCACACAAACCAAAATTTCAATCGGTCATAATTCTCAAACCATGTAAAGTATGAAGATGAGATTTACTACATATGTAAATGGGACATGGGGATTACGTCTCGCTGGGCAATGGGCGGTACCACGCCCCATTTGAAAAAAATCGTTATCTCGGCGAAATAAATAAACCGATTGCAATACAACTTGCACTGTGTAGTAGTATCCGTAGCGCCTCTATCATAGATTACATAAAAACATTATTAGACAATGAGGCGTGGCACCGCCCACACAAACCAAAATTTCAATCGGTCATATTTCACGAGCCAAGTATGGTATGAAGATGAGATTTGCTACATATGTTACTGAAACAAAAAGGATTACGTCTCGCCGAAAAATGGGCGGTGCCACGCCCCTTTTAAAAAAATCGTTATCTCGGCGAAATAAATAGACCGATTGCAATACAACTTGCACTGTGTAGTACTATCCGTAGCGCCCCTATCATAGACTACATAAAAACTTTATTAGACAAAGAGGCGTGGCACCGCCCGTGTTATGTTAGTCATATCTACGTATATATTTAAAATGATTGGGTGAAATGGCTTTAGATAGGGGTGGTTGTTCCCCTTTTTGAGTAAAGGTCAGCTAAGAATGGATTTTTGGAAATTCGTACTTTTAGGCTCGTAGAGTTACGAAAATGTACATAGAATAGATGAGGTTTTTAGAAATTCAAAGATTTAGTGGTTAAAAATCCGAAAAGGGATAAAATTGGTTCCATCACCAGAATAAACGGCTAAAGTTATAATCGTATATGGGCACGCTCCCTTCCCTATAAAATAAGAGGGTCCATTTTAGTTGTGCGATACGAATGTATATTTTGAAATTCGTACTTTTAAAGATAAATAGTGACTTAAGCGGTACAATCACTCAGACCAATGGGATAAATCTAAAATCATATAAATGGGATGTTCGTTCGTTTTATGAAGCGTTTGTATTATATAGAATCGAAAACGGCTTGACCAATATTTCACAGAATGTAGCTATGTGGTCGTGGTGATAATAGGGTACTTTCATTTTTAATAAAACAAGTGGGTGTGGCCCAGCCCATTGGATCCAATTTTTGAAACCGGAATATCTGGTGAACTTTTTCTCCAATCGCCTTAAAAATTTATGTGGATACATTTAGCAGCAGAGGGCGTGATACAATTTGGGGGAGGTGTCAAATGACCACAATACCGTGGACAAAGTTGGTGAGGAAGGGGAAAAAATCCTCATAACCGACGCCCAGAACTTTTTTCCTTTCTAAAATTTTTCCCAAACATTCCAATCCACCATCTTCAACCTCTAAGGGGTTCTCATACAAAAATATATTTTTTTTTAAATTCCGCTCCCGCTGCTCTAACTGGCTCAAAAGTACCATTAGAGAAGTCAAGCGTAACTATGACCGACCCCCAATATTTTTGCAACCCCAACAGTTTCTCAGAACATATCTATTGCCTATCTTCCACCTTTTAAGGCGGTCCCGCTACATTTTTATTTAATTTTTAATAATGTTTTTTAAAGAAATCAGCACCTGCCGATCTCATCAGCTCTATGACCGACCCCCACTAATTTTTCCCTCCTAACATTTTTTCCGAACATACCTACCCCTATCTTCACCCTTTAAGCGGGTTACTGTTGGAAATATCAAATTAATACTTTATATGTTTTATACTTGTAACAAATTTAATCAATCTCAGTAGACTTTGAATTATGTCCATTTTCAGTCATAGTAGGCTTTGCTTAATATTCTAGATTGTAATTTGTTTCAAATGTGTTTTTCATCATTCCAATAAAATTTCCATACTGTTCACATCGAATATATTTGTGTCGGCATTTATTCCTCGGGAAAACCTCAATTTGTCTCAGGTTATGAGCCCAGCCCGCTGCCACTGCGCATAATAGGAATTGGAAAGGAGGAATCAACTGGAATCATGAGCTATGCCAATGTGAAGATTGAGCCACTAGGAAAGGACAATTTCGACACATGAAAAATTCAAGTAAAGGCCTTGCTAATCAAGAATGATGCTTGGAAATATGTAAGTGGAACGTGTCCCAAACCTGCCGAACCAGAGGCTGCCGTTGCAGAATGGGATTTGGAAGATGGTAAGGCCAAATCGGATTTAATTTTGTCCATTGCTCCAAGTGAGCTGAAGCAGATTAAGAATTGCAAAACGTCAAAGGAAGTATGGGAAAAATTACTCAAGATTTATGAGTCGAAGGGCCCTGCGAAGAAAGCAATGCTGCTGAAATCTTTAATATTATTAAAGATGAAGAACGGGGACGATGTAAGAGACCATATAAGAAAGTTCTTTGACATCGTGGACAAAATTAATGAAATGGACCTAGAAATAATAGACGATTTGCTGACAATTCTTCTTTTGTATAGTGTACCGGACGAATATGAGTCATTCAGAATTGCAATCGAGACTCAGGAAAAGCTGCCGGATCCTGAGACTCTGAAGGTGAAGTTACTAGAAGAATTTGAAGCAAGAAGAAGGAATGCAAGTGAAGAATCAAACGATGCTTTGTTTGTAAAGAGATATGGCAGAAACTTTAAGAAAACCGAGGACAAGAAGCAAAGCGGCGGACATTTCAAATTTTCTTGTTACTCCTGTGGAAAAGTAGGCCATATGGCGAAAGATTGCAAATCTAATTTGGCGAAGAATAAGGCGCAGAAAGGAGGTAAGAAAAGTGAATCATCAAGAAATGCTGAGGTTGCGTTTCAAGTAAATGCAGAACGGGAGCGGTGGTGTCTAGACTCGGGCGCATCATCGCATATGTGCTCCGATAAGGACAAGTTTTGCAGCATTCAAAAACCAAGTATGAGCGTTTTACATTTGGCAAATGACAAATCAACGAAAATTGAAGGTAATGGCGTCGTCAAATTTCAAACGAAGGGTGGCTGTTTGGCTAGGCTGGAAAACACTCTATATGTTCCGGATTTGAGATCGAATCTATTATCAGTGGCCAAAATGACGGATCGTGGTTTTGCAGTGACATTTTCTAAAGATGAGGCCATAGTTAGTGATCCGAAAACAGGCAACAGCATTATGAAAGCTAAAAAAAATAAAGATTTATATTATGTGGAAGAAGAAACTGAAAACTGTCGAAAAGCTGAGTGGTCGTGTGTACAAGAATGGCATGAACGATTCGGCCATCTCAATGAAGTGGATTTAAAGAATATAATTCGGAAAAAAAAGGTAACTGGTGTAAATTTTAATACTAATCATAAATTAGAAACGTGTGAGACGTGCATTAAGGGAAAGCACACACAAACACCATTTCCGAAATCTACAACGACATCAGAAGAACTGCTGGAATTAGTACATTCCGATGTATGCGGCCCCATGAGGACTAACTCTTTAGGCGGAAGCCGATACTTTCTGACCTTTATAGATGACAAGTCAAGATGGTGTGAGGTCTATTTTTGGAAGAAGAAAAGTGAAGTGTTCCAAAAGTTCAAAGAGTATCAAAGCATGGTTGAAAAGAGGACTGGTAGAAAGATAAAGGCTATAAGATCAGATAACGGAACGGAATATACCAACAACTCTTTCAAAAATTATTTGCAGAAAGAAGGCATCAGACAAGAGTTGACAGTGGCATATACACCACAGCAAAATGGTATCGCCGAAAGGAAAAATAGGACATTGCTGGAAATGGCGCGTTGCCTGATGATCCAATCCGGACTTGCCCCAAGTTTTTGGGCAGAAGCTATTAGCACCGCAAATCATATACGGAACAGATGTCCTTCGAGCAGCTTAAATGGCAAGATTCCCTTCACAGTATGGACAAATAGAAAACCAGTCGTAAGTTATTTTCAAAAGTTTGGCACAACAGTGTTTATGTTGGATAAATCGAAGCGTCATGGCAAGTTTGAGTCCAAATCGAAGAAATGCATATTTGTTGGTTACTCAATACAATCTAAAGCTTATAGACTGTGGGATCCAGTTGCCAGAAAAATCGTATGCTCCAGAGATGTTAAGTTTACTAACTCGTTCCAGCCAGGACCGGACTATTGTGAGTTCATAGATGAAACCGAATTTGTCTTACACCCAGAAAACACAGGCGTGCGTACAAATGAAATAAGTGAAGAAAATTCGGAAGAGACAGAAGAAAATGAATCAGAAAACCAAGAACCAACAATTTCCGTCGATAATTCAGTTGAAATTGAGCAAGAAAACGAACCAGAAGACTTGGAACCAGAATATTCAAATGAAAATCTATATGAAGACGAACAAGATTCAGCGAATGAGGAATTTCACACACCCCTACCTCCGAAGCGTGGACCAGCTGAAGAAGAGTTTGAATCACCATTAACTACGAAACGTGGAAAAGGAAGACCGAAGAAGTTAATGACTGGTAAAAGAGGAAGGCCAAGAAAGATTTTCAATATGGTTACAATTGATGCACCCACAGAACAACAAAACCAGGAGGTTAATATCGCAAGTTTAGCTGACCATCATGATCCATTAACCATTACTGAAGCTTTTTCAAGTTCAGAAGCAGATGAGTGGAAGCGAGCTATGAAAAGTGAGTATTTAGCGCTCAAGAAAAATAAGACATGGGTGATTGTAGACCGTCCCAAGAATCAAAAGGTTGTAGATTCTAAATGGGTTTTTAGAAAGAAGTGCAAGCCCGATGGCACAGTTGATCGGTACAAGGCAAGACTTGTGGCGAAAGGTTTTACCCAAATTCCTGGTGTGGATTTCACTGAAACTTTTGCCCCTGTTGCCAGAATTGGGTCTGTTAGATTGCTTATGGCTTTGGCTGCACAATTAAAGTTGGATGTGTATCAACTTGATTTTGTCGCCGCGTATTTAAATGGTGAAATTGAAGAAACCATTTACATGAAGATACCCGAAGAATTATGCAATATTATTGACAAAAACGAAGTACGTGCATACGAAGGCGATAAGGTATGTTTACTTCAAAGAGCCATATACGGTTTGAAGCAGTCAGGAAGACAGTGGTATAAGAAACTGGACGAGAAGTTACAAGAACTTCATTTGAAACCTTCAGATTCCGATCCATGTATTTATTTGTCAAAAGAAGGGGAAGACATCATTATCGTGGCTATCTACGTTGATGGTTTGTTAGTAGCCACAAACAACGAACAGAAATGGAATAACCTAAAATCGGAACTTGCAAAATCATTCGAAATGAAAGATTTGGGACGAATTAACTTTTGTCTGGGAATAGAGTTCAAGCAGGATCCAAATACGAAGGAAATTACGATGTCGCAAAAGACATATGTTCAAACTATCCTGAAAAAGTTCAATATGATGGAAAGTAAGCCAGTAAGTACTCCACTCAATAATAGTTTGAAATTATCCAAAGAAATGTGTCCGGCAAATGAAGAGGAAAAATTAGAAGTAGCAATGTTGCCTTACCAAAATCTAATTGGGTCACTACTGTATCTCGCAACGTCATCAAGACCAGATATTGCTCATGCAGTCAGTTTACTAAGCCAATATAATACAAACTACGGCAAGCAACATTGGATAGCAGCGAAACGAGTGCTGCGTTACTTAAAAGGAACCGAAAACTACAGCTTAAACTTCAAGAATTCAGAAGAACCCCTAATTGGCTACGCCGACGCAGACTGGGGAGCAAATATAGACGACCGAAGATCATATACGGGCTACGTTTTCAAATTGGCAAGTGCAGCAGTTTCTTGGGATTCTCGTAAGCAAAGAACCGTAGCCATGTCTAGCACCGAAGCAGAATATATGTCAATTTCTGATTCTACTAAAGAAGCAATATATCTGCGAAGATTTTTGAATGAAGTTACAGGTGAAGATAACATAATCACAATTTTCAACGATAACCAAGGTGCAGGGCTATTAAGCAAGAATCCAGTATTCCACAACAGAACGAAGCACATGGATATTCGTCACCATTTTGTTAGACAAAATGTTATGAATAATATTATTAATATAGAATATCTCCCTACAGACGAGATGCCAGCTGATGTATTGACAAAGGGCTTACCTAGTCATCAACATTACAAATGCGTAGATAAGTTAGGTTTAATTTGTATTAAAAAATAATATGTAAGGTATTATTTGAGGGGAAGTGTTGGAAATATCAAATTAATACTTTATATGTTTTATACTTGTAACAAATTTAATCAATCTCAGTAGACTTTGAATTATGTCTATTTTCAGTCATAGTAGGCTTTGCTTAATATTCTAGATTGTAATTTGTTTCAAATGTGTTTTTCATCATTCCAATAAAATTTCCATACTGTTCACATCGAATATATTTGTGTCGGCATTTATTCCTCGGGAAAACCTCAATTTGTCTCAGTTACCATACAAAAATCAAAATGTTATATAACCTTGGGGTAGGGTGCGCCTAGATGGGTCAAAGGTATTACCTTATAATGAGATGAAGGATTTTTAAAAAACTTTTACTTATTTGTATGTGTAAACATTAAAACAGTAACGAAATTTTTATACCCTCGACCTACGGGTAGGAGTGTATATATGATTTTATGCGACCCAAAAGTGTAATACATAGAAGAAGTCACTTTAGACCCTAAGTTTCTTTGAACCAAATTTGTTTGTTGACTTTTTGAGCCATGTCCGTCTGTCTGTCCGGCTGGTTCGCACGATAACTTTCGAAAGACTCAAGCAATTGTTTTGAAACTTTGCATGCGTTAATATTTCCCCAAAACTACTTACGGTACTGCATATGAGCTATATGGCCACGCCCCTTCTGGTACCTCCCATACCTCCGACCACATTAGAAATCGTTTAATATTATTAATACACATAACGCTATCGTGTCCAAATTCTGTATTTAGTAAAGCTATATCAGGATAAAGTTTTGGCGAGAAAATTAGGAAGTCTAGCCCCTCCCCTTCTGGTACCTTCCATACCAATGTACCACTCCGACCGCATTAGAAATCGAGTAATAATATCAATACGGCCAACGCGATCGTAACTCAAATTCTGTATATAGTAAAGCTTAATCATTAAATTTACGTTAAGTGTATCAAATGATACATCAAATTCGTCTTACGATCAGAAAAAAAAAACACTTTTTCTGATCGTAAGCCGAATTTGATGTATCATTTGATACACTTAACGTAAATTTAATATATAAAAACACGATCGACTAAATTAACAATCAAATAGTTTAAAGCTTAATCGGGATAGAGTTTTGGAAAAATAACTAAAAGCCTAGCCACGCCCCTTCTGGTACCTTCTATACAAATGTACCACTCCGACCAATTTAGAAATCAAGTGATGATATCATTATACTAGAAAATTGTATGTTTTACTGAGGGTGAGGGTATATGTAAGTAGGTTTTCCCCCTACTGAAACTTTCTTACTGGTTATCCAACCAATCGAGTAAATTGCATACGCACCACCTATGTTATGATTCCGATGATGAAATGATTTCGCATAAACGAGTATCATCTATCATCTCCGGATCTAGTGCTAACAAAACCGATGTCGACAGATGTAAGACATCGAACGTAGTAGCTGTTCGTAATTTGATTACTGAGACACGAGCTTTTCAACTTGACCCAAGGAAATATATCATCAATCGGAGGTCCTTTCGAGAGGCCCGCACTCAAGCAACTGTCGGGGACGGTCAATGCAATATGTTAACTTTTTCTTCTTTTTCAAATTTATTTCTCCTTTTCAGAAGTATAAAAATTAAACTATGTGATAGTCACTTGGAAATTGGCGAGTGACCTAGTGGATGTTGTAGGTCTGCAACATGACCCAAAGTTTCCTAACACCCTTAAAATCTTGGCTTACGGTTCAAAAACCTGGTTTTTCGGATCTTTTCTCACTTATGAGCTTGTAACTCAGTTTTTAGTTATGATTTCTTAACGGTTTTGGAAAAACGATATATGCATTTATATAGATAACTTGTCACATCTGTCTGTTTTGCCTCATAATCGCAAACTTTTATTTTTTTTTAAATTTTCTAAGTTTTAACACTTAAACGCAATTTTAATAAGATACCCTTTATTTTTCTGAAAAAAAAAATATAAAAAATTTGTCCAAAAAATTCAAATTCAATTTTTTTAATTTTTGAATTTTTTAGACAAATTTATAATTGTATATAATTTATAACTGCGAAACTGTTGAGAAATGATATATGAACAGATTAAAGAATTTTTATTTTTAAATTTCGGATTTTTATTTTACCAAAATTGGACACACCATTTCCAAATATAACTCAAAGAAAATCAATTAAAATTCAAACTTCAATTGAATTTCAAACTTTCCATTTGAAATTCAAAAAGTATCAATTTAAATTCAAAACTCAAATGAAATACAAAACTCATCAATTGAAATTCGAAATTCGTCAATTAAAATTTAAAACTCATCAATTGAAAGCCGTCAATTGAAATTCGAAAAATGGTTCGGTTTTTTTTTTGTCGATTTTTGCGGTCACTTTCGTTTACATGTATAGAACAATTCAATGTAAAAATTGAACAAAATGTTCTGTTATAAAACTGTCTTTTAATAGTGTTAACCACAAGTTTTCCTTTCGCTTCTTTCACTTTCGTTACAGTTTAATTAAATGCATGTGTTTATCGTAACTTTTTTTTTTGCAAATTTCTCAACAAATTTTTTCTTACTTCACATTTATAACACCTGTCTTACCGCCCTTAAACAACCACCCTCTTTTCTCGACGACAAAACTTATACGCTCACAAGCTTGTTCCCATGATATGCACTGTATTTTCACACGTATTTTCGAGACTGTCGGTCGCAATTGCTCATGTGGACCTTTCAAAAAATGACATTTTAGGGCAAACAAATCTCAAAACGAACCTAGAAAACTAATTCACACATTAAAAATCACATTCACATGAAGAATAATAAAAAAACAAAAAAAAATGCAAAAAGAAACAACAAAATAATTGAACCAAAATTTAAGGAAAACAACAACAACAAAAATACTGCAACACGACACAATTTTCATGTCATAATTTGGTGTCATTATTTGTTGAAAACTAGCAAAAAAACAACACGAAAATAAAAACAATTGAATGCGAAAAACACTAAACACTAGAGAATAAAATATTTATGGGATTTTTTTTGTTATAGGTTGTTGTTGTTATTGCTATTGCTAATTCTATAATTTATACATTTTGAAAAGGTTTTGAAAAAAATAAGCAATTTCAATTAAAATCTTATTTATCTACTCTGCCGCTGCTGCTGTGGCCGCCTCAGTGCCTTTTTTTGTGTCGTTAGACAGAGAATTACAACAACAACAACGAAAAAGTATTAAAATAATTGCCTTGTATCGTTATTATTGTTTTTCTTAGATTTTTAATTTCCATTTGAGTTTTTTGTCAAAGATTTTTTGTTGTTGTTGTATTTTATTTCTGCCGCTGTTGCCGTGTTGATTAAAACTCAAGGGGATTTTACTCATTTTTATGTAGAAATATGGAGAAAAAAAAAAACACAACACATAACTAAATTGTTTAATTTATTCTGTACTTTGGTATTTTGTGTGTTGAGGTGTTTTTTTTTAATATAGGTTTTTGAGGTGAGTCGAGTGGTGAAATGACTGTTATACACACACACACGCACAAACTGACGCATACGACTTTATAACAGAAAAGTTTTATAATTTTATAACAGCAACACATACAAAAAAAATTGTTGTTTCAAATGGAAATCCATTTACTTTAAATGGATTTCTGTTTTTACACTAATGTTATGTTTTTTTTTAAGTTTTACAAATATACAAAATTTTACAAATATACAAAATTTTCAAAATATACAAATTAAACTTTTTTAAATATGGCCAATTCCACGTAAAATGTGGAACGTGGGACTCAATTCTGAGAACTGCACGTGAAAGTAGCCCCAGAGAGAAGAAGTTCTGCATCATTCGTTTTGTCATTTATTTTTCAATTGTTATCAATTTGGCAACAGTTTGTAATGATCTCCATCTTTATACGCTAAGACTTACATTTATTTTGTTAAGTAAAAACAAAACTTCTGTTTGTTTTCTAATAAGGTTTCGGCTTTGTTTTATAATAAAAGTTTTATGAGTAAATAGAAATATACGAATTTTGTGTCACACCCGTCTTTAATAAAATTGTTACTTTACATGATAAAACATTAATAATTTCTAACAATAACAATGTAAATGTAATTAATAATATAGTGAAATTTTGTGAACATTTATTTAAATATTTTAGAATTTTGTCACACCAGTCACATTTGGTCTCACCCGTCCCTGGGTAAAAAATGAAGCCATAACAAACACAATGTTTAGGTTTTCTTAAATATGATTGACATGAAATTTGAATTTTTTTATAAGAGCCTCCTTAGGGTGTTATGATAGGGTATGATATGTTAGAGAAAAATGTTAGAAGGGATATACTAGTGGGGGTCGGTCTTACATTATTCCCCGCTGAAGCAAATTTAAAAAAAAATTATAAAAATGAAAAAAAAATTTGATGGAAATCACCTTAAGGGTTAAAAATAGAGGGAAGATATGTTTTGAGAAACTGTTGGGGTTGCAAAATGTTGGAGGTCGGTCATAGATTTGTCACCTCTAGGGGCTGCTTTAGGGCACTTAAAGCGGTAGGAACAAATTTTATAAAAATTTGATTATTGTATAGAAGTTTCTTAAGGGGGTGAAGATGGGTGGCAGATGTGCTTGGGAAAAATGTTAGGTGGGAAAAATGACACTTATTTGAACCCTCTAGGGACGATATCGGGGCAGTTGCGGTGCTTGTTGTGGATTTTATCCTCAATACGAAAAGTTACTCGTTAATAACCGTAACCTCGATTTTGATTTTATTTTTCTTGGGCAAATTATCTACGAATTCATCGTAGATTACGATTTTGATAACCACTTTGTCGAGAAAAAAAACTGACCCACTCTAATGATGATATATACGATAGTACATAAAAAACAATAAAAAAAATTAATTTCCCTTTACACCCCATGACTGAGGTATGGTATAGCTTCTCGCGATGTTGCGAATTAACACGCATTATATTTAGATCACAACACACTTGTTTATCGACGAATGCAAACGTCACTGTTTGAAAAGCTTTTTACTAGACATGCCGATTGACTCGACACTTATACTGCGAAGTTGCTGTCGACAAAAGTTGCTGTCAGAAATATCGGATTTCGAAAAAAAATTCAATTCAATTTGATAGTGAGCATGCCCATATTAATTTTCGGTATTATAGCTTTAACCGATTGGTCTGGGTGTTGGTACAAGTTTTATCCCTTATTTTTGCACCTAAAAGTACGAATTTCCAAAAATCCATTTTTAGCTGACGTTTACACGAAAAGGAGAACAACCACCCCGAAATTTATCATCCAATCTACAGCCGTTTCACCAAATCAGTTAGTCAAGCAATTTTTTATATACGAGTATGTATTATAAAATGTTATTCCAATCGTTTTATTAATATGACCATCATAACTTATTTTTCATATGAGGCGTGGCATCGCCCATTTCAAAGGGGTGTGGCACCGCACATTTTCCGGCGAGACGTATTCCTCTTTGTATCAGTAACATATGTAATAAATCAGGGATTGAAAAGACTCCAAAACACTCTGCTCAACACATTTTAAACGTCGGTAATGAGCGCAGGCGAACTCAAAACACAAGAGTTTAATGATCGAAGATGCTCCGCACACAGAGTCAACACATAACAAAACTCTTTTGTACAATTTTTTCCTGAGCACTCAAAGATGGTGTGCACACATAAACGAGCGTCACTAAAAGATTGGTAGAGAAGAAGAAGAAATGTAGCTGTATGTGTATAAATATATGTATGTATGTGTTTTTTTCTCCATATGAATATTCATGTGTTACTCCGTGTTTGGGTATTTTCGTTTCTCAGTGCACATATGAGTTGTGTCATCTTTATCGCACACACGACGGGAGTCAGAAAAAAGAGCAACATCGTTTTCCGACACTTAGCGAGATGTGTTTGAATGTTAACATGCTCAACGGTACAGAGTTTGTGTCACATTTACCTCTCAAACACTCTCATGAAAAGAGTTTTGCATACATTTTGTGCACATTTCTGAGTTTTTTTCAAACGCTGTAATAAATCTCATCTTCATACCTCTAATATGACTTAAGATATGACCGATTGAATTTAGGTTTGTGTGTGCGGTGCCACGCCCCTTTGTCAAATTAATTTTTCATGTAGGCCATATGGACAGTATCACACAAAGAATATATAATTGCAATCGGTCCGTTTATTTAGCTAATATAACTATTTTTTAAAAGGGGGCGTGGCACCGCACATTTTCCTCTTTGTATCAGAATCATATGTAGCAAATCTGAACTTCATACCTTTAATGGCTTTTGAGATATGACCGATTGAAATTTCGGTTTGTGTTGGCAGTGCTACGCCCCTTTGTCTAATTAAGTTTCCATGTAGGCCCTAGCCGTTTGGGCTAGGAAGTGATCAGTCAGTAACGCAAGCCTTTTGTATATATATAGATATCTAAATATTTTAAATGTTTACCTTTACGTTTGTTATATAATTGAACTATATAAAACCTTAAATTTCATCATACTTTTGGAGTTTATTTTACTAGGTCACACCCGTCAAAAAATGGTGTCAAACCCGCCTTTTTTTTTTCAAAAAAGTTTTTTATTATTAAGAAAAATTAGTTTTTTTGCGTACAGAAAGTACTAAACACAATCAAAGATTAAATTTTACAGAACTTAACCTGAAAGACATAATTTTATAAAAGCTCAAATTTCTGAGGTCACACCCGTCGTTGTGTTCTAAGGGACATTCTTACTTAACGTTTTAAAACATAACATTCTTGGTAATCACGGATTTATTTGAATAATAAATTTGTTATTTATGAATTATAAACCAAAATGTGAGTAACATGGTCACACCCGTCCCAATTGAATTGCCCATATGTAATAAAATTGAAAATTTTTTCAAAAAAAAAAATTGTTTTTTTTTGTTTGTTCAATATTAAAGTAATACTCGTATGTTGCGATTTTACGACATTATTTTGTAAAATTTATCAATGATTTTATTAAAAATTTATTTCATGAAATATATCCATCACCTCAATCATTTTCCTTTTAGATATACACTCCCAACTATACCTTTGTCCCTTCATCAAAATTTATCGCACATTTTTCGTTGAGCTTAAAACACACACACACACTAGCAATAAACTCTCTAGTGTGCGTGCCCAGGTATTTTGTACAATTTTCGTTTTTTTTTCTATTTAATATTTTTAATAATTTCAATAAAATTGAGGTGAATTTTTTTATTCCCATTGCATTGGTATTGTTTCACTTTGTTTTATGATGTTGTTGGTTGTTGGCTATTGGATACAAAACACAAAATTAATTAAAAAAGTTAATAATTTTTTTCTTTATTATTATTTCACATTCGGTATAAGCTTATGACGGACGAGAGGCGATAAAACTTTATATTCATTATTATTACCTTTTTTGTTGTTTTTGTTGTAACTGTTGCTGCTATTTATTGATGCCGCTGATTGTTATGGTTTTTTTGTTTTCAAGGAAAATTTGCAGGTTTTTTTTGTGTGTTTATTTGAAATTATTTCATTTAATAATTCAAACTGAAAATGAATCAGAAATAAAAACACAAAGAAAAAACGATTTCCTGCATTTTTTTTGTGTTAGTTTTAATTTAACTTTAATTTATTGAAATTTTTTTTTTTGGATAATACAAAAAAATGTTGTCAGTGTTACAAAAAATTAAAAATTAATAATAAGCATACGCAAATGAAATCTTTCGCAATTAACAAAATGGTTATTAGCTTAAAAACAAAAACAACAACAAAAGTTAAGTTTTTCGTATATTATTACCATACAAATTTCTTTGATTTAGTCAGATCCAGGAAGAAGATTATGTAATACTAAAAAATGCAGTATCTTTCTCCTGGATTGTTTTCAGAATCACTTCCACTTCAATTGTATAAAATCAAATATTCTCGCTTATAACGTATGTCGAAGTCGACTTTCGACAACTATCGTAGTCGCGGTCAAATTTACATTTCATTGGTTTTATATAAAACATTTGACTTGAATGTAATATGAATGTTGTACTAGATTGTGCTTAAGAATTTATGTTTTTTGTTCACCCTGTCGCTGCCTGCAGCTGATAGATACATAAACTTCTTTTTCGCTCATTCGGTTAACAGAAGTGTTAAGTGTTTAGAATTTTTCTTCTTCCGATGAAGGAAAACATGATAGGTGCAAGGAACTTATAAGTTTACGTAGACAACTAAGACACCGACACATCGCTCTTCATAGTTTCATGTAAGTTTTCTGTTTTAGTTTTAGTTCTTCCACAGATTAAAAATCAATTCTAGTTTGAGCGATATGACATTAGCTTCAGGATGAATGTCCATCAACGCTGGAGTTACTAAGACATGACAATTTAAAGCAACTATGCGAATCCTCGCTTAAGGAATATGTGCCTTGCGCAACCTGCTGTAAATACAGTGCGTAGATGAATCAATTGTCTTCATGTTAGCCCTGACTTTCATCCATCCTTCGGAGAAAGCACCAATGCTGTTCACCCTTCCATTTATGACATTAGAAACTTTCAAATTTCAAATTGCTTCGGTGTTGATTTCTTCATCCTTTAATAAGTAGTAAAAGTGTTTTTAATTACAAATTTGTTAAAAGTTTTATAATCTTATGTATTATAATGCTCGCATTGTTGTGAATTACCACGCTTTCTATTTTTTGATTCACATCTAACGGCACTTACTTGTTTATCGGCGTATGCGAACGTCACTGTTTTGTGAAGCTCTTACTAGACATGTCGATTTACTCGACACTTATACTGCGAAGTTGCACCTGGGATCTCCCGCATGGTAGTCGCGTGTTCTAACCATAATGCCACGGCCGGTCCCTCAGATTTGAAATCAGCTACCCGAAAAACACTCGTAGACACAATATCCGTTAAATGCTAGCATTTTTTAAAAAAAAAAAAATTCCGACCTTTTTGTTTTTTTTTTTCCAAATTTTACTTCGGATTCGAAATCAGTGACCCCAGAATCCCCAAAGTACCATGTTTTATGCTCATTGGAAGTCGCTTTGATATTTAGGTCAATTTTTTTTACAGAACCGACCAATGTGCGACGTTGTCACTCGCAAAATACACTACGACTGTTTCTGTAAAATTTCTCGCTGAAAAATTACATACAAAATACCACAATTTGTAATAGAATTCGACAGAGTCGTATTTCAGTCTCACAATCGACATCGGCGATGCCATATTTAAAAAAAACGACAAACATTCGACGTCACTACGACATACATTTGCACAAAAAATTTTCGTGGAGATTGTATCTAATTTTCAACAAGAATTTAAGTACTTTATACATTATGGCGGCAGCGAAATGTATGGGTGATTTTTTTGCGGAAATTTTAAAATGACATGTCAGTAAGATCGGACAATTATTTGCCGTGCTCCAAAGAGGTCAAATATTAGTTTAAGGACTGGTGTTTTTTCTCGCAAATATGTATTAATCAAATATTGATGTGTGTGTGGGCGGCGCCTTGGCCATTTTTACCAACATGGTTCCAAATAGCGTGGTCATATCTCTACCTTACTGTGAACGATTTCAGGACGATCAAACTATTATTATGGCTGTTATAAATTTTAAAAGTTATGTTTTCATTAATTTTCACTATTTCTTATTTTAGTTCTTTTCTTTATTGTTAATTTTATGTCTTTTATTGTTTCGTCAATTACAAATTGCTTGCTGCTGCCTTACAATGATCAAATTTTTAAGAAGTTTTTATTGAAAAATTCAATGTAAAAAATGTTCTGTTTTAAAATTGCTATTTAATAGTGCTAACATTAAATTTCCCATTCCCTTTCCTTCTCTTTAGTTTCGCATTGACTTAATTCATTTGTTTATTCGCTTGTTTTTTGTTTTGTTGCAAATTTCTCAAATATTTTTCTCATTTCAAGTTGTGTTAATTATTTTGAAACACGCCAAACTTAATTAGAAATATTTGCAATGTTATTCTGTTGTTGTTTTTTAATACATATTGTTGTAGAATATTGAAAAAAAAAAACAAAGTTTATTGTGTGTGAGGTGTGCAAGGATGTCATGTTAATTAAATAATATGAAATAAACAATTTAATTATTTGAGATAGTTTCAATTTCATTCATAATTTTTTTATGTGCCTATTGTTTAAAGCGTTGAGTGTAGAGCTGATATTGTTTTACCGTTCAGGTGTTTGATGTTAATTAAATGCGAAAGTGTTTTCATGGACCCCTCGATGATACTGTAAAATTTTTTTTTATAAAATAACTTTGTTTAGAAGGTGTAATGTGAAAAAAAAATATTGTTGTTTTAAAAGGGGTAGGCATTTTTAATATAATCATAAAAAATATAATGAGTTTATAATAAATAGTTTAATATTTTTTTAAGAAAATACATCACTAAAAAAAATTGCAATATTTAAGTAAGAACGAAATTATATGGCCGAATGGTGAAAAATTTAAAAAAATATAAAAATTTTCTAAAAGGCTTTTAAGCAATGCTATATTAAAAATATATAAAAATTATAATATGAGTATTACTAATAAAGAAAAAATTATTTAAAACTTCACAAGAGATAAATTGTGTTGTTATTTTCTTAAAAAAAAAAACAATATAAAAGAAAAATTTTTATTTTTTGAAAAATAGAGAAAAAAAAATTTAAAAATGCTAATGAATACAATTCAATTCGAAAACACGCTCGAATTATATTACAAAACCAAACACAATATAAAACTAGTAGGATAATTATTTTTGACTCAGATACTCTTCATCATTTGTAACAATTGTGATAAAAAATTTTCAATTCAATTTTTGTCCGATCTTGCTCCTCTTAAAATAAAAAGTCAGCGGCACTGGCCGTGGCATGATGGTTAGAATACGCAACTACCATGCGGAAGATTCCGGGTTTGATTGCCCCTCCATTTTTCTCCATTCGACTCAGAATTCGATTCTGAGCATTCATACCTACCGCGCCTACCCATAGGTCTATGCTTGGGGTTAAGGGTCTAAATATACAATTAATATTATAATTTTAATAAATAGCAAAAATTACATTAAAATTAAATAAATAAGAAATTAATAAAATAGTAATAATGTAAATAAAATGTTATAAATTTAAAAATTAATTTATAAAATAAAAATTAATTAAATTAATAAAAATTAATAAGTTTATTGAAATTAATAAAATTATGAAATTAATGAAATTAATGCAACTAATAAAATTTATTAAATTAAAAAAAAAAATTATTAAAATAATTAACATTAACTTGGTTGGTTGGTATGCAGGCATCTCCTTCTTCAAAGGAGAACACTTAGGTCCTTATGGACCCATTGTGACACCCGTTGGGCATTTGTGCCATCCCTTCAACCTATGCTATCAGCGCGTTTGCTAACTGATCGCGTTGCCAGTTGTCGATTGGGAATCCGGAGTTTTGATCCAATCCGTCCAGTTGATAATTTTACAAAAGTTGTTAATCCTTCCGTTGTCCAACGATGCAAGTTCTTCTACACCATTTAAGAAGGGTTTCCCCAGGGTTTCCAGTCTCCTTCTGTATAGCGCTGGGCAATCACAAATAATGTGGTCGGTGGATGGTTCACTGCTACTGTTTCCGCAGTAGTAGCATTCGCTTTTCGTTGCGAATCCCATTCTTCTCGCATGCTTGCCTATGGGTACATGTCCCGTCAGGAAGGCAATAATCTTCCTTATCTGGTCCCTCTCAAGACTTACCAGGTACGATGCACGTTTCGCGTTGTATTCTGGCCAAGTCATTTTGGCCTTTCTACAGGTTTCTTCATTCTTCCATCTGTCGTTTGCAATTCTAAACGTTAGATTTTCAATGGTACTTTTACAGGTGGATATAGGGCGAAGTGCTACGTGTTCAACGTCGCTTTCCTGCAGTGCTGAGCCCTGTCTGGCCTCTTCATCCGCTCTACAGTTGCCCTCGATTCCGCTGTGTCCGGGAATCCACGTAACCAGAACTCTGTTGTTCCTGGATATCTCGTTAAGAGATTTCCGGCAGGCACTGACCACTTTCGATTTGATGTCACAGGACTTCAACGAGTTTACAGCCGCTAGACTATCCGTGAACAGGAGAATATCCTCCTGTGATATCTTCCTCACGTTGATCACGTCCGCGGCTCGTTTAATAGCAAGTATTTCCGCTTGGAAAACGCTGCAGAAATCTGGAATTCTCGATCTTATATTTAGGCCCAGATCCGCGGAGTAGATACCGTAGCCGACCTTGTCATCCAGTTTGGACCCATCGGTAAATATGTTTATTGGTCCATACATTGCGTTCTCGTTCTCTGCCCACTCCTTTCTGGAGGGCGTTCTAGTTTCGTATAGAACGTTTGATTTCCGTGTATTTAGCACGTAGTCAGTTTCGAGTGAGATGTTGATATGGTTCAGGATCTTTGAATGTCCGATGGAACGATCCCAATGATCAATCTCGTTTAGTCGAATAGCCGATTTGAGAGTGGAGCATTTGCAGCTCAGATCAGGTAGTAGTAGATTGAGTATCGTGTAGAGAGCCTTAGAGGGGGTCGATCTCATACATCCGGTTATCAGGAGACAAGAGGACCGTTGAACACGATCCAATTGTTTGAATTTGCTCTTCTTGTCGAGCGCGTACCACCAAACTATAGAGCCGTATTGTAGTATTGGCTTCACTATAGCATTGTAAATCCAGAGTGTTACCTTGGGTTTAAATCCCCATGTTTTCCCGATAGCTTTACGACATGTATATAAAGCTATGAGTGCTTTGCTGGATCTGCTTTCAATGTTCTGTCTCCAATTAAGCTTCCTGTCTAATATAAGGCCCAGGTAGTTCGCCGTATCGGAGAAGTTGAGTTGTTTGTTGCCCAGATAGATGTTGGATGTAGCGGGCGATTTCTGTTTCCGACTGAAAAGTACCAGTTCTGTTTCGTCCGGGTTCGCATTGAGCCCTCTACTGGCACACCAGTTTGCCAGGATGTTGATATAGTCCTGCATCCTTTGTTCGAGACAAGATAAACTTCCCCCAGAGACGCAGAGTGCTATATCGTCTGCATACGCTACTACTGTACATCCTTCCGACTCCAACATTAACTTATTTAATAAAAATAAAAAATTTAATGAAATAAATGAAATTATTCAAATTATTAAAATGAATGAAATTAATAAAATAATTCAATTAATAAAATCGTCAAACTAAATAAAATTAATAAAATATACTTACTTAAGGTTGTTTGGATTATGATTTGATTATTTATTTATACTCTGGACCGAAGTAAGACTAAAGTTAGTCCACGAAGGTCAATTAGAGTCTTAATGCTTTGAATAGTGATGAGCCTTTTGATTGAAAGACGGGGATATAAGTTTTCAAATAACTTTATTATCCGCTGTCTAAGCGAAGACTGATACATTTGTTAAACAAGTTTGAGCTTAGGTGCGACCAAGTAAAATCCTTTTAGTTGTCTAGTATGGAAGTAAAATACAGAACTGAAACATTTAAAATTTTAAACGAAACATTTACATTAGAGTTACAAACTATCAGGTACTCGGTTTAAAATAAGAGGATTGAAATAAAGTAATTTCATATCTTTACGTTAGTTAATAATAATCTCAAAAATAGTCAATAGTCTTTTTATATAAATATAATTATTTATATGGCCGATACATGATAACAAATTAATAAATTAATATAATAATAAAGTTTAAAAAATTTATAAATTTACTTAGACATAAAACTAAAAAGTAACATAAAAAAATAAATAAAAATTTAATTAGTTATATTATATTATAATTTATATTAAAATTAGTTCATTTTAGTAATATGAAGTAAGTTTTAAATCTGTAAATTGAATAAAAATTATTTGAATTAAATTTTATTAATTTTATTCTTTTGTAATTTTATTGATAATATAAATTTTATTTATTATTAATTAATTTAATTTTATTCATTATTAATTAATTTAATTTTAATTATTTTTATTAATTTTATAAGTTTTATTAATCTTATACATTTTATTAATTTTATACATTTTATTAATTTTATTTATCTTATCAAATTTTTTATTTTATTGTTTTTTTATTTATATTCATAATTGTAATTTTAGACTTTGTGGCCGAAATAAATTAAATTACAATAATCCAACTTATTTTAAAATTTTCCTGACAAAAAACTTATTTTTTTATTTAAGTTCTATTTTTATTCCACTTATAAATAAAAATTTTTAAATTTTGTATAAATTACACTGTGAGACAAATGGTAGGGGTCAGTGATCGGAAAGGGTTCAAACTACCGGGGAAAGTTATATCGGCAAAAAAGAAGTTATACGTGTCCCGACGTTTCGCTGGGTCACGTCTAGGAATCGAAATATATCGATTTGAAGTTAGTATCTATCATATAGGGGAAATTGTCACCTTTGGTGTTCGTTTTTTTTTGACATAACTCGGGAACCACTAGTCCGATTTTGCTCAAACAAATTTAAAAATTACAATTCCTTTAATCTGTTCATGTAACGTTTTTCTATATAAGCAACAGTTTCCTTTTTCCATTCATCAAATGATTTTGAACTGGGTTTATTTTGTAACAGCTAAACGCCGGGCCACGTATAACTTGTTTTTCACCGATATAATATTTCCCGTTGGTTTCATCCCATTCCGATTTTGACTGTCGCATAGTGTTATTAGTTTTATAAATTCTAAATTATTTTGTTTATTTTATAAATTTTTATTAATTTTGTTGTAGTAATTTTATTAATTTCATTGATTTTTTAAATTTCATTAATAATATTAATTTTTTAAATTCAGTAATTACCATTAATTTCTTTCAATTCATTAATTTTATTAATTATATGAATTTTAGTAATTTTATTTGTTTTATTAATTTCATTCGTTTTATTTATTTTACATATTTTTGTTTATTTTGTTAATTTTTATTTATGGAGTTAATATTATAATATTTTTGTTATTATATTAGTTTTATTAACTTTAAATTGTAGCATTTTTACAATTTTTTTTTATTTTATTAGTGTTATTATTTTACTATTTATTACTTTATTATTATTAAAATTATTAATGTTTAAACTTTTATGATTTTTTTGATTTCATAAGGTTTAATAATTTTATTAATTTTTAGTTAATTTCAAATTTAATCAAGTTATTAATTTTATTGTCTTCATTAATTTTATATCTTTTTATTTATTTTGTTAATTTTCATCAATTTTATTAATTTATTTGACTTTATTAATTTTGTTTATTTAATTAATTTTATTAATTTAATAAACTTTATTAATTAAATTAAATTATATATATTAAATTAAACAATTTTACTAATTTTATTAATTTAATAATTTTACTAATTTTATTATTTTTTTTTTTTAATTGACATATTTTTGTTTATTTTGTTAATGAATTAATGGAATTAATATTATTAATATTGTATTATAAATTTGTTTAAATGCACTAGTTTTATTAACTTTTAATTTTAGCATTTTTACTAAATTTTATCAATATCAATTTTATGAGTTTTATTAATTACACAGTGATACAAATGTGAAGAAAAAAAATATACAGGGGTTCTCATGTAACATTTCTGTTAGACTGGAGTCCATAGAGTAAAGTGGTACTTTTAGTTTTCCTCGGTCACTTCGTTAAGTAATGTTTTTATAGCAAATTAAGTGAAATGACGATATTCCTAAAATTACAAGTTCCAAAAATCATAAGTCTTTTTTTTGTAAACCGATCTTCAAAAGCTTACATCTGTTGTAAAGCTATGACTTTTACCTTTTATTAAAAAGAAGAATTTTGAAAATCGGTTAAAAAATAGTGAAACGGCGGCTGTTTAAGCAAAACAACCTCGAAAAAAAACTGCGAATTCTCATTTTCTCAACGCTCTCAGTTGATCATGAAGCAGCGCAATATATATTTTTTATTTTTGTATTATGCTATATTAAAGTAGCTTTCTAAAATAGGTAAGTTTATAAGAATCGGTTGAAAAATGAATGAGTTATGCTAAATTATGCAATAACATGTACGCGTCATTTTGTGGTTTTTCCTTAGAGTGTGTGTGTCACTTTGTACAAATACATGTGACGTATACGTATCACAAACAAGTAATTCCTACTACATATTCCAAAGAATGTCGATAAATATATTACAAAAATTAGCATAACTCATTCATTTTTCCACCGATTCTTATAAACTTACCTATTTTAGAAAGCTACTTTAATATAGCATAATACAAAAATAAAAAATATATATTGCGCTGCTTCATGATCAACTGAGAGCGTTGAGAAAATGAGAATTCGCAGTTTTTTTTTCGAGGTTGTTTTGCTTAAACAGCCGCCGTTTCACTATTTTTTAACCGATTTTCAAAATTCTTTTTTTTAATAAAAGGTGAAAGTCATAGCTTTACAACAGATGTAAGCTTTTGAAGATCGGTTTACAAAGAGAAGACTTATGAATTTTGGAACTTGTAATTTTAGGAATATCGTCATTTCACTTAATTTGCTATAAAAACATTACTTAACGAAGTGACCGAGGAAAACTAAAAGTACCACTTTACTCTATGGACTCCAGTCTAACAGAAATGCTACATGAGAACCCCTGTATATTTTGTGTGTAGCACAGTGTTATTATTTTATAGTTATTGATATTATTAATTTTTAAGCTTTTTTAATTTTAATAGATGTAATAATTTTATTTATATTATTAAGTTTAGTAATTTTTTATTTATTTCTAATTTAATAAGATTATAAATTTTATTGTCTTCATTACTTTTATTATTTTTTAATTCATTTTATTAATTTTATAACTTTTATTGGGTTTATTAATTTAAATGATTTTATTAATTTTATAATTGTATTTCTTATTTTAATTTTAAATTTAATAAAATTATTAATTTTATTGTCTTCATCAATTTTATTACTTTTATTAATTTTTTTTTATATTAATTTTATTAATTGTATTAATTTTATTGAGTTACTTCTTCTAGTCCTTGCTTTCTGCCTTAACAACAGTACATTTTGATAGAAATAAAAGTGCTTTTTGATACAGTTAATATAATTTTTGACACAATTAGATTAAAGTATTTTTGGTACAATAAAGGAACCCTGTGACAATTAATTGTTCTTTCATAATAAAAGTATCTTTCAATACAATAAATTCTACTTTTTGGTACCAATAAATTACTCTTTGTTACCTTAAATCTTCTTTTTGGAACAATAAATGTACTTTTTGGCACAATAAGAGCATTTTTTGGTGCAATAAATTGTACTTTTTGGTACAATAAATGTACTTTTAGTACAATAAATTAATTTTTTTTGTGAAAATAAATTGTACTTTTTGGTATCGAATATTATCTGTATATCAAATATTATCGATCTAGGGCTAAATCAGTTTCGTCACGTTCCCTCCGCCCACTGGTCCAAAATACCATCTACATACTCATATTGGTGTTGTCTTATTCTATCTGGGTGTCTCTAGGACTAAAAAATAGATCCCAAATATAAATTTTGTTTGCATATTTATACTCGTGTTGTCGAATACTATCTGTGTACCAAATTTTATCTCTCTAGGACTTAAATACAGTTTTGCCGCGCCCACTCCTCCCACTGACCCAAAATTCAAATTTTGTTTGCATATTTATATTCGTGTTGCCGGATACTATCTGTGTATTAAATTGTATCTCTCTAGAACTAAAATACAGTTTTGCCACGCCTCATTCCCACAATGATGGAAAATTAAAATGTCTTCTACATATTCATATTTGTGTTGTAGTATACAGTCTGGATGCTAAATTTTATCTCTCTAGGACTTAAATACAGTTTTGCCACACCCATTCCTCCCACTGACCCAAAATTCAAATTTCGTCTGCATATTTATATTCGTATTGTCGAATACTGTCCTTGTATCAAATTGTATCTCGCTAGAACTAAAATGCAGTTTTGTTACGCCCACTCCGCCCACTGGTCCAAAATAAAAATTTCGTCCGCATGCTGCCGAGTAATATCTGTGCATCAAATTGTATCTTCCTAGCTCTAAAAATAGGTTTTGCCACGCCTACTCCGCTCACTGGTCCAAAATTAAAATTTCGTCCGCATATTTATATTCGTGTTGCCGAGCACTATTTGTGTATCAAATTGTATCTCTCTAGCTCCAAAAAAGTGTATTGACACGCCCACTCCGCCCATTGGTCCAAAATTAAAACTTTGTCTACATATTCATATTCGTGTTGCCGAGTACTATCTGTGTATCAAATTTTATCTTCCTAGCTCAAAAAAAAAGTTTTGCCACGCCCACTCCTCCCATAGGGTCAAATATATAAAAACTATGTAGCCTACGGTAATTTCCATACAGTATACTAACTGCCTTCCAAATTTCATTGAAATCGGTCCAGCCGTTTAGGCGTGATTGGGCCACAAACAGACAAACATTTATATTTATAATATTAATAGGATAATAGGATATTATTATTAAGAAGTTATTTAGTTGAACTTGAAATTTAAACTATTACGTTAAATATCGTGACTACACCCACCCATTTTTGCCAGAGGGATATATTTTCACTGACCCTTTTTTATAAAGCAAATAACGCTCATGGGAATAACGTTTGCTTTGCTTTATAGGCGGAGACCTGTATCATATTCTTTCCTTCCGCTTTCTCAATAACCTAAAACTATCAGCGTTTAACTCACGCAACATAAGCGTCGATCTTTTTAGCACCTACTTTTCACATTTACAGCCGTTTTGAAATTGATCGAAAAAAAAACTTCATTTGGACGCTCAGAGTTGAAAGGGGGGAAGCTATTAAATTAATATCTGAACGTTAAGACTTAACAAAGTTGTTATTATTATTATCAAAAAACAAAAAAAAACACAACTATAAAAAAAAGAAGAAAGAAACAACAACCAAAAACTCCCATCAAATAATCAACAACAACAACTACATACTACACCCTGGCTTAAGTAACATTTTAGTCATCAATATAAATGTTGTTGTTTTTTTTCTCGCACAGTTTAGAATTTTCGCTTCGACGGACGTATTTTTTTTCTTCTTTGGTTTTTGAAAAATTTATTTCTGTTTTTACCTTTTGCGGTTTCACACAAATTATTTTTGTTTTATTTTTTTTTTTTTGTTCTTGTGTATACAAATTGAACAACGCCAAAATACAATATAGAAACATAACGTTCATAACAGCAGCGGCAACAACAACTACAATAAAAAGAAACAAGATAAGAAGAAGAAAAAGTTTAAATTATAAATAAAAACCAAAAAAGAGCAAAAACATAAAAATACAAAATAGCCATAAATATGATTCATGATACTTTTTTTATATAAACCAGCAGCAGCAGCAACAACTACAACAAGGGCAACAAATATAATAGCGACACTAAAAAACAACCAAGTTGTTATACTACTACAACAATATTGAAAGATTGATATTTACCTAAACAAAGCAATAAAACCAAAACAACAACAACAACAAAAAACAACAACAGAGAAGCCAGAGCCTATAACCTTGATACACTCGAGGAAAATGTTAAGTATTGTGGAAACAAAGTTATTAGTAATTTTGTTATCTTAAAACATAACTTTCGGTACAAATAATATGAAGATTACAAACCTGAGAATACTGTTAAGGATTACTATAATATGCCTAACAAAATTGTCAGTGAAATGCAAAATGTATTAAAATAAATTTGGTGTAGAGGACGTGAAATGCAGACCATTTAGAATGCCAATTGACGCATCTTAAGAAAACTTTACTGTCTACAATATTACAGTTGACAAAATGTTCTTTGAGTTCATAAAATTCCGCAATTTTCCCTTCATTGCTTACTTTCTTCGAGTGTAATAGTATTCTGCCTTAATTTTTTTTTGCTCATATTTTCCCATTTAAAGAATTGAGCGTCGTTGTTCATGGTCTTTTTGTGTTGTATTGTATAATGTCGAATAATGGATTTAATTCTGGTAAATTTAACAAAAAAAATATTGTTTTTTTTTTGTTTTTCATAACAACAACACCTAAAGTAGATAACTTTTATTGAGTGTGTGTGTGTGTGTATGTGTTTATTTTACCCACAAAATTCAATTGACTATGGAATTCAACGAAAAACAAAAAATGAAATTATCTTGAAAATTTACCTAACACATTTTTGTTTTTGATTCACTTTGAAATTTTCAAATTTGATAAGATTTTAAATGTGCGGCAGCGGGAAGAGTTCGCTGGCTAACATTTTTTTCGTTATAAAACAAATGATGATAATAAATGAGTATATGTCTTTTTTTATAGTCATTTTATAAAAATATTTGCAATTTATCATATAGTTTGATATAAATTGTTAACTACGTTGTTGTTGTCTATTAACGGGCTTTAATATTATAATCTTTTCGATTTCCTCATTGCGTCTTAAGGTGGAGGCGCGCACAGTGTTGCGAAATTATTGAGATAGTCAAACATAATAAAACGATAGTTACACAGTTACTAAGCGAATTTAAAATCTTATGAATTTAATATAAAATTTTGAAAGATAAGAATTTCCTTGAAGAGGAAAGCAGCTTTTATAGCCAAATAAAATTAAAAAAAAAATAATAATCTTATTATGAGAAGAAAAGAACCTTCGTTGGCAAATATTAGTCAGAGCTGTTATATCAATTAGAATGCATTTGAACTTTTTGATGATAATTTTACCCTTACCCTACGGGTAGATAATATATATCCTTCTTTGATACGCGACCCAAAAGTGTAACAACACATAGAAGGAACCTCTTTAGACCCAAGGTTTCTTTAAACCAAATTCGATTCATGACTTTTGATATTTGAATTTTTAATAATTTTATTGATTTTATTAAGTATTATTTTATTATTCTTAACATTATTATTATGTAAACTGTTATGCATTTTTTGATTTTATTAGATTAAATAATTTTATTTATTTTATTAAATTTAAATTTAAATTTTTTATTAATTTCAAATTTAAAAAAATTTATTATCTTCATTAATTTTGTTACTTTTATTAAATTTATTATTGTTATAAATTATAAAAATTCTATTATTTTTATTAGTTTCATTAATTTTATTAATGTTATTAACAAATTATATTAATTTTATACAATTTTTTTATTTTATATATTTTATAAATTTTATTATTTTTATTAATTTTGTACATTTTATTAATATTACCAATTTTACTAATTTTTTATATTATTATTTTTATTAATTTTATTTATCTTATTAAATTTTGTTTTTAATTTTTACGCTTTTATTTATTTTGTTAATTTTTATTATTAATTGTAGTAATTTCATTAATTTCTTTAAATTAAATTTTATCGATTTTATTTGTTTTATTAATTTTATTAATTATTATTTTATTGTTAAAAAATTATTATTATTTAAACTTTTATGAATTTTATTAGAATTAATGATTTTATTATACTTATTATTTTTTTTAATTATGATTTTATTGGTTTAATAACTTTTAAATTTTGATTAATTTCAAATTTAATAAAATAATTAATTTTATTGTCTTCATTTTATTAATGTTATTTATTTTATAAATTTTTTTAATTATATTTATTTTATGAATTGTAGTAATTTTATTATTAGTTTTTATTTTATACATTTTATTTGTTTTATATTTCGTATAAATTTTATAAGTTTTATAAATTTTAATTTTTTAGTTTATTTTACAAACTTAAGTTTAATTTGTTAATTTTTATTAATTGTGGTTATTTCATTATTTTTCAAAATCCGTTAATTTCTTTAGTTTTATCAATTTCATAATAATTTGTTATTAATTATATTAATTTTATAAATTTTATAAATTTTATTACTTTAATAATTTTATTATTTTTATCAATTTATCAATTTTATTTTTTTATTAATACTATTAATTTGATTAATTTCACTAATTTCATTACTTGTTATTTGTTACTTTTGATTATTTTATTAATTTAAATTTTAATTATTTCATTTATTTTAATTTTAATTATTTTACTAATTTTATACATTTTATTAATTTTAATTATTTTATTTTTTTTATTAATTTTACTAATTTTTTTATTTTTATTAATTTTGTGATATTATTTATGTTATTAGTTGTATTAATTTTATCAATTTTATTAATTTTATAAAATCTATTAATTTGATTAACTTTTTTAATTCTATTAATTTTATCTATTTTATTAATTTCATTAATTGTATTAATTTTATTATTTATTTTAAATTTTATTAATTTTTATTATTTTATTAATTTTATACATTTTTTTAATTTTAATATTAATTGTTTTATTAATTCTATTAATTTTACTAATTTTATTAATTCTATTAGTTTTATTTATTTTGAGTAATTTTATTGTTTTCATTAATTTTATTAATTTTATTGATTTTATTAATGTAATTAATTTTTATTAATTTATTTTCATTTATTTTGTAAATATTATCTATGTTATTAATTGTATTAATTTTATTATTTTTATCAATTTTATTAATTTTATAAAAATCTATTAATTTGATTAACTTTTTTAATTCTATTAATTTTATCTATTTTATTAATTTCATTAATTGTATTAATTTTATTATTTATTATTTATTTTAAATTTTATTAATTTTTATTATTTTATTAATTTTATACATTTTTTTAATTTTAATATTAATTATTTTATTAATTTTATTAATTCTATTAATTTTACTAATTTTATTAATTTCATTAGTTTTATTTATTTTAAGTAATTTTATTGTTTTCATTAATTTTATTGATTTTATTAATGTAATTAATTTTTATTAATTTTATTAATTTTATTAGTTCTATTAATTTTATTAATTTCATTAATTGTTTAAATATTAGTTATTTTATTTATTTTTATTATTGTTTATTGATTTTATACATTTTATTTTATTAATTCCATTAATTTTATTTATTTTGAGTAATTTTATTGTTTTCATGAATTTTATTAACTTTATTGATTTTATTTATTTAATTAATTTTATTAATTCTATTAATTTTATTAATTTAATTAATTTCATAAAATGTTTAAATTTTATTTATTTCATCAATTTTACTAATTTTAGTTATTTTTATTATTATTTATTGATTTTATACTTTTTATTAATTCTATTAATTTCATTAATTCTATTTATTTCATTAATTTTATTAATTTCATTAATTTTATTAATCTCATTTCATAATTTTATTAAATTTATTTGTTTTAATAATTTTATTAATGCTATTAATTTCATGGATTTTATTAATTTCATTAATTTTATTAATTCCATTAATTTTATTTATTTTCATTTATTTTATTGTTTTCATTAATTTTATTAATTTCATTAATTTCTTTAATTTTATTTAGTTCATTAATTTTACTAATTTTAGTTATTTTATTTATTTGTATTACTATTTATTGATTTTATACATTTTATTAATTTCATTAGTTTTGTTAATTTGATTAATTCTATTAATATAATTTAAAATAATATATTTATTAATTTTAATAATTTTATGAATTTCATTAATTTTATTAATTTCATTAATTTTATTAATTTTCTTAACTTCGTTAGTTTTATTAATTTCAATAATTTCATTAATTTTTGTTAATTTTTATTAATTTTATTATTTTTATTAATTTTTATTAATTTTATTGATTTCATTAGTTTTATTTATTTTACATATATTTGTTTATTTTGATAATGTGTATTTATGGTATTAAATTAATATTTGTTTTTAATTGTATTAGTTTTATTAACTTCTAATTCACGATTCATGAATTTTTTAGTCGTTTAATCCATGCCCGTCTTCCTGTATGTCTGTCTGCCTGGTTGGTACACACAATAACTTTCGAACGTAACCAATTGTTTTTACGGTTTGGACTACCTGGCCACGCCCCTTCTGGTACCTCCCATACAAATGTACCATCACGCCCACTTTAGAAATCGAATAGTAATATCAGCACAGCCAACGCAATCTATATTCTCTGAAGCTATACTTCCAAATTTTATGTTTTTAATGAACGTAAGGTTCGGTTTACCTAACAGAAATTTTCTTACTTGTTTTTCTTTCGTTGAAACAAAAACTATTTTTTTTAATTTTATTTTTATAATTAGTTTTTTTTCCACAGTGGGTCTTCTTCTTCCATTAATAATAAAAAAGCCGTTAATAATATAATCATATTTTTTGATGATATCAACAGCACCCAGCACACCTTCTCCTTCCTCCCTCCCTTCCCTCCTTACCCCCGCCTTCAACATCATCATAATCTTGGTCGTCGCCGTCGTCTTGGGTATAACTGCCAACAAAATATAGTAGATTTTTTTTTCACTTTTATAGAGAATCTTTGCCTCCGCAGTGAAGGGCATTTTGGTATTTTTATTTTTATGGTTTTTTTTTCATTAAATTCTAAAAAAGTTCGAAAAAACCCCACAACAGCGTCGCTGTCTTTTTGGTTTTTTTTGTTCGTTTGTTATTATTATTGCAATTTATAATCAACAGACGTGCAACAACAACAGCAATGACAACAATAAAGTGTAAAAACATTTCTTATATTGTTGTATTTTTTATGGCTAATAAGAATTGTTGTCGGCTGTTAGTGGTTGCTGGTGATGTTTTTTTCTTGTTCGCTCACTCGCTCGCTGGCAAATAAGAAAATTTCTTATAATAAAGGTAACATTTTTTTCCATTTTATTTTTGTTGTTTGTGATTAAAAATATAAAGCAAAGATTGTAAGTCAGGGTAAAAAAAGTTGTTTGCTGTTGCAGCAGTAGAAAAGACAACCAAAGATTCCCATTTGTATGCATGTGAGAGAATTCTCAAGCTGCAGTTTTTACTCTCGAAGAAAAGATAAACGAAACTTAAGTAAATATAAGGAAAGAGTCACACAGCTTCGACGGGACCATAAGTATAAAGTTATACACTGCCCGAGAACATGTTCGACATACATGGCAGCTATATATATACATATATACAGATGATGTACCAACGGGCACCAATTTGTCGCAAAGGGATCTGATGATGAACTCGTGACGGAGTTCGAAACGTGTCATCCTTGTCCGTGGCTGAAATGGCCGTTAACTCAAACGATAAAAACATTCTGATCTCGATAGCCAATTTGGTGAACTGTTTCAATACACTAATCTAATTGATAACAAATTTTAATGTCATAAAAAAATTTAATTTTTTTGAAAAACTTTTTATTATAACTAGAACTTTTTATTATAATATTGTAAAAATAATGATGTGTTTTCATTGTTCGGTTCAAGATCTATTCAATTATTGCTAATAGAATTTGTTTTACAAGAGTTGTGTGAAATGGATTATGTTGAGAGCTGGCAGGGCAGATAACTATTTCGATGGTTGCCAAACCATCATCATCAGTACCCGTTTGCTGTGACTTCTCCACTTATTATCACAACCTTAAGTGTAAAAAGCTTCAAGAAATCAATGTGAAGCTCACACACCGGTGCGAAAATGGTATCAACGAAGACCATACGTCAACATAATCCACACAAGCCTTTGTCTATGCTTTGTCCATCGGACAAAATTGCATAGAATTGTTTTTGGCTACAAATGCCAACCCAGTGTACCTCCCGTGTATGTATGCACTTGTTTTGTTTTGTTGATCTGTATGTGTAAATAATGAGTTTGGTTTCATTTTTTGGTTCAAGATCTATTCTATTATTGCTCTTGTTTTACAAGAGTTGTGTGAAATGGAATTTTGAAAAATTCGTAAGGATTTTATAAATTCAATATAAAATTTTATAAATATTCATTTTTAGAAAATAAATCTAAAAATTGACTATTTACAAAAAAATAAATTTGGTTTATAATACTTAAGATTTAATTTACTAAAATTTTTAAAAATATATTAAATTGAATTGGGAAATACGTTTATATAAAAAATTTAATTAAATTATAAATATAAAATATAAAATTTACTTTTTAAAAATTAGATTTTAGTTTTTTTTTTAAATTTTTGTTAACCATAATTTACTTTTTGAAATTAAAATGTCATTCTAAAAAAATATAACCAAAAATTAAAAAAAATACTTAGAAAAAAAGTTAATTTTAAAATAAATAAAACTTTATTTGAAAAAATATAAAAATTTATTTTTAAGGATAAAATTAATGTGAATATTTTTTTTTATTTTCAAAATATAATTTTTTTTAAATTAATTCACATATATTTTTGAAAATAAATATTAATACTTCCAAATATATCTATATTTTTAAATTATCCTACCTCTTTATTTTTAAAAATAAATATTTATATTTTTTAAAAATTTATCTCTATTTTTAAAAATAAATATTTATATTTTTTTAAAAAAAAATTTATATATTTTTGTAAAAATAAATAATTATATTCTCAAATATATCTGTATTTTTAAAAATAAACACACATTTTTGAGAATTCAAATTTATTTTTAAAAAATTAACATTTATTTTTTTAAAAAATTTTTAATAAAATTAAATTTAATTAATAAAAACATTAAATTTATGTTTGAGAAATTAGCACGAAATTATTTTAAAAATTTCTAAAATTCAAATTTAATTTAAGTTTTCTATTTTTTTTTGAATCCTTTCCTTTCTTTCTTTTAGCTGGTACTTCTTTGCAATCCCAGTGGATTATATACCGCACGTAGAAAAATATTATAAGCGCCTCGATCTTCTGAGCTTCTTCTCCAGTTAGTCACACCAAGTTCTGTAAGGTTCTCAGTAACCTGGTCTTTCCAACGGAGTTTTGGTCGCCCTCTTCTGCGCCGTCCACCGAGTTCATTGTCGAAAACTTTTCGAGCTGGAGCATTTTCGTCCATGTGTACAACCGTTGCACCTTAATGCGTCTGACCACGTCAATGTCAGTGTACAGCTCATGATTCATACGACGCCGATACTTTCCGTTAACGATGATGGGCCCATATATTTTACGGAGTATTTTTCTCTCGATTACCGCCAGAACCGATTATTTAATTATATCTAAATTTCCAAAAAATTTGATATTTACAATAGCCTACAAAGTTACCCTTCCTAATCCCATAACAATTTCATATAACTCCATGGTTTGCCAGTCATCCTTTTTCTTTTCCCATTGGCCTTTTTCTCCAAATAGGTTTCATTTACCACTCGGTGCGGTGCGTTAGCCTCAATTTGCAGCTTCAGGTTCTTCATGTTATTATTTTATAGGTTTTTATTTGTTTTCCTTTTTTGCTAGCTTTTTACCCCTCTCCATGGACTTATCCCCCTTTGTCTTGCTCTTGGCCAACTATTATAATTTTCTATACATACAGCGGGGTTTACATTCTTGCCAGCAGATACGATAGATTGGTAGTATCGTCGTCGTCGTTCCGTCGTAGCTGTAGTACACCAAACCACGTTCATATATAGAAAATATTTTGTTGTTGCCGGTTTTTTTTCGTGTTTGCCGAGAATCTTGACGTCAAATGCCAAGTTTTTAGCGTTGCTGCTTTTACTGTTGTTGTTGTGAGTTTTTACAGCGTTTAATAAAATACAATATTTTCTGCAAATCCAAAACAACAAAACAAAAAAAAACTGACATGAAACTGCGAAAAACGCTGGCAAGAACAACAAAAACATACAAAATTAACAACAGAACAGAATTGTTAAGGCAGCAAGAGCAGCAACAAACAGCAGATGGAAAAGTTGCTGAGAAGGGAAATGGTGGCGGTAAAATAAATTGTATTCTAGCTACTAGGGAGGTAAAAACACGTTAAGGCCTGAGTGTGCAGATGGAGTTTAAGCACGATATAGTTAATTTCTCAAGGAATAGAAGAGAACAAAATACAAAATAAGTAAAATTTTCAGGCGACTAAGAAGCTTCCACGAAGACATAGACACTGTTCTATTGAAAAAATGTTAATGCAATCACTCTTCTATAGGAAAAGCGCGAAGACACTTTTCTGTATGTAAAGAGTCCATAAAGCCACTTTTTTATATGGGTCAAAAATTTTTCGATTTGGACAGAGGCAATGAGAAAATGCCGTGGGAAAAGTGTTGATGAAGACTATTATTCTCTAATTGCATTTATATTTTCTTTGTGTTATACTGCCCATAGGGCCTCTATCATATGCTACATGAAAACATAGTAAGACAATGGGGCGTGACACCGCCCACACAAACCGAAATTTTAATCGGTCATAGTTCACGAGCTATAAATGGTATGAAGATGAGATTTGCAACATATGTAAATGGTACATGGGGGTTACGTCTCTCTGGGAAATGGGCGGTGCCACGCCCAATTTGAAAAAATTGTTATATCGGTCATATTTATGTAGATAGGATGACGAAATTTGGGGTGGTTGTTCCCCTTTTCGTGTAAACGATTTTTAGAAATTCGTACTTTTAGGTGTAAAAATGGGATAAACTTTTACCATCACCCAGACCACCCGAAAATTGATATGGGCATGCACACTATCAAATTGAATGAAAGGTTTTTTCGATATCCGATATTTCAGGGTAAAAAATATCGAAAAGGCATATACTCATGATAATTAATATGGGCTTGCTCCCTGTAGAATTATAATGAAGCAAGGATGTTTTTCGAAATTTTTACTTTTTAGGTGTAAAAAGGCCGAAAAGGGATAAAACTGGTATTAAACGCCTACACGTTTAGTCGGAAAAATTTAGGTGAATATTTTAGTTGTGCGATATGAAGTAATTTTTCGAAATTCGTTCTTTAGCTGCAAAAATACCACAAAAGGGATATAACATTTACTATCGCCCAAACCAAACGGCTAAAGGTAGAGTTACGAAAGTGTAAATAGCATTGGACCCTACAGAATTAGAGAGTCGTCAGATGGGGTTTTTAGAATTCCAACATTTGGGGGTTAAAAAGGTCGAACATGGGTAAAACTGGTACCATCACCCAGACCGTATACCGTTATCCCTATAAAATTAGAGGGAGTACCAGTCCATTGCAGTTGTGCGATACGAATGTATCTTTTGAAGTTCGAACTTTTAGGGATAAAAATCTCACAGACCAATAAAGCTACAATCACATAAATGTGATGTCCGTTCGACTTATGAAGCGTTTGCATTGTAACTGTACTGATTTAATTCTAAGAAGATTCATTGTAAGTCAGTCATTTCTTTTAAACCAGCTTCTGCCGCTCCATTCTGCTTCCTAGAGGGATAAAAAGTATGACCAATGCCCAGTCATATTTTCCTTTTAAAATTTTCCCCAAACATTTTTACCCCCTATCTTCAACCCTAAGGGGACTTTCATACAAAAATCAAATTTTTATTAAATTTGCTCCCAGCGCTGTAACTGCCCCAAAAGTGCCCCTAGAGGAGTCAAATGTAGAACTGACCCCCAATAACTTCGCAACCCCAATAGTATCTCTGAACATATCTACAATTTGTCCATTTTTTATTTTACTTTATTTTCCAATCAGCTTCTGTAGCTGCCATTGTGCCTCTTAAAGGAATAAAATGTTTGACCGACCCTCAGTCAATTTTTCCGTCCTAACATTTTCCCCACACACACTTACCCTCTATCTGCAACCCCTAATGGGGCTCCCATACAAAAATCTAATTTTTATAAAATTTACTTCCTACATTTAACTCCCTAGAGGAGGTAAATTTATGACCGGCCCCAATATTTTTGCGACCCCATCAGATTCTCTGAACTAATCTACACACTACCTTCAACCCTTAAGGTGGTCCCATAATTTTTTTTAATTGTTTATCATTTTTTTTAAATCAGCTTCTGTAGCTCCCATTGTGCCTCCTAAGAGGATAAAATTTATGACCGACCCCCAGTAATGTTTACCTCCCAACATTTTACCCAAACATACCTACCCCCATCTTCACCCCCTAAAGGTGCTCCCATACAACAATCAACAATTTTATAAATTTTACTCGACCGCTCTAACTGCCTCAAACGTGCCCCTAGAAGAGTCACCCCCCAATATTTTTGCAACCCCAACAGATTCTCTGAACATATCTACCCTCTCTATTCAACCTTTGAGGTGGTCCCCATACAATTTTTATTAATTATTTTATTTTTTTTTAAATATCAGCTCCCGTCGCTTCCATTATGCCTTCTAGAGGGGTGAAATGTATGACCGATAACATGTTCCCCCAATATACTTACCGCCTATCTTCAACCCCTTAGGGGGCTCCCATACAAACATTAAATTTTTTTATAAAATTTACTCCTTACATTTAACTCCCTAAAGGAGCCAAATGTATAACCGGCCGCAATATTTTTGCAACCCCAACAGATTATCTGAGCGCTCTGAACCCCAACAGTTTCTGTGATCATATCTACCCTCTATATTCAACCCTTCAGGTGGTCCCCATACAATTTGTTTTTAGTTTTTATATATTTTTTTTATGAAATCAGCTCCTGTCTCTTCCATTTTACCTGTTAGGAAAGTGAAATGTATGACCGACTTCCAGTTATTTTTCAACCCCTAAGGGGCCTCCCATACAAAAATTAAATCTCAGTCTGTATAACTGCCCCTAAAATGCCCCTAGAGGTATAAAATGTTCTTAGAATACATACAGCTTCTATCTTCAATCCTTAAGGTGGCCCTATACAAATAAAAACTTGCCTAAAAATTCAAAATTGAAAAAACTGAATTTTTTTTTCATACATTTATTTATAACTGCGAAACTGTTGATCATATGGAGATACGGTATATGAACATTAAATTTCGGATTTTTATTTCAACAAAATTGGACTAGCCGTTCTTGAGTTATGCCTCCCCAATATGGCTATAGGAGCTTTATAACTATAGACCCAAAGCGGCACGGGTTAATCTTTAAGGTGGCCCCATACAATTTATACAATTGACAAATTGCCTAAAAAAATCAAAATTCAAAAAATTTAATTTGATTTTTTTTTGGCAATTTTTTTTATATTTTTTTTCATAAATTTATTTATAACTGCCAAACTATTGATTATGTAGAGAAATTTCAGATTTTTATTTAAGCAAACATGGCTATAGGAGCTTACAAATTTTAAACCCAAAGCGGCACGGGTTGACATACTCCAATCGTGCAAAAAATTTGGCTATTCCAAAATTTGCAAAGACTTATCATTTTTGGGGGGGTCACACCGAAGAAATTCTGCAATTTGTTTTCCCCACATAACTTGCGACCACCCTAATGATAACACAGTTTAGGCCAAATTGCACTGTTAGACCATGGGACCATGTTCATTCCATGTTTACATTTCAAGTTTCAATCCAACCCAAACATCTATCAAAAATATCACCTACTGCAGTTAAACCCTATCCCAGCAATTGGACCCCATGGTTATGTTCTAGCTTAATTTGTCGCTGCCGCTTGTGCCACACACACATACACATACTAGCGCTCTCGCAATGTACAATCCCACCAACGAACGGTTCGTCGTTCTGTCGTTCCTATCTTCAAGATACACAAGACAGACAGACGTACACACAAAAAAGTTGTATTATTTTATTTTCTGTTTTTTGTTGGGTTTTTTCTCACCTTTTTGCACATATTTAAAAAAAAAGAAGCAAGTTAAGTTTTTTGTTTTTTACTTTGCTTCACATGTTAATGTTTGTTGTCGTTGGCCGTTTGTCGGATCTACTGACATTGCTGGCTACGACTAGAGAGTGTGTGAGTAGTCGAGTTGAGCTTGCTGGGACGGCTGCTTGTTTGGGGCGTTTTTTGTCATTATAGAATTTTCTTTAGCAGCAGCTTCATTTCGCAGTTGTTTAGCAAAAAAAAAAAAAACGAAGCGTTTTTTGTCGCTGCTGTTTGGCGGTTTTTTGCCTGTCTGCTTTTGGCCGTAATATAACGATTATTTTATTTTTCTAAGTAATAAAGAAAAATACACAAATCTTTTGGTATTGCACGGAAAGGTGGAAGAGAAGTCACTTAGCCATGGTATCGGAAGAAGGTAGTGATGGTCGTAGCACCACTACCACTACCACCAACACCAGCACTACGTCTAAAAAATGACAGCAGCAGCGCCTTAGCCTTTCCTTGAAATTTTTGTTTTTATTTTCTAGATATTAGGCTGCAATTTATTTATGTGTGTGTAGAGGAGAGAGATCCTTGCTACTTTTTGCTGTTCCGCTGCTGACGATTTTTTGTTAAAACCAATTTTAGTTATTTATATTTTAAGCTCTAATGTTGCACTCAGAGAAAAACTTAGATGTCTTAAGTTAAAGTTAAATGATATTGAAGTTATTATTTGATTTAGCTTTCAAACTGAAACAAGGATAAGTCGTTCTCAAAGTACAACTTTTATAGTACATGCCGATTATAATTAAAATTTTTTTGCTAATATTTTATATTTTTACGGCCTTATTCATAAAAACTTGTAAGAGGTTTATAAACCATTTTTAAGCAGTTTTCGAGAAAACAATATTCATAAACGATTCACATCTTCAATAAGTTAAAGTAGGGTTGTCTCCACTTTAAGCATGCTATAATTTGACGTATGTACAATTTATTCCATATTTATGAATTTGAGATCTTTATTTTGAGTTTTTCGGCATTTTTCCTATTGAAAAAAGTTATTGCATGCATTCATTGTGTAGGTAATTATCTTCTTAATCATTGCGCACATAGAAAAGTATCTAAATAGACACTTTTCATTCATGAATACCATTTTGAAAAATATTTCTCCAAAATTCTTCAAAAATAATTTGTAAATAATGAAATAATATTCGTGATGTATAAACAATCAAAACAAGGAAACAATGTAATCGGTATCCGATTATAATTTTAACATGAGGAAAAGAAAATCAATTTTTTAATATAATTTTTACTTTAACGTCTTTCTTATCATCATGACAATCGTAGTCAATGAAAAATTGTGCTACAATAATGTTCACAGTTATTATAAGTGCAAATACATATTTGGCATCCGATTATAAAGCTTTTGTATCCGATTATAAAGCTGTTTTTGTACATCATTAACGACCAATAACAGTCGGCGTTGCCACCTGTACACATAAAGCTAAAGTACTGATAAAAAACGTTTATGAATACAATTTCTTATTAAAGGTTTGTTAGAGCTAAAGAATACTTTAGCTAGAGAACGCTTCATACCTACTTTAGAAATTTTTTATGAATATGGCCGTTAGTTTTTACAATACTCGTAGGTATATATAAAATAATAAATATTAAATTGAATTAAATAGTTTTTAAAAAATACTAGTGGATGCTTCGCTATTGCTTTCTTGACGAATACTTATATTATGTTTGGCTCGCCTACTTAAAGGTGTAAGCTTAAGCTTCGTTTTTGTATGCTCTGTAAACAATTCGTTACCCCTAGTAACTCCTTAACCTGATGAAGCTAACAACTTTTCACTAAACGATATTAAAAATATTATATCTATAGCGTCAAGTACTACCTGTATACAAATATTACCTTATACCAATTTCCTTTCTGCGATCGGAAATAAAATGTTCGCCTTCATATTCCCGCCGACCGAAAATCATCATCATTGTTAGTATTTCCCTTTAAAATGTGTCAGCATTAAGTAAATAATGTTGTTTTGTCAGAATTAACCGACATACTTTTTTCTACCGACTTGTAGCTAAAATTTTTGATAAAACAGACTAACGCAGTGTAAATAGTACTTAAACTTTACCGACACAACTCTGAAGAACATGTCAAAAGTGTCAGCAAATAAAATTTAAAAATTTTATGAATTTAAGAAAAAACCCTTCTAGTCCTTGCACTTTGTTTCAACAACAGTACTTTTTGATAAAAATAAAAGTACTTGTTGATACATTAAAAAAATTTTTTTTGGCACAATAAAATAATTTTTTGTTACAATAAAAGTACTTCTTAGAACATTTAAAGTACTTTTTGGTACAATAAAGGTACTCTGCGGTACAATAAAAGTCCTTTTCAATACAATAAATTCTACTTTTTGGTACCAATGAAGTACTCTTTGATACCATAAATGTACTTTTTTGTACAATAAAATCACTTTTTGGTACAATAAATGTACTTTTAAGTACAATAAACTGTATTTTTAAACCCTCAAAACCCTCGACCCAAAAGTGTAACACATAGAAGGAGTCACTTTAGACCCTAAGTCCTTTGAACCAAATTTGATTTATGACTTTTTAAGTCGTTTGAGCCATGTCCGTCTTTCGAAAGATGCAACCAAATATTTTAAAATTTTGCACGAGTTAATAATTCCCCAAAACTACATACGGTATTGCAAATGAGCTACTTGGCCCCGCCCCTTCTGGTACCTCCCATACAAATACATCATTCCGCCTACTTAAGAAATCGAGTAATAATATCAATACACCCAACGGGATCGTACTCAAATTATGTATTTAGTAAAGCTATAACAGGATACAATTTTGAAAAAATAATTAAAAGTCTAGCCACGCCCCTTCTGGTACCTGCCATACAAATGTACCTTTCCGCCCACTGTAGAGATGGAGTAATAATATCAATAAATCTAACCTGATCGTACCCAAATTCTTTATTTAGTAAAGCTATAACAGGATAAAATTTTGGAGAAAAAAATTGGAAGTTTAACCAAGCCCCATCTAGTACCTCCCATACCCATCTGGTCCTGCCCACTTTAGAAATCGATTAATATTATTAATAGACCTAACGTGAAGGTGCCCAAATTCTGTATTTAGTAAAGCTATAACAGGATAAAATTTTGAAAAAATAATTAAAAGTCTAGCCACGCCCCTTCTGGTACCCACCATACAAATGTACCACTCCGCCCACTTTGGAGGTGGAGTAATAATATTAATACACTCGACATGATCGTGCCCAAATTCTGTATTTTTTGAAGCTATAATAGGACATAGTTTTTGGAGAAAATAAAACTGGAGTTCTAGCTGCGCCCCTTCTTGTACCTCCCATACAAATGTACCACTCCGCCCACCTTAGAAATCGAGTAATAATATTAATATAATAGAAAATTTTATGTTTTACGGAGGATGAGGGTATATGTAAGTCGGTTTGCCCGACTGAAACTTTTTTACTGGTTTTAATATCGTCATTACTACTAGTTTATGACAATAAACTGTATTTTTTTGTACAATAAATGTCCTTTTTGATAAAATAAATTGTACTTTTCGGTAACGAATATTAACTGTATATCAAAATTATCGCTCTAGGGCTAAAATACAGTTTTGTCACGCCCTATTCGGCCACTGATTGAGAATAGAAATTTCGTCTGCAAATTTTTACCTGAAGCGCAGAGTACTATCTGAGTACCAAATTGTATCTCTCTGGGGCTAAAATACAGTTTTGTCACGTCGCCTCCGTACTACTTGTATACCAAATTGTATTCCTCTAGGGCTAAAATAGAGTTTTACCACACCCCCTCCGCCCAGTGTACCAAAATTTAAATTTCGTTTTTATATTTATATTCGTGTTGTCGAGTACTATTTGTGTATTAAATTTTATTTCTCTAGCTCTTAAAATATGTTTTGCCACACCTACTTCGCCCACTGATCCCAAAGTAAAATTTCGTCTGCATATTCATATTCGTGCTGTCGAGTACTGCTTGTGTACCAAATTGTATTCCTCTAGGGCTAAAATAGAGTTTTACTACACCCCCTCCGCCCACTGATTCAAAATTAAAATTCCGTCTGCATATTCATATTCATGTTGCCGAGCACTATCTGTGTATCAAATTTTATCTGTCTAGCTTTTAAAATATGTTTTGCCACGCCTACTTCGCCCACTGATCCCAAAGTAAAATTTCGTCTGCATATTCATATTCGAGTTGTCGAGTACTATCTGTATATTAAATTTTATCACCCTAGCTTAAAAAAAAGTTTTGCCACGCCCATTCCGCCCATAGGGTCAACAATTAAAAAAAATTTATAGCCTACGGTAATTTCCATACAGAATACAACATTAAAATTAACAACAGTCTTCCAAATTTCTTTGAAATCGGTTCAGCCGTTTAGTTGCGAGTGAGCAACAAACAAACAGACATATTAAAAGGGTATAAATTATTAAATATTATATTGAATAAAATTTTTAAATTTTTATTTTTAACAGGTACTATTTCTTTTATTCTATTGCAGGTAATTTGGACCTAACATTCTTGCTAATTCTGGATATATAATTTAAGGTAATTTTATTTAAGATTATTATTATTTGTATTTTGTGGTTAACAATCATTTACGAAAAACTGCCTTTTGGAGTTTTGTTGGATATCCAGTAATCTTCCTCACGTTGATTTGATGGAAAATTGTCAGATTTTATATTAGCTTTTGAAATTGTCGCAATGTATTTTTTCAGATATTTTACTAAATATACATACGTAGCATTACTCAAAATTCACCCTTAATTTATTTTGCCAGTGTAATTATCATTATGTAAAGTCATCATCAATTTCCTATTGCCTACATTGCCTCTCTACGCTGTTTCTACTGTCATATTAGCAGTGTGTGTGTGTGTGTTTTTACCAAATCGTATCTTTCAAGTTTGTTTTTAGTTGTTGCTGCTGCTGTTAACTTTTTTTTTCGATGCGATTTTCCAGATAATTTTCTTTTACCCATCGCTCCCAGAGTGGCCTTCCACCAAGGCGGTTACACACGTGCTGGGTGTAATGACTGCAGCAGTGACTACATGCACATCAAGCGGTTGATGGCAGAGATGGTGAGAGTAGAGAGATGGAGATATTCTTTAGCTCCGCTAGTACTATCTCCTCTCACTCTTAATATCTACTACATCTAATGTGTGTGAACTGGTGAGGGGAAAAATGTTTGCAAAAAAGTAACGACATTTTTCTTATTTGATGTAAATATAAAATGTTGCCTCTACACTCGTATGAAGAAGATGTTTTCTACGTTCATTCGTGTTTTTTTTTTTGAGAGTTGTTGGAATTTTCTTCAGATTTTGAGCCAAAGAATCAACAGCAAGCAGTAGCAGCAGGCAGCGACAGCGGCAGCAAATATAAACTTAAAACGGGGGGCGTTTTTTTTTCAGAAGAAGTGTAATAAGTTTGTTTTGTTACTGGTCGGGGTGGTGGAGCTTTGATGATTGTTGTCTAAGACGCGTCATTGCACAGTGGGGGGAATTTTAGACGACGGAAGCGCAAGATCTTTATAGGAGTAAAAAAAACCACCAGAAGTTTGGGAACAAATTTAAGTAATGCTGAATTACTAGTAATGATGCATATAAAAATTATATATACAGCTTTATGCTGGAAACAATTGCAATTTTAAAATTTTTACAGAAAAATAAAAATTATAAAGAAATATTTTTTAAATAAATTAAATTTTCATATATTTAGAATGGAAAATTTATTCATGTATAAAACAATGGCAAAAGTGCAGAATATGGGGTGAGAGTCCAAAAAAGAAAAAAAATGCCACACCCTCCAAAATACGCCCGAAAACGCGAAAATCGAGGTCAAAGTTGGAGCCGGGGCCCATGGGGCCCTGGGGAGTCAAAGAAGGGGCTCTTTGGGTTCTATGATGACTCATTATGTGTGCGTACTCAATTTAAGATATTTTCGAGACGAATCCAATGCTGTAATTTTGAAGAACATGCGTGGTTTTTGGTGCCCTTAAGACCCAAAAAAGAGTGCTCTTGGGTCTTATGTTGATCGCTAAATTGTATGACCCTAAGGGGCCCATGGACACTTTTACGCCTATTTTAACAAAAAATTTAAATAAAATAAAAAAGTAGGCCAAAAATAGGGGACGAAGCATGTTACGCAGCAGAGAATTTTTTTTTATAACTGCCTTATTTTTGCTCTTTATTCAATAATTTTTTGGTATAAGACATGCTTTTCGGTATAGTTAAAGTACTTTTTTTTATAAAAAAATGCTTTTTAACTATTTTAAGGTACAAAAAAAGTACCTTCTGGTAAAATAAAATATTTTTTAGGTACTATTTATATATATGTGACCCGGTAAGTTAAAAGGGACCTATGCTCAGAAAATAAGTGTTGGAGAAAAACGACTTTGAAGTTAAAAAGTTGATTGAGAGTAAGAATGCTGTGGTTTGTTGCATTAGAAAGTGCGTGTTGTCTACTATAAGAATCACCAAAAAAGTAAAAATCGATTTTTTCGACCCATAGATCCCTTTTAACTTACCGGGTCACATATATATTTTCTTCTTGGCACAATTTAAAAACTTTTTAGTACAACAAAAGCAATTTATGGCACAATTAAAGTACGTATTGGTGCAAACAATCTACTTTTTGGTTCAATTAGGAATTTATTTGATAAATCCAATAAAAGTACTTTTTGATGCAATAAGATAATTTTACAATGAAAGTACTTTTTAATACTTATTTTTGATGGTCCAACAAAATAACGTACGATAAAAATAGTTTTTGGTACAATTATAGTACTAATTGGTACAAGTACAGTACTTTTTGGTATGAAGTATTTTTAAGGTTATCAATAAGAAGTCTTAATTGATATTTTGATAATGAAGGCAAAAATGGCTTTTGATTGAACAAAAGTACTTTTTGGTACAACAGACGAATATTTGTTATTTTTTGTTCAAAAAATTTATATTTGGTACAGCCAATCACTGTTTAGTACAAAAAGAGTACCTTTGGTACTAAAAAGTACCAACATGTACTTTTTTTGAATTGAATTTTTGTAAAAGTATTTTATTATATAAAGAATATTTTTCAATTCAATAAAAGTACTTTTTGAAACAAAGTACTTTTTGGTACATTAAAAGTTATTTTTGGTAAAATAAAAGGACTTTTTGTTGTAATTAAGTACTTTTTAGTACAATTAAGTACTTTTTGGTGCAATTAAGTACTTTTTAGTACAATTAAAGTACTTTTTGGTATATTAAAATATGTTTTTTTTTTATAAAATTAAGGAACTTTTTGCGACAAGTACTTTTTGGTACATTAAAAGTTCTTTTTGGTAAAATTTGGGAACTTTATGGTTAAGTAATTTTTGGCACATTAAAAGTTAATTTTGCTAATATTTAGGAGCTTTTTGATACAATGAAAGTACTTTTTTAAATAATAAAGGTACTTTTGTTTACAATAAAAGTACTTTTTGATGCAATAAAATATATTTTTAGAAAAACGAAAATACTTTTTGATAGCATGACTTGTTTGGTATAACAAAAGTACTTTTTGGTAAATTAAAAGTACTTTCTGGTGCAATTAACTACTTTTTGGTGTAATTAAGTAGTTGTTAGTACAATTAAAGAACTTTTTGATACATTAAAATATTTTTTTGTAAAATTAAGGAAATTTTGGCACAAGTGCTTTTTAGTACATTAAAAGTTCATTTTGCTAATATTTAAGAACTTTTTAAAACAATAAAAGTACTTCTTTTAAAGAATAAAAGAACTTTATGGTTCAATAAGAGAACTTTTTGATGCAATATAAACGAAAGTAAATTTTGGTAAAATAAAAGTACTTCTTGGGTGTAACAAAAGTACGTGTTGGTAAAATAAAATAATACTGTAAGTACTTTTTGTTATAAAAACTGTAATTTTTGGCGTTATTAAAGTACTTTTTTGTACAATACAAATAGTTCTTGATGCATTTTTTTTTGTGATATGTGATAAAACAACAGCAATTTTGTTACTGCAAAGCCAGTTTTGGTACAATATAGGTACTTTTTAGGACAATAACACAGCACAACACATGATTTTGGGACTCAATTCAGAGAACTGCACGTGAAAGTAGCCCCAAAAAGAAGAAGTTCTGCATGGTACAATAAAAAATATTTGGTACATAAAAATTAATTTTGGTAAAATTTAAGAACTTTTTAGTATAATAAAAGTACTTTGAAAAAAAAAACAAAAATACCAAAAAACAAATTGTACAGAAAAAAGTATTTTTGATTACAGCAAAAGTACTATCTGGTAAAATAAAAGTTATTTTTAGTACACTTAAAGTACTTGTTGATACAATTATAGTACTTTTACCTACATTAAATGTTATTTTTGGTAAAATTAAGAAACTTTTTGATACAATTAAAGTACTTTTTGGTATATTATAAGATTAGTTTGGAAATCTTTGGTACATTTAAGGTACTTGTACAATAAAAGTACTTTTTTTTTGTATAGAATAAAAGTACTTTTTCGTACAAGAAAATAACTTTTTGATACGATAATATTACTTTTAGAGGACAATAAAAGTACTTTTGGTACAATAAAGATACTTTTTGGTAACAAAAGCATTCTTTAATAAAATAAATATATTCGTTGGTACCACAAAAGTACTCTTTGAGAAAAATAAAAGTACTTTTTAGGTAAAAGAATTTAAACTTAATGCATTTCGTTCTAATATGTTTTTAGGTAATACGTTTTAAGTTTTTCAAAAATACATATTTGCAAGTGCTTATCGCCTCTGATCTCCTACAAATCTGTATGTACCTTCAATGTGATCTTATTTTGCTAGATATGAGGCAGTATATACAATACAGTGGATACATTTTTTTTTCGATCAAGCGGTTATCAAAGTCGTAATCTGCGATGAATTCCTGAAAATTTGCCCAAGAAACCATGGGTTTAAAATCAAAATCGAGGCCCCAGTTTTTTACGAGAAACTTTTCAAACATATTAAAGTTTGAAATCTTTAATTCTTCTCATTAAAAACCGTGGGGTCGATTTTGATTATAGTCCAATGGTTTCTTGGGTAAATTTTGTTAGAATTCATCGTAGATTACGATTTTTGGTAACCACTTTGTGTCGCTCTTTTATGCCATACAAATTGACTCCCTGTTATATACACACAAGAATAATACTTTAATTCAAACCAGTTTTAAAAAAGTGGAGATCTAGCTAGATTTGGCAGCAGATTTAATTACACATCGGTAGATTCGAAAAATGGTTAGATCTGCTAAGACTATAATTGTATATAATGGTATCCGAACCCTGGTAATCCTAGATATAATTTAATTGTATCGTATCTGATCAAATTAGATCTATATTAGATTTTAGTTATATCTATATTAGATATAATTATATCTAATTTGATCAGATTCTGATACTATGAGAATATACAAATTGCAATCTTTGTGACATGGCCCTCTCGATTTCTTTAACAATTTGCGCAATCCATCCTCGTTCACTGGCGATGATCTATTGATCAGATTATATCTCAACCAATTTAAAAAGTTTAGGTCTGTGCTGGTCAAACAAATCTCATTAGATCCCATTTTATCTTATTATATCTGGCAGATTTAACTGGATCTGACGCCAGATATATGTAGTTATGTCAACAGATATGGTTATATATAGTCCAAATTAATCCCAAATATAACAAAATCTAATTGTATCTTACAACATATAATTAAATCCAATTATAACTCGGTTTTACACGGGAAGATATATAATTTAATTTTATTTGTAAACTAGTGTAATTATACATACATAATTATTCCACACATGTGTGCACTGCACGTAAAATTTCACCCATTGTGCACTATCATCAAACACCAAAATGCCATCGTCGTCGTCGTCGGTGCCACACCAACGTCATCAATGCCAATGATGCCTGTCGTACGTCGCTCGTCAACATCATCATGTTTAGGTACTAGTTCAATATTAGAAAATCATCATCATCATCATCGTCGTCATCATCATTATCATCATGACGATGCACAGTGGTTCCTTTTTGGGTTTTGCGTAGCTAAAATCTGCAACTTTGTTGTTTATTATCCGATTGTTTTGCAATTTGGAGGGAACATTATTGAGTATATAATGTTGTTATGTGCAAAAAATTAACTTGATACTTAATTTATTTTTAAAGTTATTAATGTTTAAAAATGATGTTTTTTTATTTTTACTTCCAAGTAATTTTTCTTTTGTTTTTTTATATGTAAAAAATAAAAATTATTTGCAATCTATTATAAAACAAATTCATTAACGTGCTAGCATCATAATTAAACAAATTTTGTTTATGTATCATTATTTAATTCAACATTTTAATCTTCCCTGTAATTAACATACTTATATATTTAAGCCGTCAACAACATGTATAATCATCATCATTATACAATATCCAAAATCATCATTAAATTTATTTATTATATTTAATTTCTGAATACTTTTAATTTGTTTTATTATTATTAATGTTTTCTTCTTAAAATTTACTGATTTTCGTTTATTAACACATTGTATGGGAATAGATACTATACTCTTACTTATTTATTTAAGCTGTGGCCGTTTACCAACGGCAGTCAATTCTATTCAGATCATCAACCTAATCAGTTCGTCTAAAACCAGAAACTTCATTAAACAAATAACTACTTATATTTTCTCTTAAATAAAATAAACTTAAATAAACTGCTCAAAGAATGGAAGAATTTAAGTGTAAAAAATGATTTAATTTTGTCTTACATAAATAGCAATAAAAGTGATTCTGCAATAAGAATTTACATAGAATCAGGTAACCAGAATCTTGATTCCGCATTTTAATACACGTTGGAATATGTGCAAACGAAATAAAACGTTTTTCCTAAGAAGATATGAGGATTGGATGAATGAGGAATTTTGCGTAGTGAAAAGAAAAGATCATATTTCGAACAAGCAAAACTTACAAAGAAAAAGAAAAACACGGCTTTGATTAAAGAAACAGGTCTTGATCAATTGCGCAGTCCATATATTCAAGGAGCTTTAAAGATCGGCCAGCAGAGAAAAAAAGGGCCAAATTCTTAAAATGCTCAATGAGGAAGAATTTTCCAATAATGAAGCTTTGAGTGTTTATATTGAAATGGATTTTTTGAAATCTCAACACATTTTTTTGAGAAATATACTGAAGCAGATTTTTTGTTTAATATTAAAAACATACAAAAAAATTTTGGAAGCAAAAAAAAAATGTAACTATTCCCCTAATGCAATTGAAATAACTAACTATAGTGCAAAAATAACATCACTTCAGGAGTTTTTAGACCTCACTGTACAAAGAATATTCAATATTGAAAATGTAAAAAAGGTGTGAAAATGTTAGAAAGTGGTACTCGGAGAAAGAACGTTGCGAAAAACATGCCATCGTTTTCTCTATGGAGTAATGAGTTGTTGGGCATAAAACGTTTTTACACACTTTAAATATAATTTATTAAATAAGTATTAGTATTAAACGTTTTTTAATTTCTCTGAACAATATCTATTGTGTTACTTTTAGCGTTATTCGCAACTATGCTTCAAATGTCGCTACCTATTTCCATACAATGTATCAATACATGAAAATAAGTAAATTTAAATAAAAAAACATTATTTATAATAAAACAAAATATACACATTAACAAATAAAATAGACTTAATAAAGTTAATGCTGTTTGGAACAAATATAACATTCTTCTGAAAATAAACATTTAAGTCATAGGCTTCAGACCGAGTAATAGGAAAGCAAATCTCTTGTATATATACGTACAGTGAACGTTCGACAATAATAATAATGCGAAATTGACATTTAAATATTATATACACAACAATTCCGTATGATAATATTTGACATTAAAAAAAAATCCTTAATTTTATTGAAAAAACTTGAAAAAATGCATCTTCCGAAATATAGTTGTTAAAGTATTTTGTACATAAATTGCAGGTTAGCAGGTATTAGCAGCTAAAATTTTTAGGGTAAGTAAGTGAAACATGTGGCAATATGTCTGTACTAATATCTTCGTGGAGGGGAGTGGAGGCAAAACTGTAGCTCCATCTTAAAATCAAATTCTTCAAATTTTAAGATGGATAAAAAAATTGGTTGGAATTTTTTGTTTTTTAAACAATTTTGATAAGAATTTAACACTGTTGTATTTGCAATAAAATTACCTTTTCAACGATGTATCATACGTAAGTGTGACTATTGTACTCTTAAAGTTATACTACTTCAAACTTTTAGGTGTTATACGTCAACTTTTTGGATTACACATATATGACAACTTTAAGCAATGATATTTTCGAAATAAAAATGAAATCTATTGATAAATGTTGTAAATATGTTAATTTGGACATATTTTTACTAAAAAAACATAAAAAAAAGTTTCTTGCAAACACTTTAAATTTTGAATTTATCTACGCTCTTACACTAGCAGGAACCATTGTGCGATGGTTTGGGGGCTTACCAGCCTTTTTCAAGCTTCTGTATCGCCATTAACTTTGTTGTGTGTTGGTTGGGTGTTCTTTACATTTTCCTCTCAACTTTTTTTTTGTTATCTTTGTGCAGAAACAATAACAAATAAAATATGAAATACAACAACAACAACAAAACACACACTCACACATACAACAGCTTTTAACATGATGATGGGAACGAGGAAAAAAAAGTTAAGAATTTTAATTGTTGTTACTTCTTATCATTTCTTGCCATTTTCGGATTTTTCCATGTTTTTCATGGCAGCTTAGAAAAAATTTTACATTCTCGTCTTTTACGGTCTGATATTTCTCATTTTTCGTTTTGGATTCCAGTTTTTACTAGTTTTTTTTTTTGTTTTTGTATTTCGTATTATTTTTTTTTTCTCAAAGTTTTTTTCTATGAACTTCTAGTGTACAACGACGAAGAAAATGTTTAAATTACAAACTTTTTCTTGTTTGGCTTTGAACAGGAGAAAAAAAGTTGTTTTTTTATTTTTTCAGAAATTGCATAAATTTTAGTGAGAATCTAGAGAGTAGGACGAGGCCACTTTAAGCTGTATACATAGAATTTTTTTGTCTTAGGTAAAATTTGAAATTTGCCCAAGTTTCTTTGTATAACATTTTTTTGGTATAAGAAGAAATTTAAAGGCTGAGTGGGCGGTGTTTTTTTTTGGAATTGGAGCATTATGAGAGTTATTAAAATAAATAAATTCTTGGAAACAAATTTGCATAAATACATCAAAATTTGTTATCGAAATTTATAAGAAACATAAATAAGAGAAAAATTGCATAAAGAGAATATTTAAATATTGAAAAAAAAAAACCTACGAACAACATTGTGTTGGCAGTATATAAATATTTATTATTCATTAAATAATATTTTAAAATGTCGACATAAAATTTGATGTTTCCAAATTTATTTTAACTTGGTGTGGTGCGGGTCTATGAGAATTAACAAAACTTTATTGACGATGAATTCAGCTAGAAATTTGAGCAACTCAGTTATGCTGATATTAAAAATACAAGTATTTTTTCGTGCATGACTGTGTTTTCGAAGTACGGGGTCAGCCTGAAAAGTCAACTGTCTATGCAAGGAAGTTTAAAGTGTTTGGTTAAAAAATTATTGAAGTAAACTTATTTAAAAAATATTATAAAATATATTAAAATGATCGAAAAACTACAACACAAAGATAATAAAAATGCCTTCGTCAAAAAAGTTTGTTTGCTAAAGGACTAAAAGTTTTTAAACTTAACTTAACTTAATGGGGTAAAATAGACTTCTGATTCGGTTTCAGCGACCCCAAAAATATATAGTATTCATAGTCCTACCTCAGGCTCAAAACATTAACTACATTATGTTCTTGGTGTCGCTGAAACCAAATATAAAGTCTATTTGACATCATCTGTTCATCATCTGGTTGAGAGAACAGATTTAAGATCTAATAATAGTCATCCAGTTTGGTAAAAACCGATCGATTTTGTAGTATTGGTTATATGTATTTGTTATTATTGGTGCTGCAGTAACAAACTTTAATCAATTCAAAGATTTCATCTAAATAGCAAGAACTCCAATCTAATGGAGTTGCCTTCTCCTCCTTTTTTACTGCAGTTTTATAGAAGATATGATATTTTTTTTCTCTTTGTGTTGTAAAACATCTTGAAAAGTTGTTTGGAAAAATATAAAAAATAATAATAGCACATAAAACCAAAGTATAGGGGGAGGAGAGGAGACCGACTTAAAGGGTAATCTAGGGACTATACTGTAACATCACTAAACCAACAAGAAACACTGGATAGTTGTCTTCTTAGTTGAGTAATACGTACAATGTGCGATGCACACACTCAGAAAAAAAATCAATGCATTTTTATTTTTACAAATTATTAAATTTTAGTATAAAATTACACCAGTTTCAATTCCAATTTTTGGTACTGTAAAATGTGTTTTTATGTTTTAATAAAAGTACTTTACAGTACAAAAAAGGCTTTTAAATACAATAAAAGTACATTTTGGTAAAATAAAAGTATATATATACAATAAAAGTAATATTAGAAGGAATAAAGTACTTTTTGAATACAATAAAAGTAGTTTTTTCACCCGGTCCATCCAACGAAGTTTAGGTCTCCTCCTTCTGCGCCGCCCATCAAGTTTATTGCTGAAGAATCGAGTTGGAGCATTTTCATCCATTTGTACATGTCCTAGCCAGCGCATTCCGTCTATTTTGACGCACTTGACAACGTCGATGTCTTTATATAGCTCATGTCATCATACGATGACGGTACTCGCCGTTAACAATGATAGGTCTTCTTCTTATATATTTGTAGTTCTTTTCTGAGCGGCAAAGCATACAGATGGCAAAAGTCAATATATAAAAGAAATAAAGAAATAAAAATATAAAAATATAAAAATATAAAAATATAAAAATATAAAAATATAAAAATATAAAAATATAAAAATATAAAAACATAAAAATATAAAAATATAAAAATATAAAAATATAAAAATATAAAAATATAAAAATATAAAAATATAAAAATATAAAAATATAAAAATATAAAAATATAAAAATATAAAAATATAAAAATATAAAAATATAAAAATATAAAAATATAAAAATATAAAAATATGAAAATATAAAAATATAAAAATATAAAAATATAAAAATATAAAAATATAAAAATATAAAAATATAAAAATATAAAAATATAAAAATAAAAAAATATAAAAATATAAAAATATAAAAATATAAAAATATAAAAATATAAAAATATAAACATATAAAAATATAAAAATATAAAAATATAAATATTGAAAAATATAAAAATATAAAAATATAAAAATATAAAAATATAAAAATATAAAAATATAAAAATATAAAAATATAAAAATATAAAAATATAAAAATATAAAAATATAAAAATATAAAAATATAAAAATATAAAAATATAAAAATATAAAAATATAAAAATATAAAAATATAAAAATATAAAAATATAAAAATATAAAAATATAAAAATATAAAAATATAAAAATATAAAAATATAAAAATATAAAAATATAAAAAGAAAAATATAAAAATAGAAAAATAGAAAAATACTTAAAAAAAATAAAAAAAACTTTTATGTTTGTAAACTATTTTTTTTTTTCTATAATAAGAGTTTCTTCACAAAGAAAAAAAAACAAAGTATTTTCCTTTGGTATTCCATTAATAAGATATGAAAGAGTTTTGGTTAGAGTATACAAACATACGACTTTTTCGAAAAATCGGTTTCGGTTATATTCAATATTTACATTCCCAGTAGGAAGTGTCTGAAAGACATCCTCAAGGATAGGTGCATGACCATTGTAAATCGTTGATGACACGTAGGGGACCGTCCATACAAATCGTCGACGAAATTTTCATACAAGTGTCCGCTTTGTCATGCACGACCTGATGAGCGACAATGTCGGTCAAATTTTCGTTGATGCTTATACAAAGGACCTGTCGCCCACACAATCATGTACGACCTGATGTGTGACAATTTCGGTTGAATTTTCGTTGATGACTATATAAGCGACACGTCGCCTAAACAATCATGCACAACCTGATGGGTGAAAATGTCGGTCAAATTGTCATTAATTCCTTTTGTATGTCTTGAATTGTCATTCAAGCCATATTAATATGACTGCGTATATACATTGGTGCCATTTTATAAGATGGATTTTTAGCTGTTTTTTAGCTTTTTATTAGTATGACTAATTAGTTATACTTCTGACCAAGAGAGAAGTGAAGGATATAATCTTTTATACGGCATTCACCATAATTCAAGATTTCAAACTATAAAATTGCTGATGTTTACTCGTTATTGTAATAAACTGAAAATTTTTAACGTCAGATTCAATTTTTTTTTCTTTGATTTTGTTGAATGTGTTTTATGCACGACAACATTAGTATTTTGTCGGTGAGCTTGTCGTCAACCAAGTGTTTTGACGACAAGTACATCAATATTTCACATTTTTCTTCCTTATATTTTGTTGATAGTGTTTGATGCACGACAACATTCGTATTTTGTCGGTCAGCTTGTCGTCAACCGAGTGTTTTGACGACAAGTACAGACATTTTTCACATTTTGTATTGAGGATAGCGTTAACGACAAAGTCGTGTATGATGGAAATTCCTACTGGGTTATTTCAAAAAGTCGGTTTTCAAGTTCTTTTCGAAAAAAGTATATATTTTTTTTTTAAACATTTTCGGATTTTTATACTTGGTCACACCCGTCTCATTTTCTATAAGGATTCTTTTTTTTTTTAAGAAAAAATTGTTTGTTTTGCTAGTATTAACAATATCTTTAAATATTATCTACATCAAAAAAATTGTGCAAAATATAACCTGAAAGTCATATTTCTTTAAATCTCAAATTTGTAAGAACACTCCCGTCGCAGTCTTCTTCTGGCCATTTTGAGTAGATACCATGTTATTTCTGTGTCTACCTAAAGGTTTTTAAAATTAACATTCTTATGAATCGCAGACTTTTAAATATATTTTTGAATTAAAGCAAAAAATTTGATTGTCATGGTCACACCTGTCACATTGGCATAACCCCAATACAGATTTCAATTTTTAGATTTTGGTTTTTTGTTTCAAATAAAAAAAATTGTCCTAAATTGTCAATAGGCATTATTTGTCGAGTGTATCTGAACATCTTCTACAAACCCTCCCGCCGCCATGAGATACAAACATTACTAGAAACTACAATTTCCTTTCATTTCCTTGTACCACAGATTTTTTATTTATTTTTTACGACTTTTTTTTTCGAAAAAATAAAGAAAAAGACAAAACAAATAATAAATGCTAAAAAATTTTTTCTATTTTTTTCAAAAATAAAAAAGATGCTAGAAAACTAAGACAAAACGCATTCACATACTTAACAAAAATACTCAAGAAAAAAAAAACAAAAAAAAAAGAAGTTTAACAACATCCTATCCATTGGTGTTTGTTTGTTTCCATAACGATCGAACTATCACCAACACCATCAAGTGGCGGGGGAATGGACTCTGTCCATGAGGATGCGGTTGAAAAGGGGATTTCTAAAGGAAGCACCACCAAGCATAAGATGCGATAATAATGATGCTGTGTATGTGAGACAGCCGGTGATGATGATGATTCCATACTATGCAGATAATGATGATGACGATGTTGAGTTTAATGATGAGAGGTTCCCCATAAAAAACACATTTTAGAAATTCGATTTTTTTTCGTTTGTTTGTTGAGATAGGTTATTACTATTATTATTGCTATTGCGTTTGTTGCCGTTCTGCACTTATCATCCAATGATGATGTATTTTGTTGGTAATATCTTGCAATGTTTTTGTTATGTGGCCGTTCGTTGTTGCTTTTTCGTTGCAGCTTTTTCGTGTTTTTCCTATTGAATAGCTGTGATTTAATGTGCGTAAAATATGGTCGGATACATCTCATAAAATATAACAAGATTTTCATGTTATATGTATTTCTAGAGTTAGTATGTATATATTCTCTAGAGACAGTAAAGGCTCGATTAAAGTAATCAATATTAGTAAAATCAATTCATTAGCAAATACAACTGAGCAAAAAAGGTTATTTTCCCTTTGCATCTAAATGCATGAGAAATGGGAGAGCTTTTCGCATTACTGTATTTTTAGAGTCACATCACTGGTTCTACATTTTAATGGCAAATATGATCGTAATTTTTTAATGATAACTTTTCTTTATTTTCCAACAAAATATAAACCAGACAAAACTTTTCTTATATTCAGTTTTTTTTTTCTCTCATGTAGTCCTCAATTCGAGACCCTACTGTGCAACATTATAACATATTGCCTTTGTCAGCTTAGTGTTTGCCAAACTTTCTATATCGAGAAAAAGCCTAGAAACACCAACAACAACAGAAAGGAAAGGATAATATTTCAATGCCAGATTACAGTCATTTGTGATGAAATTTATTAGTCAACAAACGAAGCGGCGGACGGTTGGCGGAAGTTTAAAAACAAAATTACACATACGAATATGAAGTTTATTTTCATAACGATCGCGGCACAGTTATGACGAACAACATCAAATTAAGCACCATTTGTATATAATATATGTATACATATAATATAATTTGTATGATAAAAATATTCGATGATTAATACGAAAGACTTTAGAAGTTCCCCTTACTTTCAAAGTTCGCACATTAAAAATGCCAAATGTTAGGAGATACCGCAAAAAAAAGTTTGCGAATGACGTGCGTCGTCAATTGAGGGTGAGAAAAATAGCGAAAAAAGAGGAAAAGAAGAAAAAAGTTAATCAACTTTTTCTATTTCTGGAACAGAATTTATGGGTATTTCCGAGTTGTTGCTTTAACACTTGTACTTGTGACAAGAATGAATCTAATGTTCTTATAAGAGCTTTTTCTTTTTCAATCATTTAATACCGATTTTTTGCCTTACGTAGGAAATATGCGTTCGATCTGGTCACACCAAGTTCTATAAATTTTGGGACCGGCCGTGGTTAGAATACGCGACTACCATTCGGAAGATCACAGGTTCAACTCCTGACTCCAGTCATCTTAAAAAAAAAATTGTTCTTTCATTGTCGGCTCCCCTCGAATGTTGTTTGACAGCAACTTCGCAGTATTAAGCGTCGATTCAATCGTCGTGTCTAGTAAGAGCTTCTCAAACAGTGACGTTCGTATTCGTCGATAAACAAGTAGGTGCCGTTAGTTGTGAATCTAAAAATAAAAGCGTGTTAATTCACAACAACGCGAGAAGCTATCGCATATCTCATTTATGGGGTGTAAAGGGAAATTAAGTGAGTAATAAATTTAGATAACCTAGAGCTTCTGTGAGTATTTTGAATGCCCATCATGCTGGTGACCCGTGTTTAATTTTTGTGATAGTCATTTTCCTTTATTGATCGACGCCCCCTTGATGTTGTCAGCAACAACTTCTGAGTTGTTGAATCCATCGTTGTGTGCTGACGTTCTAACAATATAAGCTGTTAGCATACACAAATTTCAGAAGCTCTCTCACATGTTATTCATAGGTATCAAAGGGAAAATAAATAACACAGTACAACATTTTGCAGTTCATTGAGTTCTGAGAACTGCACGTGAAAGGAGCCCCATAAAGAAGAAGCTCTGCATCATCCGATTTGTCAAGTTGCATGCCATAATAATTTAATATCGATTTGAAGTTAGTAAGTATCGTATAGGGGAATTTGTTACGTTTTAGGCTCTTTTGTTGCAATTATCTGCTGTGTTTTCAAAATGAAGAAATTTACAATTTAGAAAGTTTTTACAAAATTTTCCAATTTAAAATTTATAAATAAAAAATATTTAAAATTTTTTGAATTGGGATATGAAAATTACAATAATAACTTAACCACTAGTCTACAGATTTTTACAAATAAATATGCATTGTAAACATAACAAAATACACTTTCAGAATAGAATGAAAAAAATGTGGCCATCTTAATAAAATAGTGGATAAAAATTCCTTTAAACTTAAAAAAAAATTTAAAAAACACATAACTTGCTATTTGGATGCAAAAACAGACAGATTTGACTAGTTATCTATATAAATGTATATATCGTTGAAGAGGTCAAAGATTCTTCTTTCCAAAACCGTTCAAAAAATCAAAACTAAGATAAGAATTAACTGTGTTATAAGCTAATTAGAGAGGAAAGATCTGAAAAACCGGTTTTCAAACCTTAAGTCATAATTTTGAGGCTGTTAGGAAACTTTGGTATACAGGGTCATGTTCTACTCGACATGCACTACAACATGCAGTAGGTCACTCCCCAAGTTCCAAATGACTGTCACATAATGACTGCTAGAATCAGGTAACTCCACTTTTTTAGGTAAAACAAAAAACTTGATTTGAAATTTTCGGAAATTATGATATGGGTTCTTTTAGAGTAACATTATATACGTTATAGTTACATAGATATCGCTTTTTAACATTGTAACATTGTATAACACAGTACAACACATGTTTCTGGGACTCAATTCTGAGTATTGCACGTGAAAGTAGCCCCAAAATTAAGAACTTCTGCATCATTCGTTTTGTCAAGTTGGATGCAATAATAACTTAATGAGATAAAACAGTGTTAAAATATAGAAAAAATGCTAAAAATCCACATTGAGCAAAAAAAATCGTATGGCCATTAAATTACACAGTGCAGCACAATTTTTCGGGGGTGAACCAAACCAATATCAAACGATAGCATTTTACCTTAGTAACAAAACCCCAAACTCCATTTTGCTCCACTACGTCACAAATTTTTTTTTACAGTGGTTTGAAGTTTGAATTTTTTGGTCAAAAGTCGATTCAAAGAACATGAAAAATCATCTATATAAGTACATTTGGGGTATTTCATGTCTTCGGAGACCTATACCAAAACATTCAGGGGAATATTTCCTCGGAACAACTTTACCCCTTTAGTTGCCACCAGTGAGAGACGTTTTTGGCCCAATTTTGAAAAACTGTTTATATGTCAACTGTTTATATGTCAACTTAGAATTTTCGATAGAAATATTCCCCGGAAAATTTCACTAAGAGTCACCGAAGACAAATAGCCTCCATGAGTCAAAGGTTCCAAAATAAAATCAAAATGAATAGTTAATGGAACGTTAAAATATCTATTTTTCAGCAAAGAGTTTAACATACTTTTTCGGGTGTAACCAAACCAATATCAAACAATGGCATTTAGCCTCAGTAACAAAACTCCAAACTCCATTTTGCTCCACTACGTCACAATTTTTGTTTACAGTGGTTAAAAGTTTGATTTTTTTAAGTCAAAAGTTAAATAAAAGAAAATGAAAATCATGTGTAAAAATAGATTTGGGTTAGTTCATGTCTTCGGAAACCTACATTAAAACTTTCCGGGGAATATTTCCTCGGAACATTTTAGCCCTCTATCCGACACCCATGCTGAACATTTTAAGAAATTTCACTTTTAAGCTGTTTTTTTAAATTCATTCTAAGAGTTCCTATACGGGGGGGAGCTAGAGGGTTCAAATGTTCTGATGAAATATTCCCCAGAAAATTTTAATGTAGGTCTCCGAAGACATGAACTATCCCAAATGTATATATACACATGATTATTTAAATTCGTTGATTCGTCTTTTTAACAAAATATATCAAACTTCAAACCACTGTAAATAATTTGTGACATAGTGGAGCAAAATGAAGTTTAGGGTTTTGTTACTGAGGTCAAATGCAACCGTTTGATATTAGTTTGATTCACTCCCGAAAAAGCTTGTTGAACTCTTTGCCTTAAAAGTAGTCTTCTTAACATTTAATTTTGATTTTATTTTATAACCTTTGACTCGTAAAGGCTATTTGTCTTCGGTGACTCTTAGTGAAATTTTCCGGAAAATATTTTTATCGAAGATTCTAAGCCTTGACCTTCCTCCAAAGTTGACATATAAACAGTTTTTCCAAATTGGGCCAAAAAATGTCCCACACGGGTAGCAGCTTGGGGGTTAAAATGTTTCCAGGAAATATTCTCCTGAATGTTTTATTTATTTATTTATTGGTCTTCCTATACAACAAGATTTACATCTTAATATTACAGTATAGGAGTGTAAATGTGCATTCGAAATAAGATCAACATAATTAAAATTTATATTAGTAATAGATTATAATAGTTAATAATTAATGAAATAAAAACAAATAGTCAATAACAAAGTTAATTAAATTAAGTCAAGTCATTGATATTGAGAAGAATATAAAAAATCAGCGAAACAAATAAAAAAAAATAAATATCAACGAAAAAGGTTAGAAAAGGTAATATGTTACATCAATTTCGAAACAAAAAAAAAAGAAAAAAAAAGGAAAGGTAAAAACATAATGTATATTTACTTCGTGTCGCCATGTTGGCATCTAGTGGTTTTTAATTTGAAAAATAATCTTGCAAAAAATTATAGGTCTCCGAAGACATGAAATACCCTAAATATACTTTTATAGATGATTTTTCATATTCTTTGAATGGACTTTTGACCAAAAAATTCAAACTTCACACCACTGTAAAAAAATTTGTGACGTAGTGGAGCAAAATGGAGTTTGGGGTTTTGTTACTGAAGTCAAATGCTACCGTTTGAAATTGGTTTGGTTCACCCCTGAGACAATGACCCTCAAATTGTGTCATAGTGTTATTAATGCAGTCAATTTGACAAAAAAGAATGATGCAGAAGTTCTAATTTTTGGGGCTACTTTCACGCGCAATTCTCAGGATGAAGTCCCAAATCAATGAGCTGAAAAATTTTTTACTGTGTAATCTAAAAAATATACAAATACCGACTAACCACAGAATATTATTAAAATTCTCAAAATTTTTCGATTTGTTTGTTATTTAATTTTTGTTTTTTGTTGTCCAATGTTGTTTAGCCTTTGTTTTATTAAAAAAAAATCTATAAAAATCGTGTTCCACATTTAAAAATTCCTTCAATTATTATCTTTTATTTTTAAATACATTTTACTATATTTGGGTTTTTGTTTATTTTTTGTGGGCCAATAAAATATATGATTTATAATTCCGTTGGTGGAATTTTGCTATTTTCATTTTTTTGTTTTCTTTTGTGCTTAAAAAAATTTATATGTTTACGGTATTTTTTTTTTTGGCTGCGATAGGAGATATCAAAATTACCGTTTTTAGTTGTGTCTTTATTTTTATTTTTGTATTTATATTTTTTGCTTCTTTGCGGATTTCTCTGTTTACTTGCGCTTAGTTCTTGGTCATTGTTAGTTGTAGGTAACTATTTTTGGCTTTCTACCAAATTGTTAAGCCACGTTTTGTGGCTGGCCAGCCGGTGGGTATTTAACGTATGTAGTACCAGCCGCCGTGTTACACACACACATGGTGTTTTTATAAAGTCTTAATAAAAATCGCACAAGAGAAGAGCAGATTCTATTCATCAGCAGCATTACCATGCTGACAATGTTGTTGTTGTCGAATTGTTTGTCCAACGGCCACTTTAATGGAATTGAACTAGTTAGTGGTCCTAGATTTGATGAGTATGTATGTAGTTGGTAAAAGACCAAAAACAGAAAACTAATGAGACATAAATATTAAGAAGCAATTAGAAATGTGAGGGAAATTCTGTAAATAATCTTTTTATATCAGAAATAAATGTCATGTTGTTGTTGTATTATTTAAATGTTATAAAATTTAAAACATACTTTATATAATAAAAATTAAAAATGTATTTTTCTTTTATGATTAATGGAAATTTTTCAAAATCCCATACATTTTTTTGTTTGTCTCATGTGATGTGAAATTCAATTCTTAAATAATGTTTAAACATATTTTGTAATTTAGCTAACAATAGAAAAAACACCTGTACTAACAATCTATATAATTAGGCGAAACATTAAGAAAAACGAAAATATTGAAAGAAAAATATTTATAATTTCGACAAAAACAAAAAAACACACGCTTTCAGTATTTTTTTCCAGATCTTATTTACTTTTCATTAAATATTTCGGCGTTCTTTAGCTATACGATTGTTTTGAATTCAATTTAACGTACATAGTTAGTATGAGTAATGTCCGTCCGTTCGCAAGTTAAATAAGGTTCACACAAAATATGCCAGCGCTATAGACGGACAACCAAATTTGATTGTTGATGCTTTAACAATTCAATATTTTTTTTATTTTACACTTATTAATTCACACTAATTCGTTCTCAACTGTATGAAAACGTTCCTTATTTAAATATTACTTTTACTCATAAATTTCTGTGACCTTTTATTATTTTCTTTCTTTTTTCTGTTCTTAATAATTATAGTTAACTTACAGTTGGCTGATTTCACAATAAACAGTAAAGTTCTTCTAAAGTAAAAATTAACAAAATAATATAATAGCAAATTCTCCGAATCTGAAATAAGTTTAAATATTAACAACATTTCACAAAATCCCAAAATTCTACAGAAATTTAATTCTACGCTTAAACTGTCAATTTACTTTTACCCTCCCTTCCTGGTTTTTGCGAAAAACAGTAATAAAACACAATGAAAAAAAAAAGAATTAAAACTAATAAAGACTGACTGAGGAAAATAACGTATACATCTCCTCATCTGCTTGGGTTGGCTCAAACGAATTAAAGAGTAAAACTTTTTTTCCATTTTATTTATTAGAATTTTATTTTGAAATATTTTTCGTCGCAGTTAGATGATGTTTACTCCAAAACAAACAAACAAAACAAAAACAAAATGAATTATGGTGAAAAAATTCACAAGAAAAATTTTTTATACGATACTGAATTTTTGTTGAAATTATTTTGCTGTTTGTGACTCAAACACAAAAAAAAATTTTTACGGAAAAATTAGGTTTTTTTTTATAAAACAGAAACAAAAATATTGCATATAATATACTAAACGGCTTTATCAACAAGCTAATATAAAAGATAGCACTGTGAGACGAAAAAAACGGACATAGGAAATGTTTCTGCAGAATCAGTTTTAAGCTATTGGGGCGTGAAATGAAATACACGAACAAAAATTCTATTGGGAATCGATCTTGTTATGGTGGTTGATGGTTAAAAAGCGGCGCCCTTTTTTATTGTACCAAAAAGTACTCTCATTGTATGAAAAAGTACTTTTGTAGCACCAAAAAGTACTTTTGATGTACTTAAAAGTACTTTTATTGTACCATAAGTACTTTTATTATACCAAAAAGTAATTTTGTTGTACCAAAAAATACTTTTAATGTACCGAAAAGGTCTTTTATTTTACTAAATTTGGATTGATTGTACCAAAACGTACTTCTATTGTATCAAAAAGTACACTTAATTGCACCAAAAAGTACTTTTATTGTACCAAATAGACATTTGTGGTACGAAAAAGTACGCTTTATTGTACTGAAATGTACTTTTTTGTACCAAAATGAACATTTATTTTACCAGAAAGTACCTTTGTTGTACCAAAAAGTACTTTTATTGTACCAAAAGTATTTTTGTTGTACCAAAACGTACTTTTATTGTGCCCAAAAGTATTTGTATTTTACGAAAAATTAAATTACTGTACCAAAAAGTACAATTTATGTTGTACAAAAAAGTATATTTATTCTACAAAAATTTATTTTTTGTACGAAATAGTACATTTATTGTACCCAAAAAAAGGCATTTGTTGTAACAAAAAGTACATTTATTGCACCACAATTTACAATTTATTGTACCAAAAAGTATATTAAATGCACCTAAAGATACTTTTGTATTATCAAAAAGTATTTTTTGGACTAAAAAGCAGGGTTCGTATTGGATAGCTCGCGAGCCGCTCTTTTCCTGAAAATTGACTCTTAGCTCGTGAGCCAGGAGCCACAAAATTCCAAAGGAGCTCTCGGCTCATGAGCCAAGAGCCCAAAAAAGATCTGGCTCGCGAGCCAACTCGAGAACCCATTTGTGGTTCTTGGCTCGCGAGCTAAGTACCAAAGTTATGTACCAAAAAAGTATCTTTTGGTACAAAAAAGTACTCTGGTACAAAAAAAAAGTACTTTGTGCAGCAAAAAAGTGTCTTTGGGCCAATTAAAGTACTTTTTGACATAAAAAAGTACTTTGGTACAAAAAAAGTACTTTGTCCCGAAAAGTATATTAAAAGTACTTTTTGGTACGAAAATATACTCTGGTAAAAAAAAGTACTTTGTGCTACAAAAAAGTGGTTTTGGGCTTTTTGGCACAAAAAAGTACTTTTGGTACATAACTTTGGTACTTAGCTCGCAAGCCAATAGCCCCAACAAAGAGCTGGCTCGCGAGCCAAGAGCCACAAAATTTCAAATGGGCTCTCGAGCTGGCTCTTAGCTTTTGGATCGCGAGCCAGCTCTTTATTTGGGCTCCTGGTTCGCGAGCCGAGAGATCATTTATAATTTTGTGGCTCTCGGCTCGCGACCCGTGGTACTTTTGTTGCACCCAAAAGTACTATTTATTGTAATTTTGTTGTACCCCAAATTACTTTTGTTGAATCAAAAAGTACTTTTATTTGAATAAATGTGAATTTATTGTACCAAAACACACTTTTACTGTACGAAAAAGTTCTTTTATATTAACCAAACGTATTTTTATTGTACCAAAAGTATTATATATTGTACCAAAACGTACTTTCATTGCACCAAATAGTATAATTTATTGTACCAAAAGTACTTATATAAGAAACAAAAAGTACCTTGATTTTACTTAGCTTAATTGTAAAAAAGTACTGTTGTACCAAAATGTACCTTTAGTTTACTAAATGTGTATTTATTGTACCGAAAAGTACTTTAAGTTTACTAAAAGTACATTTATTGTACCAAAAGTACTTATACTTATACACCAAGAAATATAATTTATTGTACCAAAAAGTACTTTTCCATTACCCTAATTACTTATATTGTATCAAAAGTACAATTTAATTGTAAAAAAGTACTGTTGTACCAAAAAGTACTTTTATTTTACCAAAAAGTTCGGCTTGTATTATACCAAAAAATACATTTATTGTACCAAAAATTACTTTTGGTTCAAAAAGTACTTTTACTGCACCAAAATTTACTTTTGTCTGAACCAGAAGTACTTTTGTTGTAGCAGAAAGTACACTAATTGTACCAAAAGTACAGTTTATTGCACCAAAAGTACAGTTTATTGTACCAAAAGTACAATTTATTTTATCAGAAGTACAATTTGTTGTATCAAAAGTACAATTTATTGTACCAGCGTACTTTTATTGTACTCCAGTGCAATTTATTGTACCAAATAGTACATTTATTGTACCAAAAAGTACTTAAATTGTGCGAAAAAGTACTTAAATTGTGCAAAAAAGTACTTTTTTTTATACAAAAAATGCTTTTATTTAACCCAAAAATACTTTTATTGTATCAAAAAGTACTTTTATTGTACCAAAAAGTACTTTAAAGTACGTTTAGTTTATTAAGTACATTTATTGAAAAGTACTATTATTGTACCAAAAAGTATTTTAAATGTACCAAAAAGTACTTTAATTGTATTAAAAATACTTTTATTTAACCCAGAAGTACTATAATGTACCGAAAGTACACTTTATTTTATCAAAAAGAAATTTTTTTGTACCAAAAAATACTTTTATTGTACTAAAAAGTACAATTAATTGTACCAATAGGGACATTTATTGTACCAAAAAGTACTTTATTGTACCATATAGCTTAATTTATTGAACCAAAATGTACTTTTATTTTACTAAGTAGATTTATTGTACCAATAAATACTTTTATTGTACCCAAAAGTACAATTTATTTTATCAAACAGTACTTTAATTTTACCTAAAGTAGATTAATTGCAGCAAAAATCTCGTTTATTTTACTACAAAGGACCAGCCGTGGCATAGTGGTTAGAAGACGCGTCGACCATGCGGGAGATCCGTGGTTGGATTCCCGGCTCCAGTCATCTACATTTTTCTTTCATTGCCGGCCCCCAGTATAAGTGTCGTGTTAATCGGAGTATCTTAAAACAGTGACGTTCGCATTCGTCGATAAACAAGCCGTTAGTTGTGAATCTAGAAAATAGAAAGCGTGTTAATTCACAACAACGCGAGAATCATCAATTACCTTATTCATGTGGTGCTAGAGAAAATATGTTTTTATTAAGTATATTTATAGTATAAAATTGTGCCAAAAATTATTTTTATTATATCTAAAAGTACTATAGTTTCAGCGAAAAGTCAAGCTGTTGTACCAAAGGGCAAGGCATTTATATTGCTTCTCCCCCAAAATCAAGAGTACCAGTTGTCGCTCTTTGCTAGCAAAATAAGAACAGTTAGTTATTTTTTTTTTTTTTGGAATATCAAAACATTAACAATACTCGGTTTGTTTCTTCTCGCATTAATTAATTAATTAATCTCGCCATCTGCTGCCTTAGTAAAAACAAAATACAAAATTGTAAGCTGTTATTTGTTGTATCTTTATCGGTTAAACAAATTTTGTATGAAATCTTCATTTACAATTTGTATTAAACGACAACTAATTGTATTTATTTCTTAGGCAAGACGTTATAAGCAAAACAGAAAAATAAATGTTCATACATTTGTTTAAACATATTTGCAAATTTGTTTATGAATTGTAAATTTCTTTTTAACACCGCTCAGCCCCTCTCTTATGCGAGTAATAACAAATTCTGTTTTCCGATGTTTTTTCTGTTTTTTGAAAAATATCTTCTTGTCATGTTAATGTCATACTAGAATTTTTTCTTTCCCCTATTTAATAGAAAAAAAAATAAAATAAATTTGATTAAAATATTTTTAATTTTGTTCAAAAAATGCACAAGTGTTTGTATGTGAAATATTTCAACATGTATGTACATTAGGGGTATAACCAATTTTTTGGCATAGTACCATGAGGTCAACCATGTCCTAGTAACCACAAATATCATAATCTTTTGTAATTTTTCTAGAAAAAGTTCACGCACCAATTGGTTTTTCTAAACAGGTGTATAAAAAGTTATTTAAAAATTAATTTTTTTTTATTTTCTTTTATTTTTATTATTTTTTAAATTACTGAAAGTTACATATGTACTCGTATAATAAAAATAAGAAAAATTATGAGTTAGTTATTGAAAGATACAAATTTAAGATTTAAAGATCGAGGAGATTTACAGATAGGATAAATATCCTGAACAACTTTAATGGCACGCTCCACACAGATATTACTTCTTTGTTGGTTTCGGATTACTGAATCATCTTTTTTCATGCTTGAGCTATTTTTTGTTTGAAATAAACATATTATTAATTTTTCGTAACCAAAAAGAAAATTAAAAATTTTCAAAACTTCATCGCGGTTGGTGCGTGAACTTTTTTGATCTTAGCGAAAAAATAAATATACTTTCCCTTATAGTTTTTTATGCTCTATTAGACTGTGCTATGCCAATTTTGATATTTTAAAAAATTGTTAAAAAGTTTTATCCCTAATGTACATGTGCGCAATTTTATTGCTTGTATTGCTGCTATTAATATAAATAAATTTAATGATTGAATATAAAATAACAACAACAAAACAACCACACATTCGAAAGAAAACATTATCGTATTTGAGTAAAATGAAACAATTTAATTATATGTTGCTAAAGATTTCAAATTAAGAGATTTGTTTATTTGAATACTTGATACGAGTAGTTTGATGTGAAAAAAACAAATAATTTTACAATTAAAGTCAGATAATTTGATATTTAATGGTTTTATTGAAACCTTGAGAGAATTTTGCAGAGTAAAACTGTTATGGTTCACTATTAACTTTGTCACTAGTACCACCAGGCCAGGCAATGCTCTCTGCTTTATGAATTTAACATGTGAATGTCATTCAAAATCCACTATTACTCTTAGAACTATTGACTATGTAATTTTATGGAATCATGTTGGAGACATTGGAACCAGATATTCATTGGAACCATATTCGTAGTAGATTTTAATACACTTTTTAAACACTTTTTCAAACATTGAATATTGGGAGGGATATAATTTTTAAGTGGTCGACGTCGAGAGTGTGATGCAAGGTTAATCTTATGATCGGTTTAACTTGGCAAACCCAGAGTGATCTTTGCCAATTACACTTCAAGTCCACTTACAGAGCTCCGTATTCGTGGTACTACTGCGGACGGAGTACCTCAACGTGGAGACGCCTGGAAAAGTTCTTTTGACATCCGTCAAAGCACGGCTGAATCTAAAACCCAGGCACGTCGGCTCAGAGAAATTCAGTCTGCTCACCGAAACGTCGAACAATCGCATCAGACTGATTGATTTCTCTGCGGCAAGAAATATGGTAGTTAGCAGCACTAGATTTGACCATAGAAATATTCATAAGGCACCATGGCTATTTCCAGATCAATTGAAAAGGAATCAGGTAGATCACGTGGTAGTCGATGGAAGGCACGCATCTAGTGTTCTGGACGGTACTGTAGCGGACGCCTACTCCAACCACCTAACTCAACTACTACGGAATGTTCTAACCTCCAATATATAGCCGACTCCATAGAACGGACTGCGTGAAGCGTACTTGGGTACTCAAAGCCGTGTCAAGAATATGACTGGTGCGATAATGAATGACGCAAAGCAACGAGAGAGACGGATGCTGCATACAGAGCGAAACTTCAGTCAATGGCAACGCAAGCTGTCCGTGATCGACATAGGGAGAAGAGACGAGAGGCAACTCGTCTCTTTAGGCAAAAAAAGAAAGTTCTGAAGAAGAGATAGGATGAGTGCACAAAGTTGCTCCAAAGTGTTAAGAGTTAAGGCCAGAACGTGTGAAACAAGGTTGCCCTCCTGCAAAGACAGTGATGGCCAGCTAGTGACTGTCCCGGATAACGTTCTGAAGATTTGGAGGGAACATTTCAGCAATCTACTTGATATGGACACCACTCCAGAAGACCCCGCTCCAATCCATGACGATGATATTAATTGTTCACCTCCGAACCAGAGCGAAATACGTGTGGCAATATCCTGGCTTTAAAATAACAAAGCGGCTGGAGCCGATGGTCTCCCTGCTGAATTATTTAAGGCAGATGGGGAGGAGCTGATTAGGACAGTGCATCAGCTCATGGAGAACATCTGGCTAGAGGAGAGCATGCCTGGGGATTGGAGTCTTAGTCTATTATGTCCCATATACAAGAAAGGCTTTAGACCTGATAAATCTACGACGGATCAAATATTCGACATTGCAGATGAACCTTGGAAATCACCAAACTCTCTATTAAGATTGTTAAAGATCAGTCTGAACCATTCAACACGGAAAGAGGTCTCAGGCAGGGTGATAGCTTGTCCTGTACACTATATAATTTAGTTATGAACAAGGCGATGAGAAAGGCTGGTGTCGACATGCCTGGCAACGTATTCCACAAGAGCCACATGCCACTGGCCTATGTCGATGATATAGACATCATTGGCCGAAATCTGTGGGATGTTACTGCAGTTTTCTCATCGCTAGAAAAGGAGTCAGCAAAAATGGGTTTAGTGGTCAACAAGGACAAAACAAAAAAAAAATGATTTCGACGTACAAAAAGTTCTCTCGTTGGGGACGCACCGTCAACATTGAAAATTATTGTTTTGAAGTAATAGATGAGTTTACCTACCTCGGATCTTCTGTCAACAAAAAAAATAATGTCAATCAAGAAATCAAGCGGAGAATAGTTCTCGCCAATAGATGTTTTTACGGACTTTGGCAGCACTGTTGTAACACCACCTAATCTCGGGATGCTTAGAAACAGCTGTATGAGTTGTTAATTTTACCCGTTCTGTTGTATGCTGCCGAATCATGGGTGCTTACTTCTACTTACGGACATACAAATCCCGAAAGTATTCGAGAGAAAAGTACTCCGAAATATATATCTACCTATCTGTGTCGAAGGCGATTTTCGCCATCGGATGAACTATGAGCTGTATGAATTTTACCACGACATCGACGTAGCTAAAAGAGTCAGAATCCAACGACTACGATGACATGTTGCCAGGATGGATTAAATGCTCCAGCGAGAAAGGTGTTGGAAGGCGAACCTGAAGGACGGCGCAGAGCGGGGAGACCCAAACTTTGTTGAAAGGACCAAGGGGTTGGCGACGTGTCACTATCTGGTAGGACTAACTGGAGAGCGCACGGAGAAGACCCAAGCGTGTGGAATTTGTTAATACTTCAGGCCTCTAATTTATGAATCACGTTCGTAAGTTGTAATGGGCCACTTAAGTAAGTAAGTAAGTAATGGAGTCGTCGGCACTTAATGTCAACGTGCAATGCCTTTACATGATTGTAAAGTGCTGAAATTCTGTATAAAGGTATCGAGGGGAAATCTTTTTTATAATGTGATTTATCACCAAAATCGTTCGCACATTTGGTATTTTACTGCACATAATTAGCAAAGCTTTCTCACAATATCCTGCTAATCTGATTCTTTAAAAATGACTTTTCTTATTTGCTGGGTTTGTTTTAGAAACAAAATTTTTTATACTCTATCAATGCTGCTTTCATATCAAGTGCAGTTAACACCTTTTCACTCTAAGCGAGCTATAAACTATTTGCATTACTATGTATTATAATTAACAAATTATTATCGGTATTAATTTCCTGGTATTTTTTTTCTTTACTGTTTATTTTCAGGTACTTTTTATTGCTGCTGGTTATTAAATTTCAAACTAAAAAAAAAACGTGAGGTAATTTTTGCAATTTGTTATCAAATTATGGAAATTTTTTTTTAGTATAATTTCATTGTTATAGCAAAAAATGTTTAATTTGTATGCAAGTGGATCTAGATTTATTTTACAATTGGCGGATTACTGCAGTAAAGTCAAAGGCATAGGGGGGTACGTTTAATGTAATGCCAATTTTTTTTTCATTTTGTAAAAGGGGAATCACACTTTGGATTTTTTTTTTACGAGATAAGTGTGTATGTATATAGTAGTGGGTGAAACTCGACGATTTGCTAAGTAACATTATTATATGTGGAAATTAATTAAATGCAGATATGATTATTGATTTAAATGGAAAGCAAGCTAGTTTATTTCCAACATTTACTCGCTCTTGGGTTATATTATTAATTTTAGAAAAAAAAACTTCATTTCTCTTTACACCCCAAGAATGAGGTATGGGTTAGCTTCTAGCGTTGTTGCGAATTAACACGCTTTCTATTTTAGATTCACAACAAACGGCACCTACTTGTTTAGCGGCGAATGCGAACGTCATGACGTCACTGTTTGAGAAGCTTCTACTAGACAAGCCGATAGACTCGACACTCATACTGCAAAGTTGCAGTCGCCAACATTGAGGGGGCCGGCAACGATTTATAGGTAACATAAATCACGGATCTCCCGCATGGTAGTCGCGTCCCAAATTATTAATCTAGCGATCACAAAATAAAAAGTATTCCATGTAATCCATACTAAATATTGCTTAAGAAATAAAACTAAAATGCAGAATATTTTTTTTTGTATCCCCGATCTATGGCTAATATACAAAACTACAATGCGAATGCTTGTATTTTGCATGAGTGAGACCCACACTTTTTTCTTCAGTATACTATGTATACATGTATTATCCCTCTTCATCATACAAAACATCACTAAGCATAATTGTGCTAGGAAAAACTTATATAAATACACTTTTCTTTTATTACATTTTATTATTGACATTTTACCAATTTTTTTAAGAATATTGTTGAAAAAATATATGCATATATATATTTACCATTGGCAACATACACCCTTGGTATATAATATGTAAAAAAGTTCACAGCTCAAACAAAAACTGTATGTAATGTGTTTGTTTTTTAAACTTTACAACTTTTTTGTCTCGAAAAGTTTTTTTTTGTTTGTTTATTTTTCAACTTAATATGAATATTCCTCTGCGTTTCAAAAAAAAAGTTTAAAAATATAGCATTTGCAAAAACATATTCCTCGTTTCAATTTTTCATATCCATATATTAATTTATGCAATGTAAATGGTTGTAGGCTCTTTGTTGCATAATGTATGTATTATTTTAAATTTAAATATTCACAAATTTAGAACTCATCAATTTGAATTCGAAATTGGGTAACTAACAATTCATCAATTGATATTCAAAATTAAAACAGAAAAATTATCATATGATAAGCAAAACTCGGCAATTGAAATTTTATATACAGCAACATTTCCATTCTATTCCCAGGGTTCGATTTCTATCTCTGTCATCTATATTTCTTTCATCGGTGGCCGTTAGAAACTTCGCATTGAAGGTCTAGGAAAAACTGCTCAATCAGCTGACGTTCAACAAAAGGGTCCCCTTTGGGTTCTATGATAACCCCCCATGTGTGTGTAATGAAAGATATTTTCGAGACAAATCCAACGGGATATACCAAAAAAAAAAAATTTAAAAAATCATGGAAAACGTTAGAAAAATTATAGGAAAAATATTGAAAATTTCTAAAAAAATATAGAAAAATGAAAAATCGCGCGATTTTTTTAAAAATAATTTGTTTTTTTGGTATATCCCGGAAATGTAAATGGCTCTAACTCGATCCAGGAGACACTTAGGAACTTAAAAATAGCACCGTCAATTGAGTACACGCACATGGGAGGTCATCATAGATTCGAAGGGGGCCCCTATTTTAACACCCCGGGCTCCATGGGCCTGAGCGCCAACTTTGACCTACCATTCCCATGTTTGGGGACCAAGACGAATACAATGGCATATTTTTCTTTTAATCTGGCTCCCGTCCCTTTTTCTGCACTTCAGCCAAAAAATTATATTAATAGCATATTTTTTATTAAATAAAAATATTTTTGTTAAACAAAAATAAATAAATTATTAAATAAAAATATTTTTATTAAAATTTAATTTTTTTTTATAAAATAAATTTGAATTTATATATTTAAAAGTATTTTTTTCTACTTTTTTTATATTACTAAAGAATAGTATTTCGAATGAAAATAGTTTCATAAAATTAATGTTTTTATCTTTTTTAAGAAAACAATTTTTTATTGTGTAAAGTTAAAGTAATTTATCAAAAAATAATTTATGATTTTTTATTTGATTTGAACTTTAATTTTAATATTTTTAATACAAATTTTTAAAAAATAGTTCTTACAAATAAATAATGTAATAAAACATTTTAAAATAAAAATTTTAATTTTTTATAAAATATTTTTATTTAAGATAAAAAAATTACATTAAAAACATATTTTTATTAAATAAATAAATATAAAAATAAATGTATTTTATTTACAAAATAAAAAATTTACTTTGGACGCATAAAAATTTATTTTATAGAAGAAATTATATAAATAAATATATAAAAATATTTTTATTAAATAAACTATTAAATATAAAATAAAAATATACATTATTTTATAAAATAAATTTTTTATGCATTAAAAGAAAATTTTTTTAATTTTTTTTTTTGATATACATATGTCTAAATAATAGTATTTTGAATAAAAATAGTTTAAAAAAATTATTTTTTGTTTAAATATATGAACAACAGAAAACAATTTTTTATATTGTAAATAAAAAAATAATATTTTAAGTTTAAGTAATTTATCAAATAATAACACAGTGCAACAGTGAAAAAATACAAGAACTTGACAGTATAGGTTCGATTCTACTATCGAAGGGTAATAAAACCCTGTACTCAGTTTGGCGAGTTTGGTGACCAATTTTTTTTATGGACCTAGAAAGATTCTCAAAATCAGTGAGCCCCTTGAAAAAAGGTGTCATCAGTTTTGTCAAACAACTAACTCACACCTCGTGACAGCGCGTAACTATATTCGGCAATAATGTAGCTGGGAGTTCTACGCACTAAGTTTATTAACAATTTATGTCAAAAATGTCGGTTATTCCTCCCCTTTTTCAAAAAAAAAAATTTAAGAAGAAATTATTATTTTTTTTCACTTTTTTGAGCATTGCAAATTTGGCACGAACAATTTTTACCAAACTTGTAGCTATGGTAAAGTTGAACAACTTTTGTGAACGTATCAACACAATCTGAACGTGTCTAGGCAACCTAAATAGCTCATAAAGACCAATATGATACCGGTTTTTCGTACCTTTACGCATATAGAAGCCAGTAACTTGGTTGAATATCAACCGATTTTATGTTTCTCAGCGGATTTAGAAAAAAGAGACTGTGGCCTTTTCAACGATATATATAGTTATATTCATAACTTGTAATATCTGGCTGATTTTTGCCTCGAAATTTCAAGCTTTTTTCAAGTTTGTAGCCACTAACTTTACTATATTATTCATAAAGTGCACGCTTTTACGAGTTAGACGCATATTTGTTTGTAAAAATCGGTAAACGAGGGACGCAAAACTTTTTTTCATTAAATAAAAATATTTTCATACAAATATACCTTTTTTTAAAGAATAATTTTTTTGGGACCGGTCGTGGCATAGTAGTTAGAACACGCGACTACCATGCGGGAGATCGCAGGTTCAAACCTGGCTCCAGTCATCTTAAAAGAAAAAAAAAAAAATAAATAAAATTTTCTTTCATTGTCGGCTCCCCTCGAATGTTGTTGACAGCAACTTCGCAGTATTAAGCGTCGATTCAATCGTCGTGTCTAGTAAGAGCTTCTCAAACAGTGACGTTCGCATTCGTCGATAAACCAGTAGGTGCCGCTAGTTGTGAATCTAAAAATAGAAAGTGTGTTAATTCACAACAACGCGAGAAGCTATCCCATACCTCATTCATGGGGTGCAAAGGGAAATTAAGTTTTTTTTTTAATTTTTTATGCATTAAAGTAAATTTATTTTTTAAATATTTTTTTATATAAAATATTTTTATTTTTTCTATTTGAATGAAAATAATTTTTTTTAGAAAAAAATAAAAAAGAATATAATAAGTTATTTTATTTTTTTTAATAAACAGTTTGTTTTATGTAAAATTAATATAATAAGTTATTTTATTTTTTTTAATAAACAATTTGTTTCATGTAAAATTAACCATTCAAAGCAAATTTTTTTTCAAAAATATTTTTATTTATAAAAAAATAATAATTTGAATGAAAATTGAATTTTTTAAAAAAAAAAATTTTTATTCGTTGAAATATATACAAATTATAAAAAATTTTATCAATTTTTTAAGTATCAATTTGTTTTATGTAAAATTCACAAAAAAAATATATTTTATTATTATTATTTTTTCTAAAATAAACTTTATTTAACTCTTGTGGGCCCGGCTATGGTTTACTATTGCATAGTTGACGACTATTAAATAATTAACTTAATATAACGTATCTCACGGAATTGCCCCATAGTAAAAAGTGCTAAAATATTCCATTGTTAAACATACTCTGTTTTAGGGAGCGTTCCCATCAGTAACAAAATTAAAATTTCGTCTGCAAATTTGAACCTGTAGTGCCGAGTATTATCTGTATATCGAATTGTACCCTTCTAAGGCTAACATAACTTTTCAAACGCCCCGACGCCCACTGATCGAAAATTACGATTTCGTCTGAATATTCATAATTGTGTTGCAGAGTATTGTCAGGATATCAAATTTTATTTTTCTAGGGCAAATATAAAGTTCTGCCACACCCCCACCGCCCACTGATCGAAAATAACAATTTCTTCTGTAAAGTTTAATCAGTGTAGCCAAGTACTATTTGTATACGAAATTGTACCCCTATAAGGCCAAAATATAGTTTTGCCACGCCCACTGATTCAAATAAAAATGTTGTTTGCAATTTTTGTAATAAATTAGAAAAAAAAAATATTAATATTTGAAATAATTTTTTTAAATCTCCCTTGAACATAAACAGTAATGTTTATGAAAAAACCTTTTTCAGAATTACGAATTTTATTTCAAAAGCAATCACATCTTCAGTTTTATATTTTCAAAACTCTGTTTTTTACTACGTCATCAGATTGTGTTTGACATTTGAACAAAAATATTTGTCAGAAGTTGTGACTATATCCGTTGGAGAAAATAATATAAAACATTAACTGACAGACAGTATTTGTTACTTTGCCATACGATTTAAAACCTTGATTTCCAAAGTGCAATACTAATGTATTTCCCCACGTCCGCCTGCCTCTGTACATCGCTGTTGTGCCGATTGGGTAACCCCCTCGAAAATGAAAAAAAAAACATTTTCATTAAATCGACCGACCAATGTAAAAACTTATTCTGATTTCTTACTACAAAACATTGCCATACTTTACATTACTTATACTGTATGATAGGGGCTAGCTAGCTTCTCTATCTCACTCTCCCTCCCACTTTACTCTATGAATGGGAGTCATTAATCCCACATTTTTAGTTTTCTATAGAGCAAACCCTGCTGCAGCGACAACAATGTTTAACACACAAAAAAATTGAGTAAGTTAAGTGCTTTAGGGATTAACACTTTATGCACAAAAAAGGAGTTGTGTGAGTGTGTGTGCGTGTGTGTTTGGAAATGAAATTTATTTATGTATTTTCTTACGCACACACACACACACATAGGTTTTGGATGTGGCTAAGAAACATGGCTAGAAAGGAGTCACATAGTCATAGGGTGAGTGTTGGCAAGTTTGTAGACCGTTTTTTGTTGTTAGTGACCCTTGAGTTTTTCATTGTTTGGCAATAAAAATACACGACGAGCGTCAGTGTGTGTAAGTTTTTAGTTGTTTCACATTCTTACTGCGAATGATAACAAACATGTCCTTGCACAGTGGGCTGAGAGGGTGCATCCTATAAACTATAACCTAAATAAAAACAAAATAAAAAAATGTGGAACTTTGTCGGATTTGTTTTCGTACTTTGAGAATAAATTTAAAAAAAAAATAAACTATATACAAACAAAATAAAAAATGTTGAATTTTGTCGGATTTATTTTTTTATACTTTTGAGAACAAATTAAAAAAAAAAAAACAAAAGTTCCGAAGGAAACTAAATAAAAACAGAATAGAAAAATATGGATTTTTGTCGGTTTTTTTCGTACTTTTGTGAAAAAAATAAAAAAATAATACTTTTGAGAATAAGTTTAAAAAAAAAATTTATTCTCAAAAGTATAAAAAAATCCGCCAAAATCCACAAAAAATGTATGATGTTTTTATTAAGTTTATATTGTTGTTTAAAGGTACAAAATTTTTTTGGAAAAGAGTTAGAAAAAGGTTTTTAAAAAGGTTTTAATTAAATTCACATTTTATGCTTAAAAATACTTAATTTTCCTTTACACCCCATGAATGAGGTATGGGATAGCTTTTCGCGTTGTTGTGAATTAACACACTTTCTATTTTTAGATTCACATCTAACGGCACCTACTTGTTTATCGACGAATGGTCAAACGTCACTGTTTGAGAAGCTTTTTACTAGACATGCCGATTATCTCGACACTTATACTGCGAAGTTGCTGTGTACAACATCGAGGGGGGGCCGACAATGAAAGAAAAATGTAGATGACTGGAGGCAGGAATCGAACCACGGATCTCCCGCATGGTAGTCGCGTGTTCTAATCACTATATGCCACGACCGTTCCCAGAAAAATACGTTTAGTCAAAATTAATCAATCCAATATAGTGTTATAGTGTGATAAAGTCTTAGAGCCCTTCCTACCTTTTGTATGGGAGGAACCCGAAGGCGTGGCACTTTTGGATAAAAAGTTTTAGATTTTATTAATTTTGGCTTGGTAACAGAAGTCATTAAATTTCATGTTGCTGCAACTACTCCTATTTGTGTCCCATCGCGGTAAAAGACTATGCTCTGCTCACTGTTAAAACTATTAAATTTTAAAATTTCGTATTCAAATTTTGGTGCCTCTAAATAAAAGTTTTGCCTGTGTATCAAATTGTATTTTCTCTAGCTCCAAAAATAAGTTTAGCCACGCCCACTTAACAAAAATTGAAATTTCGTATCCATATTCTTATTTGTGAGGCCCAGTACTATCTTTGTACCAAATTTTATCTCTCTAGCTCCAAAAATAAGTTTAGCCACGCCCACTAAACAAAATTTTCAAATTTCGTATGCAAATGCATATTTGTATTGACTAGAACTATCTTGTTATCAAATGTAATCTCTCTAGCTCCAAAAACAGTTTAGCCATGCCCACTCCGCCCACTGATAGAAAATTTAAATTTCTCATTCATATTCATATTTCTGTTGCCTTATACTATCTGTGTATCAAATTTGATCTCTTTAGCTCCAAAAAAAGTTTTGCCACGCCCACTGATCCAAAAATTTCATATACATATTAATATGTGTATTGCCGAATACTATATGGGCACCAAATTTGATCATTCTAGCTCCAAAAAAAGTTTAGCCACGCCCACTGATCCAAAAATAAAACTTCGTATATTTGTGTTGCCGAATACAATCTGGGTATCAAATTTTGTCTCCGTAACTCCAAAAAAAAGTTTAGCCACGCCTACTTCGCCCACTGATCGAAAATTAAATCCGTATGCATGTTCATTTTTTTGCTGCCAAATACTATATATGTATTAAATTTCATCTCTCTAGCTCTAAAAAAAAGTATTGCCACACCCACTCCGCCCACTAAACGAAAATTTCAAATTTCGTTTGCATATTTAAATTTGTATTGCCGAGTACTATCTGGGTATCAAATTTTATGTCTCTAGCTCTAGAAAAATGTTTTGCCACGCCCACTGATCGAATATTAAAATTTTGTCTATATATTGATAGTTGCATTTCCGAGTACTATCTGTGTATCAAATTTGACTACTCTAGCTCTAAAAAAAGTTTTGACACGCCCACTTAGCCCACTGATCGAAAATTTAAATTTCGTATTCATATTAATATGTGTATTGCCGAGTACTATATGGGTATCAAATTTGATCTTTCTAGCTCCAAAAAAAACGTTTAGCCATGCCCACTCCGCCCACTGATATCATCAAATTTTATTTCTATAGCTCCAAAAAAACGTTTAGCCATGCCCACTAGGGCGTTTCAGAAAAAAATTTTGCAACTCTTGAAGCGGAATATTAAGGCTTGTGATCTAAAAGAATTTCGGAAAAATTTTTGGATTTTTTGAAGATGGGTATGGGGTCGCTGAAATAGATTTTATCAAAAAAATTAGGATATGGAGAAAAAAATTTTATATTATTTTTTCTGGTGCTTTTTGTTCATACACCTAACCAATTCTCTTCGTAAGGATCCGAACCCACAACAAAAAAAGTATTGGTGTAAAAAATTATTATATTATGGACCACTTTGATAGTCCTAAAAGTGAAAAATTATTTTTCCTAGATTTCAAACCTCGATAACGTGAAAAGTTTCCAACATTTTTTCAAGATGTTAAATGCGTTAGAAAGATAATTTAGATACCTTTATTTTGGTATATATAAGTTTATATCTTACTTGTGAAAAATGTTGAAAAAAATAAAAAATAGACAAAAAAATTAGTTTTTATTTTTAAATTCACACTATTTGAATTTTAAAATATTTGAAATAGGCCCTTTTTAAAATGTAAAAAAATTCATAATGCATAATTTTGTAACCTCAAACAGTAAAAGGGTTTTTGATGAATTAAAATTGCCCACTTTTTTTTTTCGAAAGATACACTTTTATCGGAAAATGATGATGATTTTGTTTCTTCAAAGAAAAAACTAGAAAAACTATGTGTTGTGAATGATTTATCAGAAAGAGGCGTGGCGTCGGCTACAATATATAACAAAAAAATTACAAAGAATGAGAATGATTTTCAAAACTTATTGATTAGAGTTGATAACAAATAAAAAATTATACCTAATTTTAACAAAAATGTCATTGAAAAAGCTCTTAAGAAACCAATTTGAAAATATGAATTGAATTTCTGATATTTTTATTAAAGCAATGTATTTTTTATTTATTTTTTTTTTTTACTTAACCAAGAACGAAACATAATGAAATTCTTTTAATTTTCATAAAATTTGATAAATAAAAAAAAAATCTCAAACTTTAATTTTTTTCTTATACTTTTCCAACAAGTAAAAATAAGTCTATGTACCGAATGAAAGGTAATTTAAAGACCTTTCCGACGCATTTTACATCTTGAAAAAATGTTGAAAACTTTTCAAGTTATCGAGGTTTGAAATCTAGGAAAAATAATTTTTCACTGTGGTCCATAATATAATAATTTCTCACACCAATAATTTTTTTGTTGTAGGATCGGATCCATAAGAAGAGAATTGTTAAGTTGCATGAACAAAAAGCACCAGAAAAAATAATATAAAATAATTTTCTCCATAACCTCATTTTTTTGATAAAATCTATTTCAGCGACCCCATACCCATCTTCAAAAAATCGAAAAATTTTTCCGAAATTCTTTTAGATCACAATTCTGATCTTTTAGAACAAAAAACGCGTTTGGTGAAACGCCCTAATGCCCACTGATCGAAAATTTAAATTTCGTATGAATATTCATTTGTATATGTATGCCACGCCTACTCCGCCCACATATAAAAAATTAAAATTGTTAAATTCCGTATTTATATTTGTATCGCCGAGTACTATTTATACATCATATAGATCTCTTTTCAGTGCAGGCACTTTCCTTTAACAAATATAGCTGTGGATTTAGAAGCAATAGCTTATGTCACTTCTTATCGATTTTGAGTTCATGATGACAAATTTTATTATTTGTGGCAGTTTTTCTAAGTGCAATATTGCTTTTCAACTCTTAGATTTTTTAAGTTTTTTTCGCTGTTATGTTTTTCATAGACGTTCGATTATTGTTTACACTAGTAGCAATAAACGACCTGAGACTGTAACTGTAGCGCAAAAAGTGTGTAAGTGAATGCGTGTTTTTCTGTCATCGTTAGCCCTCAGTATTCTTTTATCGTTTTTCCCCCTTGTATTTTTTTTTGGTTTGTTTTCAGTTAAATGTTGGTTTTCTGCATTTTCATTATGTTGACATTAATTTAGTTTTTTTTCCCTCTGTTGCGTTTACGTTGCGCTGCTTTTAATTTTTTTTTTCAGTTTGTAATTTTTTTTCCTTCTTCATCATCATGTAGCGAGTACTTGTAGCGAGCTGAAAGCGTTTGTGTGTAATTTACACAAATGACATATAATAGAAACACACACACAAAAAAAGGGTTATATTTACCACTTTTTCTCTTGCCGTTGCTGTTGTTGTTGTCGTTATTGTTGCTACTGCTTTCCAAAAGCCATAAATGTATAGAGAATATAAACAGGAGGAAAAAGTTTTAAAGTTTTTGTGACAATTTTTCAAAAAAACTGTAAGTAATAAGAAAAAAAAAATATGAATTATATGAATGGACGGCTGGCTGGATGATAATATCATATGTTGGTGGATAGTAAGTAGAGAATGCAAAAGAAAAAAATAAAAAAAAAAAGGTTTTTTAAATACTAAAGTTTTTGTCAAGCCACTGTATCGGTAAAGGAAGCAATGGTACACTCAAAGTAAAAAGTGTGTGTATGTGTAAAGTAAATACGATTATATCTTCTAGGTTTAGTTTTATCGTCACAACTTTAGGTCAAGAGTCCGTATGAAGTATTGTATAGAGACATTTAGAGAGGTGTATATAAAGTGTTCGACCCTACGATCCACCCGGAGTTAAAGGAACATAAATTTACTTTACTAAGACAATGCAGTGAGCAATGCTTGCAAGACATTAGATAACAGTTATATACGTTAATATACAAAAGGTACATTGTTTGTGTCTGTTAAGCTCCCGTCGTTCAAAACTAATAATATAATAACTAGTTGTTATGTCAATAAACAATATGTATGTGTTGAAGTCTGCCTTTTCTTACCAAAGAGTCCACTCGTTTGGGACGATGCATGAACTTTGACGACTGTAACTTTGAAGTGGTAGATGATTTTGTCTACCTTGACTCAGTCGTAAAGAATCAACTTCTCGTCAAGTGTTGTCCAGTTTACTGTGCTGATATACCCGTCGGGTCCAGCCCTGTCTGACTTGTTTGTTTCCTTGTCCGCATCGCGCCTTTGATGGGTTCGTCCCCAAAGCGAGCCCTCTTTACCATGTTGTCATTAGCCGTCAAGCTAAGGGAATCACCCGGCTTTTTACCCTTAGCTGCCTTTGAAGTTTATGCCTCACGACCATAGCCGCATTCAATGATTGGGGAACGTGGACTTACTGTCCACAACTGCACCATCACCGCAGTGTTGCTGCACAGTTTTAGAGGGCTCAATAGCCAGCAGAGTGTATGATTGGAGAAACTCCGTAACAGACTCACTAAGGAACCTGGCGTCAGGATATTTCATTTGAAACTTCAAAGCTTATTATTGTGTTTCTGAATTAGACTCTTCTCCTTCTCAGAGAGCTGAGCAGCGTCACGACGCTGTACCCTCGCAAGTACGTTAAAGGAACGCCGATACGCGTTACGGCCCTTCTTTTCTTGCCAGTTAAATCGCCACCTTTTGTCTCACACACATATCCCATACCGACTTCGACCTCACCTCTGAAGTTGCCTTGATTGGTTGTGACCAAGTCCGTATAGGTTGACGGGGAGACAGTGGCGTTTTGGCACGTTATGAAAGTTTTTTCCGACTTGTTAGTGCCAGTTTTTGTGTCATAGTCTGGTTAAGACTCCCTTGGAACCTTTATTACTGTCCAATAGAGAGCACTCGATAATCGTAACCTCCATGTCCTCTTCTGAGAGGATAGAAACTGGACTGGTTCTAATCACCAAAACTTACGAGTACACTACACTCTCATTTTGAACATCATTATTTTCGACTCCTGTCGAGTTCTTTGGGGCAAGCTGCAGCATGACTTCATCATGCTGTTTCTGGATAGATGCTTGCAGCTCAGGCAGACTGATCTCGTTATCAGTATATTGTTTGTGTGTTAGTTTGTCATACTACAAGTATAAGGGAAAGGAGGTCCACCGTATCATTGCTCGTGTTCACACGATAAGGACTTGGTACCTAAACCAATAACTCACTAAGGCGCCCATGTAAATTAGAGAGATTTCGTTACAATACAGTCTGATACCTCTGACTTCAAACCATTCGATGAGCACGGTACACATAACACTCCGGATTAGGGGGTTCGGTAAGCTTTGGTTGTGCTGCTTTTGCGCTTTTATGCTATGATGGGTCTAAAAATAGGTACCTTGTGGTTGCCGTACACACCTCGCTTGAATGACGAATAGGTTGACCTAAATTGGCACAAAGCCAAAGCAATTAAAATACTTTTTGGTACAACAAATTGTACTTTTTTAATACAATCAAAGTATTTTTTGGTACAATTAATTGTACTTTTTGGTACAACAAAATTAATTTTTCTTTTGGTACAATAAAATTACTTCTGGTCAAATAAATAAATTTTTGTACAATAAAAGTACTTTCTGGTACAATAAAAGTGCCTTTTGGTACAATTAAGTGTACTCTTTGGTACAAAAAATGTAAATTTTTTACAATAAAATTATTTTTTGGTACAATAAATTATACTTTCGGGTACAAATGAAGTACTTTTTAGTATAATAAAAGTACTTTTTGGTACATTAAATGTCCTTTTTCGTGAGGGAATTTGTACGTTCTGTATAGTAAAAGTACTTTTTGATACCACAAAAGCACTCTTTGATACAATAGAGTGTACTTTTTGGTACAATAAATGATACTTTTGGATACAATTGAAGTACTTTTTGGTACAATAAATCTATTTTTAGTAAAATGAAAGTACTTTTCGGCACAACAAAAATACTTTTTAGTATATTAAAAGTATTTTGAGGTACAATAAATTTTACTTTTTGGTACCATAAATTGTATTATTTTTTACAATAAAAGTACTTTGTGGTACAATAAATTTTACTATTTGAAACAATAATTTTACTTTTTGGTAAAATAAATTGTACTATTTATGGTACAATAAATTTGTATTAGTTTTGGCACAAATAACAATGAACAATAAATTTTAGTTTTTAGTACAATTAAAGTACTATTTTATACATTAAATTATATTATTGGCACAATAAATTGTACTATTTTGTACAATAAATGCACTTTTTTGTTACAATGCAAATACAAATTTGACTTTAAATCATTTACTGTTATGCATAACATATTGTATTGCATTTGTTATACAAAATACTGTTTTGATCAAAACTCACACACTTTCGCTCTTACGCTTAGCTGCTTTTGTTTCGTTTCTTTACCAAAACAACGCCGTTGTTGTGTACATTAGGGCGGCAGCGAAATGTATGGGCGATTTTTTTTTGAGGCAAATCAAAAATGTCCGGCCAGAATATGTAAAAAATAGATAACAGAAATTTGAGCAAAATGGGGCAACTATTACCCGTGACCCAAAGGGGTCAAATGTCATATACTTAGAACATCTTTAGTAAATACATTGTTTTTTACCTATGTTCGATAAGGAATTTTACTTTTTTTCTTGCAAATATGTAATTGTCAAATATTTACGTGTGTGGTCGGCGCCTCGGTTGCTTTTTGCCAACTTGGTTCCAAATTGCTTAGTTATATCTCTACTTTACTGTGAAATTTTCAGGATGAACAAACTATTATTATGACTGTTATAACAGTTTCTTCTAAATGGGATGTGGCACAGCCCATTTCCACACTGATTGTAATTCATACTGTACCAATAACACATAGCAAATATCATCTTTATACCTCTTATAGTTTATAAGATACAGCCTTTTAAACTGTGAAATTTTCAGGATAATCACACTATTATTATGGTTGTTATAAAAGTTCCTTTAAAATGGGGCGTGGCACAGTCCATTTTCACACTGACTGTAATTCATACTGTACCAATAATACATTGCAAATATCATCTTTATACCTCTTATAGTTTATGAGATACAGCCTTTTAAAGTTTCAAATTTTATGCCATGCCCACTAATCCGATTCCGCCCATTTTATGTGCGATCACAAACTTTGCGCTGCCAAATGCAATCACACAAATTTTCAAGTCAATTTGATAGGAAACAGTCCCATATCTTAATAGGCGGGGCCACGCCCACTTAATATATTATATCAAAATTGAAAGTACCCTATTTTCACCACCGACATATCGTCTACATTCTGTGAAAAATTTAAAAAGATCGGTCAAGCCGTTTTCGAATCTATACGGCACAAAAAATATACAGAAACAAAGACAATTTTATTTTCATATACAGCCTAATTTCTCTATAATATAGCATATAGAGTTGACCTTTGATCTCTTTTGGGCACGGCATTATAGCCGATTTATAATAACTTACTTAAACTTAATTTCTCTTTGCACCCCATGAATGAGGTATGGGATAGCTTCTCGCGTTGTTGTGAAATAACACGCTTTCCATTTTTAGATTCACAACTAACGGCACCTACTTATTTATCGACGAATGCGAACGTCACTGTTTTGAGAAGCTCTTACTAGACACGACGATTGAATCGACGCTTAATACTGCGAAGTTGCTGTCAAACAACATTCGAGGGGAGCCGACAATGAAAGAAAATTTTATTTATTTTTTTCTTTTAAGATGACTGGAGCCAGGTTTGAACCTGCGATCTCCCGCATGGTAGTCGCGTGTTCTAACCACTATGCCAAGGCCGGTCCCAGCCGATTTATAATAACTGACACAATATTCCGCTCGGGCATCAGCGAAAATACACCCTAGTGTACAATAGGGTGCCCGCCAATATCGATGTTGGAGTTTTGTCAGACCGACAAATTATAAGTCTTTACAGATTTTGGGATTGCCAAGTTTGTTAGTTTGAGCACGATTGGAGTATGTTAAACCGTGCCACTTTGGGCTTAAAGTTTTTAAGCTTCTATAGCCACGCTTGGGAGGCATAACCGAAGAAAGTTTAGTCCAATTTTGCTAAAATAAAAATCCGAAATTTAAGAATTTAAATTTCTTTAAACTGTTGATATATCATTTCTCTGCATAATCAACAGTTTCGCAGTTATAAATAAATTTATGATAATAAATAAATTTATAGAAAGAATATGAAAGAATATTTATGATAATAAATAAATTTATTTATGAATAAATTTGTCTAAATAAATTAAATTAAATTGTTAAAATTTTTAAAATTTAGTTTTTATTATTTAATGTTAATTTTTATTATTGGAGGATTTTTTTTCTGGAAGAAAATTTTTTGATTTAAAATAAAAGTTTTTAAAAATCAAAAAGTGGACTTGGTCGGTTTGGTAAGTGAAGCCTACATATGTTCTGTGCTTAACTAAAATCATTTGATGATGCTTCGCTACAATAGAATTTAAACTTTTTCAAATATATGTTATAAAACTATTAATTAATTAATAGTTTACATAAACAAATATTCAACACTTGACAATATTTAATAGATTTTTTTTCATCAAAGACTTTTTAAATTAAGAATTGTTAGTAAAATACTGCGGGACCGGCCGTGGCATAGTGGTTAGAACACGCGACTACCATGCGGGAGATCACAGGTTAAACTCCTGGCTCCAGTCATCTTAAAAAAAATTTCTTTCATTGTCGGCTCCCCTCGAATGTTGTTGACAGCAACTTCGCAGTATAAGTGTCGAGTCAATCGGCGTGTCTAGTAAGAGCTTCTCAAACAGTGCCATTCGCATTCGTCGATAAACAAGTAGGTGCCGTTTGTTGTGAATCTACATAAAAATAGAAAGCGTGTTAATTCACAACAACGCGAGAAGCTATCCCATACCTCATTCATGGGGTGTAAAGGGAAATTAAGTTTTTTTGTTAGTAAAATACTGTACCATATCTAGTTAAATGTTTAAAATGCTCTACAACAGTGATAAAAGCATAACCTATATCATCATTTTCCAATAAAATCTTTCAATAAAGAAGAAGCTTAATTCCCCCCAATTTGTTGCACTAGTGCCGTCGCCACATCATTCTTATTCTGCCATTAAATTATTTCCATACACACACACATGTGTGCTGATGTGTTTACATGCGTATATACATACCATCACACATTATATTTTATAACACATATTCCTTTAAGTTTTTTTTTATTTATTTTTAAATATAAAAAAACAACAAAAATAAACATCCTTTAACAATTGCGTTATTGCGTTCGCATTGCATAAATATTAATTGTGTTTCTTTTTTTTAATTTTTATTTAAATAAAATTGTATAAATATTTTATGCAAAATGCTGCAGGAGCTGCTGAGTTTTTATATTTTTAATTTTTTTTCGCCTGCACAACACATATGAGTAGTACATATGAGAGTATACATTATATATAGTTGCTATATACTGCCATTATATGGCCATTATATATGTAGTAAATATGTAAAAGTGTATAAAGTAGGAGAGAAAAAAAAACATTATTTCCAACAGTTTTTAATGAAAAAAAAAAAAATCCGCAGCTTGTTGTTTTTGTTTCGATTTTTTTTATTATGATCAAACAATATTAACAAAAGAAATGTGTGGAAAAATTATGAATACACTGACAAAAAAAACACAGAAATGTTGGAAATGAATAAGAATATATGAAATGAATTGATCTATTATTATTATATATATATAAAACAGGATGTGTGTATATATGTAACGTATGGACTCGAAAACGGCTGGACCGATTTTGATGAAATTTTCAGGGAATCTTCCGAATAACCCCGCGAGTAACATAGGCTACACATTGTTTGGATTTTTCTACATTTAGGGGGTGAAAATGGCAATATTCGATAACATAAGGTATTCCGCGCTTACAAGAAGTTAAAAATAATATATTATCAATCGATGATAAACAACTTTGTGTACTCTTTTAAGATACCTGCGTACGTCCATGGGAAAACCTTTAAAAAATTCTTTAAATAACTCTCTGTATTCCAATATAACGGGACATCCAATATAACGGGATATGCAATAGCGAAGCATTGCCGGGCCCACTAGTATGAAATAATAATAATAATTATAAATAAATACACATTATAAAAAAACTCGTTTTCCATTTTGTCAATTGTCAAGAAACCTTTGTCAATTGCAACATATTTATACCCTCACCCTACGGGTAGGAGGGTATGGAATAAGAATGATTTGATACGAACTAAAACTGTAACACATAGAAGGAGTCACTTTAGACTCTAAGTTTCTTTGAACCAAATTCGATTCATGACTTTGTAAGTCGTTTGGGCCATGTCCGTCTGCCTGTCTGTCTAGCTTCCCGGCTAAGGCGCACGATAACTTTCGAAAGACGAAACCAAACCAAACCAAATGTTTTGAAACTTTGCACAAGTTAATGTTTTCTCAAAACTACAAGGGGGCGCAAAAGTAATCCTCCTATCAGAAAATGCTATAAATTTTGCGATTGGCTCCTAATGTCAGTTCTGTTTTGACATTTGTGTAGTAAACACATGCGAAATACACGTTAATAAACAATGTCGCGCTACACTGCTCCAGAACGCGGAATATTGCTGACTACTTATTTGACCAATAATCGGTCGGTGACTTTGGCACAACGTTAATTTCGTCGCAGATTTCCTGGCCGTCCAACGCCTACTGGTGAAACACTGCGACGTTTAGCCGCTCGCCTCGAAGAGACTGGCACAACACGAGATGCTGCCAGGCGTGGCAGACCCCGGAGTAGCCGTTCTGCAGAGAATATTGCTGCTGTAGCCGAGGATGTCATGGAAGCGCCGTCGACATCGACCAGACGACGTGCCACGCAAATGGGTATCAGCCGACGGTCTTTACAGCGAATTTTGGTACAAGATTTGAAGATGTTTCCTTACAAAGTCCAGACGGTGCATCAGCTGTTAGCTGCTGACCGCCAATCGCGTCTAACATACGTTCAAGCCATCCTTAATCACCACCAAGAGAAAGATGATTTTTCATCAAAAATAATCATGAGTGATGAGGCCCATTTCCATCTTAGCGGGTACGTAAATAAACAAAATTTACGCTTCTGGGGCACTGAAAATCCGCGTGTAACCCACGAAGAGCCATTACACCCGCTCAAAGTCACTGTATGGTGTGCTGTTTTCGCTGGAGGAAAAAGGCCAAACAAATAAGCCTAGCCGTGACAAATTCGCCTATACGATACTTACTAACTTTAAATCGATATTAAATTATTATGTCATGTAACTTGACAAAACGAATGATGCAGAACTTCTTCTTTTTGGGGCGTCTTTTTTGTGCAGCTCTCAGAATTGAGTCCCAAATCAATGAGCTGAAAATGTTGTACTGTGTAAGTTACGCTGTCTGAGGGTTCTTCAGAGACACCAATTGATATTCGATATCTTATTATATAGCTTTTAATTTGGAATATTGATATTAAATCTTCTCAATATTAAAAATTTTCCTCTGTCATCATTTTATCCGATTTTTCTATAGTCTTCTCAAATGACCTCTTATGTTATTAATCCAATTTCTCTCTGTGTAGCTATCCTTTAAACCAAGGGAACAGCAGTAGTAGCAGCAGCACCTTTTTTTCATTATTATCCCGACATAAAAATCGATATTTCGTGAAAAAAGGATAAAATTGCAAAAATATAACATGGCAAAAATGGAATTTTTTATTCTTTCCCCCATTGCTTGCCTTTTGTGTTTGCTTTTAGGGTTCTGGGGAGGAGGAGGGGAAAAGGGAAACTCAACTCAAATATCTTTAAGCAAAAAACCCAAAAAATGAAATACGCAAAATTAAAGCGAAAAATACGACATACTTAATGGCAAGCAAAAATAAAAAGTCGTTAGTATTATTCCTGTAAAATATTTTCCCTCCATTTTTTTTGCAACTTTCTGATGTTGTAGCTGTCATTTGTTATTATTGTTGTTGTTGTGCTCCTGCACATACAAAGACATTGTTGTAATGGCATTTTTATTTTTATAACAAAAAAAAAAAAAAAAAAAAATGTATATTTTTTATTCTCGGAAAATCTTTAGCACCCAACCATCCAAACAACCACCCTCGTCGATACTATTAGCATTGGTCCCCTTTCCTGTGTGTGTGTGTTTTTTTTAATACTGTTCCTTCTTTGTATTTTTCGCTCTCTCTCTCTCCCGTTTATGTAGTAAAAGGCCCAACCATTCATCCAAAGCTGCTCCTGATTCTGATTCTGATGATGATGACGACGATGATGGAATATATTGTACACAAAAGGCAAAATACGAAACTCGACTTTTTCATGCAATGTTTTTCAAAGAAAAAGCGAAAAAGCTTGGGAAAAAATATGGAAAAAAAATTCAACGTAATAATAAAAAATAAAAAAAAATTCATTGCTTGAGTGGCGTTTTAAAGGAATATCAGTTGGAAAATGGATGTGCATGTGTGTGTGTATTAATTTTTTGTTTTTACTTCCGTTTAACGTTTTCTATTCCCCCAGTTTCTTGTTTGCTCTTAGACTACAGTTTATGACTTAGAGGTTTTTTTTCACTAGTTTGAGATTCTTGATGTTTTTTCTTTATAGCATTTTCCCCCACTGTTGTATGATCTATTACCTAAGAAGAATGTGGTCAATGTTGAGTTTAATTCAGTATAGTGCAACTAGAATTTAAATTATGATAAATATCTAAATATACAAAATTAGCACTGGTATATCTTAAGTATACTTTCTAAGTTTTTATACAGAGAAACATTATTCGAAATATTATCGAAATTCTGATAACGATACAAAACGTAAGTAATTTGTTAACTAACATTATAATTTTAACTACTAAGCGTTTCAGACGCGCAAATTTCTACAGTGTTCAAAATGGGTCAAATTGATATGTAACTATTTTTTTATATTTTTACTCTATCGAAATAAATTGAATACAAAACACATCTGTCACTTACTTACACAGTCAATAAAATTTTCAGCTCATTGATTTGGGACTTAATTCTGAGAAGTGCACGTGAAAGTAGCCCCAAAAAGAAGAATTTCTGCATCATTCGTTTTGTCAAGTTACATGTCATAATAAATTATTATCGAAATTATTATCGATTTGGTATAGGCGAATTTGTCACTTTTAAGGCTTTTTTGTTTAACCAAAACTCGAGAACCACTAGTCCGATTTAGCTGAAACAAATTTTGAAAAAAAAATAAGAATTATCATTCCTGATATGACGTTTCTCTACATAAGCAACGGTTTCACTTTTCTATTTATCAAATGATATTTAATTGGGTTTATTTTGTAGCAGCTACAATAAAACTGTTGTACTCCGTTGCGTATGATTTACGTGGAATATTACTTATGATAATCATACGCCACCATATAGTATTTATGTTATGTCAAACAAATAAGACAAAAACGTTACAAATTCCCCCATACGACACTTACGAACTTCAAATCGATATGTAACTTAACAAAACGAATGATGCAGAACTTCTTCTTTTTGGGGCTACTTTCACGAGCAGTCCTCAGAATTGAGTCCCAAAATCATGTGTTGTAGCGTGTTATATTTTTGCAGTTAAAATGAAAAAAAAAACAATAAGAAAGTCTCAGTCGGTAAAACCGACTTACATATACCCTCAGTATAATAAAAAATCTTCTAGTATATTGATGTTATTACTCGATTTCTAAAGTGGCGGAATGGTGCATATGTATGGGTGGTACCAGAAGGGGCGTGGCTAGACTTCCAGTTTTTTTTTCTCCAAAACTTTATCCTGCTATAGTTTTACTTAATTCAGAATTTGGCCACGATCGCGTTGGCTGTATTGGTATTATTACTTAATTTCTAACATGGGCGGAATGATATATTTGTATGAGAGGTACCAGAAGGGGCGTGATCATGTAGTCCATTTGCAATACCGTAAGTAGTTTTGAGAAAGCGTACAGCCAGACAGACGGATATGGCTCAAACGACTTAAAAGTCATGAATCGAATTTGGTTCAAAGAAATCTAGGGTCTAAAGTCACTTCTTCTATGTGTTACACTTTTAGGTCATATCAAATGATATATACCCTCCTAACCTTAAGGGGAGGGAATAAAAATAAAAAAAATTGCCCACAAAATTCAAATTAAATTTTTTAACTTTTTAATTTTTTTTTCATAAATTTATTTGAATTTACGGAACTGCCACTTATGCAAAGAAATAATGTATGAGAAATAATGGACTTTTAATGTTTAAATTTCGGATTTTTATTTCGGCAAAATTGGACAAGTCTTTCATGAGTTATGCCTCCCCAATATGGCTATAGGAGCTTAAAACTTTAACACCAAAGCGGCACGGGTTAACATACTTCAAACATAAAAGTACCTTTGATGTACCACAACTACTACTTTTATTATAAACAGAACTGCCCTTTTTACACCGGAAAGTACTTTTATTGTATTCCAAGTACTTTTATTTTACCAAATAGTACTTTCATTGTACCATACATTAATGTTATTGTACCAACAATTACATTTATAGTACCAAAATTTAAATTTATTACACGGAAAACTAATTTTGGTGTAAAGGTAAGTTTGTTGCTCAAAATTGCGCTTTTATTGTACGAAAATCTATTATAATTGTACAAAGAAGTATTTTTATTACACCATGAAGTTCTCTAATTGTTCCAAGTACATTTGCTGAACCAATAAGTACTTTTGTTATACAAAAAAGTATTTCACTGGTACCACAAATTACTTTTATCGTAACAAGAAGTACTTTTTTGTAGCAAAGAGTACTTTTGTAGAACAAACAATTTACGAAGCCCATTAAAAATCGATTTTAAACAAGTACTTTAATTGTACCAAAAAATGCTTTTATTTTTACAAAAGAGTACTTTTATTTGCCAAAAGGTACTTTTATCTTGTCAAAAAGTACTTTTTTAACAAAAGGAACCTTTAAGTGACACAAAAAGTACGTATTTTGTGCCAATATCCATATTTGACAACAAAATACTTTTATTGTATCGAAAAGTGCATTTATTGAACTAAAAAGTACTTGTATTGTATAAAAAGGTACTATTTTAACAAAAAGTACGTATTTTGTGCCAAACCCCATATTAGACAACGAAATACTTTTTTCATTTATTGAACTAACAAGTACTTTTATTGTACCAAAATTTTTAACAACAAGTACCTTTTTAAAAAAATGTACTATTTAAAAAAAAAGTACTTTTAGTGTTACAAAAAGTACGTATTTTGTGCCAAAACCCATTTTTGAAAACTAAATACTTTTATTTTATCGACAGTGCATTTAGTAACATCAAGAAATTTTGTTGCACCGGAAAGTACTTTTATTGCGCAAAAAAGTACTTTTAGTGTACCAAAAAGTACGTTTGTTCCATCAAAAATTCTTTAAATTTTACTCAAAAGTATTTTTTAAAAAGTACTTTTGTTGCACCAAAAAGAATTTTGTTTTACCAAAAAGTACTTAAGTTCAAAAAAAGTCCATTTGTTTACCAAAAAGTACTTTTAGTAACAGCAAGTAATTTTTTGAACTAAAAAAACCTAACCCTTTCGCGCATAAAGTACCTTTAGTGTATCAAAAAGTACGTTTGCTCTATCAGAAAGAACTTTTGTTGCACCAAAAAGCATTTTGTTTTACCAAAAAAAAAAAATTTGTTTTACAAAAATGTCCCTTTGTTAAATAAAAAGTAGTTTTACTTTTTGTTAAATAAAAAGTACTTTTTACTTCTTTTTACTTTTAGTGTATCAAAAAGTACGTTTGCTCTGTCAAAAAGTACTTAAATTCTACCAAAAAGTATTTATCATGAAGTACTTTCGTTTGTTCTACCAAAAAGTACTTACGTTTTACAAAAAGTACTTTTATTGTACCAGAAAATACTTTTATCGCGCATAAAGTACGTTTTATAAATCAAAAAGAACTTTAGCTCAAAGTATTTATTATGAAGTATTTTCGTTGTACCAAGAAGTAAAGAAGTTTTACAAAAAAAGTCCTTTTGTTTTACAAAAAATCTTTTGGTTGTACCAAAAAGTACTTTAAGTATCATCAAGTTGCTTAATCTGTATCAAAACTAATTTGTTTTGTATCAAAAAGCAATTTTATCGTTATAGGAGATACTGGGGTTCGATTCCTGACTCCAGTCATTTACATTTTTCTTTTATTGCCGGCCCGCTCGATGTTGTCGACTGCAACTTCGCAGTTTAAGTGTCGAGTCAATCGGCACTTCTTTCATTGTCGGCTCCCCTCGAATGTTGTTGACAGCAACTTCGCAGTATTAAGCGTCGATTCAATCGTCGTGTCTAGTAAAAGCTTCTCAAACAGTGACGTTCGCATTCGTCGATAAACAAGTAGGTGCCGTTAGTTATGAATCTAAAAATAGAAAGCGTGTCAATTCACAACAACGCGAGAAGCTATCCCATACCTCATTCATGGGGTGCAAAGGGAAATTAAGTTTTTAAGTTTTTTTAAGTCAATCGGCATGTCTAGTAAAAGCTTCTCAAACAGTGACGTTCAAATTCGTCGATAAACAGGGAACAAAAAGTACATTTATTACTAATCCCTTTTCACGCAAAAAAAGTACTTATATTTAATTAAACCACAAAATACTTGTATTTTGCCAATATTTATTTGTTTCAAAATGTACTTTTGTTGTACCAAAAATTATAGCAAAGTACGTTTGCTGTAACAAGAAATTAATTTTATTGTACCGCAATGTACATTTATTGTACCAAAAAGTACTTTTGTTCTTCCAAAAAGTACTTTTGTGGTACCAAAAAGTACGACAAGCCAATGTTAACATCATTGGTGATAAACCAAATCCAAGTACTTCTGAATCAGTCATTTACTCCTACTAAGAAAACCTTGTTCTTTTGTTGAGTTGGATGAATTTTTAGACCTTACGCAAGAAAAGTCCATCTATAACTTTATATGAGTATTATTCACTTGTATTTTTAAAATCTTGTATGTAAAATTATCATATAAAATAGATAACATTTAGTGAGACACCAACAGGCTAATTTATGAAAATTTCTTTATTCTGTTAAATAATTAGTTGTGAACTCTTTGAAAATTTTTTTGTTCTTCTATTATTTTAAAAGTTTCCATTTTCATATATTTTAAAAATTAATTTTTCAAACATCACTAGATTTCTTTACTTATTATTCTGTGGAGTTAGACCTTATAGCTTTTAACACATCCATTTATCAAATTGTCTAATCAATACTTTTTTTTAATAATGTAATATTAATTTAGTTGCAACATTAAACTGTAAATCTTATCGCACTGTAAATAAAAATTATGTACTTAAATTAATTTTCAATATGAACAAACAAAAAACACTCCCTAGAAAGTGATCGCCAACAACTCTACAGTCGTTGAAGAAAGGTAAATTTGATTTTGCGTTGCCGTTCGCTGCTGCGAATCGACTGATCGCACGTAATACACATTTCCGTTAAGACAGCAGATAAACGGAGGCTAACAGCCATAATGTAATATGTAGTGGTGGTAGTGGCGTTGGTGTTGCTGCTATTGCTGTAGATTGCCTACAAATGCGTAGAGGGCGTAAAGTAGATCGTGTCACTTCCGTCCGGTCTATCAGTTACATACATATTTGAAGAATTTTGGGTCATTGCAAAACAAATTGTTACTATGAAAAACTACATATTGTTTTATAGGCTTTTTAGGCAGATGGGGCTTAAACACAAGACAGCATTTGCAAAAACTTTGAAGGTATGCTGAAATTGCATTAACTGGACGGAAAAAACTCTATCCCACACACTATTATGTTTTTAATCAGGAAATGCTAGTGCTAAGCTATTAGGCTTATGAAAAAAGAAGGTCTACTTATATAATTTTTTTTTCAACAAATATTTAGTGAATTTATAAACAACAACATTTTGGGTCAATATCATAGCTAGGGCGACAAAGATAAATTGTTTTAAATAACAGATTCTTAAGTCGACATCTAATACAGCAACAAGCAACTTTTCAAGGCAACTTTTTTTTCGATTAATATGATAGCCCTATAAATTTCGTTACATTAAACTCGAGGTCGAACTGTCACACAAACTGATCGAAGAAAAGATAAACAATAAAGTCAGTGTTGTTTTTTTTTTCAAATTTAAACTTCACCGAGGGTCATCATCAGGAAAAAAATACGTTTGTTATATAATTATCTTAGTATCATAGTACACTAAAAATAGTGGATTTGTTATGAGCACCTCTACACATTATTTACGACGCGTAAAGAAAGAAAAAGAAAAAGCATTATCATTCCAAAGATCAGCTCTTTGATGGTTGAAATATTAATACACAAATATAGCATGCTTTTAGGCTCAATTAATTCATATCATCAAACATTGGAGCTTTAATAAAACCCAGCAAGACAGAGAAAAGTCTATCTAGATGTGGTAGCAGACACAGAATTTACTTATTCAGAAGTACATAAATACTTCGAATTTGAGTGAAATACCACCAATGATTTAAATATTAGCTTATCACAGAAAGAAAGCAATTAATTTTGGCATACCTTGCACTAATGTTTAAGTAATGCTGAAATGTGCTACAAAATGTATACTAAGATGTTTATCTTAATTAGTGGAGTAAGTATTTTAATTATATTTATTCTTTATTTGTACGAATATTGAGTGATGATGTTTAAGTTCCTTTTAAAATCATCATTTGAAGTAAGAAGAAACATTTGTAACAACTAAGAAGTACTTCGTGCCAAAATACAAAGTACTTTGTGGTACAATCAAAGTACTTTGTGGCAAAATAAAAGTACTTTTTGGCACAATAAAAATACTTTTCGGTACAATAAAAGTACTGTTTGCTACCATATATGCAATTTTTGGACAATAAAATAAATGTTTGTTCAACAAAAATACTTTTTGGTACAACAAAAGTACTTTTTGACAAACTTCTGCTACAAAAAACAAGTACTTTTTGTACTATGAAAGTATTTTTTGTACAACAAAAGTACTTCTTGCCAAAAGAAATGTACTTTTTGGTACAACAAAATAATTTTTGGCAGAGTAAAAGTATCTTTGGCTAAATAAAAGTACTGTTTACTCCAATATATCTAATATATAATTTTCGTACAATAAAAATAAATGTTGGTTCCACAAGGCGCAATAAAAATACTGTTTGAAACAATAAATGTACTTTTTGATTCAATAAAAGTATTTTTGGTAGAACATAAGTACTTTCTGGCAAAATAAAAGTACTTTTTGGTACAATAAAATAATTTTTTTACAATAAAAATACTTATCGGTACAACAAAAACACTTTTTGGCAAAGTAAAAGTACTTTTTAAGACAATAAAAGTACTTTTTGGGAAAATAAAGGTACGTTTTTTTGTTGTACCAATAAGTACTTGTTCGTACAATAAAAGTACCTTTTGGTACAATAACAATATTTTTTGGTACAATTAAATTACTTTTTGGCCAATTAAAAGTAATTCTTGGTACAATAATAGTGGCTTATGGTACAAAAAAAGTAATTTTTGGTACAATAAAAATGCTTTTCGGTTTTTCGGTGCAGTAAAAGTTCTGTTTATATACCATATACATATGTATGTAATTTTTTGGATAATAAAATTTTAGTTAGTTCAACAACAAAAGTACTTTTAGACAAAACAAATGTACTGTTTTTGTGCAACAAAAGTACTTCTGGTCAAAGGATAAGTACTTTTTTGTACAACAAAATTACTTTTTGGCAAAGTAAAAGTACTTTTTGGTAAAACAACCATATATTTAATATAAAATTTTCGTACAATAAAAATAAATGTTGGTTCCACAAAAGTACGTTTTGGTCCAACAAAAGTACTTTTTGGTACAATAAATGTTCTTTTTGGAACGTTTTAGTACTTATTGTACAAAAAACTACTTTTCGGTACAATAAAAGTACTTTGTGGTACAACAAAAGTACTTTTTTACCACATATGTAATTTTTGGGCAATATTATTAATATTTGGCACAACAAAAGAAAATTTTGCCCAAAAAGTACTTTTTGGTACAATAAGAAAAAGAATAAGAATTAGCAATATAAAAGTACTTTTTGGTACAATTAGACTATTTTTCGGTACTATAAAAGTACTTTATCGTACAAGATAAGTACTTTTTGATTCAATAAAATTAAGTTTCGGTACAATAAAAATTATTTGGTACAATAAATTGATTTTATGCAGAAATAAAAATATTTTTTGATAAAAAAAAATTAAAATATTTTTTGATAAAAAAAAATAAAAATATTTTTTTATTAAAAGTAATTTTTAAAAAAAATTAAAGAACTTTTAAAGTACTTTTTGGTACATTAATAGCATGTTTTGCTAAAATTAAGAAACATTTTGATACAATAAAAGTACTTTTTGGTACAATTAAATTACTTTTTGAAAATTTGTAAGGATATGAAAATGAAATAAGAAAATAATTCTTTTCCCTTTACACCTCATTAATGAGGTATGGGATAGCTTCTCGCGTAATTGCGAATTAACACGCTTCTGTTTATATAAACTTACACATTTTATAGACGAATTCGAACGTCAGCTGCTTCAAAAGATTTTACTACACCTTTTCTAATTGAAATTCAAAGAAATCTAATGGTATTCAAAAATTCTATTTGAAATTCAAACATTCCATTTCAAATTCAAAAAACAACAAAAATTGAAAATGTCATTTTAAACTGAAAAAATATCAATTGATATTCAAAACTCGTTTATTGAAATTGAAAACATATCAACAGAAATTCAAAACTCATGAATTGAAATTCGAAACTCGTCAATTGAAATTCAAAATTCGTCATTTGAAATTCAAAACTTATCAATTTAAATTCAAATGTAGTAATTTGAAATTCAAAACTCATCAATTGAAATTCAAAACTTATCAACTGAAATTCGAATAATGGTTTTATAGTTTTAATCATAATACACTCTACTCGAACTGAACTACATGTGAATGTTTTTAGTATTTGCGACTTTTGCCCATATATCTGCTAAGGTGTAGTATATTTTATGGTCGAAGTAATTAATGAGTTTTGAATTTCAATTGGCGAACTTTGAATTCCAATTGACAAGTTTTGAATTTCTATTGACGAATTTTTAATTTCAAATGACGAGTTTTGAATTTCAATTGATGAGTTATAAATTCCAATAGAAATGTTTTGAATTTCAATCAATGAATTTTAAATATTAATATATTTTTCGAATTTCAAATGGAAAGTTTGAATTTCAAATGGAATGTTTGAAAAAAATTTATTTTAATCGATTTTTTTTTTATTTACTTTACCGATCCCTTAAAATTTTTATAACTCCTTTCTGCTCACCGTAAAGCTCACATTCTCAGTCTAACATCAATCAAACTCTAGTTATAGTGCTATAGTTCATTTATATTCAGCTTAATATATATTTAAACATATTTTAAAAAATTAACATTTTAATTTTTTACACTATAAGAGCGGTTTTTAAATTGAAAAATATTCAAATTTTTCAGCTCGCGAAATCAATTTGTTTCTTTTTTGATGTTGATGATGGGAGTTTTTATATTACTTTTCAATGTTATAATATTGCATCAGTATTGAATTAAATTATGCACCAAAGTGTAAATGTATAAATTTTTTTTCTGAATAATATCAACAAACTACTCATATTTATAACACAAATATTTTTTTTTTTTTCAATATCAATAAACATTTATTGCTTGAAACCTCTCCCCTATTGCCTGTTAAAGCCCTCCAGGCAGAAAACACAACTTTCCCCAAAAAAAGCGCCACATTGGCGCCACTCATGCAACCCCCCATAATTTACTTTAGAATTTTTTTTTATTTTTTGTTGTTGTAATTTAAAAAAGGGATTCGAAAAAATTGTTTTATTTGCGCGCTGCAGAAAAGAATTACATTCATGCTCCCACTCCCCTTCATTGCTGGCAAATATTTTCACAATTCCTTATTTTTGCACAAACAAAAAAATTGGGCTAAATCTGGTGGGTGGCAGGAGGTGGGCGATTGGTGGTGTTGAGATGCAGGAATTGTTGGTGGTGGTTGTTGTTATCTCTGAATAGATGTGGGCTCATATATTTAACTGGCTGTGAGCAGTATAAATGAGTGCGAGGGTGTGTCTGTGTATGTGTTGTGCCCCCAACCCCTCCGCTCGTTTCTGGGTTAAAAAAGGGACATGCCTTTTTATTGTTTGAGAAAATATTTTTGTTTTTTACATCCTTCTTTTCATTTTGGCAATGTTGAAATATTCCTGCTTGAGTTCTACACATTTTCGTTCTGAAATATTTGGTGTTTTTATTTTTACCCCAGCAGTTTTTTTTTTGTTAGCAGCTTTGGCAACTTTTCAAAAAATACCATATACGACGACGATTCCAAACAACAACAACAAAATGACAGACTGACATTTAGACGAATAAAGGAACGGAACGACGAAACGACTGACGGGCCAGAATGAAAATCAACACAACATTTTTTAAGAAGAATTTCAAATAGGGTGGGTGTAATATTTTCATTTTGTTGTTTCAACCCCTCCGTTTTTCCTATCTTTTTTTTTTTTGTTAATTGTATAAGGATAAAAAAGGATATTTCACGGAAAAGTATAAATCTGACAAAAAAAAAATTGTAAAAACGTAAAAGACATGGGTTCATATGTATGAACAAAATGTTATTAAATTTTTGGGCTCTCACTCGCTCGCTCTCTGTGTGTTTTTTGAAGGGAATTCATAAGAAATTTTTATGTTTTTCTTTTATAGACTCCTTTTATAAAATGGCAATGTATGAGTTTGAAAACTAATTGATAAAGGTAAGATTGTTAGGATGTTATGGTCTACTATATACAAAAAAATCAGTTCTTTTAATTTTTTATGTGGTAATAAAGGGGAGCTTCTTGGAAGCTTATATGTATCATTGAATTTAGTTTTAATTTTGTGAGTAGAGATATAGAGGGGATATTCTTGGAAGCTTATATACATATATCGTTGAATTTAGTATCACTGCAAGGATCTTATAATTGAAATTTTAACTTAAGTTTGATAAGGTTTTATTAGATTTTTGTTTATGGTGTTATTCTATTACGAACGTACACAATAAATATACTTTGTGGTACAATAAAAGTACTTTGTTGTACCATTTAAGTACTTTTTGAGGCAACAAATGTACTTTTTGGCAAAATAAAAGTACTCTTTGGGATAATAAAAGTACTCTTTGAGGTAATAACAGTATTTTTTGGTTAATTAGAAAAGGTTTTCGGTATTGTAAAAGTACTTTGTGGTACAATAAAAGTACTTTTTTAGACAACAAATGCACTTTTTGGCAAAATAAAGATACTCTTTAAGATAATAAAAGTACTTTTCGCTATCACATATAAAATTTTTGGACAATTATAGTTCTACACAACAAAATATTGGGATAATAAATGTACTTTTTGGAATAATAAAAGTACTTTTTGGTAAATTAGAAATAATTTTTGGTTCAGTAAAAGTACTTTTAGATACAAAATAGAAATTTTGGTACAATGAAAGTACTTTTCGTACAATAAAGGTATTTTTTCATACAACAAAAGTACCTTTTGGATAAACAAAAGTACTTTTTGGTACAATAAAAATGCTTTTCAGTACAATAAAATTACTTTGTGTCCAACAAAAGTACTTTTTGGACAATAAAAATACTTTTGAAAACAATAAAAGTACTTTTCTGTACAGCAAATGTACTTTTTGCCACAATAATATTTCATTTTGGTACAATAAAAAAACTGTTTCGTACAACAGAAGAACTTTTTGGAAAAGTACTTTTTGGTACAATAAAAATGCTTTTCGGCACAATAAAATTACTTTGTGTTTACACAAAAGTACTTTTGGGACAGTAAAAATACTTTTTAGTACATAAAAGTACTTTTTTGTACAAAAAAACTACTTCATTTTGTACAATAAAAGTACTTTTTTGTACAATAAGAGTACAAAAGTACCTTTGGGGAAAACAAAAGTCCTTTTTGGTACAATTAAAATGCTTTTTCGTACAACAAAAGTACTTTTTGGAAAAATAAAAGTACTTTTTGGTACAATAAAATTGCTTTTCGGTACAATAAAAGAACTTCGTGGTTCAACAAAAGTACTTTTTATGACAATAAAAAAAAACTTTTTGGTACAATATAAAAACTTTTCGGTACAATAAAAGTAATTCTTTTGTACCACAAAAGTACTTTTTGGCAATAAAAAAGTACTTTTTGGGATAAAAAAAATTTTCAGTAATTTAGAAAAACTTTCTGGTACAGGAAAAGTACTTTTTGGTAGAATAAAAATACTTTTTGACAAAATAACGGTACTATTTGGTACTATACAGTTGTATGCAACGAACGTTTTGTTCTGCTGAATGATGCCAACGCACTGAATTCCCATTGGCTGCCCTTGCATTTCCCAACACTTTCGCCCAACCCAGTCATGGCTGCTCGACACACCAACCAAATCAAATGTAAACTTACTTTTGGTCCATTCAGTATTATGTTATTATACTGGGTGTCTCAAAAGAAAGTTTCAATTTTGTGAGCCGATAAAATAAAAAATTATATGACTTTCAAAGATCTCTTTATTGATTACACAAGGGAACAAGGTATTTGTTGTTTAAGAACTGAATATTGTTTTAAAGGTAATTTGGGACGCTGAATCCAAATCTGCACTTGGTTTTTTTGTATCAGCTCGACTTTTCGCGATATACCGTTATGTCCATAACTAAGGCACTTCCACTACAAATATTTAAATAACTTGAAAACGGTTCACCATATTCAATTAAAAAAAAAAACTTAAACTCGTCAACAAAATTATCTTTAATCCGTGCCTACATTGTTTTTAATTTGGCTTAGTAGTTTCAGAGATATCGTTGTAGTTTTAAAAAATAAAACAAAAAATTTACAAAAAAAAAAAAATTTTTGTTTTTTAAAAATTCATAAAAAAAATTATTGCAACAAAAATCACAGTGTTTGTCTTAAAACATTTAGTTTAATATAGTGTGAATCAAATGAGCTTTATTTCATTAAAATATCTGCACAACTTTTGATTTTGTCAACAATTTACTGAGATAACTAAATTTACAAAAATCACGATTTCCATACAAAAATAACATTTATTAATATGTTTGTGAAAGTGTAACTCGAGCAAACCTTAACGGATCGTTATGAAAATTTATCAGTATTAATATTTTTTGAAACGAACTTATGGGATTGTAAATGGGCGGAATAGCCCCACCCCTTCTGGTACCTCCCATACAAAATTACCTATTTTTGGATAATTAATATATCTTCGATAGCTGCCAAACAGACTACCGGAGGATATTGAAATTTGGTCAGTTTATTTATCTTGCAAAAGTAGACAAACCCTAGAAAAACCGAAAGCGTTGCCATACTCCTTCTGGTACCTCCCATACAAATGACCGAACTCACCCCAATAGTCTTACATACATATCTTTTTTGTAAGTACACTGAATTCAGTCAAACTATGCGGAAGTTTTACGGTTATGAAAATATAAATCAGGAATGAATTTGCACTATATCGGATCACCCCTTCTGGTACCCCCCATACAAAATTACCTATTTTTGGAAAATTAATATTTCTTCCTTAACTTCCAAATTGAAACATGCCGATTAATTAAATTTGGTCTGTTAATTAATATTGTAATAGGAGGCAAAACTAAAAATTAAACTATAAATAAATTTGCAAATTTGTCATGATTTTTAAAAATACAAAATTTTAATTTTTTTTGGGTAAAAACAAAAAATTGCGAAAAATCTGTTATCACCGAATTTAGCATAACTCATTCAATTTTCAATCGATTATTATGTACATACATGTTTTAGAAAGCTATCTTAATATGATATTCAATAAAGCTAATAAAAATAACAATTTGCCCTCAACCGATAAACTTTCAGCGTGAAGAAAATTAAAATGTGTAATTTTTTGTGTAATTTTTTTTTTTTTTTTTGAATAAAACAGCCGTTACTCAGTCATTTTTTTTTTGTAATATTAAAAAATTTGATTTTTTTTAAAGGTAACAACGATATCTTTAATAAAAAAATAAAATTTTAAAATCCGGCTTATGAAAAAAAAATTATGATTTTTTGCACTATAATTTTTTGGGAAAAAGTCGAAAATACGATTAGTACCTGTAACTTAAAAATTCGAGCTGATGGAGAAAAATGGAGATTAGATTTGAAATCAGCGACCCCAAATTAGTAAAAAACAGCTATCGAATTCCAAACAACACTCAAAAAGTTAAATTTTGTTCCCTTGTGTTATCAAATCATAGTATTTGGGAATTAATTTTTAAAAATAATATTGTCTAAAAGTAAACCTTTGCGTTCACGGCATTCATTTATTCGAGCAATTAAATTTCAAATGACATATGCGATTTCGTTGCATATATTTTTTTTCTAAAGCTCGAGAGAAGTCGGTTTATTGTTATAAACTTTAGATTTGAGATAATACCGCAATAAAAATTCCATAGGAGTGAAGTCAGGACTGCATTAATGTTAGTTTATTCGCTTTTCCTGGATATCAATTTGCCAGAAAATTTTCTATTCTGGGGTTATTATTCTTGCAGCAATTGAAATTTCTACGGGTTAAGCTTTAGATCTTTTGTGAGTGCTTTGAAGTGCTTTGCAGTGCTAACTGTTCTTTCCAAATCTGTTGAACCACTTTCCAATGAGAGGAATGCTTGGCGCATTATATAAGTGACAAAAACATCGCATTATGAAGAATCCTCTTGCAATACAGTCGCAGAATCAACGTTTTGTAAAACTCTCTCAAGCACAGTGTGCGGTCTTCTCTAGAAAAACGCTCCATAGTGACTAAATTCCTAAGTGCCAGACTTCCTACTGGCATATTCTGCGCGCCCCTTAGACTTAATGTGTTCTCATAGTTAGCTAAACAAATAAGAACTTTCTTTTGAGACACCTTGAATCATAACTTTTGTTTTGAGGGATATATAAAAATACAAAAAGTGTACATTGAATACTCGTAAAAAAATATTTAAAAATTTAATCCATAAAAAATTATAAAAGAAGAAAAGAAGAATTATAAAAGAAGAAATACAAATTATTTGATTTGAAAGTCCTGTCATAGCATTTTGAGCAAATGATAGGCTTATCGCTACACTGATATCTCTGTACCTGCAGCTGATACCTATTACAATGAGCTGAAGTCAAAGGTTTAGTTGCAATTTAGTAATGCTCCAATCACAATCTTAACCCTGCTTGACCTCACTTTACTATAAATTAATCTATACCCCTTTATACTTAATTACAATTCTCTTCAATTATTCGAATGATTTGCACAAATATCACAATTTATTAACTTTAAAAAATTCTTTGTTAAATTACACGCTTTAAATGAACGAGAAAAAAAAATCGGAAACACAAATCCTTAAGGCAATGAAACAAAAAAACAAACATGATATAAATTCTACATAAAAATACATACATTCATATATACTCGTACTTATGTAAATAACAATAAAAATACATAATATATATATACCTCTGGCATATTATGTAGTACATACAATGGCTAACGACCTAAAGAAAGAACGACGACTGACTGCCACCCATTTTATGCGTCGCAACTCCTTTCATAACCAATTTCCCCCCCGTACCCCAAGCTCCTGTGATGTTGGTTACGGTGTTATTTTTTTTTGTGCCAACATTAATTTTAATTTTCACTGAACAAAATAAAAAAACGATGAAAATTACACCGTTTCTATCTCTCTTTCTCTCTTGTTGATTGTATGGAAAAACAAGTAATTTATGTTAACTTTCAGTTGTTCAATTTTTTTTCACGTGAAGTCGCAAACTGAAAAAAAATGTGAGATGTATGTTTTTTTTTATTATTTTTAATTAAGTACAAATGAGGGAAATTGTCACAGGAGATATATAGGGGAGTAATAGAAGACATTTGTATGTCCTTTTTTGGAGATTGCAATTATTGCACTTATTGATTGGGGGTTATATCCTTGAATTTATATAATATATATTTTATTTATTACACCTATAACAAAATTAAGTGCTATATTAAGCATAGGGTATATCATATACCCAGATAAAATATCGAGAATTTATTATCAAGAATCATTTTAACGGTACTAACAGATTAGTGGAAGATGACAAAAAAGACTCAAATATTGTCGGTATCCTGCAAAAAGGTCTCAAGTCCACTTTTTTGTGAAATGGACTTAATGATGCAAAAGTATTCAAAAGACATAATCTATGCCCTGTAAAAAATCTCATGTCTACCTTTCGAAAAGTTTTATAGTTATTGTATCAAAACATAGGCGGCCATTAACTTTAAATCATCAATAACTCGGAAATACCAAAAGTGGACTTGAGAAGTTTTTACAAAAGTGTGCCAAAAGTCATCTTAATAACTCAGAAACACTAAACGTGGACTTGAGATTTTTAAGCAGAATACCGAGGATATGTACTTTTAAAGAACTTTACGCAGGTCATTATTAAAGTTACCTAAAATTCTACTAATTATTATTTGAACTATGTATATTTTATGTTGTATTATCAAAAAGTGCTTTTAATGTCAAAATCGTACTTTCATTTTGTTAAAAAGTACTTGTATTGTACCAAAAAGTATTTTATGTACCAAAATGTGATTTTAATTTGCCAAATAGTACTTTTTTGTCATAATTATTCTTTAAAGTACCAAAAGATTATTTTATTGTACCAATATGTACTTTTTTTATACAAAATATTACTTTTATTGTACCGAAAAGATACATTTCGTGTCAATAAATTACTTTTATTTCATCTGAAAGTATTTTTAGTGTGCCAAAATGTATTTTATTGTACTAAAAAGTACTTTTATTTTGTTAAAAAGTATTTTTATTGCAGCGGAAAGTACTTTTATTGTGTCAAATGGAACTTTTATTGTACCTCTAAGTTTTTTAATAATACGAAAAAGTCCTTTTTTGTACCAAAAAGTATTTTTATTGTTCATATTTGTACCAAAAAGTACTTTAGTTTTGCAAAAAGTACTTTTATTACCATAAAGTACTTTTATTACCATAAAGTACTTTTCTTTGACCAAAAAGTGCTTTTAATCTACCAGCAAGTAATTGTATTTTGTCATTAAGCACTTCTATTGTACCAAAAAGTACTATTAATGTCCAAATAAAATTTTATTGTCCCAAAGAGTTTTTTCATTGAATTTTTTTGTACCAAAAAGTACTTTATTTTATTAAAAACTACTTTTATTTTACCAAAAAATACTTCATTATACCAAACAGTACTTTTATTTTGGGAAAAGTACTTTTATTGTACCATAAAATACTTTTTTTGTACCGAAAATTGGGGTTATTGTAGCAAAAAGTAATTTTATTGTACTAAAAAGAACTTTTGTGGTTCAAAAATTACTTAAAATGTACCAAAAAATACTTATGTTTTGCCAAAAAGTACTTTTTGTGCATAAAGTATTTTTATTCTCCAACGAGTAACTTTATTATACCAAAATTTACTTTAATTGTTCCGAAACGTACTTTTATTTTACCAGAAAGTACCTCTATTGTACCTCAAAGTACCTGTATTGTACCAAAAGATGCTTTTAATTTAACAGAAAGTACTTTTATTCTTCCAAAAATAAATTTATTGTACCAAAATATTCTTTTATTGTACTAAAAAGTACTTTAATTTTGCCAAAAAGTACTTTTATTGTAACAAATATTACTTTCATTCTGCCAAAAAAAAACATGGTACAAAATGAAGTACTTTTGTTGGACAAAAAAGTACTTTTATTTTTTATTGTCCAAAAAAGTACTTTTGTTGGACCACAAAGTACTTTTATTGTACCGAAAGGCATTTTTTATGTACCAAAAAGTACTTTGGTTTTTACAAAAGGTACTATTGTCGGACCACAAAGTACTTTTATTGTACCGAAAAGCATTTTTTATGTACCAAAAACGACTTTTGTTTTTCCAAAAGGTACTTTTTTGTACATAAAGTACTTTTATTGTACCAAAAAGTATTTCATTGTCCCAAAAAGTACTTTTGTTGGACCACAAAGTACTTTTATTGCAACGAAAAGTAATTTTATTGTACCAAAACAGTACTTTTGTTTTTCCAAAAGGAACTTTTTTGCACGAAAAAGTACTTATATTATATCAAAAAGTACTTTTATTGTACAGAAGAGTACTTTTATTGTACTAAAAAGTATTTTTATTGTACCAAAAAGTATTATTTTTTGACACACAGTACTTTTGTTGTGCCAGTAAGTACTGTAATTTTCGAAAAGTGTTTTTATTGTACCAAAAAGTATTTTTATTGTACAAAAAAGTAATTTTATTTTGCCAAAAAGAAAATTTATTTTTTCTACCAACAAGTGATTTTATTTTGCCATTATGAACTTCTATTGTACCAAAAAGTACTTTTTAATGCCCAAACGTACAGCTTATTGTACCAAAGAGTTTTTTCATTAAATTTTTTGTACCAATAAGTACTTTTATCTTCATCAAAACATACTTTTTTGTACCAAAAAGTATTTTGTGGTACTAAAAATTACTTCAATTGTACCACAAAGTACTTTTGTTTAGCCAAAAAGTACTTTTTGTACATAAAGTACTTTTATTCTCCAACGAGTAACTTTATTATACCAAAAATTACTTTTATTGTTCCAAAACGTTGTTTAATTTTTCCAGAAAGTATTTTATTGTACCAAAAGATGCTTTTATTTTAACAAAAAGTACTTTTATTTTTCCAAAAATAATTTCATTGTACCAAAATATTCTTTAATTGTACCAAAAAATACTCTCGTTTTGACAAAAAGTACTTTTATTGTACCAAAAAGGACTTTTATTGAACTAAAAGTACCTTTTTGTCCTTAAATTAAATTTTTTAAACCAAAAGTACTTTTATTTTTCCATTAAGTTCTTTATTTTGTCACAAAGTACTTCTATTGTTACAAAAAGTAATTTTTTGTGAAACAGTACTTTTATTGTGCCAATAAGTACTTTACTTTTGAAAAGTGTTTTTATTGTACCAAAAAGTACTTTTATTGTAACAAAAGTGCTTTTGTTATACTAAAAGGTACTTTTATTGCACCAGAAACTATTTTTATTGTACTAAAGAGTATTTTTATTGTACAAAAAAGTTATTTTGTTGTACAAAAAAGGATATATATACCAAACATATTTTGGTTTTACCAAAATGTCCTTTTGGTGTACCAAAAAGTAAATTTTTTTTAAAAAAAAGTACTTCTAAAGTAAAAATTACTTTTAATGTACTAAAAAGTATTTTTAATGTACTAAAAAGTATTTTTAATGTACAAAAAAGTAATTTTATTACGCCAAAAATTATTTTTTTTCTGTACCAAAAAGTTGTGGCAAATAAGTACTTTAAATATACCTAAATTTATATTCATTCTGCCAAAAAGAACTTATTTTTCTCTTACAACTTATATTTTTTTTCTCAATTTTATTACAAATTCGTTGTTAGTACATAAAACTAAATCTTAATTCGACTATAGCCGACACATTTGCTTCACTCTCCGGCCAAATGATGTAAATCGTACGTACGTACGTATTTCTATAGCCGGATTGTGCAGGAGAATTGCAAAAAAAAAGGATTAAAAAAATACCGCATTATTAAAAAATAAGTACATTGTTGTTGTCGTTGCTTTTCCCCATTTTCCTTTTTGCGAATTGAACATTTTTCCTGCAATTTTAGTCCTGCTGTGGTAAAAAAAACGTGAATTTTGTTTTTTTTTATCCTTCTCTTTCCCCCCAAATGGGGAGTTGCAACAGCCGGAACAGCAGCCACAACTTCAAGGGTAGGGATGGCAGGGGGCATGTTGACAAAAAGGGGACAATTTTTTTTCGTACGTACATATTTGTGTCAGATTGTGTCCATGTTTAAATACAGTCCCCTCTCTCGCTCTCTCTCTTGTTGTTGTATATGAACGTTTTTTTTTTGCCGGTTCGTGTTTTTTATCTCCACTGTAAATTATTTTGAATTTATTTTAATGTTGCTTCTTTCGTTTTTATCCAGATATTTCTCATTGTTTTTGTTTTCTGTGTTCATCATCATCATCAGGACATATTTGTGTGTGTGTTAGTGTGCAAAGGACCTGGAAGCAATGACATTATTATTTATATTATATGTCCACACACACACACAAAAACAAAATGAAAAATATAAAATATTTTACATTTTATGGAACATTTTTTTTATGTTCGTTCTGTTCATTACGGGGCAAAAACGTAGAGAAGAATACGTTTTTCTGTGTTTCAGCGTTTTTGTGTTTATGCCTTTGTTTTATTTTTGTTTTTTGTTTTTTTGCTGCTATGTTTAATTATAGTACACCTGCAAAAACGTTTCTTTTTTCTTCTTTTGGTTGCATTGATCGCATAAAAAGGACACAAATTATATGAAATACATGCATATACAGGGTGTTCCATTTGGGTGAAGAACATGGACTGAGTTGGAAGTTTAATTATAATAAAAACACTTATTAAAGCTGAATAACTTTTATGGTGCAAAATTTAACTTGGGTTCATAAAATGTCATACAGTTGCACACATATCGGCGGTTTTGTTTCCTTAATGCCACAGCGCATGTGTCTTGATGTTATTTGCTTACTTCTCTGTGGGTTTTACATTGTAGTGATATAGATATTAATCAGTTGGTCGTGTATAAATTTAAAAGTGCAGCTAAACTGAGACCTCTAAGCTTTTAAGGAGAATCTTAACGGAGGGATTATAATAGTACCAATTAACATGAACTGTTGTTTTATAAAATCGGCAATGTTTTATTATAAGGGTTTTCAATATGGTCCGGTCGATGTTGCCATAGTATAAAAAAAGCTGTGTGTTAGATCAAGACTAAATTATTTTTTTTATTTGAAAGGCTCACGTGTGCCTTTAGGTGTGAAATTTAACATGGTTCAAATATTTGCGGTGGCTTTACCAATTACACAGTGCAACAGGAGAATAACAACCGAAAATTACTATGTAGCTTATATATTTAATCAATTTGTCATTGTAATTAAGAATTAAAAAATTTAATTTCATCTAAATCGGCCACGCCTATCATTGTAATTTTTGTGGTAAAGAAAATTTTACCAAAAAGTACTTTTTCTAATTATGTGATACCAAAAATTACTTTAATTGTACCACAAAGGACTTTTGTTTTGCCAAATAGTACTTTTTGTACACAAAGTACGTTTATTATACCAAAGAGTAACTTTATTATACAAAAAATTACTTTAATTGTCCCAAAACGTACATTTATTTTGCCAGAAAGTACTTTTATTGTACCAGAAGGTACTTTTAATACATTTATTGTACTAAAAAGTATTTTTGTTGTACCAAAATGTACTTATATTGAACCAAAAAGTAATTTTTTGTCCAAACAATTAATTACCAAAAAGTACTTTTATTTTGCCACAAAGTAACTTTATTGTACCAAATAGTGCTTTTATTGTACCAATAAGTACTTTATTGTATCAAAAAGTACTTTTATTGTACCATTAACGCCACAAAGTACTTTGGTTTTGCCAAAAAGTACTTTTTCTAAATTTTTATACCGGAAATTTCTTTAATTGTACCACAAAGTACTTTTGTTTTGCCAAAGAGTACTTTTTTTGTAGCAAAAAGTACTATTATTGTACCAAAGAGTAACTTTATTTTACCAAAAATTGCTTTAATTGTCCCAAAACGTGCTTTATTTTGCCAGAACGTACTTTTATTGTACAAAAATGGTACTTTAAATTTAACAAAAAGTAATTTTATTCTTCCAAATATTATTTCATTCTACCAAAAAAAATATTTAATTGTAACAAAAACTACTGTGATTCTGCCAAAAAGTACTTTTATTGTAACAAAAATTACTTTCGTTCTGACAAAAAAATACACTTATTGTACTAAAAAGTACTTTTGTTGTACCAAAATGTACTTTTATTGAACCAAAAAGTAATTTTTTGTCCAAAAATATAACTGTCATATAGTACTTTTATTTTGCCTAAGAGTACCTTTATTGTGCCATTTATTACCTTTATTGCACCAAAAAGTATTTATATTGTACAAAAAAGTATTTTTTTCTAATAAAATGTACTTTTATTGTACTAAAAGTACTTTTGTTGTACTAAAACGTGCTTTTATTGCACCAGAAACTTTGCCATTGTACTAAAAATTATTTTTATTGTACCAAAATGTATTTTTGTTCTACCAAAATGTACTTTTATTGTACCAAAAGTACATTTGTTGGTACTTTTTGTTACAATCAAAATATTTTTGGTATATTAACTTTTTGTACAACAGAATAACTTTTTTGTACAATAAAAATACTTTTTAGTACAATGGCAAAGTTTCTGGTGCAATAAAAGCACGTTTTAGTACAACAAAAGTACTTTTAGTACAATAAAAGTACATTTTATTAGAAAAAAATACTTTTTTGTACAATATAAATACTTTTTGGTGCAATAAAGGTAATAAATGTGCTTTTTTGTAAAAAAAAAAATTTATGAATTTTAATCTATGATGAATTCTAAGAAAATTTGCCCATGGAACCATGGATCTTAAATCAAAATCGGAGGTTCGGTTTTTAACGAGAAGATTTTAAGATTTCAAACTTTAATATGAAATAGGTTTGGTATAGAACATGAGTTTTCGATATCGATAGGGCTCACCTCACAACTTTGTGTGGTTGGGAAGAATAATTTATGAGTCAACAAATGGGGAAGTGGTGTGGGTTCAAATGATTGCGCGTCATGGTCAAAGGTAATGGGAGTAAGGGAAAAGGAATTTAGAACAAGCCCCGAAACTGCCCCGGAGTCACCCTCGCCTAGAAGGGGTAAAATGTCTGACCGACACCCAGTCATTTTCCCTCCTAACATTTTTCCAAGACATACCTACCCCTCATCCTTAACCCCTAAGGAGGCTCCCGTACAAAACTAAATTTTGTTCCAACCGCTCTAACTATCCTAAAGGTGACCCTAGAGGAGTCAAATGTATAAGCGGCCCCAATTTGTATGACCTTAATTGTTCTCAGATCATAAATACCCACTATCTTAAACCCTTAAGGTGTTCCTCATACAATTTTATTTTTATTATTGATGTGTTTTCATTGTTCGGTTCAAGATGTATTCTATTATTGCTAATAGAATTTGTTTTACAAGAGTTGTGTGAAATGGATTATGTTGACAGCTGGTTGCCAAACCATCATCATCAGTACCCGTTTGCTGTGACTTCTCCACTCATTATCACAACCTTAAGCGTTAAAAGCTTCAAGAAACCAATGTGAAGCTCACACACACCGGTGCGAAAATGGTATCAACGAAGACCACACGTCAACATAGTCCACACAAGCTCATTGTCCATCGGACAAAGTTGCATACAATTGTTTTTGGCAACAAATGGCAACCCAGTGTACCTCCCGTGTATGTATGCTCTTGTTTTGTTTTGTTGATCAGATATTCTTTCCAAAACTTTATCCTGCATTAGCTTTACTAAATACAGAACTTGGCAACGATCACGTTAGCTGTATTAATGAGTGGGCGGTACCAGATCGGTATTGGAGGTATCAGAAGGAGATCGGCTAGAATTTCTGTATATTTCTCAAAAACTTTATCCTGTTATAACTTTACTAAATAGAGAATTTGGGTACGATCGCATTGATTCTTGATATCTTTAGTTGGCGAAATGGTACATTTGTATGGGAGGTACCAGAAGGGGCGTGGCTAGACTTCCAAATTTTTTCTCCAAAACTGTATCCTGCTTTAGCCCAACGATCACGTTGGGTGTATTGATATGATTTCTCGAAATCTAAAGTGGGCGGAGTGATACATTTGTATGGGAGGTTACAGAAGGGACGCACAGTGGGGTATGGGACCCCCAAAACGGCGATTAATTGCATTTTTAAAATGATGTTTTCAGATTAGTTTTTTATACTCGAATTAAATAGACAAAATTCTACGATACTAGATGAAAGAACCAATGTCGTACATGGTTTATTTTTCCACCTACAGCCTGTACAACTTCAAACTTTTTTAAGTTTTTGTTTGAATATTGAAAAAAGTGATATTTGCAGTGATTCAGGTGTTTTTTTTTCGGTGATTTCAATTAAAAACCTCGATTTTTAAAATAGAGTCGTCAAGTTCAGGTAATATAGATTATATATATGTATAATTATCATTAATTAATGTTGCATACATGTTATATATTACATTTAAAAAAAATGCTTAAAATCAGTATATTTTTGGCCTTCATTGGACCGCAACTAATGTTTCGGGCAACGCCCGGCCAAGATTTTTGGCACGGTCATAGTACAAGTCATAATCTAAAATATTCAATTAAAAACGGCTGCCACTTTTTGCCCCAACTCAAGTTTTTATAGATTTTTTACAAATAGTCAATATATAAAATTTTTATATTTTAGAAATAAATTTTTTAACATTTGTTGCCAACAACAGAACTCGAATTATAAAAGAATTCAGATCAAAAACTGGATTAATAATAGACCAACCAAAGCCTGGCTTTGGAAATTCTTACGATGGACACACCGCTAGACGTTTTTTTTCAATGCGCAGAAACTTCAGCGGAAATTATTAAAATAGATATAGAATCAATCAAAAAATGCATGTATTGCTAATAGTTGTGTCCAGTGGCCATCAAGTCCGTATAGATAAATTTCATGAGTATGCGCACGATACAGCCCGTCATTTGGTTAACCTGTTCCCATGGTATAAAATGTCCCCAACCATACACAAATTTTTTTATCCATAGTCCAGAGATTATTTCTCGTGCCCTTTACTGATTGGCCAGTTATCGGAGGAGACTTCAAGAACTTTAGAGAAAAATTTACAAGGAAAGCAAGCCGAGAAAAATCTAACGAGGACATTTTCAACAGATTCCTACTGAGTTCTTATCCTATGTATTATAAGCAGCATAATTAAAGTACATGAGAAGGTAAAAGTTAATCTTTCGAAATCCGCTTTAGAATTACTAGTTGTACCAAATCTTTCGACAAACCAGTCTGAAGATGTTGATCTTAGTGAAGAAGATTTAAGTGACGATGAAAGCGATGACTGCGATCATCGATGAAAATGTTGTATACATTTACTTAAATTTAATTTGGCTTATAATTTGTTTGTTTGTAGTTGCAATCCTATGGAATTAAAAATTGCTTAATTGCGAAAATATTGTTTTACTTGTTATTAAATCCAAAAATTGGTAAAAAAAAAACGGAAGGAAATTGCTATAAACATATAAACCCAAAAAAAAATTTCGCACATAGCATATAGCAAAAACATAATATACAGAAAATTACAAGAACGACTTATAAATATGGTATATATACCAAAATTAAAAAAAAAATACGAAAAAATTTGTGTTCTATCATGTTAGACACTTCTACCTTCGATATATATATGGGGTCTATATGTATATGTGAACCGATTTCTTCAAAACTTCATACAGACAGTTCATGTAGCAGGAGGATCGTCCGTACCAAATTTGGTTAAGATTGGATGCTTCCCTGAATTAATCGCCGTTTTGGGGGTCCCATACCCCACTGTGGGACGTGGTCATGTATCCCATTTGCAATACCGTAAGTAGTTTTAGGGAAATATTAACTCGTGCAAAGTTTATAGTGCGTTATAGTGCGTATCAGTCGGACAGACAGGCGGGCATGGCTTAAACGATGTAAAAAGTCAGGAATCGAATTTGGTTCAAAGAAACCTAGGGTCTAAAGTGACTCCTTCTATGTGTTATACTTTGTGCGTACCAAATTTTATCTGTCTAGCTTTTCTATCAAATTACAATTTTTTTTGTCACTCCCATTCCGCCCAATTGGATAAAAATAGAAAGAAATTATACGTATATCCTACACAGTACAACATTTTTCTACTTATTGGGACTCAATTCTGAGAATTGCATGTGATAGTAGACCCAAAAATAAGAACTTCTGCATCAATCATTTTGTCAACTTGGCTGCAGCAATAATTTAATGGCCATAAAATTTTTTTCCTGTAATTGAAGGAACAGACAGACGGGCACCCCCAAAAAAAGGAGCAATTTGTATGCAAGGTGGAAATAGTTTTTAGAAAATATAAACTTTTCTTATATCATTCCAGCAGAATTTAATAAAATTTAGCAAAATTATCTAAATAGATCACAGGTATCTCTAAAAAAACTTAAGATAATAAATATTTTCCTTCAATCACCACATATATGACGTAGCACTACCTAACACCTTTCTCTGATTTAATGGTCCGAATACATTTCAAATATATTTTAACATATCTTCTATACATTCATATGCAATTTTAATATCGAAGTACTGTTGCTATCCCTACTAAAACAAAATTCCAATTTTTGTATATAGATGTAATATACCGTTATTCAATGTTTTTTTCGACAAATTTTCCATGATATGTCCATCTATGGGTTTTTCCTGGCACTCTCTCTTCATGTTAAAACTTTGAAATATATATGTATATAAAATACAAAAGATACGACAGTTTGCTTGAAAAGTAAAAAACACGTAAACTCTTAATATGATGTCATAAAACGCCAACATCCGGTTCCTTTACGAAAATACAACAAACGGCGAAACATCATAAAAAAGCGGAAAAATCTTCTTCATTCTGGGCAAGAGGAAAATATACAGGAAAATTCGAAATATCAAAAGGACACCGAAGAAACGGCGAACACAAATTTTAAAATGGAAAAATATTCTCATCAAGCGTTAAGAGTGATATGGTACATTATCCCAAGGCAAAGTGGGGGGATGTGGGAAGCCGATGGGGGGATTGAAAAGAACCTTTGAGCAGAAGTAGAAAAACAAGAAACTGTCAGTTCCTATTAATGTTTAGTCCGTTGCTTTTTTTTACGTCTTTTTCCCATTTTCATTTTATATTTTTTTACTACTCTCATATAACATTTTCCTCATAACATTTTCATTTTAGTTGTATTTTTTGTTGCTTTTCATCTGTTGGCTGTAAATTTTTTTACCTCGTTGTTTTTCTAGTTGTTGTTACATTTTCCCATTTGTTAAAAGGCAACCCCTTTTTTGTAGTTTTTCTTTAGAGCACAGAACACAAGAGAAGGAATACAACGAAAAGTAAAAAACCATAAAAAAATTATGTGGAAATTTTTTGAACCCATCGGTCGGTGTTTTTTTATTTTGCTGTGAGGTTTGGTGTAACCCATTGTCATGTATTTTTTAGATGTGTTGCAAGGGTGGTGAGGAGAAAGTAAGATAGTGGGGGGTTTAGGATTATGGGGAGATTTATTTTCCAGGAGAGTTTGACGATTTACGATAACCCCAATGTATTTTAGGATTTTTGGTTTTATGTTTTGTTTAACGTTTGTTGTATTTTTTAGTAACGGAAACATAAAAGTTCTGATTATTCGAAAGTTTTTTGCATTTCGGGGAATAAATTCTACGTTTTACTAAAGTTTTGAAAAAATGACACATTAAAATAAATGAAATGGCAAATAAATAAATTATAGACCAAGAAAATTTATATATATACATAAAAATGAACTGATGTGATTTGGCCCGATTTGGCTCATTATTTCGTAAGGCAGTTGACGTTTCTAGAAAAAAAAAATTGCCAACGCCGATTTCTACGCACATTTTTCTAATCCCAATATGTCTAAAATTCATATATAGCTATAAAAAAAAATATTACCAAAAAATATTTTTATTAATATTTCGCTCCATACTGCATGGAAACTATCATAGCACAGTGCAACACATGATTTCGGGACTCAATTCTGAGAAATGCACGTGAAAGTAGCCCCAAATATAATAACTTCTGCATCATTCGTTTTGTCAAGTTACATGCCATAATAATTTAATATTGATTTGAAGTTAGTAAGTATCATATATGTATGAGAATTTGTCACGTTTTAGACTCTTTTGACAAAACTAATGATGCAGAACTTCTTCTTTTTGGGGCTACTTTCACGTGCAGTTCTCAGAATTGAGTCCCAAATCAATGAGCTGAAAAATGTTGTACTGTTTAATACCTCTGGTCATTTTGTAAAGGGTTTTTAATGGTAACACTAAGTACTAAGGATAAAGTCTCAGTCCACTCAAAGCTGTACAGCGGCAGCGAAAATTCAACTTTGGATTTCCGTAATGCCCGAGCGGAGTAATGTGTCAGTGATTGAGAAAATCGGCCACTTTTAAGTCGTGCGTCAAAGAGATCAACGGTCAAATCTATATCTATACTAATTTTGCATAGATTCGAAAACGGCTTCACCGGTCTTTTTGAAATTTTCACATAATGTAGCTTTGAAGTCGGTGGTGAAAATAGGACACTTGCATTAGTGGTCGAACTATATGGTCCACTTTTATTCCTGAGTCATATATTTATATGCGTTTAGCTTGTGAGCGTATAGCCACCATAAGAGTCAAAACAAAGTTTTTCCACATAACACTTGTATGTTCCCACAGAAGAGAAAAGGAATGAGGACAAAGACGAGTTCTACGAGAGCCTTGAAAATGTATATGACCGTAGCCCAAGCCATGACATCAAAATTGTACTAAAATAAGCAGGGAGACCGCATTTGAGCCTAAACTTAATATAAAAAAAAAACTTAATTTCCCTTTGCACCCCATGAATGAGGTATGGGATAGCTTCCCGCGTTGTTGTGAATTAACACGCTTTCTATTTTTAGATTCACAACTAACGGCATCTACTTGTTTATCGACGAATGCGAACGTCACTGTTTGAGAAGCTCTTACTAGACACGCCGATTGACTCGACACTAACTAATACTGCGAAGTTGCTGTCGACAACATACGAGGGGAGACGACAATGAAAAAAAAATTTATTTATTTTTTCTTTTAAGATGACTGGAGCCAGGATTTGAACCTGTGATCTCCCGCATGGTAGTCGCGTGTTCTAACCACTATGTCACGGCCGCTCCCTCAGTTGAGCCTACCATAGGAAAATTCTGTCTGCACACCGATGGCATTAGACTGAATGATTTCTCTGCGGCAAGAAATATGGCAGCACTAGATTTAACCATAAAAATATTCATAAAGCAACATGGTTATCTCTAGATCAATTGACGAGGAATCAGATAGATCACGTGGTAGTCGATGACTCCGAACATTGACTCCGATCACTTCCTTACCGCAATTAACGGTCGCACAAGGCTAAGCATGGCGAAAAACGTACGTAACCAGGCACAACGAAAGCTGGACATCGGTAAACTGCGGACCACAGAGGTAGCGGACGCCTACTCCAACCACCTAACTCAACTGCTGCGAAATGCTCCAACCCCTGATAATATATAATACCAGTAGGCCCGGCATTGCCTCGCTATTGCATATATGGGCGTAAAAGTGGGCGTGGTCGAAAAAAGTACCCTATAAATCATACTCTGGCATGTTAAATGCTGTGAAAATTTCAGGAAGATTGGTCCAGAGGTTTGGTCTCCTATAAGGTATAAACAAACAAACAAACAAATAAATAAATAAACAAACACACATTCCATTTTATATATATAGATAACCGACTATATAACCGACTCCAAAGAACGGACTGCGAAAAGCGTACTTGGGTACTCAAAGCCGTCTCAAGAAGATGCCTGGTACGATGATGAATATCGCAAAGCCACGAGGGAGACGGTTGTTGCATACAGGGCAAAATTACAGCCAATGGCAACGCGAGCTGTTCGTGAACGGCACAGGGAGAAAAGACGAGAGGCAACTCGTCTGTTTAGACGGAAAAAGAAGGATCTGAAGAAGAAGCAGGATGAGTGCACAGAGTTGCTCCGAAGTAGAGGGGAAGCCCGAAAATTCTACAAGAGAGTTAAGGCGAGAATGCGTGGAACAGGGTTGCCCTCCTGCAAGGAAAGCGATGGTCAGCTAGTGACGGACCCGGATACTGACACCACTCCGAAAGACCCCGCTCCAATTCATGACGATGCACAGTGGTTCCTTTTTGGTTTTTTTTGGAATTAATTCTGTAACTTTTGAACGGATAATGCTATCTTGATGAAATTTGAAATAGTTAAAGCTGAGGTGTTTTCGAGATGATTTGGAAATATTTGGCTCCCTAGGGGGTGTGGGGGCCACTGCGTGGCCCTCCAAAGTTGGTCACCTCGGGTGTTTCAAAATTTCAAATGCTTGAGGAATGTGCATTTATGAACCGATTTAAAAGATATTTTGCATTTAGATAGTGATTCAAAAAACCTTCAAAAAACATGCTTACATGCACATTTTATCTCATTTATGTCAAGAGATATTTGAGAAAATAAAAAAAATTGTGTCATTTTTGGACGAGGTTGATTTGGTATTTTTAACGGTGTGAGCTCAGTTTTTCCTTGATTTTAAAGATATTTATATCGTTAGTTAGCTTATGAAATTCTGAATAAAATTGCTGAAAAAATTATGCAAATATTTTGTTCCAATCAAAAGTTATCAGCATCGCAAGTAAAAGTTTCCAAAAAAAGGCATATTTTTACTGTTTTTTTGCAAAAAGGCGACTACATTCTTTCGTTTGTAAAAAAAATATTTCTTCCGGAAAGTGGCAATTTCTTAATTATTCCTCATAGAAATGTTGATGCAGATGCATTTAATGCTAAATTTGAATCAGTTCAGCAAAATGGTTCCCCGGCAAGGGAAGTCAAAAATACCCCATTTTAGAAAAAAAAATTTTTTTGTTTTTGAAAATTCTCAAATCGCAAAGCGCCAACGAGAAAGCTCATTATATATTTTTTTGACCACATATGTGGACTAGTTAACCGTAACGTATTTCAACATCCCTGCCATAAACAAAGACAGTGTGGCCATTTTAGTAAAACATTCGGAATTTTGGAACATATTTTCCCCGTTTTGGGAATTTGGGTATTTTGTTATAAGATATGGCAACATATTGTTATTCGTTTTTTTAAGGACAATTTTATGTACTTTATTCCAATATTTCGTTAAGATATTCCAGTCCGTTTGAATTTTACGCTATTTTTCATATAAGATATTATTTCTCCAAAAAATACGTTTTGACCAAATTTTATATTTGACTCAGAATTATGCCCAAAATAAAATGTGATTTTTATTGATTTTTGTAAATTATTAAACTTCATGTCGTTCCCTTTTCAATGATATGCAATACTTGTATGTCAAGAGTTTAATTATTGTTTATAATTATAATCAAACTTCACTACCTCTGTAAAAAAAGTATATATCGTGAAACATACATATATATGGGGGCTATATCTAAATCTGAACCGATATGCTTAGTTTTGTTACCACATTAGAATAGTGTGAAAAAACTAAGATGTGCAAAGTTTTGTTAACATCAGAGCAAAAATGTGGTTTTTGGCAACAATAATCTATAAAAGGTTATGCTAATTTGTATGGGAGGTACCAGAAGGGGCGGGGCAAGTGGACCCATTATTTCAGTATATACTTCACGCTGTCAAATAATAATACCATCCAAATTTTAGCTTCGTAGAGCCCTCCAGCATGAAGTTAGTGACAGAATAGTGGTTTTAGTAAAATAGGTCATTTTGTATGGGAGGTACTTGAGGGGGCGTGGCTATTTCGCCTATTTTCCAACCAACATTACGACTAGTGAATTTTATGCCACTGGTAAATTTCTATTCAAATTGATTAAGAACTACTCCAATTATCGTCTTAACCATTTACCCAGCCGGACATAGCTTTATTGGGTTAAAAAGCTCCAAAACTTATTTTTTGTAAAGAAATCTAGGGTCTCAGTTATATGTTCTGTTGTGTTTAACTTTTTCCCGTTTAAAATTATATATTCTCTCTACCATGTAGCTGAGCTTGTACAAATTTTATTCAAAATTTGTTAAAAATTTTAATAATAACACACAAAATCCACAAAAACATATGAATATTGCATTAAAAATCTAATTTTTAACTTAAAAAATAATTTTGCTTAACATATTTATGCAATAAAGGACATTTTTTGTAATTTGTCTCGCATTCCTGTGCATAGGGATTTATAAATCATAAATAACTTAATTAAAGAGTCTATGAGCTTGTAAGTTTTATTAATAAGTAACGACTCCATAATGATGTTTTAGTCTCATGTGTACTAAAAATGTCTCTAATTGCATAAATATGTTAAGCAAAATTATTTTTTTAAGTTAAAAATTAGATTTTTAATGCAATATTCATATGTTTTTGTGGATTTTGTGTGTTATTATTAAAATTTTTAACAAATTTTGAATAAAATTTGTACAAGCTCAGCTACATGGTAGAGAGAATATATAATTTTAAACGGGAAAAAGTTAAACACAACAGAACATATAACTGAGACCCTAGATTTCTTTACAAAAAATAAGTTTTGGAGCTTTTTAACCCAATAAAGCTATGTCCGGCTGGGTAAATGGTTAAGACGATAATTGGAGTAGTTCTTAATCAATTTGAATAGAAATTTACCAGTGGCATAAAATTCACTAGTCGTAATGTTGGTTGGAAAATAGGCGAAATAGCCACGCCCCCTCAAGTACCTCCCATACAAAATGACCTATTTTACTAAAACCACTATTCTGTCACTAACTTCATGCTGGAGGGCTCTACGAAGCTAAAATTTGGATGGTATTATTATTTGACAGCGTGAAGTATATACTGAAATAATGGGTCCACTTGCCCCGCCCCTTCTGGTACCTCCCATACAAATTAGCATAACCTTTTATAGATTATTGTTGCCAAAAACCACATTTTTGCTCTGATGTTAACAAAACTTTGCACATCTTAGTTTTTTCACACTATTCTAATGTGGTAACAAAACTAAGCATATCGGTTCAGATTTAGATATAGCCCCCATATATATGTATGTTTCACGATATATACTTTTTTTACAGAGGTAGTGAAGTTTGATTATAATTATAAACAATAATTAAACTCTTGACATACAAGTATTGCATATCATTGAAAAGGGAACGACATGAAGTTTAATAATTTACAAAAATCAATAAAAATCACATTTTATTTTGGGCATAATTCTGAGTCAAATATAAAATTTGGTCAAAACGTATTTTTTGGAGAAATAATATCTTATATGAAAAATAGCGTAAAATTCAAACGGACTGGAATATCTTAACGAAATATTGGAATAAAGTACATAAAATTGTCCTTAAAAAAACGAATAACAATATGTTGCCATATCTTATAACAAAATACCCAAATTCCCAAAACGGGGAAAATATGTTCCAAAATTCCGAATGTTTTACTAAAATGGCCACACTGTCTTTGTTTATGGCAGGGATGTTGAAATACGTTACGGTTAACTAGTCCACATATGTGGTCAAAAAAATATATAATGAGCTTTCTCGTTGGCGCTTTGCGATTTGAGAATTTTCAAAAACAAAAAAATTTTTTTTTCTAAAATGGGGTATTTTTGACTTCCCTTGCCGGGGAACCATTTTGCTGAACTGATTCAAATTTAGCATTAAATGCATCTGCATCAACATTTCTATGAGGAATAATTAAGAAATTGCCACTTTCCGGAAGAAATATTTTTTTTACAAACGAAAGAATGTAGTCGCCTTTTTGCAAAAAAAACAGTAAAAATATGCCTTTTTTTGGAAACTTTTACTTGCGATGCTTATAACTTTTGATTGGAACAAAATATTTGCATAATTTTTTCAGCAATTTTATTCAGAATTTCATAAGCTAACTTACGATATAAATATCTTTAAAATCAAGGAAAAACTGAGCTCACACCGTTAAAAATACCAAATCAATCTCGTCCAAAAATGACACAATTTTTTTTATTTTCTCAAATATCTCTTGACATAAATGAGATATCATGTGCATGTAAACATGTTTTTTGAAGGTTTTTCGAAGCACTATCTAAATGCAAAATATCTTTTAAATCGGTTCATAAATGCACATTCCTCAAGCATTTGAAATTTTGAAACACCCGAGGTGACCAACTTTGGAGGGCCACGCAGTGGCTCCCACACCCCCTAGGGAGCCAAGTATTTCCAAATCATCTCGAAAACACCTCAGCTTTAACTATTTCAAATTTCATCAAGATAGCATTATCCGTTCAAAAGTTACAGAATTAATTCCAAAAAAAACCAAAAAGGAACCACTGTGCGATGGTATTAATTGTCCGCCTCCGAGCCAGAGCGAGATACGTGTGGTAATCTCCCGTCTTAAAAACAACAAAGCTGCTGGAGCCGATGGTCTCCCTGCTGAATTGTTTAAGGCTGGCGGGGGGGAGCTGATTAGGAGCATGCATCAGCTCATGGACAACATCTGGCTAGAGGAGATCATGCCCGGGGATTGGAGGCTCAGTCCGTTATGTCCCATATACAAGAAAGGAGATCGTAGTGAATGTAAGAACTACCTTGGAATAAGTCTATTACCAATTGCGTACAAGGTCCTTTTAAGCATATTGTGTGAACGTTCAAAGCCAATTGTAGAAAAACTAATTGGACCATATCAGTAAGTCTACGACGTATCAAGTATTCACCTTACGACAAATCCTGGGAAAAAAAACTCATAAAAAGCAGATCGACACCTACCACCTCTTTGTCGACTACAAAGCTGACTTCGACTCTCCGATAAGGAATAGGCTATATGAGGCCATGTCTGAGTTTGGTATTCCTGCAAAGCTGATTCGACTTTGCAGATGTACCTTGGACAACACCAAATCCTCAGTTAAGGTTGGTAAAGATCAGTCTGAACCATTCAACACGGAAAGAGGTCTCAGGCTGGATGATAGCTTGTCCTGTACACTATTTAATATAGTTATGGAGAAGGTGATGAGAAAGGCTGGTCTCAACATGTGTGGCACCATATTTTACAAAAGCCACATGCCACTAGCCTATGCCGATGATATAGACATCATTGGCCGAAATCTGCGGGATGTTACTGCAGTTTTCTCATCACTAGAAAAGGAGTCAGCAAAAATGGGTCAACGAGGACAAAACAAAAATAATGATTTCGACGAACAAAGAGTCATCTCGATGGAGATGCACCGTGAACGTTGATAATTATTGTTTTTAGATAGTAGATGAATTTACCTACCTCGGATCTTCCGTCAATAAGAAAAATAATGTCAGCCAAGGAATCAAGCGGAGAATAGTGCTAGCCAACAGATGTTTTTACGGACTTGGGCAGCACTTTAGTAACACCACCTTATCTCGGGATACGAAGAAACAGATATACCAGGTGCTAATCTTATCCGTTTTGTTGTATGCTGCCGATTCATGGGTGCTTACGACAACGGACATACAAAACCTGGGAGTATTCGAGAGAAAAGCACTCCGAAAACTATATAGACCAATCTGTGTCGACGGCGAGTTTCGCTGGCGAATGAACCATGAGCTGTATGAGCTTTACCACGACATCGACATATGTAAAAGAATCAGAATCCAACGACTACGATGGCAGGGACATGTTGCCAGGATGGATGTAAATGCTCCAGCGAGAAAGGTGTTTGAAGGCGAACCTGAAGGGCGACAAGAGACTTATACTGGCTAAATGCAAATATCATCCAGTTTTCCGTTTGGAAGTTATGGGAGAATTATTATTTTCAAATCAAAAAAGTTGTGGAAGTAAATGTAACATATATGGGTAAATTCAGTCATTTATATCTGGAGGTCCAGAATAAACCGAATTTTTTTTTTTTCAATTAAACTTTATTTCCTTATTTTAAAAATGCCGCATTTTTATTTGCGACCACTCTAATATTAAATTTACAAAGTTCGCCCTTTTTGCCAATGTCGATGAGAAAAAAAAGGATTCTCTTCAATCCTAAGCTTAATGAATCATATTTTCTTTTTATGTTGTATTTTGTATTTTTAACGAGAAAACATTTTCTTTCCTTCTGCAGTTTACAGTTTATATTTAAAAGACAAAAAAGGTTTTTTTTTATAGTTAAGAATATAAAAAAAACTGTATTTTATGACAGAGTTTTCCCCGGTCATTTTCCCCAACATCTTTAGAAAATATATTCTTTTTTTTCTCAAAACAAAATATAAAACACACACACACACACAGGGTTATGAGAGTTTTTCATCCGTTTTCCACTAGTCTCTTCCCTTCCCTCCTCCACCCAAAGACTAAATAATACATAAAACGAAGAGCGAGGGGCGAAGAGGATTGCTAGTTCATGGTAACGTTATAGAAAAAAACGAAATAAAACAAAAACAACGGTCACTTTTCCGAAAAGAAATTGTGGAAAATGGATAATATAAAAAAAACACTAGAATTTCTAATGTTATTTTGCTTTCAAGGAAATGAAAATATTTGTAATTTATGAAAAAAATATACCCTTTTTTAAGGCAAATGAAAAGAAACCCCCACAAATACGTAGAGTATTAAAAATAACAAAGAATAAAAGGATAACGATAGTGAGAGGGGGAGCGGGAGGGAAGCCTATCGGTTGGGTTTTTTTAAGGGTGAATCTAAAGGCTGTAAAGATCTATGAATTGTGGTTATTATTTATTACAAATTACGTCCTTTTGCTACTTTTATAGCTGTTTTTGATGCAATTTTAGCAGTGTTCCTTTTCTCACTCTCTTTTATGAGAACTGTAGAATAAAATATAATGTAAATTTTAGCATGTGTTTAAAGTTGTACTGATTTTTAACTTTTCTTTTCTTTCTTGTGTATTTTTTTTCTAGTTTTGGCACTTACCTTTGCGCCTTCAACATCTTTCTATAAACACCATCATCATCATGTTACCACAACAGTATTGTTTGCGGTGGAAGTACCACCACAGCAATCTTCAGACCATGTTCTCTCAACTTTTGGATCGTGGCTGCTTTTGTGATGTTACTCTGGCATGTGAGGGCCAGCTAATCAGGGCCCATCGTGTGGTCCTGTGCGCCTGCAGTACGTTCTTCGACACCGTTTTGACCAACTATGCCAGCGAACGTGACCCCATCATTATCATGAAGGATGTTACGTTTGCCGATATCAAATGTTTGATAGAGTTTATGTATAAGGGTGAAATCAATGTGGAACATGTGAGTAGAAGATAATTAATACTAATATTGAGAGTAAAATTAATATAAAGTTTGTTAATGTTGGATCCGGGGGAAGTGGTAGGGAATAGGATATTGGATTACGTAACGAAGTTTATAACAATTGCGAATTGTTTAGTAGCACAAGTCGTCTTCAGGAAAAAAATGTTAATGGATAAAAAATTGTGCCACAAATATCCCTCAAAATATTATTTTTACAATTTAGAAATTTGTTATAACTATTATAACTAGTATAACAGTTATAAGCATTAAAACTATTATAACTATTTATAACGGTCATAATTAGTTGATATAATTATAATTGTTACAATTGTTATAATAGTTGTAATGGTTATAACAAAATTACTTTATAACAGTTATAAAAGCTACAACAGTAGATATAATTATAATAGTTTTAATGTTTATAACTGTTATACTAGTTATAACAAATTTCTGAATTGTAAAAAAATATTTTGAGCGCTTTATAATTATTTATAATTATATCTACAATTGTATCTTTTGTATCTGTTATAATATAATTTTGCTATAACTATTAAAACTAGTAAAACTATTATAAAAATTATAATTATATCAACTATTGATGCTATTAAAACTATTTAACTGTTATAAATATAATAACTATTATACCTTTTATAACAATTACTACTATTATAGCTTTTATTAATATTGTAACCACTATGACTAATTTAACTGTCATAAATGTTATGATTTTTATATTTTTACTATTGTGTACCTATTTAATATTTGTTATAGCTAGTATAACAATTATAATTATATCAACTATTGTACTATTAAAAATATTTTAACTGGTATACTAGAATTTTTGTATAGCTATTATAACTATTACAACTATTATAACCATTATAATTATTATATCTAGTAAAACAATTATAATTATATCAACTACTGTAGCTATTATAACTGTTATAAATGTAATAACTATTATACCTATTTTAACAATTATAACTAATATAGCTATTATAAATATTGTAACCCCTATAACTGTTATAATTGTCATAAATGTTATGATTTTTATAACCGTTGTAATATATTATAACTATTATATACCTATTATAACTAGTACAACAACTTTAGCATTTTAACTGTCATAAATGTTATTATTTTTATAACTGTTATAATATATTTTTACTATTGTGTACCTATTTAACTTTTGTTATAGCTATTATAACTAGTATAACAATCATAATTATATCAACTATTGTACTATTAAAACTATATTAACTGTTATAATATAATTTTTTATAGCTATTATAACTATTACAACTATTATAACCATTATATTTATTATATCTAGTATAACAATTATAATTATATCAACTATTGTAGCTATTATAACTGTTATAAATGTAATAACTATTATATTATAAATATTGTAACCACTATAACTATTATAATTGTCATAAATGTTGATTTTTATAACTGTTATAATATATTATAACTATTATATACCTATTATAACTAGTACAACTATTTTAGCTATTATATTTACTGCTTTAAATATTATATCTAGCAATTGTAACTGTTATAACTAGTTAAAATATTATAAATATTGTAACCACTATAACTGCTATAAATTTTATGATTTTCATAACTATTATAGTATATAATAACTATTATACACATATTATAACTTTTTGTAACTAATATAACTAAAGTAATTGTCATAGCGTATTTGTTTTGGTTAGTTTTTTGTTTCTTCATAGCTATATAAACATTATAACTTTTATAACCAATGTAACTGGTATAACTATTATAACTAATACAACTATTGTAGGTATTATATTTATTACAACTATTGTACTATTATAACTATAATAAATGTCATAACCATTTTAACTGTTATAACGATTATACCTACAATAACTATTATACATTTTATAAGTCTAACAACTGTTATAAATATTGTAACCACAATAACTGCTATACATTTTATGAATAGTATAAATATTATAACTATGATACTTAAATGACTATTGTAACTCGTATAACTATTATAATAAATTACAAATATTATATCATTTTTAACTTTTATAACTAATATAACTGTTATACATAGTATAGATGTTATACTTATTGTAAATATTATAATTGTTTCAGCTTTTAAAACTGTTATAAATATCATAACTATTATACCCATACTAAATATTATAATTGTTTTAGCTATTGTAACTGTTATAACTGTTTTAACCTTTATAAATATTGAAACCATAATAACTATTATAACTGATTATACCTATTACAACTATTATAACTATTATACATATTTGAACCACAATAACTATTATAAATAATGTAACCATAAGAACTATTACAACGATTTAAGCTATTGCTATTTTATAACTATTATAAATACTGTAACCATAAGAACTATTATAACGATTTAAGCTATTGCTATTCTATTGCTATTTTATAACTATTATAACTATTATAACTATTATAACTATTATAACTATTATAACTATTATAACTATTATAACTATTATAACTATTATAACTATTATAACTATTATAACTATTATAACTATTATAACTATTATAACTATTATAATTATTATAACTATTATAACTATTATAACTACTATGACTATTATAACTATTTATAACTATTATAACTATTTTAACTACTATAACTATTATAACTATTATAAATATTTATAACTATTACAACTTTTTGGAGTATTATAAATATTGTATCCACAATAACTATTTAAAATATTGTAACTATTATTATTACTATAACTGTTATAACTCCTACAACTATTATAATTTTTATAACTAATATAACTATTATAACTATTAGACTTTTATAACTACTACAACTATTTATAACTATATAATTATAACTATATAATTATAACTATTATAACTATTATAACTATTATATTTTTTTTAAATATATCAACTATTGTAGCCATTGTAACTGTTATGACTGTTATAAATATAATAACTATCAAACCTTTTGAATATTATAACTGTTATAAAAATTGTAACCACTTTAATTACTATAACTGCTATAAATGTAATGACTTTTATAACTATCTATAAATATAAGACGCTTGGTTGACTTACTGATCACTCCCCAGCCCAAAGGGAATGTAGATTCGTTTATTGACTTAGGTAAGAAGGGAGTTTTGAAAATTCCGACTACAGGGGGGTGAAAAGGGTGTGGCACCGCACCATATAGCTCGAATTTTGTAAATGGCTGTATCTTATAAACTATTATAGGAACAAAGTCGAGATTTACAATGTAACGCAAAAAAGTACTTTGTTTGTGGAAAGTAGGCGAAGCCACGCCCCTTTAAAAAAATCGCTTTATGATCCAAATGAATGGAATGATGACAATAAAATTTTCATAATGTGGTTCTGTCTGAATTACCTCTACCATAGGCTACATAATAATATAGTTGGGTAATGGGGCGTGGCACCGCCATATGAACCAAAATTTCAATCGGTCATATCTTGCGAGCCATTAGAGGCATGAAGACAAGATTTTCTACATATGTTAATGGTACAAGGAGGATTGCGTGTCGCTAGGAAATGAACGGTGTCACGCCCCTTTTGATAAATCGTTATGTCGGTCAAATAAATAGACCGATGAAAATTAAATTATCAACGTATGGCACTGTGAGTAAGGCCTCTACCAGAGACAACATGGGAACATAATTAAAAATAGAGGTGTGGCACCGCCCATATTAACCAAAATTTCAATCGGTCATATCTCACGAGCCATTAACGGTATAAAGATTAGATTTGCTATATATGTTAATGGTACAAGGAGGATTGCGTCTCGCTGAGAAATGGGCGGTGCCACGCCCCTTGTAAAAAAAACCGTAATAATGGACCGATAACAATGACATTTTCACTGTGTGGTACTGTGAGTAAGGTCTATATCGGAGGCAACATGGGAACATAATTAAACAAAGGGGCGTGGCACCGCCCACACAAACCAACTTTTGAATTGATCATATCTCACGAGCGATTAAAGGAGTAACGATTAGATTTACACATATATTAATAATACTAGGAAGATTAAAAATTCTTTTAACTTTGGTGTAGACTGAGGAAATTAAATTTTTTATTTCTAATGGCATTCTTCATTTCGATTTTCAAAATAGTACGATTTTTTTTTTTTAAATTGTAAATAAAAACTTAAAACTTAAATTAAAGTTATTATTGGAACTCCAAATGTCAATGAGATTTAATACCAGATAAATATAATTGGCCAGAAGCAAAAAAAGCTCAATTTGTTTGTCATCTATTCAATTTTTTTTTCAAAAAGTTGAAGAGACGCCATCAAAGATTAAAAAAAAGATTAAGAAAAAGATTATAAAAAATAAAGTTGAATTTTTTCTTAAAAATGGTTTTATGTTTTTAATTAAAATTTAAAAAGAAATAACTTATTTTTTGTTGCAAAAAGTAGAATACTTCAGCAAGCCTTTACAAAAAAAATTGCATTTCCTCAGTACGCACCAAAGTTCTCTCTCTTTTTTTTTTAAAAAAAAGTAATAATCCTATTTCTGTGCTCTTTAAGGCACATGTTAGCAAGATTTCAGTAAACTCGGATAAAAGACCCAAAATTTTATGCGATCGCTTTGCATCGAGTTACTCAACTTTTAATTTTATTTTTTTTTTTTCAATTTTATTATCCACTAGTGGGCCCGGCAATGCTTCGCTATTGCATATTAACTTGTAATATATTTTACATTTGGGACTACAAAGTACTTTGGAAACGGTACTCAAGCTCGACAATAATATATTGAGTTTATTTACTTATTCAACTAATTTCAAGTAACTCTTTGACATGGAAGTTAACCAATTAAGTTTTATTGTTGTAAACGCTAATGAAAAGTTCATTAGCCAAGTCATATCTATAGTGCCGACATGTAGATTATGTTTTTTCTGTATGTAGGAAGAAAAAACAATTCTTTCACAGATCGGAAACAGAAATTCCTCTAAAGATCAAAATTCAATTTTTATATTTATCTGTAGTGGCGGGAACCGTCTGTATACTAACTATGTCTTTGGGCGTAAAAATCACTTTTGTTATGCCTTCTCCTCCTATTGACCGCAAATGAAAATTACGTTTGAAGCTTCATGCCTTTAGCCATAAAAACCTTCTTTCCATGTCTTCTTCTCATACGGACCAAGAATATACCCGAATACCCGCCGATGGCTTCAATTAGCTGCTCAGATGGATGATAATATGCACCCTAAACTTCACAAAAGGCTCCATAAGTTTGGCGAACAGAACGCGCATTTTATCTAAACGATTTATTACCGATTCGCTCTCCTGAAAAGTAATTAAAAAAAACATATCTGTAAAGTAAATTAAAAACAAATCACTGTTTTAGTCTGTGCAGCTACCATGTGTCCTAAATTGCCTAGTGTACGGACCATTATTTGATTCAGTTAAAAAGTAAAATATTGAAGCGCGTGGGCAGAGCGTCGGTACTTTTTACTTATTAAGTTCCAAAAAGCCTGTTCATTTGGGCGGATCAATTTTTTCGCGTCGAAAAAAACGTGGTAATCGTTTACCAATATCGGAATCTATGATGAATTCTTAGAAAATTTTACTAAGGAACAATATGTATAAAATCAATTCCTAGTTCGCGCTGAGAAGCATGAAGATTTCAGGTAGACATATTTTTTTAACAATGAGCAACTATTGGCCCCGGCTCTAATTTCTACATACTATTCCGTTGCTTGGAGACGAAGAGAATGGTATATTTTTGACATTGTTTTCTGTATGCCAATACTCAGAGGCCACAGATTTGCTTCTGTAGTTTGTGGGGAAGTCAGTTTTACGCAGAAGTTTTCGGTTTGTGCTCATTTAAAAACAAAAAAATCTCTATCTGAAATCTTCCTGCTTCCCAGCTCGAGCTAGGAATTGATTTTAGACACAAATTTTATTGGTGAAATTTTCTAACAATTCATCGTAGATTCCGATTTTGGTTACGATTTGGGCGAATAAAAAAATTGGCCCACCTTACTATTTATATCTCTAGGCGAACTGCAATATACTGTGGAATTTTAACAGTTAGAACTACTTATTTCAAAAGGGGCGTAGCACAGCCCACTTCCACCCTGGCTGTAATTAATACTGCTCCGACAACATATATACCAAATCTCATCTTCATACCTCTGATAGTTCATGAGATATAGCCCTTTTTATTTTAAAGTTGTATGGGCGGTGCCACGCCCCTTTATCCAATCACAATCAAATATAGCCAGGGACTATCTACAGGTCATCAGTATCACTTTCTAAAATTATCGTATCAATCTGTCTATTGGAAAAGCCTGCAAAGCAATTTTTTAAAAGGGGGCGTGGCACCGCCCACTTCCACCCTGGTTTGAAATTAATACGGCTCCAACAACATATATACGAAATCTCATCTTCATACCTCTGATAGTTCATGATATATAGCCCTTTTGATTTTAAAGTTGTATGGGCGGTGCCACACCCCTTTATTCAATCACAACCTATTATAGCCAGGGACTATCAACAGGTAAACAGTACCACTTGGTAAAATTTTCGTATCAATCGGTCTATTAGAAAAGCCATTAGAGCGATTTTTGAAAAGGGGGCGTGGCACCGCTCACTTCCACCTTGGCTGAAATTAATACTGCTCCAACAACATATATACGAAATCTCATCTTCATACCTCTGATAGTTCATGAGATATAGCCCTTTTGATTTTCAAGTTGTATGGGCGGTGCCACGCCCCTTTGTCCAATTGGACCGAATTGTAAATCTAAACCATCCGGGGCGCCACCCAAACGCATACAAAAAAATTTATGCAAATCGGTCCAGCCGTTTAGGAGGAGTTCAGTCACAACACACGTACAGTAGAATTTTATATATAAAGATTTGCCAGAACTCTTTTCCAGGAATTCCAGCATTAACAAACACAATTTTCATATGTATTTTTTTACTCAATCCATCGTTGATATCTTAACGAATATCCCAAAATTTCTCTCCCTATTTTTTCCTACCCCCAGGCCAATTTGGCATCTCTCCTCAAAACCGCCGATGATCTCAAAATCAAGGGTTTAGCCGAAGTAACATGGCGGGACGATGAAGATGGACCGCCCCCACCCACACCACAAACGGAATTCTACTCCCCAACCTTATCGCGCGGTCGTGAGTCGCACCAGTATGACCCATATGGTCATGAGGCCGCACATAGAATTCAAACACCCGATATTGAAAGAGACCACAAAACACCATCACCAAAGCATGGAGCTGTTATGAATGCACGCATGCCCACATTGACACCAATACCACCCTCATCGGCTGCCGTTTCCATAGTGGCAGCTGTGTCGCCCAGTGACGCCTATCTGGGACCAAAACGCAAAAGAGGCCGACCACCACTAGATGACTCCTATGATGTTTTCAATGTGTAAGACAACATTTAAAGTTTATACATTGCCTTCTTTACTTTAACTTATTACAATGCTTTTTTTAGGCGCAAATTAAACCAATACGCTGATCAGGGTGACCATCAGCCATCATACATGGAAGCCTCCCAATATCACACAGATGAACCCTCGTCCAATCATCACTCCGCTGCCCAACATTCCAGACCAAATTCTCCCTCGGCAGCTGAGGTCTATCAACATCATGTCCAACAGCAGAAACAGCGTCTGCGCTACAAACCTCAAATGCAAAAGGAACAGGTAATGAATGAGGAGGAGTCTACCGCCGAGCCCGAGTGGATAACCAGTTCTATGGAGCCCGACAATGCCGCTAAGGATCCTCTGCATGATGACGATGATGATGCTGAAGATATTAAAATTCTACCGCATGATATTGAGGACCCCCCCATTAAGAAGTCAGAGCGACGTTCGAAGGACTCCACACCGGAGCACCCTAAAATGAAGGCTTTAAAACGCAAAAGTTCTAAAGAGGAAGCGCTGCATCGACCGCCCAAAACCGAAACCCCTGACGAATATGTAACCGATGATCCAGCCACAGTGCCACAAACTGTGGAAGACATAGAGACCATGCAACAGCCACATCCGACAAAAGACAAATCTGCTGCCTCCTCTTCCTCCTCATCCTCGGGAGCGGTGAACACTTCAGCATCCTCCAACACCACTTCATCGACGTCTTCGACATCATCACCCTCCACAACCTCTTCGTCACCCTCCACAAGTGCAGCTCACAAATCGTCTGCTTCTTCCTCCTCGTCTGCCACGCATTCCCATCATCATTCCTCGTCGGCTGCGGCAGTGGCTTCGTCATCATCCAACCATCATGGCCACCATGCGGTGCCTCCAGGCCTACATCACCCTCATGCCCATCATCATTATGGCAAATATGTGCCCGACGGTTATTTGATCAATGAACATGGCATTCTAATGACGCACGATTTTATACATGCCCCAACGGCCACTATACCCACCTCGTCGGCGGCGGCGGCCTCCAATGGCAACCATGCGGACGAATATGGCGACATGAAAATGGAAGATTTCACTGAAGCAGAACTGCGTTTGACCACCGAAGAGATGTCCCAGTGGCAGGACGTCATCAAGATGGACGATTATTTGGCCAAAGGACGAAGGCCGCAATTTTGGGAGGAACCATTCACAAGGAGGGTAAGTTAGAGAGGAGATTTATTAATATTAGTTTAAGAAATTTAATAAATTGAAAAACTTTATACAAATTAAAATGAATTGATGGGCGTTGTTCAGCTTATCGCTTGAGGACGCGTTAATTTTTTGTAAATAGTACGTAATAGTCCGAAAAACAAAATTTGTCAACGCCCATTTCTACGCCCACCTTTCTCAATATAATATATAAAAAAAACATTACAAAAAAACTAAATTCCTTTATGAATTCCGCTCTATAATGCAGTCTAAGCAAATTATCAGAGGCAATATATTTTTTAATTTTTTAATCTAATGGGCGGAATGGGCGTAGCAAAATTGTTTTAGGAGCTAGAGAGATAAAATTGGCTACACAGATCAGACTCGGCAGGACTGGTTGAAATTTGCAGACAAAATTTAAATTTTAGATCAGTGGGCGGTTGGGGCGTGGTAAAATATATTTAAGTCGTAGAGAGACAAAATTTGGTACACAGGTAATACTCGGCAGGACTGGTGGAAGTTTGCAGACGAAATTTTTATTCTGGATTAGTGGGCGGAGTGGGCGTGGCCAAACTGTATTTAAGTCGTAGAGAGATACAATTCGATATCCTGATAGTGCTCCGCGACGCAATTATGAATATGCAAACGAAATTTTAATTTTAGATCAGTGGGCGGTGGAGGCGTGGCCAAAATATATTTAAGACGTAGAGAGACAAAATTTGGTACCCGTGTAATACTCGGCAGGACTGCTTGAAATTTGCAGACGAAATTTTTAATTTCAATCAGTAGGCGGAGGGGGCGTGGCCAAACTGTATTTAAGTCCTAGAGGGATAAAATTGGGTACACAGATAATACTCGGCAGGACTGGTTGAAATTTGCAGACAAAATTTAAATTTTAGATCAGTGGGCGGTTGGGGCGTGGTAAAATATATTTAAGTCGTAGAGAGACAAAATTTGGTACACAGGTAATACTCGGCAGGACTGGTGGAAGTTTGCAGACGAAATTTTTATTCTGGATTAGTGGGCGGAGTGGGCGTGGCCAAACTGTATTTAAGTCGTAGAGAGATACAATTCGATATCCTGATAGTGCTCCGCGACGCAATTATGAATATGCAAACGAAATTTTAATTTTAGATCAGTGGGCGGTGGAGGCGTGGCCAAAATATATTTAAGACGTAGAGAGACAAAATTTGGTACCCGTGTAATACTCGGCAGGACTGCTTGAAATTTGCAGACGAAATTTTTATTTTCGATTAGTGGGCGGAGTGGGCGTGTCCAAACTGTATTTATGTCGTAGAGAGATAAAATTTGGTACACAGATACTACTTGACCAGTCATGTCCAACTTTGCAGGCGAAACTTTAATTTTCAAACAGTGGGCGGTGGGGGCGTGGCCAAACTGTAGTTAAGTCCTAGAGACATACAATTTGATATCCTGAAAGTACTCTGCAACACAATTATGAATATGCATACGAAATTTTAATTTTAGATCAGTGGGCGGTGGAGGCGTGGCCAAAATATATTTAAGTCGTAGAGAGACAAAATTAAGTACACCGGTAATACTCGGCAGGACTGGTTGAAATTTGCAGACGAAATTTTTATTTTCGATTAGTGGGCGGAGTGGGCGTGGCAAACTTTATTTATGTCGTAGAGAGATAAAATTTGGTACACAGATACTACTTGATATGTCATGTCCAATTTTGCAGGCGAACCTTTAATTTTAAAACAGTGGGCGGTGGGGGCGTGGCCAAACTGTAGTTAAGTCCTAAAAACATAAAATTTGATATCCTGAAAGTACTCTGCAACACAATTATGAATATGCAGACGAAATTTTAATTTTAGATCAGTGGGCGGTGGAGGCGTGGTCAAAATATATTTAAGATGTAGAGAGACAAAATTTGGTACCCAGGTAGTACTCGGCAGGACTGGTTGAAATTTGCAGACGAAATTTTTATTTTCGATTAGTGGGCGGAGTGGACGTGGCCAAACTGTAGTTAAGTCCTAGAGACATAAAATTTGGTACACAGATACTACTTGTCACTTCATGTCCAATTTTGCAGGCAAAACTTTAATTTTAGATCAGTGGGCGGAGTGGACGTGGCCAAACTGTAGTTAAGTCCTAGAGACATAAAATTTGATATCTTGAAAGTACTCTGCAACACAATTATGAATATGCAAACGAAATTTTAATTTTAGATCAGTGGGCGGTGGAGGCGTGGCCAAAATATATTTAAGACGTAGAGAGAGAAAATATGGTACCCAGGTAATACTCGGCAGGGCTGGTTGAAATTTGCAGACGAAATTTTTATTTTCGATTAGTGGGCGGAGTGGGCGTGGCCAAACTTTATTAATGTCGTAGAGAGATAAAATATGGTACCCAGGTAATACTCGGCAGGGCTGGTTGAAATTTGCAGACGAAATTTTTATTTTCGATTAGTGGGCGGAGTGGGCGTGACCAAACTGTATCTATGTCGTAGAGAGATAAAATTTGGTACACAGATACTACTTGATATGTCATGTCCAATTTTGCAGGCGAAACTTTAATTTTCAAACAGTGGGCGGTGGGGGCGTGGCCAAACTGTAGTTAAGTCCTAGAGACATAAAAGTTGATATCCTGAAAGTACTCTGCAACACAATTATGAATATGCAGACGAAATTTTAATTTTAGATCAGTGGGCGGTGGAGGCGTGGTCAAAATATATTTAAGATGTAGAGAGACAAAATTTGGTACCCAGGTAATACTCGGCAGGACTGGTTGAAATTTGCAGACGAAATTTTTATTTTCGATTAGTGGGCGGAGTGGGCGTGGCCAAACTGTATTTAAGTCCTAGAGAGATACAATTCGATATCCTGATAGTGCTCTGCGACACAATTATGAATATGCAGACGAAATATTAATTTTAGATCAGTGGGCGGTGGAGGCGTGGTCAAAATATATTTAAGTCGTAGAGAGACAAAATTTGGTACACAGGTAATACTCGGCAGGACTGGTTGAAATTTGCAGACGAAATTTTAATTTTAGATCAGTGGGCGGAGTGGGCGTGGCCAAACTGTATTTAAGTCCTGGAGAGATAAAATTCGATATCCTGATAGTACTCTGCTACACAATTATAAATATGCAGACGAAATTGTTATTTTCAATCAGTGGGCGGAGGGGGCGTGGCCTAACTTATTTAAAGAGATACAAAGAATAAAGAAATACAATTTGGTACACAGATAATACTGGACCCTTACTTAAGGTTCAAATTTGCAGATAAAATTTTTATTTTCGATCAAATTAAAAATTAATATCCTGAAAGTACTCTGCAACACAATTATAAATATGCAGACAAAAGTTTCAACTTTTGTATTAGACGGCGGTTGGGGCGCACAGAGCTTTGGCTCATAGACATAAATCAACAAAAAATTGTCTCAAAATATGATAAATTCTATACTGATCGATAGATAACAACACAACTCAAATCTATATATATAAAAGGCTTGTGTGACTGACTGATCATTCCCCAGCCCAAACGGCTAAAGCTCGTAAAATTGGGAATGTAGATTCCTTTTATGACGTAGGCGCGCACTAAGAAGGGATTTTTGAAAATTCGGACTGCAAGGGTGTAAAATGGGCGTGGCAACCCCCCCTCCCCTCCCATACAACTCTAATTTTAAAATGACTGTATCTTTTGAACCATTATAGGTGCGAAGTCGAGATTTAGTACGTATATCGGTCGTGTAAGAAAAAATACTTTGTCTGTAGAATCTGGCCGATGCCACGCCCCATTTTAGAAAATCGTTTTATGGGCCAAATAAATGGACCGATTGCAATTATGTTGACTTTGTTTGGTACTGTCCAAAGGGCCTCAATCATAGACTACATAAAACCATAGTTAGACAATGGGGCGTGACACCGCCCACACAAACCGAACGGTCATATCTCACGAGCAATTAGAGGTATGAAGATGAGATTTGCTATATATGTTACTGGCACAAGTAGGAAAATAATGAAAAATGGGCGGTCCCACGCCCCTTTTGAAAAAATCGTTATCTCGGCGAATTAAATGTACCGATTGTAGTATTATCCCTAGGGCCTCTATCATAGGCTACATAAAAACATTGTTGGACAAAGGGGCGTGGCACCGCACACCCAAACCAAAATTTCAATCGGTCATGTTTCACGAACCATCTAAGGTACGAAAATTAGATTTCCTACATATGTAAATGGTACATAGGGGATTACGTCTCGCTGGGAAATGGTCGGTGCCACACCCCTTTTAAAAAAAATTGTTATGTTTGAGTCGGAAAATTACGTTTTGCTAAATTTGGTTAAAATTAATCAATCCAATAGGGTGTTGTAGTGTGATACATTTTCAAGGCCAACCTAACCAACTGTATGGGAGGTACCAGATATAGTGTTCTGATTTCGGTAAAACTTTTTGCAAGAATATCAAATATTAAAATATTATGTTTTGCAAACTATGGTCTGGTGCGATTCCCATCAAACTATGTAACTAGTTTCAGAGCCCACCCTATCCTTTGTATGGGAGGTACCCGAAGGCGTAGAACTTTTGGGTAAAAACTTTGAGACTTTCTTTATTTTCGCTTGATACCAAAAGTCACAAATTTTACATGCTGTTGCATCTACTTCTTCTATTTTTGTCCCAACGGTGTATGGAAACAAAGCACTGTGCTCCACCCACTAGTTGAAGAAACATTTTTTTTTTATAAATTTTTAATTGTAATTTTTTTTTAATGTAATTAGTGCTCATTTTATAATTTATATGCAAAAATTTATTCTAGGTTCTCGATGCCATCAAAAACAAAAGACTTGAAATGAAAAAGGCTGCACGCATCCTGGGAGTCTCTTATGGAACATTGTATGGTCGCTATCGCGAAGTTTATGGCTGTTTAAAACATCCTTACAGGTTAATTGGCAAATATCCCCTCAAGTATGTGTAAAAAACTCGCTAATATCTTCTTCAAAATCTTTAGTAGTTCATCCATGAGGCCATCGCAAGCCAGTGCGCTACAGCATCGTTTCGACATAGTATGGCCCGCACCCAAGCCCGGTCAGCTAGGTGAGTTTGAGTGTGGCAGCGACATACAATTAAAACTAACTAACTAAATTATTCACCTCCCTCCACATTACAGATATTGGCAAACTGCGTCCCAAAGATTTGAGTGAGCTATGGACCCGACCCCAGATCTGAAAGAAATTGAAAAAGTCGTCCAAGTATCATCAGGCACCGAATAAAACGCATAGATCACATCATCAGACAAAATCAAAGAAATAAGCAAAGATTTTGTTTAACCTGTAAATAATTGAATTTAATAGTTAAATAATTATATATACATACAAACACACTTTTTTTGTTTTGCTAAGGATTTCTATACTAAATGGATTTAATACTTAAACGATAATCTTCTTATTATTAGTGTACTACTACATCTAAGTAATTATTTATTTAACAAAAAAAAAAACAAAATAAATCAAGACAAAAGACATAGTAACTAAGATTTAGTGTGAGGCTAATTTAAGTGTATTGCATTAACTTTACTTAGTCTGTTCTTCGTCTCGTCGTTTACTTTGTGTACGTGTGTTTTCAATGAATGTCTTATATTTTATATTCCTTTTCCTAGCTAAGAGATAGAAAGAAACCCACAAACTAAAAAGAAGAAAAAGCTAAGAAAAATTAGTAAAATCATATAGATTCAGTCATTTAACTATAAACTATATGTTGTATATATACATAATAAGTATTATAGTACTGGGTGTAAGCACCAAACACATCAATACAACTTTCTACACACAATGTATTAGCATTATACAAAATATTGGATCACATTAACTTGCGAGCGAGTAAACTGAAATTGTTTTTTTAGGTTTACTTACAACAACAACAACAACACATCTTAAACTAAAAACAATTATAAAAATAATATCTTCTTAGATTATCCCACAATGAAATATATGGACTTGAAGTAGTAAAAATTATATTTAATAAAATATTTCATCATTTCCACACAATATAAAATAAACAAAAACAACAAAAAAAACTATTCGTAATTATTATATACAAAATTTGAAAAAAAAATAAAAGAAAAAAATACAGATATTACAAAAAATAATTGAAGATATCAATAAATAATTTAATAATAAATAATTAACATTAAATGTGTACGTGGTATTATGTGTTACGGATTTTTGTACAATTGGGGCTGAACTGATTAAACGAATTGTTATTTTCCTACAGCAAAAATGTGTAGCAAGAAGTTTTGAAATTTGGCCTAGAGTTTCGATTTTCCGGAATACGCAGGAGATAAAAGAAAAGTTTTTATAGGGTAATATTAGCTGGGGAAGAGCCTAAAGCTGAAGTAAGAAAAATAAATTAAAAATAAAAAAATTAAAAAATTTTAATTGACGAGTTTTGAATTTCAATTGTTGTGTTTTGAACTTGAATTGACGAGTTTCAAATTGCAATTGATATTTTTCGAATTTCGAAATTGCAATTGAGTTTTTTGGAATTTTTTATTTTAGGTTAATATTCTACTCCATGACAATACCCAGTAGGAACTGTCAGCAAGTCATCCTCGAGGATAGGTGCATGACCATAGTAAATAGTTGATGACACGTAGGGGACCGTCCATACAGATTGTCGACGAAATTTTCATACAAGTGTCCGCTTTGTCGTGCACGAACTGATAAGCGACAATGTCGGTTAAATGTAACTACAATTTGTGCTTAATAATTTAAAATAACAAATTAAAGTAGTTTTATTGAAAACGTGCGATACATGAACCGTCACGCACTGCTGATGTTTTCAACAAACTGAACATTTTTTACTTCTACTTTCCTCTCTTCAATTTTATGTCGTTAATGTCAATTTACATTTTTTTTTTTGTTTGATACATGACAACATTAGTATTTTGTCGGTCAGCTTGTCAATTTTTAAATTTTTGACATTTTGTCTTGAGACAGCGAAGTCGTGTATGACGATACTTGCTGTTGGGTATGTCTGACGACTATAAAAATAGCTTTGTCCCCATACATCGATGGGACAAAAATAGAAGGATTTGATGTAACTCAACATGAAAATTAGTGACTTCTGGTCCCACGCCTTCGGGTACCTTCCATACAAAGGGTAGGGTGGGCTCTGAAACTATATCACACTAAAACACCCTATTGGATTGAATAATTTTAACCAAATTTTCCACAACGTAATTTTCTGACATTTATCCTAATTGTACATAGTTTGATCGGAATCGCACCGGGTTTTTTGCTATATGTAAAGTGCCCGGTGGGTCTTCAAATTTCATCAGACTTTTGCACACAAGCAAATACCAATTTTGTCCAAAGTTTGCAAAACAGAACATTGATAGAACATTGAACACAGAACATTGATATTCTTACAGAAACCAGACCACAATAGCTGGTACCTCCCATACAAGTGGTTGGACGGGCCTTGAAAATTCATCACACTATAACCCCATATTGGATTGATCAATTATGACCAAATTTTGCAAAACTTTATATTCTGTCTATTATTTTTATTGTACATAATTTGAGCAGAATTGGACCAGGCTTTTTGGTACCCCCCATACAATGTGCCCGGTGGATCTTGAAATTTTATCAGGCTATTACACCCAAGTTAATGAACCAATTTTGTCCAAAGTTTGCAGAACATAATATTTTTATTTTTGGTATTCTTCATACAAGTATAAGTGTAACGCGTTAAAGGAGTCGTGTTAGTAGACCCCTAGTATCTTAAGATAAAATTAAGAATTTTTAAAATTTATAAATTGAATATGAATGAATTTATGGCTGGTGGGTAGGGTGTTCCTTAGATGGGATTTTTGAGAATTTCGTTAAATAAAAGGTATTTGTAACTTAGTTGGACATCGAGCTTCACCTTTCGTTTGTTGTTTAGAAAATAATGAATATATTGTGCGAAATTTCGTATCGATAGTTAGACGTTAGAGTGTGCCGCAAAGAGGTCAAAGTAAGATTTTGGGTCCAATTCAGATTATCATCGCTGAATTTTTGTTGTTGTTGTTATAGATAGACGAACTAGTAATATGCCGTTGAATAAGTGAAGTGACGGCCTATAAAATTATATGTTTGCACTTGCCATATCTCTTATAGATATCGAAATATTTGATATATATATCAAGTGAAAGTCTACTAAAAAGTATATGTGCATATTTTCAATATCTCTGTCCGTTTCCGAGATATCAGGTATGGTATATCTGGTATATCTCCTCAATGCGGCATTGGATGGCAATGGTTTTGGTGTCATTAGAAAATAGACACAATGAGTATTCGGATGGAACTAAAGATCAAAATCTAGACTCAATAGTCTTTGCTATATTTAATGTAAAAAAAAACGTTTTTAACTCCTGATATCTCGGAACGGATAGATATATTGAAAATATGCTCATATACTTTTTTATAGATATTGTCCTGATGTATGCTAAATTGTTGAAATACATGGCGGTCTGCAATAATACACAGTGCAACAGTGGTTTTCACACTAGATGAAGACCATATATACGTGAAACTAGAGACCTTATGTAGTAAAACTGCGTTCTCACTAGTTTACTTTACTAGTTTACTATTTTAAGCAAAACCGAATAAAAATTAATTAAAATGTAAACTTTAAATTTGCCGCTCATCACTGAAATTTCCCAAATTGTCAGGAAAAAAGTCAAGATGGTTGTCTAGAAAATTAATCTTTTTTGAAATTTTTGGTCCAGATCCATTAAACTCTGTTATTTTTTTGCATTGCTGAGATTCTTACCATTCATTTGATACCCATATCATTATCATATGGTTGGTGGAAATATTTTATTTAATTTTTTGAAAGTGGTGTATCCTTTGAAACTTTAAAGTATTTTTAAAAAAAATCCTGACGTTCTGGCGATAAACTGAAAACGCAGTTTTGCTACATAAGGTCTCTAGTTTTACGTACGTATGGTCTTCATTTAATGTGAAACAAAAAATTGAAAATTGTAGCAGGGTGATATACATCGCAATACCATTTCAAAATTTTTTGTTAATTTATTTTTTCAAAAATACCCCCGCTTTTGCATCAAATATCTCGATATCTATAACAGATATGGTAAGTCCAAACATATACTTTTACAGGTCGTCACTTCACCTATTCAACGGCAAATTGTTAGTTCGTCTATCTACAACTACAACAAAAATTTATCGACGATAAACTAAATTGAACACAACATTGAACTTTGACCTATTCGCGGCACACTCTAACTTCTAACAATATACTTATAATTTTGAAAACAACAAACGAAATGTGGAGCTCGATGTCCAACTTCTCTACTAATATCTTTTATTTATTTATTTTTATTTCCTCGAAACATTTTAAGCCCATAGCTCCCACCCATACGTGGTTGGTTTTTGAAAAAACCGCTAAAAATACAACTTTGAAGGGAGATCAAGGGTTGGAATCTGCGATAGAAATATTTTCCGGAAAATTTCACTAAGTGTCACCGAAGAAAAATAACCTATACGAGTCAAATGTTACAAAATATAATCAACATGATTTGCTAACAATTGAATACAATTGAGCAAACAGTGCAAAACATTTTTTCAAGTGTGAACTAAACCAATGTCAAAAATTTGCTCCACTACGTCACAATTTTTTTACAGTGGTTTGAAGTTTCATTCTTTTTGGTCAAAAGTTGAATCAAAAAATATAAAAAATCATGTGTAAAAATACATTGTGTTGCACTGTTTGCTGAAAAATAGACTTCTTAATATTCCATTTTGATTTTATTTTCTAACCTTTGACTCTTACAGCCTATTTGTCTTCTGTGACTTGTAGTGAAATTTATCTATCTAAGTTTCTAACCCTCGACCTCTCTCCAAAGTTGACTTTTAAGCCACTTTTCAAAATAGGGTGTAAAATGTCTTATACAGGTGGGAGCTAGAGGGTTAAAATGTTCCGAGGAAATATTCCCCGGAATAATTTAGTATATATCTCTGAAGACATGAACTATCCCAAATGTATTTTTACACTTTATTTTTCATATTCTTTAACTCGACTTTTGACCAAAAATATCATATTTCAACCAACTGTAAACAAAAATTGTGGCGTGGTTGAGCAAATTATTTTGGCAAGTTTTGCCTTTATGCTCGCCTTTGTTCTTTTCTGTAATGAACATTTATTTTAAACTGTTGTCTCATATCGCCACCTGGTTGTGGTTTACCTTAATTGCCTTTGAATACCGTTTTTAATATTACCGATAATTCCATTTCAAATCTAATTAAATTACAACACTACCGACATGGCATTTTACTGTAGTTAGCGCAATTCCAAACCCGTGACAACTAAAACTTCAGTCTTGGTCATCCTGTGCGTTCAAGCAAACAAAGTGGCATCACTACACAACCACGGCAAATTCATTGAGTGTAAGAAAATGAGTTATAGAGAGTTTCAATTCAACACTCTCTCTCTCTCTCTCAGTATCTCTTTTTTGATTTTGTTACGTTGTTTTTTTGGCCAGCTATGAGTTAAACTGTAAGCATTTTGTTTAGCCGAAACATCATTACGTTTTTGGTCGCGAGACGCGTTGGTTGTGTTCTTAAAGCGTTTGCGGTACGAACGAAGAGCGTGTGCGCGTTTGTTTAGTGTGCTGCTGTGCGTTCAGTGGTTGAGTTCAGAGTTTTGACTTGAGTTTCTTTTAATTTTTTGTGTGTGTCGGTTTTTTTTTGTTATTCTGCTTTTGTGAATACAACAATTCAACATTTGTTGTCTGCGCCTACCCGTGTGTAGTGTAAGGAAGTGAGTGTGTGTTTATGCTTGTGACCGACCGACCGTCGTCGCACAAGAAGGAAAAATATAACAACAAATAAAAAGTAAAATATTCTATAGTATCATCAACATCATCATCACTTCATGTGTATCTTTTTGTGTAGAGAGAAAAAATAAAAAAAAAATTGTATATGAATTTTGGTCAGCGACAAACAACAACGAGCTGTATAAAACCCAATCAAATCGTTCTAAGGCAGTCGGGGAAAGAAAGAAAAAAAATCGTTGTTAATTAAAAGTTAAATGGATATAATTATGACTCCGCTTAAAAAAACTACCGCGCCCTAGAAAAAAAAAAGAATGGAATTTAAAGAGAGAAACCAAAATTACTATAATGATTTTGATGGTTGACCAAAAAAAAACCGTCATAAAATAAAAACACCAACAGCTACCAAACTATAGTGTTATCCAAAATATCTACCTTAAAGTTGAAAAATTAAAGTGTTTTACCAACAATTGCTGCAAAATCTAACCCGGCAGCAACTACAACAGTTTTTTTTAACCAAGAAAAACAAACAAGAAATTGTGGCAAACAATTCTATTGAAAAATAACAACAACAGCAAAAAAGAAATCCACTTAACTAAACTCGCCAAGTGGCTGTACTCCAAGTCTCTTAGTTGGCCTAACCCGCTACTACCAAACACACACAACAACGATAGCAACAACAGCAACAATAACAGCCATAACTTCACATCACAAACGATGACGGCTGCGGCGGCGACAACAACATTGCAAGAATCATTAACGTTAAACTCATCATTATTTTCATTCAGTACAAACCTGTACAACAACAAAATCATTATTTAACTAACAGAAATTTACGTAAAGTAAAGTTCCAAAAAAAATAAAGTTTTTTAAAGCTAAACTAGCCGAAAAATAACTGGAGTTGCTATCAATCCACTGAAAATATACTCTACTCCAAAAATGGAATTAATCAAACAGCCAAAACAATTGTACACTCTCTGTTTCTCTACTTTAATCTGTTTCACTGTATCTCTCTCTCTCTCGCTCTGTCCCTAACATGAGGCAAGTCACGATGTTCTCATTCATTACTCACCTGAGCGCGGCTTTCTGTTATTATCTCATTTGGTGTTTTTTGCCACACACACCTTAACACTACTCACGCAAAACGAGCGAGCGACCACACCAACTCGCGATGAATAACAATTGCCTTGGGGCGGGGGTATACGTGTGGTGTGTTGTCCGTATATTCTAAACAGCAAGCAGCTGCTTGCTGCCGTCATTTATGTAAATTTGTGGGAAACCTTTCTTATTTATTGCATAGGTACTAAGTGAAAAGTTGAAATTTACGTTGTTTCTCTAATGAAATGTGTAACAAATGTTTTGAAATATTATTCAAATTGTTAAATTTATTATAAATTTTCATTAGTCTTTTGCATTTTAAAACATGTTTCTTTCTTTTTTTTTTACTTGTGATGTACAAAAATGTTTACCTCATTGCTGCTGTTTTGAGTGATTTTATCGTTGTTGTTGTCTCCTCGTGTCTGTGTGTGGGTTTTTGCTATGCCAGCGTGTGTGTGTTAGTTTTGTTGTGATGTCATTTTTTATTTTTTCCTCTTCTACCGTTTTTCTGCGAAAAAGATACGTTAAAAAGGAATCGAGTACAACAACAACAACAACATACAAAAGTGTTTATATTTTTTGGAATCCACTGGACATTTTTGTTTACATTTTTTTTTAAAGGTGAGTATATTCTCAAAATTTATGTTTGTTTTGCTTTACATTGTAGTATGTATTTACTTTACTGTTCAAATTTTTATGCACGTAGAGTAAGAAATACAGGCAAATAAAAGTATGAATATGTTTAAAAAAATATTGTTTAGGTATAATTTATAAAAAATACCACATCTCCAAGTTTAAGTTGAGAGTAGACGGATTCTAAAATTACAAAAAAAAAAACAGAGTATGGGGCAGTCCAAAGTGCCACTGCTTCCAAATACGTATTTAACTCATATAGCAGAAAAATCAAGTTCATAGTTGGGGCCTTAGGTATCTCAAAAAGTTCGGCCTTTGGTTTCTATTTTGACCCCTACACGATTCTAACAATGCAAATTTTTAGGACCCTACTGTATTTCTGAACCGATTAAGCTCATTTCTGCATTCTTTTATTAATTTTGTGCATTTGTGTGTGAACAAGTTAAGTTCAAATTAGTTGTGCCAAAAGAAATAAAAAAAAATATTACAAATAGTAATTAAAAATTATAAATTCACTAACATTGTTTTTTTTTTAAATTCAGATTCTCAAAAGAAATTAATTCTAATATTTATTTTCTTTTTGTTTGTGTAAGAATATAAATTAGAAAAAGAGAAGGAAAACCAAAACATATAGGTACAAATATATAGATTTTTTTAAACTTAAGAAATAATTTTTATTACTTGTTAAAGAATAATATCGCTCATTCGGTGCAAGACCGGCAATTCAAAATTTTTAAAATTAAATAAATAAAATTGAGAAAATTATAATTTAAGATACAGTTCAAGTTCTCTTAACGCAACAAAGAAAATTTTACTACTTTTTAGGGCGCTTCTTTTCTGTTATTCCCTAAATTGGTGTCAGGAAACACTGAACGCAAAGAAATGCTAAGAATTCGGTATGACAGTCGGCAATAACTTCCGATATCGGATATAGATTACACTAAGTCTGATCGACGCAGTTAAGGGAAATCTGACTTTATGTACAATATTTGAATATAAATCGTGGGAAATTCTGAAGGGAAAATCGACGCGTCGTAACGAATATCTGAAGTAATGCGGATGTTCTTGCCGACGCGCCGTACCGGTTTCTGCCCGAATTCTTTAGCAAAATATCAGCCGATATTGGATCCGAAATCTGACCGAAATTGTCTGACGTACTCGGTCTAAAATGTCAAAATAAAATGAATAAAAATTCCATAAGAAGAGTTCAGACAATGTGCAAACCTACCGGATTTCAGCCAATTTCGGAGCCTTTGGTTTGCTGAGTGGCCATCTGGATGTGCAGAAAATGTGCGAGGTGTTGCAACACACAACACTTAAGCAGAGAGAAACCATAGATTGAAAGCTTTGGATTAAACACATGTTCGCAGACGTGTTAACTACCAGTTGTCTGTGCAAAATACGAATATTGTCGGCCCCGCGAGGATATGGGATGCCAATTCCCACAATTTATATACAAGCGAATTTTAAATTGGGTTTTATTGGGAGCAAATTTTATGAAAGTTTGATTTTAGAATGGAATCCACCCTTAGGGGGACAAGATGGGGTTGGAAATGTTTGGGAAAAATGGCTGGGTCGGTCTCTTATTTGAATCTACTAGGGGCGATTCCGAAGCAGTTGCGGGGCTTGTTGAGGTTTTTTTTCCCAATACAAAAAGTTTATCGTAAATAACCGGGGCTCGATTTTGATTTTAGATCCGTGGTTTCTCTGGCAAATTTTCTTAGAATTCAACGATTTTGATAACCGCTTGGTCGAGACAAAAAAATAGACCCACTCTATGATGATGTATACGATAGTACAGATAGGAATATATATGTGGGTATATCCAGCCGAATGACGGACGATTCCATAGTATAAAATTACTATATTTTGAACTTCTTGTTTTGTAAACATATTGCAAATTTGTTGAACTTCAAAAAAACAAACTAGATATATTGTTGTAAAGTCTCCTCTTTCCAATCCATAATATTTATCCGCATAACTGATTTATAAGTTCGTAATGGTACGAAAAACCGCTTTCTAACCCGTAACTCAAGATTTTGGGATTTTTGGGAAATTTGAAAAACAGATTTCTGTTGTGCTCAGCAGCACTTACCAGAAAAATAGTATAATTTCGCAGATATTGTTTTTTTTTTGTCTCTCAGTGTTATCCATAGAACAATGTGTGTGTTCGCAACTTGTGTCTCTAACGCACATTTAGATTGAAGTAATATAAAAGGTAAAACTATTTTAAATGTGAAGTAAGTTGTTTATAACACCCTATTATATATTCTGTATTTTACAAAAAAGAAAAAAAATATATTAAATATTTTCATAGACACTTCAAGAGGCTATGGAAAATTGTGTGTATTCGTAACGCACATTGTTTTAATCATAATTTATAATACAACATTTCAAGTAAAGTTTCATAAAAAGAACATTATAGTACTGTCCAAAATCGAAATTTTTTGATAATCGTCAAAATGTTTCAACTTTTGGAAAAAAAAACCAAATAAAGGAAAAAAAATGTTAGGAAATACCAATATGTCTTATTATTTTCTTATATGTTTCTTTTGATGTTTATTTTCTATTAATGAATTTTAACCAAAAATGTGAGTAAAATGTTACCACCCGTCCCAATGGAATTGCCTATATGTGGTAGTTTTTCTTACAATTTCTTTCAACATTTTTAACGTAAGTTGAAAAATATTATTTTTTTTTTCAGTTTAAAAAATAAGGGTTTAGTTCCTGAACATAATATTTGTTCAAACAGATTTGCTTTAGAAAGTTACAAATCTTAAACCCCATATCAACCCTGCACAGAGTTTACCATATAATTTTTTCCAATTAAGCTAATCATTGGACAATTTTTGTTAAATACGAAAGATTGTCGTGGAGTTTTCAGCTTTTATAAATATAAGGAAGCTAAGATTTTATTTTATAATTAGTCCCAGGTCATTTTTGAAAAACTTCCCTCACTTCTCATATCCTAGATTTGTATAAACCAGCACTAACAAGTATTTCCTTGCCACGATCCTTTGCCATATACCTTATTTTTATTTTTATACGAGCAAACAAAAATTGTTTGGGCCGACAGTGGCATGATAGTTAGAACATGCGACTAGCATGCGGGAAACTAGGGTTCGATCCCTTTATAAGTCATCTACATTTCTCATATCGAAGACAACCTCTTATATTGTCAGCGGCATCTTCGCAGTAAAAGTAAAGTAATAGCTCCTCAAACTGCTGACGTTTGGATAAGTCAATAAAATGTAGATCCCGTTGTTTGAGTCTAAAAATTTAAGTGTGTAAATCAGCGCCCTATCTACTCCCTCTCAACTGAAATTAGACATCAGTCCGATGAATAGGCTCGAGCGAATTCTAACATGTTCGATGTTCGAGGTGGAAATATGCCACCTATTTTGTTGAAAATCTACCAAAAATTCTATTAAAAGTTAATGTTAAAATGTGAAATATGTTAAGTTTTTGCGATTTCAGCACCCAGAAAAAAATAAATTTCTTTTAAATCTCTGTTTTCATACGATTTTCAACATACTATTCACATTGTCCCAGGAGTTTTAAGTAAAGTAGGTACATAGAAACTATTTTTTTAAAAAAATTTTGTAGTCGAACACGGGATTTCGAAATATTCTTTAATATTCTTCGATTCATTAAAATTGGTATCTACATATCGATGGGTTAATACAAAAAGGGCTTATTTTGTATTTTTTTTTTTCGAAATTAAATTTTTTGCATATTTTTGTAGGGGACTCTAAAATACACGTTTCGTATAAAAAATATTTTTTATGTATACAAATAAAGAAATTTTTATAGACAAAAAATAAATACCGTATGTGTCAAATAACGCACAAAATCCTTCTGTAAAGTATACAAAAATAAGATACGTATGACCATAATAATAGTAATAGTTCCATAAATCGGAATTATTTTATGAATTGTCTTTAACTTAATATACGCAATCGATTTTGTATAAATGTTTTATGCGGCTAATAAGTGTCATATATCCAATATTTCCATATAACCAATACTTTATACAGGTATGCCATCAAATTTGTTTGAAATTTCTTAAGATAATGTCTGAAAAAATCAAATTTTTCGTATGTGCAATTTCATATAAACGGTATTACATGTAACCAACATCCACTGTAGTTATCATGCAACACCAGTTTAAAGGCTTAAGATTTATGTGCCATTTTTTTTCACTTTACATACTTCATCATCTGCTCTCTCCCCCAAATGGGAAACGAAGCTTAAACAATTACAATTGACATTCATCTTAATTTTCACTTTAAAATAATCCCATAGTTGATTAACCCAACCTCTCACCCTCACCTCATCCTTCTGCTTACACTTCACCCAAAGGCAAATGAAAAGTAACACATGACGACGATGTCTGTCCAGGGCCAGGGTCTCAATGCTGCCGCGTAGTAAGAAAATTGTGGAAGAAAGAAAAACTTCGAAAAACTCTGACAGGTGGTGGTATGAGAGTCTGTGTACACAGAATTTCCCAACATAAGATAGAAAAACAAGTTGTTGTCTTTAAGTGGTTTTTCTTGCACACAGCAGGCGAGGCGGTGAAGTTGGCGAGAGGAAAAGAAAATGTGAGTGTGTGTTTAATTTTGCACAATCTGCGACAGCAACAACAACAAGACACAAGTGGCAACTTCCTATTCCTCTTTCGTATGCTTGCGGAAGATTGTACAACAACTACAACTAGAGTAACATCATTAAATTGCTAAGAAGCAACAAAACATGAAACATGAGCAGCAGAAGAAGAAGAGTAAACATCATAAAACGGGTTTCCTTCTAATGGTTTGGTCCGTCTGTCCCACGAAATACTCGTGCAATTGAGTCTAATACTCTGAGTGTTATACTCGACAACTACAACTAATGACGCTTATTTCACCTTTTGTAAATGAGAGCGAGAGACCCAGAGAGCCACAGAAGCAATAGCGAGAGTGATTTTGAGTGTATTTAGCGGAGTAAAAGAAGAAATTATCTTTAGAGTTAGAAGAGTAGATTTTTATTTCACACTCAATTAGATGTAAGGTGGGGCAGGCGTTAACATAGTTTCACACACACATAAACACCAACAGATTGTGTGAATGAGATAGACGTTGAAATTCTAGCTGAGAATTGATAACCTAAACCTAAACCAACAACCAAAACTGACAGCTACGAAAGACAGCGACAATGACAGTTTTAGCCGCAGCAACAACACACCGATATTAGCAACAACAACAACAGCTTCATAAAAAGATACAAAAACAAAGCTTCAAAAGCAGATACAACAACAAAGCGATCATTAGCAGTAACATGATGAGTCGCAACGACAGCAGCAGCAAAATATCAGCCAAGCCAAACTGCCATATGACAGATAACTTATATGACAAAAAACTAAGCGTGGTCTAAACCAGGGGTTCCCAAACCCAGGAGTAGGGAGCCAATTCGTTAGATAATTTCAAAATACAGTGGATATCGCTTATATGAAACAACCCTTACATGAAATTACTATGTATATGAAAAGTTTTCCCTTTTCAGACATTTTCGTAATTAATTTCAAACGAATTTGATTGGATATATAAAATTTGGCTCACCCATGGGGATACGGTAATACATTAGGGTGGACGGAAATATTAAACTTTCTTCTTTGATTAAATTTTTTAGTACCGTAAAGACTCGAGGCTTAAACAGAACCTTTCACAGAATGAAACCGCAATACCCGGACGACAGTTTCTCCTATAGCCTTTTGTGTGGATATCTGTTGGCATGGTATAAAGTTTGAAACTTTAAACGGCTGTATCTCATGAACAATAAGAGGTATAAAGATGATATTTTGTATGTGTTTTTGGTGCAGTATGAATTACAGTCAGTGTGGAAGTGGGCGATGCCACGCCCCTTTTAACTGAAACGTTATAACAGCCATAATAATTGCTTAATCGTCCTGAAAATTTCTCAATATATAAGAGATATCACCAGGCTATTTGGCAATAAGGGCCGAGGCGTCGTACACACACGTCCTAACAAAACTCGTCCATAGTTTTCGCTGCCGCCCTAGTATACATATATCATTCGATACGGGAAAAGGTGTAACGCTTAAGGGAGAAGTGTTGGACACCGAGTACCTTAAGATCAAATTCGTTTTATGACTTTTTAAGACAATTGATCCATGTCCATCTGTTTGCCTGGGTGGCTGCGATTAATTAGTGCTAAAAATTCTCGTATCCAAGAGCAAAGGAAGCTAGACATTACAAAGCTGCATCCCACCGAGATAGCCAATGCCTACTCCAACCAACTCCCTTAATAAATTCTTACAAACCCCAATGATTCTGATACATATTTGCAAAACACAGTGGTAGCATATTGCAAACACTATGACTGCTGCGGCAACGGCCGTACTTACTTAATTGAAAAAACTGATCGAGTTGTTGTGAATTAACACGTTTTCGATTTCAGATACACAACAAACGGCACCTACTTGTTTATCGACGAATCAAACGACACTGTTTGAGAAGCTTTTACTAGACATGCCGACTATCTCGACACTTATACTGCGAAGTTGCTGTTGACAACATCGAGAGGGCCAATAATGAAAAAAAATGTAGGTGACTAGAGCCGGGAATCGAACCACGGATCTCCTGCATGGGAGTCGCGTGTTCTAACAACCGGTCCCAACGGCCGTACTGAGACAAGCCCTGGTACGATGAGAAATGTCGCATTATGTCTGTCGCTTTCGGTGACGCAACAATATAATGAGAAGGAGAGGCAGATAAAACGCCTTATCAGGCAGGAAAAACGTCTATAGATAGATACATAGATATACATAGATATTGAAAATTACGGCAATAGAGGTGAAGCCCGAAGGTTCTACCAAAAGGTTAAAAGTAAAGGTCTGTCCTGTAAGGACAGATATGGGATTCCGGCCACGTACACTTAGAGTGTTTAGCAAATAGGTGGGTATTCATTCGTACCCTGCTCGTTCTCGAAGGCTGCATAAGTGACGAAATCACACCAGTCATCGATGACGGATTAGATTTTCCACGGCTAAAACAAGATCAGCACGGCATTTGCTAGGCTTAAAAATAATAATGCAACAGGAGGCGATGGACTGCCGGCACAGTTTTAAAGACTAGTGGCGATAAGCTGACAAGATGCATGCATCAGCTCTTAAATACGATTTGGCTTAAGGTTTACAAGCCCGATGATTGGAATCTGAGTATTCTGTGTCCTGTGCTTATGAAAGGCGATCCAAGTGTGTGTGTAAAAACTATGGTTGGATCAGCCTTTTACCAATCGCATACAAGGTCCTGTCTAATGTGTTATGTGAAAGACTAAGGCACTTCCTACCGAACCGGATTGGACCTTATCAGTGTGTCTTTAGACATGTAAATTCACGACCAATCACATATTCACTGTACCACAGAAACTGGAGAAGACCAAAGAAATGCAGATCGACTTTTACCATCTGTTTATCGAAGCTGCATTCGACAATCCGATACGTAGAAAATATTAAATGCTATAGCTGAGTTTGCATAGCTAATACGACTTCACGGGATGACACTGACAGACACGAAGTCTTCAGTAATAAAAAAGGGCAAAGATCTGACAGAGCCATTTTCTACCAAGCGAGGTTTTAGACAAGGCTATAGTTTATCATGTGATCTCTATAACATTGTAATGGATATGATAATGCGAAGGAAGGCGGCAGTAAACACGACTGTTACTATCGTGTAACATGCTGCTGCGGGATGTTACTGCGGCCTTTGCAAACATTGAGAAGCAGTCGGCAGAAGTCGTTCTGGAGATATATGAGTACGAAACCAAGTTATTTGTCTAATCGTATGGGACATTGCATAAACGTTGACAATAATACTCCTTATTACGTATGTCGTTTTCGAATTTCGACAAGATTCGATTTTTTTTTTTTTTTAAATGAATAAAATTAGTTATAACTAACAGAAATGTTTAGTGTTGAGAATTTTTTATCATCTGAAGAAGCAGAACATAATAGGAATTAGGTCACGTCGTATTTCAGTCTTTCAAACGACATCAGCGGTGCCATATTTAAAAAACGACAAAGATTCGACGTGACTACGACATACATAATAAGGACGAATAACTTTGAGGTGGTAGATAACTTTGTCTACCTTGGTAGTCTTAATTGCAAATCGCTGCTTTTATGCTCTAAGCATTTTTATGACAAAAGCCCTTTCTCGACGAACAAAGATCCAATTCTACCAGAGAATGATCCTTCCTCTACAGCACAGAATCCTGCGTAATGACACAAGTGGATCAGTGTAATTTGGGAGTTTTTAAGTAAAAAAATACTTGTCAAAATATTTGGACACCTCATCGTTAACTGTGAGTACCGTCATCGAATGAACCATGAGCTGTATAACGACATCGACGTAGTCAAGCGCGTTCGAATACTCTGCCAAATGAGTAGAAAAAGAGTTATAGCATTGTAAATAGGCAGAATAGCTCCACGTTTTCTTGTACTCCCATACAAAATTAAATATTTTAAGGGAATATTTATATTTCTCTTATAACTTTCAAACTGAAAACTACAGGATATTGAATTTGGTTGGTTCAATTTCCCTGTTATAGTAGGCAAAACCAAATGATTATAAAACTTTTATAATTAAATTACCGTATTCGTCCATGTACATTAGCTATGGAATAGTGTTATATGGAAATTCTTAGTAACGACTTTTTTACATCGCGGAACCTCTTATTTTGTGAGGTTCAGTAAAAAAATGCTGGAGGCAAAAAATGGTGGTGGTGGGGTAAGGTTTAACCGTCCCGCATTGGGGTCAAAGTTCAGAAAAATTTTGAAAAAATGTACAACAGTCCTCCTAATTACCATGGGGTTGTCGTTAGGGGGTTGGGATGTATGGCAGACCTTCATGAATTTCTTTTGCCAACATTTTCTCCGAACATACTTACCCCCTTTCTCCACTCCTTCGGGGGGCTCCCGTACAAATTTTTAATTACCCCCTTATTACTCCGTATAATGTTCCCGAAGCCCTAACTTCACCAGGGTCACCCCTAGGGGGTTAGAATGTATGACGGATCTCCAGGAAAATCTTTTCTGAACATTTTCTTCGAACATACTTACCCCCTATTTTCTCTCCTTAGGGGGGCTCCCATACAAACTGCACCAAAACCCTCCCTCAATATAAGAAAAACCGCCCTACCTATCCAGGAGTTGTCCCTAGGGGATTATGATGTATGGCGGACCTTCATGATTTTTTTCCCCCAATATTTTCCCCAAACATACTTACCCCCTACCTCCCCTCCTTATACTGGCTCCCATACAAAATGCACCAAATATTGGGATGAATCAAACCAATTTATTTTTATCGTGCGACGGATATTTCTTGCGATTGGCATCGACGACCTGAAGCAAGAATTGTTTCTCATTTTCGTTTCGACATAAAACATTGTTGTAATCCTGCATTAATTTGACACCTCTCTCTGCAGTGTCGTTAACAACATGCAAGGTGCTTACGATCTGCTTCGCTTTGTTGTAGTCTTCCCGGTTTTCCCAGGTTTTTGGATCGGTTGAAATTAACTCATTTGGTAATCCAAAGCGATCGAATAATTTAACTCAGTGCCGGAGTCGGTGTATGGCCTTTTGTTAGATTGGGAAATATCTGACCGCGTTCAGGCCATTTCCTTCGATACAACTTCAACAAACACTGGCTCGTTCCAAGGTGCGTCACTCATTCTTGAACAGTTATTGGAACGAGATCTTTTATACTTACCGTGCAGACATCATATTTAAACTGGTATTGAAAGAGGTGTTCGATGCCAAATTCGGTAAAACGTCAGCTCCAGGTGTGCCTTTGTTTGCTCGATTTAAATTTGATTGGGAAATGATGAAAGACAAACGATATACCAGTGGCGTAACAGACGATAAAGTCGCTATGAAAATACCTGTTAATGTTCTGATTGAAGTCAAATCATTTTGTTTGGCTCAGCTACAAGAGAAACATCCCAGAGCAGACTACGGAGAATTCCTGCAGATCGTTTTATTATTTCTTGGAGAAAACATTACCAGCCATGCCCGATGGATGGCCAAGGCCATATACTGCATAAAAATGTTTCTATTTCGAAAACATTTCAATTTAACCGAAATTGAATTAGAGAAGCTTCGCGGTATTTGCATATTTATCGTGACACTTTATGTGAAAGCTTGGTTGGGAGCACCACGGCTGTCGAGGCACCCAATCAAGACTTCAATTTTTTAAAAGCGGCAGTCGCTCAGTCAATTGATGGAAATGTGTCACAGAAAGTGGTGGATAAATTGTGCAATCACCTTTGGTACATCAGTGCTGAAGCTGTGGCTCTTGCACTATTCGATAAAAACGTTTCCCATAATATCAAGCAAAAAATGGCGAATGTAATTCTTTCATTCCAAGAAGACGACGAAAAAGTAGAATCTCAATCTGATGACGAGGAAAACGAGGGAAAAGGCACTGAGGAGGAAGAGAGCGAGGATGAGGATGAAAATCAAGGCGTTAAGTCTGCTTGTTCACGTTCAGCTATTGTTGTCGGCTCCAAAGGTGTGAAAAAAATTGAATTGCATTCGAAACAAGTGAAAGAATTCATTGCAAAAGATTTGAGCCATTTCGTGACGAGAGACACAGTTAAATTATTCGATCGCTTTGGATTACCAAATGAGTTAATTTCAACCGATCCAAAAACCTGGGAAAACCGGGAAGACTACAACAAAGCGAAGCAGATCGTAAGCACCTTGCATGTTGTTAACGACACTGCAGAGAGAGGTGTCAAATTAATGCAGGATTACAACAATGTTTTATGTCGAAACGAAAATGAGAAACAATTCTTGCTTCAGGTCGTCGATGCCAATCGCAAGAAATATCCGTCGCACGATAAAAATAAATTGGTTTGATTCATCCCAATATTTGGTGCATTTTGTATGGGAGCCAGTATAAGGAGGGGAGGTAGGGGGTAAGTATGTTTGGGGAAAATATTGGGGGAAAAAAATCATGAAGGTCCGCCATACATCATAATCCCCTAGGGACAACTCCTGGATAGGTAGGGCGGTTTTTCTCATATTGAGGGAGGGTTTTGGTGCAGTTTGTATGGGAGCCAGTATAAGGAGGGGAGGTAGGGGGTAAGTATGTTTGGGGAAAATATTGGGGGGAAAAAATCATGAAGGTCCGCCATACATCATAATCCCCTAGGGACAACACCTGGATAGGTAGGGCGGTTTTTCTTATATTGAGAGAGGGTTTTGGTGCAGTTTGTATGGGAGCCCCCCTAAGGAGAGAAAATAGGGGGTAAGTATGTTCGAAGAAAATGTTCAGAAAAGATTTTCCTGGAGATCCGTCGTACATTCTAACCCCCTAGGGGTGACCCTAGTGAAGTTAGGGCTTCGGGAACATTATACGGAGTAATAAGGGGGTAATTAAAAATTTGTACGGGAGCCCCCCGAAGGAGTGGAGAAAGGGGGTAAGTATGTTTGGAGAAAATGTTGGCAAAAGAAATTCATGAAGGTCTGCCATACATCCCAACCCCCTAACGACAACCCCATGGTAGTTAGGAGGACTGTTGTACATTTTTTCCAAATTTTTCTAAACTTTGACCCTAATGCGGGACGGTTAAACCTGACCCCACCACCACCATTTTTTGCCTCCAGCATTTTTTTACTGAACCTCACAAAATAAGAGGTTCCGCCGTATAAAAATCGAGAATTCGCGCACTATTCCATAGCTAATGTACATACATATATCCGGGTACCTCTCATACAAATGAACTTCCGATAGCAACAACAATTTTTGATCGCTTATATGATAATATCACGTATAAGCAACCTTTTTCCATCACTAATTTATGTTTTATTCATAGCAATTGCCACGATTACTAAACAAAAAATAAAAATCTCTTGTTACATATTTAAGTGCCCGTCTCACCGTCTGTCTAGTATTTTCATAAACAATTTAAATGTATTTTAGATATTAAAATTCTATCAAATAAATTTAAGCCCTAAGATCTATAAGAAATATTAAGATGAAACCCCAAAATAACATGACAACAAAATATCAGCAGATTTAAAAATATCGCATCATCAGCAACGACCCAAGAAATCAAAACTAAGACAATAAAACAAAAGCACAAAACTACAAATTCTCATTCAAAATTTTCGAACAAAGTTGAGAAAAAAACAAAAACACAAATTGTACAAATGCCAAAATTTATTTTGAAAACGTTTTTCCTTTGTGTTTTTTTTACTGTAAACTGTTTAAATGTTTGGTCGGTTGAGCGAGCGCAGAAGAGAGTGTTTTCATTTTCGTTGTATTTTTAGTCTTTGGTCGACAAAAAGCTGACGTCATTATTTATGATGATGATGAGAGTCTAGAGGCCAACAACTACCAACAAAGTAGTCGCTTTGCAAACACACACACACACTTATACATTCTTGCATACTCAGAGATGTGGCATTAACATAGATACACACACACACACACACTCATGCCCAAGTCCACATGGCTGCTCTTTATTTTGTAAATTATTGTTATATTTTTGTGTCATTTTATTAACAATACACAAAAACAACCATAACTTTTCGTTTCGTGTGTGTGTGCTAATTTGATTTTGACTTGCTGAAAAATAAACTTAATTTTTTGTGAACAACTCCCTACACACCCACACACACTGACACCACAATTGTGAAGTCAACATATGTTTTTGTTTTGTTTTGGGAACGAGTACCAGATACTCGTTCAGTAACTCCCCTACTTCCCTAGCTGGCCGCTGGTATTCAAAAATGAATGAATTTGAAAACAAAGAAGAAAATAAAAAGACTCAAATAACCAAAGCCTCCACATTTATTTGGCCCCATCATTGAAATTAAGTCGCTCAAGCTTCATTACTGCGATGTTGTTCTACAGCAGAGATTCCCAAACTGTTTTTTAGTGATAGTATAAGAGAACCATGAAACTTAATCACTATCTTGGTATTAATTTTAAAGGCGTTTAACATACGTTAAGATGTTTTTGAAACGTTCTGGACTTTGTTCAAGTAATTATTTTGAAATTTAGAACTAAAAAATTCGCAAAAAAAAAAATTTTTAATTTAAGAGAACCCTAATGCTTGAAAAGGCCGCAGTAACATATCGCAGTCCTTGGTCAATGATATCTATGTCATCAGCGTACGCGAGGAGCATGTGACTTTCGTTGAAGATGGTATCATTCCTGTTTACTGCAGCCTTCCGCATGATGATATTCATTAGGATGTTGAAGTGATCGAATTAAAGGCTATCGCATGTCTGAAGCCTCGCTTGATAGAAAATGGCTCTGTCAGAATTTTGTCGATTTTCACTAAAGACTTCGTGTCAGCCAATGTCATCCCGCAAAATCGTATCAGCTTCGCGGGAATACCAATCTCAGCCATAGCATCTAATAGTTTCTATCGTATCGGACTTTCGAATGCAGCTTTGTAGTCAATAAACAGATGGAAGGTGTCAGAACCCATTTGAAAGGACTTTACACGCGATGAGTAGAAGGCCACTAGTTTCTGATAATACGCGACATTCCTCATCCTACCAGTATATACGTTGTTGTAGTGTTCATAGAAATCGTGATTTTCCATAACGCTTGAGATATGCCTTCATCGATTACCACATAATCAACTTGGGATCTGGAGTCTGGTTTAACTTACTACTATGTTTTTTGCCGACGTGAAACATTTCTTATCTTATTAAGACACCGCGTCCTATGCTTGTTTCTTGAGGCTGCCAAAGCCACTTAGAGAGCCGTTAAGTTGAGCTTCAGGAATCTAATCCCTAAGACGCATCGGTAGTACCATGCCACTTAGGTTGCTCACCATTGCACCTTCTCACATTGCTACCACTGAACGTATGTTCAGTAGTATTGGCCGGTGAACACGTGATCTATCGGATGTTGTGAGCAGCTTGGATCCTCCACTTTTATCAAATACCAGAGTTTTAAATGCATTTTCCCCTTTGGTTACCAAGAATGAGATATGGAAGAGCTTCTCGCCTTTGTTTAAGTAAATGCTATTGTATTTATGTGATATACATATATTTTGAATTTGGTAATGTTAATTTTTTCGCATATTAACTTTTATACAAAATTGGTATGTGTCATTATTTAGGCAAGTTACCTTATGCAATTGCATATTTTTTCCGGACATAATAAAATTGAAACGGTTAAGTTATCTTTACGAATCATGAAATTTCTTTAAAATGGCATTCAATTGTTTTTGTATATTTTGAATATTTTATGAAAAATACTTGCTTTTGTATATTTAAGGAAATTTTACAATAAATGCATATTTTTGTTGCATAATTTTGCTTTTTTTTGATTAACAACCACTTTAAAAAGTAAAACGCTTATAACTTTTTGTGAGACATCTTTAGGTAAAAGTTGCTTTATAATTTGTTACACAATATTCATCTGAATTACAAAAAATTTTTACATTGGATATAGGGAGCTAATTATATATGATTGGACTATATGCGAGGCAAACATTTTTTCCTCAAAGTCAAGCAAATCAACTGCTGTTTTTCAGTTTTGTTTTTGACAAATATAAAGTTCTTCTTTTTCTAACCAATGCAGCGACTACATGGTAAATGCGGCATGAGGGTTACAATCCTGTTGCATGTGACTTGTTTATTGAATTGAAGTTTATTAACCAAATAATTTTATTAAACTGAATTCTCTTATATCAAATGAAAAAAATAAATTTTTTTAAAAACGCCTTCAAATATATGCAAATATATTTTTTATATTTTTTTATTGCATATTTTATGTGTTTTAGTGCATATTTTGGAATTATAAATACATGTTATATGCGCATATTTTACATTTTTTAGTGCATAAAATTCATTCAGTCATTAAAATACCATGACATCCTAACAGGTCATTGTATTAAAATGAAACTTCCGCAAAAAAACTTCTTAGTAAATAATAAAGCGTAGCACATTTTTCAATTGTGTCACATTGTGTCACAAATATATCTTCCGCTCCAAACTCGCCTAAGAGTTTCAATCTTTAAAACTTCACATCTTATTGGAGCATTTCCGTGAGTGTTTTCTACATTGTCTTCATTCGCAAAATTAACCACAAAAAAAAAACAATCCCCAATGAAACATCTTAACCATCACCAGAGTATGTGGGTTATTTTTTTTGTCAAATTACACAAAATCATGGATTTCGTGTCTAGTAAATGGGTAGCGGGAGCAATGTTGAAGGAATGATTGAACTTCTTTTGATGAAATCTTCAAAAAAGTGCAAAAACAAAATCATTCGCAATTAAAAGAGATCAAGAAAAAAAACTGATAATGGACAAAGTCGTGATGTTTGAGTGGTTAATACAATAAAAATTTAAGGAAATATAAAAAAAAATTGGCAAATAGGCAAAAAGCAGATAAAGTTAGTATTAGACATGAAATGGGAAATTACTCTAAAGGAACGACAGAAATATTATTAAACAAAAATATTATAAAAATTTACATATTCTATTTATAAACCTATTCTATTTATTTTTAAGAGAAATCGCGGCATTCAATTCAATCCTATTAATTTTCTATTATATTCCCTAAAAAAATTATCCCCTTATTAAGTATGTCATAGTAGACTTTCGACAACATTTGAATTGTTTTTTATTTCACTAAATTTATTAATAATTAACAGAAATATTTAGCGATGAGTATTTTTTATGATCTGACGAAGAAGAATATTATAGGAGCGAGGTAGTCGTACTTCAGTCGCACAAACGATATCAGCCGTGCCGTATTTGAAATACGACAAAAATTCGACGTGACTACGACATACATAATAAAGATGAATAAAAAACATCTCTTATGAAAAATATGTTTTAGTTTTAAAGTTTATTTTATTTGTTATTTTTATTTTTCATTATATTTCAATGTTTTGTAGTTCAATATCACAGTACAACATTTTTCAGCTCATTGATTTGGGATTCAATTCTGAGAATTGCACGTGAAAGTAGACACAAAAAGAAGAAGTTCTGCATCATTCGTTTTGTCAATTTACATGACATATAAGAGAATTTTTCTCGTTTTAGGGTCTTTTGTTTGTACATAACTCGAGAACCACTAGTCCGCTTTAGGTGAAAAATTTTTTAAAAAAATTAAGATTTACAATTCCTTTAATCTGTTCATATAACGTTTCCCTACATAAGCAACAGTTTCACTTTTCTATTCATCAAATGTTTTTGAACGGGATTTATTTTGCAGCAGTTACAATAAAACTGTTGTACTCCGTGGCGTATGATTTACGTGGAATATTACTTATGATAATCATACGCCACCATATAGTATTTATGTTATGTCAAACAAAAGAGCGTAAAACGTGACGAATTCCCCTATACGATACTTACTAACTTCAAATAGACATTAAATTATTATGGCATGTAACTTGACAAAACGAATGATGCAGAACTTCTTCTTTTTGGGGCAACTTTGACGTGCAGTTCTCAGAGTAGAGTCCCAAAATCATGTGTTGTACTGTGTATTTCTAAGATCCAAATTTTACGTAAAGATTGCCTTAGCTTTTCAAGAAACAAATATTTTTTTATTTTTTTTTTTAAACTTTTTTTTAAAATATAAAATATTTTATTCGAAAAATAAAAACCGTTCACGTTTTTCTCAAAAAAAATAACACACTTCGGACTGCCTATCTGACGCCTTGTAAACTAACTTATACTAAATAATAAAAAAAAATACAGTCATTAACCCTTACAGTACTCACTGCTGCCTTATAATGTATGGCATAGTTGTTATCAACTGATCACATTTCTGGTCATAAACAAAAAATCCTAACATAATGGCCCAAGATATTAAATTCCAACAAAATGTGTAATAGTTAATACCGCTTCCAATGAAAAAGATCTGCAAATTATAAACAAAATCTGACTAGAAATAATAAAAATAAAAATCATTAACAAACATGAAAGACAAGTACGACCGTCGAGTATCATAAATTCTCTGTTTTGATGTTCTTCCAAAATCTGTTACGACAAAAAAAAAACATAAAAAAACCTATGACGTAATCGCCCAGCCTGGTACGCCGATTCAATACATACAACACAGACCAAACAACCAACAGACTATCATGGAGCAAAAACCGGAACGGCATTGGCTAAAATAATTATGACGGCACACAAAACCAGCAACAACAACAGTGGCTATAATACGTACCAACAACAACAAATTATGTTGTTATGATGTTCAAGCGATAAATTCCTTAGCAAAGCAGATACAACAAAATGTAGTAGAAGAAGAGCCAACAGAAATTTAAACACTATAAATTTTGACGGGTTACGAGAGACTACTCTCATCAGTTTTAAATTTAGACCAATGAAATATTTTTAAACAATTTTTACGAAATGTCCAAAAAAAAAACATGGCAAGAACAGCAAATTGTCAAATTACACAAAATCATGGATTTCGTGTCTAGTAAATGGGTAGCGGGAGCAATGTTGAAGGAATGATTGAACTTCTTTTGATGAAATCTTCAAAAAAGTGCAAAAACAAAATCATTTGCAATTAAAAGAGATTAAGAAAAAAATCAGATAATGGACAAAGACGTGATGTTTGAGTGGTTAATACAATAAAAATTTAAGGAAATATAAAAAAAATTGGCAAATAGGCAAAAAGCTAAAGACAGATAAAGTTAGTATTAGACATGAAATGGGAAATTACTCTAAAGTAACGACAGAAATATTATTAAACAAAAATATTATAAAAATTTACATATTCTATTTATAAACCTATTCTATTTATTTTTAAGAGAAATCGCGGCATTCAATTCAATCCTATTAATTTTCTATTATATTCCCTAAAAAAATTATCCCCTTATTAAGTATGTCATAGTAGACTTTCGACAACATTTGAATTGTTTTTTATTTCACTAAATTTATTAATAATTAACAGAAATATTTAGCGATGAGTATTTTTTATGATCTGACGAAGAAGAATATTATAGGAGCGAGGTAGTCGTACTTCAGTCGCACAAACGATATCAGCCGTGCCGTATTTGAAATACGACAAAAATTCGACGTGACTACGACATACATAATAAAGATGAATAAAAAACATCTCTTATGAAAAATATGTTTGTTTATTTGTTTTTTAAGTTAATTTTATTTTTCATTATATTTCAATGTTTTGTAGTTAAATATCACAGTACAACATTTTTCAGCTCATTGATTTGGGATTCAATTCTGAGAATTCCACGTGAAAGTAGCCACAAAAAGAAGAAGTTCTGCATCATTCGTTTTGTCAAGTTACATGACATATAAGAGAATTTTTCACGTTTTATGCCCTTTTGTTTGACATAACTCGAGAACCACTAGTCCGATTAAGCTGAAACAAATAAAAAAAATTATAAATTACAATTCCTTTAATCTGTTCATATAACGTTTCCCTACATAAGCAACAGTTTCACTTTTCTATTCATCAAATGATTTTGAACGGGATTTATTTTGCAGCAGTTACAATAAAACTGTTGTACTCCGTGGCGTATGATTTACGTGAAATATTACTTATGATAATCATACGCCACCATATAGTTTTTTATGTTATGTCAAACAAAAGAGCCTAAAATGTGAAAAATTATTTTTTATTATTTTTAAGCAACAAATAAATATCTTTTTTATTTGTTTTTAAACGTTTTTTTAAAATATAAAATATTTTATTCGAAAAATAAAAACCGTTCACGTTTTTCTCAAAAAAAATAACACACTTCGGACTGCCTATCTGACGCCTTGTAAACTAACTTATACTAAATAATAAAAAAAAATACAGTCATTAACCCTTACAGTACTCACTGCTGCCTTATAATGTATGGCATAGTTGTTATCAACTGATCAAATTTCTGGTCATAAACATAACACAATGGCCTAAGATATTAAATTCCAACAAAATGTGTAATAGTTAATACCGCTTCCAATGAAAAACATCTGCAAATTATAAACAAAATCTGACTAGAAATAATAAAAATAAAAATCATTAACAAACATGAAAGACAAGTACGACGAGTATCATAAATTCTCTGTTTTGATGTTCTTCCAAAATCTGTTACGACAAAAAAAAAAAAACATAAAAAACGTGTGACGTAATCGCCCAGCCTGAAACACCAATTCAATACAAACAACACAAACCAAACAACCAAGAGACAGACTATCATGGAGCAAAAACCGGAACAGCATTGGCTAAAATAATTATGACGGCACGCAAAAACAGCAACAACAACAGTGGCTATAATACGTACCAACAACAACAAATTATGTTGTTATGATGTTCAAGCGATAAATTCCTTAACAAAACAGATACAACATAATGTAGTAGAAGAAGAGCCAACAGAAATTGAAACACTATAAATTTTGACGGGTTACGAGAGACTACTCTCATCAGTTTTAAATTTAGACCCATGAAATATTTTTAAACAATTTTTACGAAATGTCCAAAAAAAAAAACATGGCAAGAACAGCAAAATAGAGCAAAGCGTCCACCTAAAAATGTGCCGCGCACCAACAACATCAATGTGAATGTCGAACGATGGTCGGACAATCGGCAGATAGGCCGACAGATTTTTATGTCAGCTCTTGGCGCCAAAAAAAAATACTAATTTCAAGCTGGTGGTGGTGGCATAAATAATGTTTAGATACTGAGTTAACAAAAAAAAAAAAACAAAGACTACACATCGAAAAAAAAAACGCGTAAATAATATTATGTACTGGCAACATAAAAAGTTGTTGTTTGCTTAATTTTGGGTAAACTTAATTTATGTTAACTCATCGAGAGAAGGGAGGCGGTCGACAACAGAATTGTGATTGATTGTCTAGACAGTATTAAGGAATTAATACCATCAAACATTTGCAAAAATCGACAAAGATACTTTTTATTCTTCAAAAAAATCTAAAGCAATGTAATCGTTAAAATAACAAAATAATAAAAATGTAATGACAAGTTTTAAGTTCAAAATTAAAAAAAAAAATAATAACATTGTAAATTTTTCAAGTTAGCAATTTAAAGGATATATGTTTAATTTTGCGTGGCGGTTTCTTTTATAAATTTAATATTGAACAATTATTCATTTTGTAATTTTTATATATAATTTTGAGTTATTGAAAAATTCAACTTATTAGTAATATAAACATTTTCAAAATTAAGTTTTAATTTAAATAACAAAAAAATATTGTGTTTTTGTATTTCATACTTAAACAATATTTTTTTTAAATAAAAAATAATTTATAAAATATATTTTATTTTTAAGATTTTTTATTTATTTCTAAAATCTATGAAATTAATAAGTTATAACGTATAGAAAAATAAAAGCTTTATTTAAATAAAAGCAATATTTTTAATATTCTAAAACTAAAAAAAAAAATTTAATTTGAAATATTAGAAATTTTATAAATCGTATTTTCCTTAAATTGTTTTTAATATATTTATAAAATTTATCTGAACAGCATTTGTTTAAAGTAAAATATATTTTTTATAAAATAAATTTTTAATATTAATTTATTACATTTTAAGTTATAAAATATATTAAATTCATTTATTTAATGCAATGTACGATATTTTTAAAAGAAAATTTTTTTAATACATTTTATTAAATTTGGTTAGGAAATCCATAAAACAAAAAACAGTAAATTAATCCTAAAAAATATTAATAAATTTAAGAAATATGTAAAAAGTACAAAATATTTTATAATTTTTTTTATTAGTGTTATATTTATAATTTATAAAATTCATGAAATTTGTAAAATTTAAAAATTTTTATAAAATAAAATTTATTTGTTAAAAAATTAAAAAAAAATTTTAAAATTTAAAATTTAAGTTTTACAAATTATCAAATAAGTTTCACAAATTTATCAAATAACTTTTAAAATTTTTTAAAAATAAATTTCAAAAAATTATTAAAATTTACCTACATAAATTTTTAAAAAAATATAAGTAATTTTTATAAATAGTAAAATTTATTGCAAAGTTAGTTGTTTACAAATATACATAATTTAATTGTTTGTGATTTATTTCTCTAGGGTTAAAATCACTTTTGGCACTTAAAAACCTCCCAGTGAAAATTTCGTCAACATATTTACATTTGTTGTGCCGAGTACTACCTCTGATCTAAAATCTAAACGCCCACGCAGTCCACTGTTAGAAATTTTGTCATTGTTGTACCAAGTACGATATATAAATATATATCAAGTTTTATCTCTCAAGGGCTAAAATACAGTTTAGCAAGGCCCCCTCCGCCCGCTGATTGAAAATTTTGTCTGCAAATTTCAATCAGTCCTGTCGAGTATTATCTGCGTATGTATGGCTTTAATATAGTTTTGCCACACCCCAAGCGCCCATTAATCAAGAATAAATATATCGTCTGCAAACTTCAACCAGTCCTCTCGGGTATTATCTGCGTACCGAATTTTATCTCTACACCTAGGTTTGCCACGCCTCCACCGCCCACTAATCGATAAGTAAAAATTTAGTCCTCATATTCATATTTGTGTTGCAGAGTACTATCAGGATATCAAATTGTATCTTTCTATAAATTAAGTGCAGTTTGTCCACGCCCCCTCCGCCCATTGATCGAATACTATCTGCGTACCAAATTGTATCTCTTTTCGGCTAAAATATAGTTTTGCCACACCCCCACCTCCCACTGATCGAAAATTAACAGTTCGTCTTCGTATTCATATCTGTATTACAGAGTACTAACAGAATATAATTTTTTATGTCACAAAAACTAAAATCCTAGTTTGGCCACTCCACACAGTGTAACGTTTTCATACATTCGTTGGTCAAAAGTGAAAGGAGTCGTTGAAGAGCAACGAAATTTTATGCAACCACTTTTTGTGATGAAATTAAGAAATTTCTGAAGTTTCATAAAAATCTGTTAAAAACCACGCCCTCCTCGCATATATAGTAAAACATTTTTTTTGAGATATTTACGTCAAATATTAACTTGTTCCAATTAAATTTGGTTGCTGATCATAACTTACCATTCATAGTTATTTTACCAAAAGTGGGCGTGGTGAGACTAAAACCATACCCACCTCCCATACAAACCACGCCCCTCCTATATAAAGTAAAATATTTTTTTTTTAAATATTTCCGTCAAAAAGTTCTATTCTCTTCATGTTTTCTTCAAAAATTTTTGTAAAAATAACACAAAAATTTCTAGAAAAAGCTCTCATACAAAAATCTTTTTATGAAAATGGTGCAGCGTGGGGCAACATCCTTTTTTTCAGTGATAAAGTATACAGTTTCGTATATCATCAGAAATAAAAATGAAGGTTAACATAGGCTAACATTTTTTTTATCGCCTTTTGAAATTTCGAAACAATTCACATACTTAACTTCCCTTAGAGGTTTTCTTTCTGTCTGGCGTACTTACGAAATTTCAAAGCTATGGTATTGAAAATGCAAATGGTTTTAGAAAACATAATAATCTTTCCAAAAAGTTATAAACCATTAAAATTGAACGAAAAACTTAAAAGTAACAATTGTTTAAAATCGCTAAAAAAAAATATTGAAATTTTCATATTAAATTTCAGTACCTTCAAACCCTTAACTTTGTGAGCTTTAAACAATATAAATATGTAGATATTTCTCAAAGAAAAATTAAAAGTGTTCTAATGAAACATTTTTGAGTAAATCTCCATTTAAATTTGTTTCATTTATGATATCAACTTTTTTTCTATTTTGGCCACGTACGTTACTCTGAGAAAAGTTGACGAAAAAATTGCGGTCGACAATTTTTTTTTCTTAAGGCTTTATTTGGATTTCATCGTTCGTTCTGCAAAAATGCTCTTACCAACGTACTTCATTTCATTTTTATTTATATAGATTTTGTTTAGTATAATTTCATTTTCAAACTTAATAGTAATACTATTATTTTCTTTCTTTTTAGGTAACTGCTTTAAATCCTATATATATCCTTGGTTTATATGTAAGTAATATTTGTAATTATTTAAGTTTTATGAAACGATGCCTTTATGGAATTCTGAATCGTATAATTTGAGTAGGTATCCCTAGTTCTGAGACATATTTATAGAATTTTTACGAGAAACGTCTTCACGTTCTTTATATTATAAGACTGATAAGTGCTTTAACAGAGATATTCTTCTTCTAGAAAAGTGTCCTTCCAAATAATATTTCTTTAAGATTTATTTTAACAAAACAGATAGTTTACTACGTATCACTCTTGATAACCATAACTTTGATATGAATTATTGTATGACCATTTATCCGCTCGCATGGAAATATCTAACGATCTACGATTTTCATAAGAATTGTAACAAATCATTTCCTTTTTCCACTTAATTGGCACCACTTAATCCTAGATTTGCATATGCCGAAGAAATCGTTAAAGGGGCGAAGATTGGGGGTACCTACACGTTTTATTGCACTACCCGCCCGTTGTTTACCTGTGCGAAAGCAATTAACCTGATTTCATTTCATTCCGCCGGCGAAAAAAAGGTGTTTTCATACGCTGTTGTTGAGAACAGCGAGAATTAACTATCACGGCATATGTTGGCACAGCTCAGCTCAGTTCAGGCCAAACCACGCCAACCCAGACCGACAGTTTTTCCATTCATTTTATTGGATTTTTCATTCATATTCATAAAAATCTATGAGTGCTCGGGAACATTAAGACTAAAGTGTAAACATGTCTGTGTAGATAGATGTAAGGTAAAACAACAAACGACAACGACAACAACAACACCAACGTCACCATCATAGGAAAATTTCAAACATTTCATAATAAAAGCCTAAAGCTTTTCAGCCAACTGATGAACGTAGCAGTAAGTGTAAAGCAAAGACGGACGGACAGACAACGGCTGAAGTAGACTTTGCAGTGCAATAACCTCCTGGGCAGCAACTAAGTTAACACAACAGAGACAGCCAAGAGTGGCAGCAACAACAACAACCACTGCAACAGCATACAAAAACACTCCTAGCTACTACGATGCAACAATACCGGCAAAAAAAAAACACAGCAATGCGATGACAACACGCAGCGGCAGCAACAACATAAACTACTACTACGTCCATTATGGCCACATTATGAATGAATCGGCCGCCCTGAGTGGCAGTGGAGGGCTGAGAAACGTAGCAAACAAACGTAGCAAAAATAAGGCAAAAATAGTGCGAAAAACAGCTTAATTGTTGTAATGTAGTCATTGCAAGTGATGAAGAAGAAAAAAATATATAGAACAAACATAAATAACAAAGGAAGCAACAACTAAGAACAACGCAAATATCTGGACGTTTTACTTTGTGTTTACTGACCAAGGAGCAGGAAGAGCGGAAGACAGTTTAAAGTTATGAAGAATATTTTGCTAAATGTGCCACAAACTACTAAACGAAGAAATTGCTTACTACATACAATTTTGTCAAAACTATAAAAAAATTATATTTAATAGAAAATTAAGAGAATATTTAAACAAAAATAAAAATATTAAGGGAAAATATTAAATAAAATTTATTAAATTTTATTAAATCATAAAAAAAACTAAATTAAAAAAATAGAATTCATAAGAAATAATAACGGTAATCAATATAATTAATAAAAGTTTATATCGATATTTAGTAAAATTAATTTAATTAATTTAGTTACCTACATTAATGAATATTTATAAAATTATTCGACAGCTCAGTGGAAGCGACGCACAGTGTAACGTCTTCAGACATTCGTTGGTCAAAAAGGGAAGGAGTCGTTGTAGAGCAATGAAATTTTATACAACCACTTTTTGTGATGAAATTAAGAAATTTCTGAAGTTTCATAAAAATCGGTTGAGAACCACGCCCCCTCCCATATATAGTAAAATGTTTTTTTTTTGAGATATTAAGGTAAAATATTAACTTGTTTCAATGAAATTTGATTTCTGGGCATAAAATACCATTCTAAGTTATTATACCAAAAGTGGGCGTGGTCAGACTAAAACCACGCCCACCTCCTATACGAACCAAACTGGTTTTTGCTACAAAAATGGAAATTTTTCATTAAAAATTAACGAAATTGAAATCTAACTTGTATTCATTATACAAAATTAATCCTAGAGATTAAATTAAAATATAAAATTAATAAAATTACAAAATTATGAAACTAAAAAAATTATAACAAACTATTAATTAAAAAAAATTTATTTAATTAATAAATTATTTAAATTAGTTATAATAAATTAATTAAATTAATTTATTTAATTAATTCATTTAAATTAATTAAATTAAATTAATTTATTTAATTAATTCATGTATATTAATTTATTAATTAAATAAAATTATTTAATTAATTTATTACTTCATGTAATTTAAATTAATTTAATTAATTTATTAATTAATTAATTTTTTTTATTTAATTTTTTTTTAATTTAATTAAAGTAATTAATCCCTAGAATCTACATTTTCTTAATTTAATTATTTTAGTTAATCTCTAGGACCTATATGTTCTTAATTAAATTAATTTAATGAATTTCATTAATTTAATTATTTTATTTATTTATATTTTATTTAATTTTATTAATTTAATTTGGTTAATTTACTTAAGTTTAGTAGTTTGATTCATTTTATTAATATTCATAAATGTTGGAAATTTAATTTTATTAAACTACTTTAATGAAAATTTATAAAATAATAAAAATAATAATAAAATTAATGAAATTCATTAAATTAACTAATTAATAAAAATAAATCTGTAAGGACTAATAAAATTTAGGTCTTAAAGATTAATTAAATTATAAAATTAATAAAATTATAAATTTAATTATTAATTCAACATAATTAATAAATTAAATTAGTTATAATTAAATTAATAAATTTAATTTTAATTTATTTATAATTAATTTGATAAATTAATTAATTCATGTAATTGAAAGTAATTAAATTAAATTAGTTGATTTGTTAATTAAATTAATTTAATTAATGTAATTCATCCCCAGGACCTAAATTTTATTAATTTAATTAATTTAGTTAATCTCTAGGACCTATAGTTTCTTAATTAAATTAATTTCATTAAGTTAATTAATTTTTTTATTTTTATGTTAATTAATTTTATTAATTTAATTTAGTTAATTTACATAAGTTTATTAAAAATTTGAATCATTTTATTAATATTCATTAATGTATAATTTATTTAATTTAATTATAATTAATGTTATTTTAATTAATTAATGAATTTAATTAATGATTAATTATTTTAATTAATTAATTTAATTAAGGAAACAAATTAAATTAATATAACTAAATTAACAAAGAAAAATAATAATCTTTATTTTCCTTAATTTTAAATTTAAATAATAAAAATTAATTAAAATAAAAAATTAGAAACATTAATGAAAACTTAATACTTTAATTCATAGAATTTAATAAAGGTTATAAAATTTATAAAATTTAAAAGTTTAACAAAATTAATAAAATTAAAAAAATTAGTAAAATTAATAAAATTATTAAAATAAGTAAAATTAATTGAATCAAATTAATAAAATTATTTCAAAGTAATAAAAAAATTAAAATTTAAAAAAAAAATAATAACTTAAGAACAAAATAAACTTAGAAACTATTAATTTTATGAAATTAATAAAAAAAAGATTAACAAAATTATAAAATGTTACATTTGTCTACTAATTAAAGTTCTGTTTGCAATTTTGAACCTGAAATGCAATACTCCACCGCCCACTGATTGAAAATAAAAATTTCGTCTTCAAATTTTAACCTGTAGAGCTGAGAACAATCTGAATACCAAATTTTTTTCTCTAGGGCTAAAATATAGTTTTGCCACGCCCTCTCCGCCCACCGATTGAAAATAAAAATGTCTGCAAATTGGAACCTGAAGTGCCGAGTACAATCTTCATAACAACTTTTATATCTCTAGCTCCACAGGTGGAAAATTTTTTTTTTTAGGACCTAAATACCTAAATTAGGACCTCAATTTGGTCACGCCCTCTCCGTCCACTGATTGGAAATAAAAAAATTTCGTCTGTAAATTTGAACCTGAAATACATTTTTAGGGCTTTAATATTTTTTGCAACTTTTGCATATTCATAATTGCGTTGTGGAGTTCTAAAAGGATATCAAATTTTGTCTCTCTATGCCTTAACTACAGTTTAGCCACTCCGCCCACTGATCGAGACTTAAAATTGCATCTCCATATTCATTATTGTCTTCCAAAATACTATCAGGATATCAAATTTTGTCTCTCTAGGGCTAAAATATATAGTTTTGCCACGCCTCCTCCGCCCACTTATCGAAAATTAATATTTTTAGTCTGCAATTTGAACCTGTTGTGCCGAGAACTCTTTTTAGCCCCTTGGTTCATAAATTTTATTCGGACTATTACGAAAATTTCGAAAGAAAAAAAAAAATACTAAAATCGGATTGATTTCTTTGTGTTGTTATACATTTTATTGTCAGGAAAATGTAATTCAGTACAATTGATTTGATGCACTTCCCCCAATTTGGTTTCGAACAAATATTTACTTAACGCAGAAAATTGTTTCTATTACAAATATTTAACCAGACGCCCCAGAAAAAAAAGTAACGCAACAAACAAGACAAGCCAAACCAACGCAGCCAAAAGTTAAATATCAAATACCACACACACACACATATAAACCACACAAGATTTTGGGCCAAAACCAAAAAGAGCAGCTACAATTACAGTAACCCCTTACACGCCGCCCCAGCAGTACAAGCAAATGAAAAACCAACAAATGAATAAAGAAAAACTAAAAGGAAAAACTCCAAAGTAGCTTTTACGTTTAACCCCAAATGTGGCCAATGAAATGTACAATTGACACTCGTAGTCGTCGTCGGCGTCGTTGTCTTTGTCAACGTCATTATCGCCATCATTGTTTCTGCCATCAACATCACTCTCGGGGGACTAGAAAGTTGAGCGAATAGTTGCTAGAGTTTTTCCTTAATTTATTAGAGAAAAATTGAAAATGAAAGTCACGAATAACTGGTAGGAAATGAAATGAAATGGGAAAAATAACTTAGTCAACAACAAATAATGACTCCCAGCTATGCTTGTTTATTAACCCATTGCCGGCGTTTGTTAAAATTTTAATGAAAATTTGTAAGGGGAAAATGCGTCACGCAACTAAAGGGAAAATTCTCATTAATCTTCGAGAAGACAGTAACAGACAAACAATTAATGCAAAGTTACACAGCAGAAGAAAAGAGAGAAAATGGCAGTGTGGGGGAATGATATGAGGGCATTGCAACTAGAGTTAGTTGGGGTAGTTAGTTTTTTTTAAATTGATTAATAATTAATTAAATAAAAATTTATTTTCTATAAATAAACAACAAAATAAATTGTAAGAAGGAAAATAATTAATTCTTTTTTTGTGATGTTTTGAAACAAAACCAACAAAGTTTTATAAAAACATCAGAAATCTAGTCAAATTTTTGCTTTTGTTTTCATGAAATTACTCTGCCACAACTTTTTAAAACATATGGTTAATAACTTCCTCACATTATTTTCACTAAAAAATCCTTGAGAGTCCTCTCCCTCAGGCAAAACTTTTCTTTTATTTCCCAACAAAATAAATAAATATGTATGTGTAAACTGTATTCAAATGACGTCAGCCGTTGCCGCAAATGCGTGTGCAAGCATACAGAAAATTTATTGACTTTTCCGGCGCTCCATGTTCGCTTCCTTGTTCGCGCATATATCCTTCATCGTTTGCTGTTTGTACATGTTCCCTGTCCTTTCTAGAGTACAGAGCAGCGACTGTACGACCATATGACGCCTAAGGGAAAAGTTTTTTTCCAGCAATTTTCCCTTTCATCATTGGACGCATAGAGTTCATGTGTACTCAAATGACTTTTACTCCACCAGCAGCAAAGGAAAGCAACGCGTCAGTAAAGAATTATTTCTTACTGTTAGTAGTTCGTAGGCAAGTTACTGTTTCTATCGGGTTCAACATCTTCGGCGGAATGGCACGGTACATTTGTATGTCGGTCGTATAAAGAATGACATCATGATTTGTAGGCAAATACATAAATGTTTTGTATGTATATTCACATACATTCTACACATACATACCAACTACACGCACATTTTGCTGACGATATATATAAATTTAATAATTTATGCTAATTTAGTCGATTGAAATAAAAAAAACGAACGATGATGGCATGAATAAAGCCCCAAGCTGAGTTAAAAACGTTTTTGAGAATTAGTTTAGGATCAACCCATGAAACTTTTTTAATTAAGATGCAAAAGTAAAAAAAAAGAGCGAGATATATCTTATAATAACAAAAATGAATTGATGTACGTTGATAAGCGATTCACTTTAGAACGCTTGTACCGATTTGACAACCGATTTTTAACATGTTACTAATAGTCCGAAAAAGGGTTTTAGAATAAGAAAGTTTACCCAATATACCTACAATTTCTATTTACACTAAATCGATTTATAAAAAAATATTACAAAATATTACAATTCTTTATAGATTTCGCTCTGTAATGTTCTAAATTATCATAGGCTTTATATTTTTTAAATTTTGATCCAATGGGCGTAGTGGGTGTGGCAAAACTTTTTTCTAGAGCTAGTGAGATGCAATTTGGTACAGAGATAATACTCGGCACGTCAGGTTCAAATTTGCAGACGAAATTTGTATTTTCAATCAGTGGGCGGAGGGGGCGTGGCCAAACTGTATTTAAGTCGTAGAAACTTGAAATTTGATATTCTGATGGTACTCTGCTACACAATTATGAATATGCGAACGAAATTTTATTTTTCGATAAGTGGGCGGCGGGGGCGTGGCAAAAGTGTATTTAGGTTGTAGAAAGATAACATTTGATATGCAGTTAGTACACTGAAACGTTATTTTAGATATGCAGACAACATTTTAATTTTGGATTGGTCTGTGGGGGCGTGGCAAAACTATATTTTAACTTTAGAGACATATTATTTGGTATACAGATAACACTTGGCAGGACTTGTTAAAGCTAGCGAACGAAATTTTTATTATTGATAAGTGAGCGGAGGGGCGTGGCCAAACTGTATTAAAGTCCTAGAGAGATAAAATTTGTATCCTGATGTAACTCTGCAACACAATTATGAAAATGCAGACGAATCTATAATTTTCAATCAGTCTACGGAGAGGGCGTGGCAAACTATATTTTAGCTTTATAGAGCTAAAATTTAATACGCCGATAGTATTCGACACTAAAGGTTAAAAGTTGCCGACGAAATTTTGATTTTCAATCAGCGGACGGAGAGGACTTGGTAAAACTATAACAAAGCTTAAATAGTACTCAATCAACACTTAAAATTCAATTTTGCCGATTAATGGTTAACAGTGTGCTACTATTTCGAAGCTGTATGTAAGCCCTTGAGGGATACAATTTTTACATCGATAGTACTCGGCACTCCAGGTTCAAATTTTCCGACAAACATTTTTTTTCTATTTTCGATCAGTAGGCAGAAAAAGCATGACCAAACTATAGGGGAAAGGGAAAGGGTGTAACCAAGCGGAATTTAAGCACTTCTTCTTCTTTAATGGCAGCAACAACAGAAATTAATCTTTCAGTAGCCGCACGTAGAAAAGTATAACAAGCGCTTTGGTCCTTTGCGCTTCGTAGGTAATTCGTCACACCAAGCTTAGATAACAGCTCTTTTGCCTGGTCCATCCATCGGAGTTTTGGTCGCACCTTTCTGCGCCGCCCATCGTGTTTATTGCCGAAGACTTTTCGAGCCGGAGCGTTTTCGTCCATTCGCACAACGTGTTCAAGCCAGCGCATTCGGTCTATTTGAACGCATTTGACTACGTCGATGTCATTGTACAGCTCATACAGCTCATCATTCAATCGACGACGGTACTCGCCGTTAACGATGAAGGGTGCAAATATTTTGCGCAGTATTTTTCTCTCGAAGACTTCCAGAATAGATTGATCCGCTTGTGTCAATGCCCATGATTCTGCGCTGTAGAGCAAGACAGGTGGGATCATCGGCATAAGCGAGCAAAATCTGACTTTTGTTGAAGGTGGTACCATTCCAGTTTACTGCAGCCTTCCGCATGATAATCTCCATTACGATGTTAAAGAGATCGCAGGATAAACTATCGCCTTGTCTAAAGCCTCGCTTGGTAGAACAAAAATTTCTGTCGTTTAGGACACTCAGATTCTTATCTTCAGGCATGCACTCCCGTATTAAAGCACTAGAGAGATAAAATTTAATAATCTGATATTTTCCTCCTCTGCAACACAATTTTAATTTTATAATTTTAAAAACTGCTTCTAAAACAGTGACGTTCGCATTTGTCGATAAACAAGTAACTTAAAAAACGGAATTTCCCTTTGCACCCCATGAATGAGGTATGGGATAGCTTCTCGCGTTGTTGTGAATTAACACGCTTTCTATTTTTATATTCACAACTAACGGCATCTACTTGTTTATCGACGAATGCAAACGTCACTGTTTGAGAGAAGCTCTTACTAGATACGCCGATTGACTCGACACTTATACTGCGAAGTTGCTGTCAACAACATTCGAGGGGAGCCGACAATGAAATAACAATTTTTTTTTTAAGATGACTGGAGCCAGGTTTGAATCTTCGATCTCCCGCATGGTAGTCGCGTGTTCTAACCACTATGCCACGGCCGGTCCCATGATTCTATCTATCTGCCGCTATTCATGATTAAAATATCACGAAACAACTTTACCCAGGTGCCACCACGTGGATGTTGTGAGTCGGCTTAAGATTCACTTTAGATACCCAACGTCACCCAATAGAAATGTATGACCGATCCCTAATATATTTGCATCACCAACAGTTGTTTAATACACATCTAGCCTCTATCTTTTAGCATTAAGGTGCTCCGCATACAATATTTTTAATTTTTTATAATTTTTTTATCAGCTCCAGCCGCTCCCCTTATGCCTCCTAGAGGGGTTAAATGTATGGCCGACCTTCAGTCATTTTTCCCAACATACCTACCCCCCATCTTTATCCCATAAGGGGGCTCCTATACAAAAATCTATTTTAATAAATTATGCTCCTACCGTTCTAACTTCCCCAAAGGTGCTCCTAGTTGAATCAAATTTATGACCGACCCCCAATATTTTTGTTTGTATAGAAAGTTTTTTATATATTTTTTTTTTTAATTAAGAAGTTGTCTTTTTTTATTTTTTTTTAGTTTATTGGTTTTTGGGTATATTTTTTATTTATATAAATAATATAATAGTAAATCATAATAATAAATTAACAATAATATATAAAAAAAATAATAAATACAAAATATAAAATATTTAAATATTGTTTTTCAATTTATTTAATGTTTTAGTTATATATTTTATTTTTTTAATTACCATAAATTGTAATTTGTTATTATTTATATTTATGGATAATAATAAATAAATAATAATAAGTAAAAAATAATAAATAAATAATAATAAGTAAATAATAATAATAAAAAATAGAACTAACAAATAAGTAATAATAAATTGATAATATTTTCAAATAATCAAGCTCGAGGTCATTTTTATCGTATTTTATATTATTTTTATTTGATGTTTCGATCCTCTTCGAGGATTATCTTCAGGAATCAAAATTTAAAACTACATAAAACAAAAGATGAGCGATAGATCATCGTCACCGTCCGTCGCCGTTGAGATGTTCTCTAACACTCAATTTATTTATTGTTTTAGATATATATATAATTTTTTTATTTACATTATTTATTATTTTATTATTATTTATATTTATAGATAAAACAAAATATTAAATAATAGTGATTTGTTTATTTAATATTATTTAAAGAAATAATAATAAACATACAACGACTTGTTGTTGATGTTAACTATTTTATTCTATTTTATTTCAATACTGTCCTTCGCTTTTTTTCTTTTATCTAAAAAAAATTCAATCAATTAATGAAAACTTCAATCAATCACCTACAAATATCTGGTTTGCAATTCGTTAATTCCGATTGCAAAATTAATGGCTGCAAACACCAATTTATTTTTACAAAAAGTTGTTTTCCCCATTAAATGTCCACATTTTTGCAATTTAATTATTTATAATTTATATTAAGACAATAATAGTAAAGCTAAATTTTTTAGACTGCACTGGCATTTTCCTTTTCATAGACAAACTGCACCAGAGATTGACAAAGATAGAGAGAGAGAGGAGGTTCATTGGCCTCAACAGTCAGACAATATGATGAATATGAATAATAATTACATTTAATAGCAATTATTAAAAAAAATATTATAAAATATTTAAAGCAGCAATAGTATTGCTGTTAAATATTATGAAACCAACTTTAAGAGTAAAATACCACAATATTTTCTTTCGTCTTTATATCATTGCGCTAAACCACAAGATTCTGTTGAGCCCCTCCCCCCCTCAACTTCTTCTGTGCAGCTTTGCGAAAAAGTTTTCATAATATTGCGGTTACGTCGACATCGACATCGTCGTCGCTGTTATTGTAAAGAACAAGTTAACCAAAGTTGGTGGAGCCCGGTAACCAAGATATGCCACCACTACCTCGTGCGGCCTCACAAACTAAGTTACAGTGCAAATGTATAATTTAAACTTTTATCTAACAAAAGAGGTTATAATTCCGTTCCCTTGGTAGAGCCAAGCCTTCTTAGTTTTTCTTGTGATTTTCTTTTAGTTCGCTATTTTGTTTTAGAGTGCACTCGTGTGCAGTGATCTGTGCAAAGAGAAATTTTGCGAAAAAATAGAAAACTTTTCTGGGTGGGTGGTTGCATTTTTGGGGTATGGTTGGGCTATCGTTTAGAGTAAAGGGAATAGGGGGAATGGAAATCGTCCCAGCTTTATAAATACTTAAAAAAAACTTAATTTCCCTTTGCACCCCATGAGGTATGGGATAGCTTCTCGCGTTGTTGTGAATTAAAACGCTTTCTATTTTTAGATTCACAACTAACGGCACCTACTTGTTTATCGACGAATGCGAACGTCACTGTTTGAGAAGCTCTTACTAGACACGACACTTTAATACTGCGAAGTTGCTGTCAACAACATTCGAGGGGAGCCGACAATGAAAGAACAATTTTTTTTTTTAAGATGACTGGAGCCAGGTTTGAACCTGCGATCTCCCGCATGGTAGTCGCGTGTTCTAACCACTATGCCACGGCCGGTCACAGCTTTATAAATAACGATTACTTAATCGCTGATGTCAGCTATATTTAGTAGCAACCAGTTATGCGCTCTCGCTTACAAAGTAAGCGACGATGGCAGTAAGTGTCATTTCAGTTGTAGTTACGTTATAAGCGAGCCTGATAACACGCATGATAAGTGGCGATGTAAATGTAATTTTGTCCATTTTTTTCCTAATTTTTTTGTACGTTAAGAAAACAAACGTCGTCACATAAAGCTTTCAAAGCTATATTTGTATAATCATTCAAAACTTTAAAGGGAAACATGGACACTTTGTAGGTACCACAAGGATATATTGAAATATTATGAAGATAGATAACACAGTACAATACATGATTTTGGGACTCAATTATGAGAACTGCACGCGAAAGTAGCTGCAAAAAGAAGAAGTTCTGCATCATTCGTTTTGTCAAGTTACATGCCATAATAATTTTATATCGATTTGAAGTTAGTAAGTATCGTATAGGGGAATTTGTCACGTTTTAGGTTCATTTGTATGACATAATTGAGTCCCAAATCAATGAGCTGAAAAATGTTGTACTGTGTAAGATTCCTATACCTTAAATACATAGTAAAGTTTTGTCCAATCTGTTCTTATTTTAATCTATTCCACATTACAACTGATGACAGAAATGTAAGTTTAATTCCGCCAATTTTTTTTCGATATTTTTTCATATTTTCAATTTTTTAGAATTCTGTTATATAGCGTTCTTTAATGCAATTGATCGTTCCACAAACAATTTAGAAATTTAATTTAGCCACAACTCAAGCACATCATTGTAGTGTTTATATTTCAAAAACTAACTTTTGAATACGTGCCAATATTATTAAATATTTATCGCTATTTTTGCACATTGTGTTACATATTGTAAAATTTGCACTTGATCACATATTCAGTTCATATTTAATTAATATTATTTGACGCTTTGAAATGACTCATTCATCGCTCAAAAAGAAACTGAATCATTTGTAATTCTCACCGCCGCATTTATTTCACACATCTCACATAGGCAATTATGGTCATAATGGTAGCGGCGGCGGCGTCGTATAACGTCATCATCGTATGAACAAATATTAAATATTGTGTTACCGAGGTACCGGCTTTTTGCATACGCCGCCTTATACATTCTTCATATTAATAGTAATATTTAAGTGCTGTTTATGGGTCGGCGGAAACAACAAAGAACAGATATCAACGCACTTTTAATTTTTAATAATTTATTAAATATTCTTTTCGGTTGATTTTAATTGCTCTAGCATAATTTTAATTGACTGCCGTCATGAATTTATGAAGAAGCGTTCTGAGAAGATTTGAGAAAATTTATCAAATATAATTGTCAGATAAAAAAACGCAAGTGTTAAATAAATGAAGTAAAAATGATTGAAATTAAACTAAATCTGATCTGAAATGTTAGAAAATTTTAAAACCGGTACTTTTGTTTAAATAGTAAACTAATACAGTAATCTTTGAAAGGCGGGCCATGGGTGTGCTTCGTTATATCGAATCAGATGGAAAATTTGACATTATTAAAGGGACGGATTACACTATGCAACAGTATTCCAACCAAATTTTTTGAGGTTCAACTAACGTTTGAGAGGTTTTTGGGAATACATGTTCAAAGTAATCTTCCACTGAAATTATTATAAAAATCTTAGCAAGCCTACACTAAAGAAAGCTAAGCTGAAACAGCCCTCCACCCTATAGTTAGTAGAAACAAGAACTCTCTTAAGAATAACTGAACCGCTTCTCCCTCTATAGATGGTCGAATGCCAGATAGTAGCCTATGTCAATGATCTTTCTATCATCAGTACGGTTAAAACCTCAATTTATTTAGAATTCGCACAACCTACTCAATATAGTACCAAACTGGACCGCCAACAGCGAACTATCACTGAACCCTCTTAAAAGCGAGCTCATCCTGTTTCTCGAAAAAATAAAATACCAGAATTTGAACCACTATTACTTAATGGGATCCAATTGCACTTGTCAGAGCAAGTCAGGTATTTAAGGATAATTGTTTAGGAAATCTAATATAGAGGCGCGTCATTTGTTGCTCTTTCACAGTTGTCTTGAAGAGTCAATAGGAGTTATGAAAATATAGCTTTAATCGGCTTTCAGCTTTTCATTATACCCTCACCTTACGGGTAGGAGGGTATCTCTCATTTTATACAACCCAAAAGTGTTACACATAGATGGAGTCTCTTTAGACCCTAAGCTTCTTTGAACCAAGTTCGATTAATGACTTTTTATGTCGTTTAAGCAATGTCCGTCTGGCTGGTAAACACGATAACTATCGAAAGGCGAAACCAAATGTTTTGAAACTTTGCACAAGTTAATATTTCCCCAAAATTACTTACGGTATTGAAAATAAGCTACATGGCCACGCCTCTTCTGGTACCTCCCATGCAAATGTACAATTACGCCCACTTTAGAAATCGAGTAATGATATCAATGCATCTAACTCGATCGTTCCCAAATTCTATATTTAGTAAAACTAAAACAGGATAAAGTTTTGGAGAAAAAACTGGAAGACCAGCCATGCCCCAATTGAAATTTAAAAATTTTATTTGATTTTCAAACATTCCCTTTGAAATTCGAAAATATCAATTCAAATTCATATTTCTTTAAAATCTGGTCAAGTGATATTCAAAAATTCCACTTGAAATTTAAAAGATCAATTCAAATTTAAATTTTCCATTTTAAATTCAAAGAATATCAATTGAAAATCAAAACTCAGGAATTGAAATTCAAACACACATCAATTGATATTCAAGACTCATCAATTGACATTCAAAACTCGTCAAATAATATTCAAGATTCGTCAATTGAAATTCAAAAATCTCCAAAACACTTTCAATTGGTGAGTTTTGAATTTCAATTGACGAATTTTGAATTTCACTTGACGGACTTTGAATTTCAAATGACGAGTTTTGAATTTCAATTGATGAGTTTTGAATATCAATTGATGTGTTTTGAATTTCAATTGACGAGTTTTGCATTTTAATTGATATTTTTTCGAATCAAATGGAACATTTGAATTTGAACGATATTTTTTAATTTTAAATGGCTTTTTTGGATATCAATTGACCAGATTTGATATTGAATATTTGAATTTCAAATAGAATATTTAAATTTCAAATCGAATATTTGAATTTCAAATGGAAAAATTAAATTTCAGTTGATTTTCTTTGAATTTCAATTGGAAATGGTGCAGTTTTTATTTAATTTGCTTTAATATTAATTTAAATTTTTATAATTTTTTTTAATTTTATATACATATATAGTTTTTTTTTTAATTTTTAATATATTATTCTTTAAGTTTTTTCCATTAATTTTTTATTTAATTATATTTCTTTTAATACTTTTTTAATTTTAATTTGTTGTTTGTTTTAATATTTGTAGGCTTAATGACATAAAGGCGAAAGAAACTTTGTTATAAAATACATTTACCTTTTTGGTTTTAGTTTTTTTTTTTAAATATTTTTTGTATTTAATTTTTTTTTTGAATAGGTTAAAGTATTAAAAAATATTAAATATTAAAATATTAATATTAAAAATATTTTTTAATTAATATTTAAATTAAATCTTTTTTTTATTGTTTCAATTTTATATTTAATATTTTTGTTTTAATATTTGTATATTTGTTTGAAATTCAATTTAATTATTTAATTTCTTTGAAAATATTTTTGTTTATTTTATTTTATAAATTTTTTATTATTATTTTTTTTTTTAAATTAATTTTTAAATAATGTATATATTTTCATCATTCGGTTCAAGATCTATTCTATTATTGCTATTAGAATTTGTTTGACAAGAGTTATGTGAAATTGATTATGTGATGTTTTGTTTTTTATATTTATTGCTTATGGTCAAAGTAATTTATTTGCATTTGATTATTTTTATAGTTTTAATTTTTTTTGTGGTTTTTATGCTTTTTTTTGTTTTTTTTTGTTTTTTTTTTGTTTTTTTTTTTTGAATTTTTCTTGTTGTAATTTTTGTGTATTTTTTTGTATTATTTTTTAATTTTTGTACTTTTTGTATTATTTTGCGCTGTTGAAATTTTATAAATAGTCTTAATACGTCTCGATTTTACGTCAGCTATAAATTATTTTTTAATTTTTCTTATAATTTTTATTTTTTAAATTTTTTCTTCTAAATTTTTTTTTTTATTTATTTTAATTTAAAGTTAATATTTAGTTTTTTTTAATACTTTTCTTTGTTAATTTTTTTAAAATTAAATTTGTTGCCAATTTTTTTTTTAATTATTTGTTTTTAGTTATTTTTGCTTTTTTAATTTTAAGTTTTTGTTTTTTTTTTTAATGTTTATTTTATTTTAAATATTTTTAGTATTATAATTTTTTTTGTTTCACATTTTTTTTTAGTTATCCTCTCAATTTTGTACAAACTGTACAACAAACCACTTTATATTTAGTCATCAAGCTAATGGCAACTATATTGCCCAAATAAACCGGCAACACGTGCCCAAAGTTCAACAACACTTGTTAAATTGTCATTTCTCTCTTACGTTCTTAATTACATAACCTGACTAGAGTCTATCAAGTCGAGTCATCTGTTCTTCCGGTGAAGCAATTAAATGTTTTTACATTAGCACACGCAAACTAATATTTATATGAGGCTTAGTAGCGATGGCTAACGTGAACTCTGACAGTTAAGACTAATTTAATTTTCATTAGAAGCCATAACGATTATTATCTCATTCTTAAAAAAAAAGCAAAAAAAACGATACCTAAACACGTTAAACAAATTATGTTATTATACCACAACATATTATGTCTCAAACATATAGAGTTATTCTAATCAAAAATAATTGACTCTGTTAATAACATAAATGATCTGTCCATCATAGTGATCGCGTCACCAGCCAGCATCATTTTCGATGTCTTACGAGACTACAAATATTTTTACTTGCGAGGGATAGACAACAAAATGTCTGTCCGTCTGTTTGAGTGTTTGTTTCGACTGTCCGTCCAACCATCTCTTGAATACGACGATGATGATGACGACCAAGAAAACGAGTACATAAAACCATAACCACCACCACTACATTATTAATAACTTGTTGACCTTTCAAGCGTTGGTTGTTTGGCTATGGCTCCAATTCGTTAATGTAACTAAAAGTTACATTCAACTGCAATAGTTATAGATACAGATGGACGGACGGACGCACAGATGCATCCACTCGATACAACAATGTTTTTCATTTGATTCACTCATATTCAAAGCAGAGTAAAAAAATTCTCCCGGTATACTCCTTCACAGCACTGGCAGTACTCACAGTTATAGACGATTCATAATAGGCAGTTCCAAACAACAAGCTTGTGTTGGCTCTTTTTCTTGTTTGTCTGTTTGTTTGTTTCTTCAATAACAATTTAAGTTAGTCTAAAAACAAAGTTCAAGACTTTTAACAGACTGACTTCGTCACTGGAACACTTTTGATGACTACGAGACTATACGAAGCGACCGTTTGGAAACCTCTAGGTTTTACAGTATCTGTGTGAATGGGTGTTGTCAAGTTTTTTTTTGTAAGTATTGGTATTTGTGCCGCCACTCACTCGCTGAATTTGTAGCAGACCCACCCAATTGTTAACATCGTTGCTAGTAATCAGTTGTGCCCGTGGAATTTCAAATTGGAAAAGAAAACGACAAGATGAACAACAACTGCAAACAGCCAACCACTTATTACTAGGTTGCCTTGGTTCGACTGTAAAACAAACAATAGATATTATTTATTAGTGAAAAAAAAATTCATTGACAATTTTCACACATCATAATTTCTATCGAACGACAAGAGAGAGCATTACAAATAAAATTTGAAAAAAATTCAGAGCTTTTAATTAATTTTTCAAATATGAATTGAAATTAGAAAGTAGAAATGTTAAATTGAAATTATCAAATAAATAAAAAGGGATTAAAATTGATAATGTTTTTAAATACCAGAAAACTGTAAGAAAAATTAGTTTAACAAAATAATATTTATTAAAAAAAATAATTACTTACACAGTACAACACATGATTTTGGGACTCAATTCTGAGAAATGCACGTGAAAGTAACCCAAAAAATAAAAAGTTCTGCATCATTTGTTTTGTCAAGTTACATGCTATAATAATTTAATATCGATTTAAAGTTAGTAAGTATCGTATAGGAGAATTTGTCACGTTATAGGCTCTTTTGTTTGACATAACATAAATACTATATGGTGGCGTATGATTATCATAAGTAATATTCTACGTAAATCAAACGCCTCGGAGTACAACAGTTTTATTGTAACTTCCACGAAATAAACCCAGTTAAAAATCATTTGATAAATGGAAAAGTAAAACTGTTTCTTATGTAGGGAAACGTTATATGAACAGATTATAGGAATTGTAATTCTTAATTTTTTTTAAATTTGTTCAAGCTAAATTGGACTAGTCATTCTCTATTTATATCAAACAAAAGAGCCTAAAACGTGACAAATTCCCCTATACGATGCTTACTAACTTCAAATCGATATTATATTATTGTGGCAAAACGAATGATGCAGAACTTCTTCTTTTTGGGGCTTCCTTCACGTGCAGTTCTCGGAATGAAGTCCCAAATTAATGAGCTGAAAAATGCTGTACTGTTTTATTTGATAACTCACGCATTTTTTTAAGTTTTTGGTGTTAAGTAGTTAGTATTAATTGTTTGCTTAATATTCAATATATTACATCATTTTATTACAAAAGATTCTCTAGTTGAAACTCATATGTTCTCAAATACTAATCCATTTCATTTTCTCTTTTTTTTTCATTTTAGGTAAGTCCTTTTTATGCAAATCCCTCCCACATAACCTGCTTTCTCTGGCTGCGTAAGTATAAGCCCACAAATATGAGCACCGAAAAAAAGACCTCATAGTCAAGTGCTGCCAAAACACCTTTTGACCCATATCAATTTAAGCGAATCTAACTCGTCGTATTCCCCTGTTGCTGCTCTTTGTACAACGGTATTAAACTGTAGTCAAATAGTGGCGTCTCTCCATTCAGGGCATACAAGTATTATCCCTCTTTGCCATTGCCCTCTATTAAATCTAGATCTGATGATAGAGGGAAATTAAAACATGAAAATCCTTTCGTTTTTTTTCGTTGCCTTGTTGCCTTACAACGACTACTTAAGTTTTATTATGTCACCCTATTGCCCCTGCCGCTCTTTGGATGTTCACCGTTTCTCGTGTAGTTTTGAAGAACAATGGCTAGATGAACTAATTACTAACTACTCATACTACTTATTTTGGTTTATTATAATGGGGGTTGGGGGGTGACGGATGGTATGGATGCAGTGTTGCCAGAAGCCGGCAAAAAAAATATGCTAAAACTAAAAAAAAAGTGCAATTTGGAAAAAAATATGCTAAAAAGTCCCAAAAAAAAGTGCAATTCATAAAAAACCAGTGCTAAATTTTTTTTTTGTTAAAACATACGTTTTTTTCAAATTTTATGTTTATTAAACATTTACGGCCGTATTCATAAAAAGTTATAAGAGATTTATAAACCATTTTTATACCATCACCCTTAGGGATGAAGGTATATATCATTTGATGCGACCCATCACCCATCACCATCACCCTTAGGGATGAAGGTATATATCATTTGATACGACCCAAAAGTGTAACACATAGAAGGAGTGACTTTAGACCCTAGGTTTCTTTGAACCAAATTCGATTCATGACTTTTTAAGTCGTTTGAGCCATGTCCGTATGTCTGTCTGGTGGCTGTCCGGCTGGTTCGCACGATAACTCTCGAAAGACGCAACCAAATGTCTTGAAATTTTGCACGAGTTAATATTTCCCCAAAACTACTTACGGTATTGCAAATGGGCTACATGGCTCCGCCCCTTCTGGTACCTCCCATACAAATACATCATTCCGCCCACTTTAGAAATTGAGTTATAATATCAATACACCCAACGGGATCGTACCCAAATTCTGTACTTAGTAAAGCTATTACAGGATAAAGTTTTGGAAACAAAATTGAAAGTCTAGCCACGCCCCTTCTGGTACCTCCCATACAAATTCACCTTTCCGCCCACTTTAGATATGGAGTAATAATATCAATAAATCTATCGCGCTCGTACCCTAATTCTTAATTTAGTAAAGCTATAGCAGGATACAGTTTTTGAGAAAAAAACTGAAGTCTACCAACGCCCCATGTGGTACCTCCCACACACATCTGGATTAATATTATTATTAGAACAACCGCGATCGTGACCAAATTCTGTATTTAGTAAAGTTCAAGCAGGATAAAGTTTTGGAGAAAAAATCTGGAAGTCTAGACACGCCCATTCTGGTACCTCCCATACAAATGCACCACGCCGCCCACTTTAGAGATGGAGTAATAATATCAATATTCTCGACACGATCGTGCCCCAATTCTGTATTTTATTAAGTTATAACAGGAAGTTTTGGAGAAAAAATTGGAAGTCTAGCAGCGACCCTTATGGGACCTCCCATACAAATGTACCTTTCCGCCCACTTCAGAGATGGAGTAATAATATCAATACATCCAACGCTATCGTGCCCAAACTCTGTATTTAGTAAAGCTATAACAGGATAAAGTTTTGGAGTATAAACCTAGAAGTCTAGAAACGCCCCTTCTAGTACCTCCCATACAAATTTACCACTCCACCCACTTTAGAAATCGAGTAATAATATCAATATAATAACAATTTTTTTTATTTTACTGAGGGTGATGGTATATGTAAGTCGGGTCGCCCGACTGAAACTTTCTTACTGGTTAAGCTTTTAACTAAACTTTATAAACTTTGGGCATTACCACAGAAAGTTGGACCTGTGACCAAAATAAAAATACAAGTAAAGACAATTACTTAAATTTTATTAAAATAAAATGCGCAAAACCTTTCTTATTTTCATTTATTATTAAACGGACTGCTAAATTGCATCAATGATCTGGTCACATCTTTGAGTTTTTAATATATCGTATACTTTACATATATACTAATGATGTAAGTACACTCTTATCATAAAATATTTGTTACAACAATAAATAACTCCAATGAGATATAACATGGGGCAAAGAACGTCACTTCTAAAAAAAGCAAAAAACGGAGATACAAATCAAAAAATACTTTTATCTTACAAAAAGGATAAAGGCTGATTTACACGCTATCCACCCATATCCCCTATCGCCTGTCAAATCAGTACATTTTGATTTCCTATCCACTTTCCTATAATTCAATATTACTTTGCTATAATTTTGAAGTGTTTGCCTTTGCTTATTCCTACATGTTTTCTAATTAGGCTATCTCGCTCTTGTTGTTGAGGGGATAGGAGTAGATATGGGTAGATAGCGTGTAAACCATACTTAAGCTAGGATTTTGATTCAAGTGGATTTTTAATGTACAATTTACTCCTAACAAAACCCCATTAATCGCTTATGTTGCTATTTTAGGTCAACCTATTTATCATTCCGGCGAGATGTGAGGAAAATATAAAATTTTTGGGAAAATAAAAAATAAAAGACTTTCAGTTTTTTTTTCCGCAAAGCTTAATTTAGTCCCGAAAACTTAAATTTGGACAAAAGTGTCTTAAACCTGAAGTCCGTACACTTCCAATGAGATATAACACGATATATTATCTCTATGATTTTATGGTGGAATCATGGAGCAAAGAACGTCACTTCTAAAAAAAGCGCAAAACGGACTAAAAAAACGAAAAATCATTTTATCTTAAAATAAAGGATCAGCTAGGATTTTGATTCAAGTGGATTTTTGATATACAATTAACCCCTAACAAAACCCCATTTACCGTTTTTGTTGCCATTTTAGGTCAACCCATTCGTCATTCAGGCGAGGTGTGGCTTAAGTATTATATAAAAAGATAAAGAAGTAATAAAAAAAATTAAGTTTTTCATTGTTTCTCATCTCATTTAAACGTACACGTACGACTGTCACATATGTCACAATGGAATTACCCATATATATATACATATTCCATAAAATAAAGTTCAATTCAAATTGAAATTATTTAAATTTCTACAGACATCCAGTTTTAGAATTGCCTTTTTATTAGGTTCATGCATGTACAGTGAAAAATGCTATTCCTGACAAAAAAAATGCTAAATTCAACATTAAAAATAACAAAAAATCGATGAATGTCAAAAAAAATATGCTAAAAAGCATTTAGCATTTGGATTCAAAAAAAAAGTGCAGCAGGCAAAAAAAATATGCTAAAAAAGCATAAAAAATGCCAAACTGGCAGCACTGTATGGATGACATAAGTAACTGTTTTTGGCATAATGACACCAGCTTACCATTACAATGAAAGAGAGAGAGAGAGAGTAAGTAAGTAGGTAATTTGTGACTCTTCAAGAGTCGTTGCCAACACATTAAGAATTTATGCTAATATGTTGTTAGTATGACAAAGGGGAGAAACTAAGGAGAAAAAGCTTTCACTATTCTGTTTGAAAAAACATATCTTCAATTAAATAAAATTGTGCAGAGTACAATGCCTACTTAAGACTGTGATAGTTTTTGACAAAATTTTTCGAAGACTCGGGGGTAGGACCTTATGAGCTTAAATCGATTTCCGTAGACTATAGTTGGATTTTCGGTTATGCCGTCTTCGACAATGTTGTTTTCAATAAGTCAAGCTTATACGAAAATCCAACTTTAGCTTGTCGAAATTTTAAAAAATTTTTTGTATAAAACCGTCATTGTAACTCAAAAAACTAATGATGCAGTTCGATTCCTCGTGTCCAAATTAGAGTAAAACCGTAGAGTTCGGTCTTGTCATTTTTTAGACTTCCACAGTATAATTACTCAACCACAAAAAAAAAAAAATAAGATTTCTTAGATAGCAAAAAATTATAAAGTTTTATTTTGGTAACGGCTCAGTGTGCTTTGGAAACGCCTCCTAAGCTCGATAACAATATGTTGGGCTTGCTTATTTTTCACACGCACTCTCCGCTCACTTACTTATCTATAGTGCCGGGTACTTTTTTTAGGCAAATATTACCTTATATAGCCCTTGAAAACTGGTTTCCCTAGTCCCCTTCCACCTACCGCTCGAAAATATGATGTTTGCCTTCATATGCATAGATGTGGTGCAGGAAATTGTATGTGTATCTAATACTTTTGACACTCCCAAAATTTCTACATTTTGAGTTGTCTCCGTTTTGTCGAATAGGTGCGATATGTGCACCAATTATTTTCACCTCCGACCACTATTCAAAAGTCAAATATTCGTCTGAGTATGAATTATCTGTGTAACAAATTTTATTTTTCTAGGATTAAAAATACAATTTTGGCACATAAAACCCGCCCTCTGATCAGAAAAATAAAAATAAATACTATTTGCATATAACATTTTATCTTTTTAAACCTAAATTTGGGCCTGTAGTGCCGCGTACTATCTGTTTACCAAAATTCGATTTGACCACGCCCCAAATAAAAATGTCGTCTTCACTAGTCTTTTCGAGTATTATCTTTAATATGGTTCGGACACGCCCCCTCCGCCCACTGTTGGAAAATAAAAATTTCGTCTTCAAATTTAAACCTGAAGTGCAGAGTACTTTCTGTTTACCAAATTGTACCTTTCTAGATCTAAAATACAGTTTTGCAATACCCCCACCGTCCAGTAATCCAAAATTTTAATGTCGTCTGCATATTCATAATTGTGTTGCAGAGTGCTATAACGATATCGAATTTTATCTCTCTTGGACTTTAATATAGTCTTGCCCCGCCCCCTAATCGAAAACTAAAATTTCGTCTACATATTCATAATTTTGTCGCAGAGTAATATCAGGATATTAAATTTTATCTCTCTAGGACTTAAATACAGTTTTACTACGCCAATCTTCGCCCACCGATCGAAAATAAAAATTTTGTCTCTTTGGCTCTAAAAAAAAGATTTGCCACGCCCACTGCGTCCATTGGATAAAAACTTAGCCAATGCTAACTTCCATATAGTTCATTATAGAACGGAATCTATAAAGTAATTTAATTTTTATGAAATTTTTTCAGGACTTTTTAGTTCAACTCGAATTTAAAATATATTGGAAAAAGTGGGCGTAGAAATGGGCGTAAACAACTAATCTTATTCAAAAACTTGGTCTTCGCATTCTCAAGTGGTGCGTGATCAGACCAATAAACATAATTTTGCTAGTATTAATATCGAAAAAAATAGTTTCTGACCCCAAAGAGGTCAAAGGTCAGGTTCTTAGTAAATCCAATGTTTTTTTTAACAATGATAAAGAAATTGTATTTTATCTTGCTAATATGTAATAGTCAAATATTGACGTGTGTGTGGTTGTCGCCTCGGCCCTTTTTGCCATATTGGTTCCAGATAACCTGGTTATATCTCTACTATACTGTGATATTTTCAGAACGATCAAATTATTATTATTTGCAGCATAATGGTTTCTTTTTAATGGGCGTGGAACAGTCTTCTTCCACACTGGCTGTAATTCTTAATGCACCAACAACACATACCAAATATCATATTTATAACTTTTATAGTTCATAAGATATAGCCATTTCAAGTTTTTATACCACGCTCACTGATGCAATCTCGCCCATTTTTTGTTGGATCAAAGTATTCTATTTCCAACACAGACCACACATCCACATTATTTGAAAATTTCAAAAAGATCGATAGAGCCGTTTTTGGGTCTATATAGCACTTAAAGCACAAATAAACGAAACACAAACTCATTATTTTCATATATATAGATTTGACCTTTGACCTCTTTGGGGCGCGGTTTAAAGTTGTCCGATTTTGCTCAAAAATTTGACCATAGCTATTTTAGATTAACTGAAACAATATTCCGCTCGGGCATTATCGAAAATCCACAGTTATATTTTCGATGCCACCCTAATTTATATAAATGAGTTGAATTTAAGTATGTCCGTTCTTCCGTCTGTCAATTCGCCTGTTCCCGCGATTACAGTTTAAGAGGTTTCGAGCTGAAACTATGTATGCAAGCGTCTATCATCTAATCTGAAATTACGTTCTAAAGTGAGCAATAGTGGACAAAAATAACTCCCACTTCCCATGCATACTCTTCATTTCTGGGGGCAGAAAATAGGTAATTCACGACCTTATGCGTGTAGTATTTATAGTAAACATTTTAAATTTTGTTTTTGTAAGAATTTGCATTTTACTTAAATAATAAATTTTTCAAAAATACTGCAATACTTGACCAAATACTTATGATCATGAGTACCCCTAATATTTTGTCACAATTTTTACAAATGGCGAGTATCTAAACTTCGACTTAACTAAAGATCATTTTTATATAGTAAAAATTTGCCAAATTTTTTAAATAATTGGAAAATATATTTTTTAAATTCATTTTTTGAATAAAATTAAAATTTATTTTTTTCATTTAATTTATAAATGACTAGTTTTACATGCATAAATCTATTAAATAGGGCAAGGTATTTTATGCACTAAAAAACAAAAAAAATATGCTCATATAACATGCACTTTAAATAAAAAATATGCACTAAAAACACTCGAAATATGCATATAAAAAAATATTAAAAATATAATTTGGCAAACATGGACGCAAAAATCATTTTTATAATCGTAAAAGGAATACCAGAACATCATTCATTCAAAAAATTAACTAGCGAAGGCGTTTTTAAAAATATATATTTTTTCCGTTTGATATAAGAGAATTCAGTTCAATAAAATGACTTCATTAATAAACTTTAATTCTCTTCAATCTCCGAGCCAGGCAGTGGTTGATTGCGCATATAGTCTTTTCATATAAAAATCCACAAAATATAATAAGCTTCCTATATCCCCTGGATATCGGTGTATAAGTTTTGCAAAAAAAAATATTTGTATCGTAATTCAGCTGAATATTGTATAACAAATTATAAAGCAACTTTTACCCAAAGATGTCCCACAAAAAATTAAAGGCATTTTACTTTTTAAGTGCATTAATGCATTTATTGGAAAATTTGCTAAAATATTGTAAAATTTTCAAAAACGATTGAATGCCATTTTAGAGAAATTTCATGATTCGCAAAGCTTACTTAACCGTTTCTATTTAGAGATGTCCAGAAAAAATATGCATTTGCATAGGATTCCTTGCCCTACTAATAAACAAAACTCAATATTAGTCACAGCCTTTCTTTTAACACTCTCCCCAACTACTCGACGATTTCTAATGACAGTTCCTTAATTGGTCTTGTGTATTGACTTTGAGCAAAGAATATTTTTTTCGCGCATATCGTCTTTTCTTATAAAATACCTAAAATAAAATATGCTTCCTATATAGCCAGGATATCGGTGTACAAATTTTTCCAACAAAAAATTTGTAATTTATCTAAATATTGTATAACAAATTATAAAGCAACTTTTTCCCAAAGATGTCTCACAAAATATTAAAGGCATTTTTCTTTTTAAGTGCATTTATGTTTTTATTGTAAAATTTGCTGAAATATGCGCATAAATATGCAAAAACACGTATTTTTCGTGAAATGTGCAACAACGATTGAATGCATTTTTAAATGAAATTTCATGATTCTTAAAGATAACTTAACCGTTTCTATTTTAGGATGTGCAGAAAAAATAGGCATTTGCATAGGATTCCTTGCCCTAATAATAAACAAAACTCAATATAAGTCACATCCTTCCTTTTAACACCCTCCTCAACTACTCGGAGGTTTCTAATGACAGTTCCTTATACAGTTAATTAAAAAAAAAACCTCAAACTTTTAACCCAACCCCTAATACAACAGTCCTTTCACTTGTCCATTATGTTAAACCTCTAGAATTGTAACGTTGACTTATTTCATAAAGGTTACTTAACTACAAAAAATGTTTAAAAGTTCAAAACGAAACCACTGGACCAATTTTGTGGTTTTTTGCTTACTTAACTCTATGATCCATTCACTGTTGGCAAACAGCAGGAGGGCAGAACTGAAAAAATTTATCGAGTCTATACAAGTTATATCAAAAGATACATTTCAAATGCCAACTGTTTGTTTTGCAAATAATGTTTAACATGAACATTATAACAAATTTATGTAAGTGCTCCTTTCTTGCTTACTTGCTATTCATCCTTGAAATATGAGTACAAGATTTATGCCACAATGACAGATTTTTTAAACGCTGGTGTGTGGGGGAAAGAAATATGATACACTTCCTTGACCCGCCACTGATTTCGAGGGTGGTTGTAACACCAGCACATAAACTTTCATGCAATAACAAAAGTTTGAAGTGCCCTCGCCGCCGGCGAGAGAAAGTGGGTGTATATTTGTTACATGGGCATAAAGTCATTTGTCAGCAATTTGTTATTGGGATTTCGGTTTTTTTTTGTTTTCCGTATGTGTCCTCGGTAATTTGTAAAATTTTATTAACGTCCAATGCACAATTACAAAATGGGATGACTGGCTGGCTGCACTTTGCCAAACAGTCATCATCACCGTCATCATCATCACCACCATGAAAATCATCTCCCCTTCATGGTCCAGCATTTGGCTGCGCTTTGTGGCAACCATCGTCCATCGGGGCCTTTGTCTGCTAGACAGACAGACAGAGCGATGACACAGCTCAATCTCAAATTTATATACATGACAGACAATCGCTGACTAAATGACTGACGTAGGCATATTTCAAGCTTCCTTCCTTCTCCTGCTCCTTTATCGAGACCAACGACGACCACTACTGCACTGGATTTTGATGAAATTGTTGTAGTAGTCTGCGGCTTTTTGTTATCGGTTTGCCATAAATTCAAGTTGAATAAGTTTTGGACAGATGTCACGTTCGACTTTGGCCCAAAATTAAGGGGTGGTAAAAGGGTGAGTGAGACTTTAAGGTTTTTGTGTTTGAAATGTAAATGAGTGGCAGTCTGTCTTGCCTTTCTATTTGTTAAACAAAAAAACAAGAAGTAAAGTAACCCTTATTCACTTTTTCGTCTAAAAAAGAAATTTGCTCGATATATGTATGTATGTAACCGGTTTTTGTTTTCGATTCTATACAAAGTTAAAGTTTAACACAATAGGTTGAGAAATTTAAAGAGATACGTTTAAACAATGTGCGAACATGTTGCAATAAAAGCGATGAAACTGTTATGCTGACTCGACTCGAGGATGGGCAGTAGGGTGGCCATGAAATGTATGAAATAGAAAATTATGTGACTTTAAGTTTTAAAGACATTACAGTATTTGATCCGGAAATAGTGCTAGTACAATATTAAAAAAATAAGAAATATATGTTTTAAAATTTTGAATTAATTGGTTGGAGTGGGCGTGACAAAACATTGTTTTTGAGCAAGAAGGTTGAAATTTGGCACAAGACTTCAGATTCAAATTTGCAGACGAAATTTTAACCTAACCTGTATTTAATTCCTACAAAGATCAAATTTGATATCCTAATAGTAATATGGAACACAATTATGAATATGCGCACGAAATTTAAATTTTGGAATATAAAAGCTTATATATATATTTTTTAAATTTGGATTAATGAGGCGGAGTAGGCATGGCAATTTTTTTTTTGAGCTAGGAAGATAATATTTGGTACATAGATAGTACTCGACACTTCAGGTTCAAATTTGAATTCGAAAATTTAATTTTCGACCAGTGGGCGGTGGGGGCGTGGCCAAACTGTATTTAAGTGCTAGAGAGATACAATTTAATATCCTGATAGTACTCTGTAACACAATTATGAGTGTGTAAAAAAATTTTAATTTTCGATCAGTGGGCGTTAGGGAAATTTGCAGACAACATTTTTATTTTCAATCAGTGGGCTGATATATAAGTAGAGTAGAGTAGTATATAGTAGAGTAGGGTGGTAGCGAAAATTCAACTCTGGATTGTGGTAATGCCCGAGCGGAATACTGTGTCAGTTGTTATAAAACGGCTATGAGCATAATCGGATAACTTTAATCCATGCCCCAAAGAGGTCAAAGGTCGAATCTATGCATACTATTTTTAGTACCGTTTAGACTGAAAAACGGCTTGACTGATATTTTTTTTTTTTTTTTGATATATCAATTGGGTGTGGCCCTGACCATTGCACCCTATTTCTGAAACCGCAATATCTGGAGGACTGCTTCATCAATCACCTTTAAAATTTGCGTAGATACATTTGACAGCAAAGTTAGTGATCCAACAAAAAATGGGCGGGATCGCATTAGTGGGCGTAGTATAAAACTTGAAACTTTAAACGGCTGTATCTCATGAACTATAAGAGCTTTAAAGATGATATTTTGTATATGTTTGTTGGTACAGTGTGAATTACAGCCAGGGTGGAAGTGGGCTGTGCCACGCCCCATAAAAAAAAATCAATTTTATCGCAAACAATAATAATTTGATCGTCCTGAAAATTCCACAGTAAACAAGAGATATAACCAGGTTATTTGGAACTAAGTTGCCAAAAAAGGTTGAGGTGCCGCAAACAAACATCAATATTTTACTATTACATATTTGCGGAAAAAAATATAAATCCTTAAACGAACATTGGTAAAAAAAAAACACAGGATTTACTAAGAACCTGCCCATTGACCTCTTTGGTGCACGGGAAATAGTTGTGCGATCTTACTCACATTACGGACGAGCATTTTTAAATTTCATGTGTGGTGAAAATAGGGTACTTTTTTTGATATATCAAGTGGGCGTGGCCCCGCCTTTAGTCGCCTTGAAAATTTTTGTGCATGCATTTGGCAACAAAGTTCGTGATGCAACAAAAAATCGGATCGGTATCTTATCAGTGGGTGTGGTATAAAACTTGAAAATTTAAATGGATGTATCTCATGAACTATAAGAGGTATAAAGATGATATTTAGTATGTGTTGTAGGTGCAGTATGGAAGTGGGCTGTGTCACGCCTCATTTATAACAGCCATAATAATAGTTTGATCATCCTAAAACAGTAGTAGAGTAGAGATATAACCAGTAGGTCAATTTTTTTCTTGACCAAGTGGTTATCAAAATCGTAATCTACTATAAATTCTAAGAAAATGTGCTCAAGAAACCATGCTCAAAATCTAGTCCCGGTTTTTACAAAGAAACTTTTCGTTTTGGGGAAATATCTACAGGCCCATTAGTTTTAAATACTTACAGTGGAACTTCTCTATAACGCGCTTCTCTATAGCGAATTTCTGTCTATAACGATTTTTTTTAAAAAACACGGCGTGTTCCAAACTTTTTTCACACATTTTTACCTCTCTATAACGAATTTTCTCTATAACGTTCTAATCGGCGATCCCCAGTACCTACATTATAGAGAAGTTCGACTGTATATCTCAAATTCTACCATTGTCTACTTACGTACAGCAAAATCATGTAATCATATGAAAACTGAAATGATATTTAAACAAATTAGATTATATGAAAGATTACCATTTTTTACTTTCTGTTTCACATAATTTGTTTAAATACATCCTAAACAACAACGCCTTTTGTTTGCACATACAGCATAGCGACTAAGAATCCTTGACCCAATGCTGCAAAACATCCCTACAACGAGGAGCCATCATCATCATCAGCCTTGGCCTGGCAGCAAGGTCAGCCAAGGTTTATCTATAATTTTTATTGTTGTCTGTTACACATTTGGTTTTGGCACACGAGTTATTGGAATTCTTTATTGAAATCCTCTACTCTCTCTCTCTCCGTCTATGTGTCTCGTGGTACTTCACAGTGCATTAGCAATTCCAACGCTAAAGTATCCTTATCCGAACAGCATCATCAAGAGGAGGAGACCACTCGAGCAACATAGCAACCACCAACAAATAAGTAGCACGTAAAGAAATTCAATGCCACTATGCCGCAATTTGCGTTTGTGTTGCCTCATATCACAGAGCAAACACTGCGGCCATAAGATCGGGGCATGCAATGGAACGATGAAATACTTGTTCATGTTTGTTGTTGTTAGAGCGTCTTATAAAGAGATTCATTTATTCATTTGTGGCAACAGCCTGGGAAGATATCGAGAATTGAATGAATAGCTTAGCTGAAGTTTTGCTGCCGCTGCTTTAATTAGACTTTATAGTTGTTGTACAGCGAGTGGCGGCGGCAGGCATAGCGATGTTAGTGCCTTTTGACCCTTATAATTTAATTAAAGTTACAAATTAAATATTATTATTTTTACTGATTGTTTGTGAGTTTGTAGCAAATTTGATGATGTGAGTTCGGTTCGGTGACTCATTTGTTCAGCCCTCATATATAACATAATGATTATGATCTGCATCATTGGGATTTATGTGTAACCATCATCATCATTAGTCCATATGGTTGCCTTTGATGAGTAATTTTCGTATGCATATAACGGCATAACATTTTTGGAAACAATTGTGTGTTGGGAGTATGTCATCAGACCCTTTGCACAACGACGCTTAGGTCTTCCAAAATTTTGGTGGTATCAATGGCTAGCTGACACTTTCTTGGCACTCAACAACTGTTGTCGCCTGCTTTTTAGTTTTATTTTTATGACATCTTTTTATGGCGGTCTTAATATAAAGTTTGACTTAATGTGCTGAGTTTTCCAACTGTCTGCATGACCTGACCACCCACCCTACGACCCTATTATATGATAAACAAAAACAAAACAAAAAACACACACACACACTTACTCATTGAAGTGCTCTTTACCGCACGAGATTTACGATAATCGTGCAGTCTTGTGAGAGCAGTGGAGGAAAGCGAAACGTTTAGAGAGAAATAGTGTACATATTATTAATTTAAGGTAATTAAAATATTGTATTATAGGCTTAACTTTTTTAATTAGTTATAGTTATATAATTTTGTAATTTTATAATTTTTATAAATTTTATAATTTTTATATATTTTTAATTTTATTTTTTTATAATTAAATTTTTTTTAAATTTATAATTTTATAATTTTATAATTTTATAATTTTATAATTTTATAATTTTATAATTTTATAATATTATAATATTATAATTTTATAATTTTATAATTATAATTTTATAATTTTATAATTTTATAATTTTATAATTTTATAATTTTATAATTTTATAATTTTATAATTTTATAATTTTATAATTTTATAATTTTATAATTTTATAATTTTATAATTTTATAATTTTATAATTTTATAATTTTATAATTTTATAATTTTATAATTTTATAATTTTATAATTTTAATTTTATAATTTTATAATTTTATAATTTTATAATTTTATAATTTTATAATTTTATAATTTTATAATTTTATAATTTTATAATTTTATAATTTTATAATATTATAATTTTATAATTTTATAATTTTATAATTATAATTTTATAATTTTATAATTTTATAATTTTATAATTTTATAATTTTATAATTTTATAATTTTATAATTTTATAATTTTATAATTTTATAATTTTATAATTTTATAATTTTATAATTTTATAATTTTATAATTTTATAATTTTATAATTTTATAATTTTATAATTTTATAATTTTATAATTTTATAATTTTATAATTTTATAATTTTATAATTTTATAATTTTATAATTTTATAATTTTATAATTTTATAATTTTATAATTTTATAATTTTATAATTTTATAATTTTATAATTTTATAATTTTATAATTTTATAATTTTATAATTTTATAATTTTATAATATTATAATATTATAATTTTATAATTTTATAATTATAATTTTATAATTTTATAATTTTATAATTTTATAATTTTATAATTTTATAATTTTATAATTTTATAATTTTATAATTTTATAATTTTATAATTTTATAATTTTATAATTTTATAATTTTATAATTTTATAATTTTATAATTTTATAATTTTATAATTTTATAATTTTATAATTTTATAATTTTATAATTTTATAATTTTATAATTTCCTATACTTTATTCTTTACGCCATCAACTAATTTCCTATGTACTATTATGTAAAGACTTCATTTAACAATGTTGCCCATTTTCTATATTTATTATGGAAAATTCCTTTACTCATACTCTGGTTTCAGCAGATGCATTTATTGAAGACCACAAAACACTACAATGGCTTCATTCCGGGGCTAAGCTCCTATAAAACTCAACGTGATTGCAACAATACCAATGCTGGCTCGCCCGAAACTAAAGTACTAGCAAAACCACATTCAGTTACCATCGATGATAACAACAAAAACAATTGATTTTCTGGCACAAAACATAAAATGCAATTAAGCTATGTTAGAGACAATGGGAAGGACCCTTTGAAATTTGGTTAACGCACGTGCATAAAATCGCAGCACAACTACAGGCAGGATGATAAAAACAAACAATAGACTCTGAGGTTTTCATATGCGTTAGCAGCTACTGAATCGAAATGTCATATTGTTTTGATAAATTAGCCCAGAGTTGGCGTATTTAACTGAAAAGTAAAGGCCAGAACGGATAGAAAATAGAGGAAGAGAGGAGAAAATTGCAATAGCAAACTTGTTGCCAGTATTGTTGATTAAATTTGTGCGGTGTCCTATTGATGTTTGTCAGATTTTGTTTGTGATATTAAAACCGGATATAATACCCTTAGACACGTATTTTCCCCTTTTTCACTCTATTACTCTAGCTCTCTCTCTTTCGCTCTTACGCTCTGCCATACTTGAGTGTGTTATTGTTCATAGTTCCTAGGGATTATAAACAAAAATTAAACTTTGTTGTTTAATTTTTAATTAAAACTAGAGAAAAACTAACTGAATGAAACACCAATTGGCCAACCCCTCTCACATCATAGTCAATGCAATGGCAGCAAAATTCCAGACGGCCAGACAAATGCATTTGCCAGTATTATACTGGCAACACCTTTTTTCATCGCTGCTGATAGGGTGGTTGTTGCACATACCTTTGGGTGCCTGATTAAGTGATTGATTATGGCCTTTAAGAATAACATTAAAACAAAAATGTATAGCGACTCAGTCAGTCGCCCCTTAGCGTTTAAGGGGTGTTTTGCGCAGGCGCAAATGGCTTCCTTTGTAAATAATTTCCGCAACGTCTGCAGCAGCAGCTGACGCACCACTGCTACCCACTGGCAATCAACCCGTGCTAAGGGTGGGTTCTACTTGCTCAGAACCTGGCGCTGGTGTGTGTTACATTACATTCTGTTCTAAATTTGATTATATCACATATGTATGTGAGTAGCCTAGGACCTTTTAATATATCCTGTTGTAGCTTGCAATATGTGCAAGAGCGCCTGCCTGCTGACATTTATTGCGTCTAGATTTCATGGCACCATGGAGAGCATGCAAAGGTGTTTAGTTCTCTCTCGATACGCTTGGTCATAATTTTTATCATTAAAATATGTTAATTAATTTAAGGAAAAAACTGCATTGCATTTCCTAAAGCAACAAAATTAATTTAACACACGAAAAAAAAATGAAAAGTCATCATTAATTCAATTTAAGGATACGAAGGGATAGTTATTCACTTAACGGTCACATTAGTATATATTTACACGGTCCGATGCTACAAAACAACCCCATCATCGTAGGTGTTACTCAAAGAAATGTCAGGAATTTTGTCAATAATTGTAAACAAATATAAATTTAATTAAGTAAGAGTAAAATAAATCAACGAAATACTTAAAATTTTTTTGAAATACAAATGTTTTGTACAAATTACTCCCCATCTATTGATCAGGATAAAAAATAATATTAGACTGACTTTAAGGCAATAAAGTCGAACTTTTTCAAAATTCTACCAAAGACAAATCACAAAAGCACAGGCATAGACAAAAATCGCAGTACAACATTTTTTTGCTCATTGATTTGGGACTCAATTCTGAGAATTGCACGTGAAAGTAGCCCCAAAAATAAGAACTTTTGCAACATTCGTTTTGTAAAGTTGGCTGCAATATTAATTTAATGGCCCTACGAATTTTTTTTGCTCAAAAAAACTTAAACTTAATTTCCCTTTACACCCCATGAATGAGGTATGGGATAGCTTCTCGCGTTGTTGTGAATTAACACGCTTTCTATTTTTAGATCCACAACTAACGGCTCCTACTTGTTTTTTCTTGTTGATGGCTGGGCTAGCCACCCGCCTTCAGGTCCTTTACTGGCTATGAAAACACGACAAAGAAAAAGTAACAAACGGAACCCCCCAAATGTTGACGACCCCCGCAAACGAAATAAGGACCATGATTTAAGGATATGCTCCTGGAACGTCCGGACTTTCTATAGAGAAGGTGCCACTATCCGACTGGCGGATGTCCTCAAACAATATAAGGCTGACATCACCGCCTCCCAGGAGATGAGATGGACAGGACAAGGATGCTCGCGACGTAAAAATTGCGAAATCTATTACAGCTGCCATGTCGAAAAGCACGAATTTGGATGTGAATTTGTAGTTGGCGAGAGACTCAAACTTCTTGTCTCGCGATTCAATCCTGTTAGTGATCGAATAGCCCCAATCTGCATCAACGCGAAATATTTCTAAATCACGCTGATTTGTGCTCAAGCCCCGTCAGAAGCGCCTAGAGGAAACATACGACCGCCGATCTGGCCACTACATTAAAATTGTTATGGGAGACTTTAATGCAAAAATAGGAAGGGAAGATGAGTGGAACCAGATTCCACCACAAAGATATCCACAACACCAAAAATCAAATGGATCATGTGGTAATTGATGGCAGGCATGCATCTAGTGTCATGGACGTGCGAGTAATTCGTTGTGCTAATATTGGCTCGGACCAGGTAATGACCTGTTTGCAGCCAAGGTGCGCACAAGATTGAGCAGTGCGAAAAACGCATGTTACCAAACACAAAGAAAGCTTGACATCACAAAGCTGCAAACCCTAGAGATAGCCACTGCCTACTCCAACCAGCACTCTTAACTTCTGTGATACATCGCCTCTACTGACGTTCCCGATACACAGTGGCAGCATATTGCGCATTCCATGGCAACCGCTACAACAACCGTGCAAGGATATAAAAAACGGCGCTCAGACGAATCCTGGTACGATGAAGAATGTCGCATAGCATCTGAAGAACAGGATGCTGCTCATAGAACAACGCTAGAGCCGCTACCCATGCAGTTAGGGAACGGCACAAGGAGACAGTAAAAGAGGCGAGACAGCTATTTAAGCGAAAAAAACGTCAGATGAAGGAACAGGAGAACGAGGATATAGAGCGATACAGGGATAGAGGTAAAGTCCGAAAATTTTACCAGAAAGTAAAAGCAAACGGCTACGGTAATGGGCTCCTCTCCTGTAAAGACAAGGATGGAAATCTGGTCACAGATACGTAGAGTGTGCTGCAATGTATGAACACTTCCAGCAACAGTTGGTTCCAGAAGGCAGCGCACGTAAAGGTATCACGCCAATTGTCGACAACGGCTTAGATTGCCCAATACCCAGCAATATAGCGGCTGAAAAACAACAAAGCAGCCGGTGCCGACGGTCTACCGGCACAGCTCTTCAAGTCCGGTGGTGAGGAGCTGATAACGTGCATGCACCAGCTCCTACGCACGGTTTGGCTTAAACAGTGCATGCCCGACGATTGGAATCTAAGCGTATTATGCCCTGTGCTGAAAAAAGGTGATCCAAGTGTGTGCTCCAACTACCGCGGGATCAGCCTTTTACCCATCGCATAAAAGGTCCTGTCGAGTGTGCTATGTGAAAGACTAAAGCCAGTGTTATCCAACCTGATCGGACCTTATCAGTGTGGCTTTAGACCTGGAAAATCAACAACTGACCAGATTTTCACACTTCGGCAAATCCTGAAAAAGACCCAAAAGAAACAGATTGACACGTACCATCTTTTCGTCGACTATAAAGCTGCCTACGACAGCCCGATACGGCAGAAATTACTCGAAGCCGTGGCTGAGTATGGTATTCCAGTGAAGCTAATACGACTTTGCGGGAGACACTGGCTGACACGAAGTCTTCAGTGAAGATTGGCAAGGACCTTATGAAGCCATACTATACCAGACGAGGCCTAAAACAAGGCGACGGCCTATCGTGATGGAGATGATAATGAGGAAAGCTGCAGTAAACACGAGTGGCACGATATTCAACAAAAGCCACATGCTACTCGCGTACGCTGATGACGTAGACATCATCGGTCGAAAATAGCGGGATGTGACTGCACCCTTCTCAAGTATACAGAAGGAATCAGCGAAAATGGGTCTAACGGTGAACGAGAACAAAACGAAGTTATTAGTTTTAACGAACAAAGAATCTCCTTCTTTGGGAAACTGCGTGAATGTTGACAACTATAATTTGGAGGTGGTAGATAATTTTAACTCCGCCATCAACAAAACAAATAATGTCAGCCTAGAAATTCGGAGAAAAAATCCAGCTTGCTAACAAATGCTATCAGGAAAAGTAAAACTGTTGCTTGTGTAGGGAAACGTTGTATGAACAGATTAAAGGAATTGTAATTTTTTTAAATTTGTTTCAGCTAAATCGGACTAGTGGTTCTGGAGTTATGCCAAACGAAAGAGCGTAAAACGTGACAAATTCCCCTATACGATACTTAATAACTTCAAGTCGATATTAAATTATTATTGCATGTAACTTGACAAAACGAATTCTTCGTTTTGGGGCCACTTTCACGTGTAGTTCTCAGAATTGAGCCCCTAAATCATGTGTTGTTCTGTGTTAATAATTTAATGGCTATACGAATTTTTTTTGCTTAAGGTGAGTTTTTTAGTACTTTTTCTATATTTTAATACGGTTATACCTCGATATAACGTACGGTAAATCTATTTTGTATCTGATACAAAGTTATAAATGTTAAATTGGAGAAAAAAATGTGGAAAAACATACCTGAAAAAGTTCATCCTGTCCCTTAAATGTAAATTTTTGCCATTTTTTTTCTCCAATTTTTCACTACTATTGCCCAATAACTGGATTCCAAATCCACAATATTAGGTTGTAATCGCAGGGATAGACGTACGGACACCCCCAAAAAGAGGTGAGTTTGTATGAAAGGTGGGAATAGTTTCTTTTTTTTTTCGAAATTACTCAATTCAGACCATAACTTCTACATATAGAGTAGAAGCTTGCATTTCCATTTCGATAGCTCTTAAACTACTGCTGTAGTTGCAGGAACAGAAAGAGGGGCACCTCCAAAAAGGGGGTGTTTGTATGGAAGGTGGTAATAGTTTTTGCCCGTCTTGCTCACTTAGAACTTAACCCCCGTTTAGACTATATAAGCTTGTATACCGAATTTCAGCTCGATATCTCTAAAACTACGACTGTATTCGCAGGAACAGGTCCCCAAAGAGGGGCGATTTTAATGGGAGGAGGGAGGAGTTTTTGACCGATCTTGCTCATCTTATAATTGAAACTCAATATAAAGGATAGAAGCAGGGCAGTTCCCAAAATGGAGAAGTTTGTATGGGAGGTGGTAGTAGTTTTTGACCGACCTTGCCGATCTTACAACTTAACCTCTGCTCTGAGGACATACGCTTTCATCCACAATTTCTGCTCGTTATCTCTTAAATTACGGCTGTAATCGCGGTGCCGTCCGAACGGACATCTTTAAATCGACTTAGATTTCGACGCTGATATTTCCTATGTAAGCATAGCTGTAATATGAATTGGAATATTTATTTTCATACAAAAAAAGTTTATAAGAAAAAAAACAGCGTATTTATGGATTTGTAACAAGTTATTAAGCAAAAAAAGTTGAAAAATTTTAAAAAATTTTAATTTTTTCCCATTGAGCAAAAACATTTCTATGGCCATTGAATTATTAATGCAGCCAACTTGGCAAAACGAATTATGAAGAAGTTCTTAGTTTTGGGTATACTTTCACGTGCAATTCTCAGAATTAAGGCGCAGCTAAGTCGCTCGGCCTGCCTCATAAATTTACATTAAATTCACATAATGTTAACAAAATTAAATATACGGGTCCCTTATTAAATAATTATAGTCTATAGTCATTTAGTTAATTAACGTTTATCGTAAAAATTGCCATCAAATCAATAATTTATTGACATTGACTCGTGCTCCGATTTTGACTCCCTCCGTCGAATGAGGGTTGTTGAAATCATGGAAAAAAGTACTTACTACTCACTAGAGTACACCCAGATACTCAATGTCATAAATATCCAGTTGTTTTTGCCCAAAGTCCTTGTGGTTCAACCACTACGTCGCCACACACACACACTCGCCCGCACACACACCACAATCTACGCGTCTTCATGGACTGTTGGCATTCATTCTCCTTGTCGACGCCGTCATTCATACGTTTAATGATTTCCATTTTATGTTTGTGTTTTGTTTTTTTATTTAGATTTTTTCACTTTTATGCTTCGCTTCCTTTTTATTTAATATATCCTTTATTCATTTATTTACTCACAAAGCCCATAAGCAGACGATTATGTGACGGTGGAGAGAATTTATGAGTCTACGACTGAAATGTATGAAAATTTGCGAAAAATGACATGGAATTTGTTTTACGCTCACCCGTATTATCTCGTTTGTACGCATATTCATTGTCGGAATATATATGGGAATGTTAGATTTTATGTATGGAATTGTTGCCTATTAGTTGAAAAAGATAGATGCGCGCCATGTTGCCAAATTTAATTGGTAAATGGAGTTTTGCTTTACTGAGTAACATACAGGAAGAGTTTGGTGTGTTGAGTGGATGCTGGGAGAGTTATTTGAATTTAATAGATTGCCAGCAGATTATTGCATTTGGATAAGCAAGGTCATGGAAATGTATAAGGATTTAAAATTTAAAAATTTAGGCAGAATAAAAACACATGCTTTTATTGGAATTTTTTTAAACACTACTACTTACTTAATTTCCCTTTGCACCCCATGAATGAGGTATGGGATAGCTTCTCGCATTGTTGTGAATTAACACGCTTTCTATTTTTAGATTCACAACTAACGGCACCTACTTGTTTATCGACGAATGCGAACGTCACTGTTTGAGAAGCTCTTACTAGACACGCCGATTGACTCGACACTTTATATTGCGGAGTTGCTGTCGACAACATTCGAGGGGAGCCGACAATGAAAGAACAATTTTTTTTAAGATGACTGGAGCCAGGTTTGAACCTGCGATTTCCCGCATGGTAGTCGCGTGTTCTAACCACTATGCCACGGCCGGTTCTTAAACACTACTGGTGGGAATTTTGACCAAAGAAGTCAGAAAACACAAGGCAGTAAAGTAAATAAACGTAATTAAATAAAAAAAAAAATTAAAAAAATTGCCAATTTAAATATAAAATTAAGAAAAAACAGTTAAAACAAAAATATAATAATCGCAATAGTTAAAGCAATCAAAAATAAATCGCGGGCTTAACATGCAATGTGGACTTAGGGCCATTTTTTTTAGAAACTGAGATTTTAATGAAGTATTGTACAATAAGTAAAAAGACATCGACTACAAAAAAAGGTACAGTTATCTAATTTTGTTTTTTTTTTGTAGTGATGAGCAAAAGCGCTAAATCCAATTTATCACTTCTTTGCGTAATATCTCACTTGTTCCAAGGTTGTTATATCAACTATTTCGCGCGGAAAAGTCTGAAAGTCGGACCAACCCCTAATTGTGTGTGGTTGGGGTAATAATCAGGGCCAACACAAATATGTCCGGAAAAAAACTAAAAATATGCGCATCAGATAAGCACAAAAAACACTGAAAAAATGCCTTTAAAACTGATAAAAAAATGCACAATAAATTTTGATTTTAATTAATTTATTCACTGAATACATTTCATTTTAATAAAATTTCATCAAAAATAGTTGAAAAGTATATCGTTAATTACATTTATAAGATTCAAACTATTGTTTAATTACTCTACTGGAAAAAAAATTACATGAGATTTTTTGACTAACAACTCTATAATTTTCAGTCGTACTGAATTCAATGGCATACTTAATCTTTTAATGTATAATATATATTATGTATACGCTTTCACACGAATTTTTCTCACATATTCATGATTTCCGCTATTAAAATTTTGATAATTTTTTTTTGGAATATATGAGATTTAAGGAAGGATAAGGATAAACTTCTTTTACGTGCTTTATATGTGAAAAAGTTTTATTTGAAAACTTAGGTTTCTAAGGTCCAACATTGTGTTGACTTAAAAAGTGCCACCGCCCATTGTTCCAACGTAAAGTTTTTCTTCGCAATGCTATCTGTTTTAAAATGCCGCTTGTCACATTGAAAAGTTAAACGCTAATTGACTGTTTCTCCTTGGAAGTACGCATTGCTTCAGCCTCCTCACTGTTACATTTTTCCACAACTTTTCTAACGTCCTTAAAATAGTATCCTGATGGTTTTAACAAACTACCCCATGAGTGATGGATGAAACAGGTGGCAACGCAACGCTAGATAGAGCTCACTGAAATTCATGACGACGGAATGGATCCTTGGTATAAACACAAAAAAAATATTTCGATAAGTTAAAACCGCAAACATATACTTTATAAAATACAGCCTTTGTGTAATTTAATTATTAATTAATTAATATTGTTTCTTTAAAACAAAAATAAACAAGTGTTTCCTATAGTGCGAAAAATATGTATGAAAAAAAATAATAAACTAAACCTAAAAACCCCAAAATATGCTTTTTTATGCATAAACCCCCAAAACATGCCTGTAAGCCCGTAATATGCATTTGCATATGCAAGAATGCATTGTATACTTTTGTTGGCCCTGGTAGTAATGTATGGAGGAGGTGGTGTCGGGTCAAATGGCTGCGCTCCGTGGACAAAGTTGGTGGGGAATAGGAAAAATAAACATCGAGCCTCTTAATTGCCCCGGAGTCGCCCCCAAGAGGGGTAAAATGTATGTCCGACCCCCAGTCATTTTTTCCTTTATAACTTTTTCCTCAAACATACCTCCCCCCCCATCTTCCCATACAAAAATCAAATTTTAATAAAATTTGCTGCCACCACCATTACTGCCGCATAGATGCTACTAGAGGGGTCAAATGTATGATCACCCCCTCCACCCCACAATAATACAAACAAACTTTACTTTTTCACATATTATTAGCTCTTAAAAATATACTATTTCATTGTAGTAAATAAGAAATATGTATAACAAAGTGCAACATTTTTCAACTCATTGTTTGGGACTCAATTCTGTCGTTTTAGTAAGTTTACATTCTAACAGGACTTATATCTAATTCTTACAACTTTTCTTTCATCACACAGTACAACACATGATTTTGGGACTCAATTCTGAGATTTGCACGTGAAAGTAGCCCCAAAAAGAAGAAGTTCTGCATCAATCATTTTGTCAAGTTACATACCATAATAATTTAATATCGATTTGAAGTTAGTAAGTATCGTATAGGGGAATTTGCCACGCTTTAGGCACTTTTGTTTGACATAACTCAGGAACCACTAGTTCGATTTAGCTGAAACAAATTTAAAAAAATTAAGAATTACAATTCCTTTAATCTGTTCATATATCGTTTTCCTACATAAGCAACAGTTTCACTTTTCTATTCATCAAATTATTTTGAACTGGGTTTTTTTTTGTAGCAGTTACAATGAAACAGTTGTACTTCGTGACGTATGATTCACGTGGAATATTACTTAAGATAATCATACGCCACCATATAACAATATAACAAAGGAGCCTAAAACGTGACAAATTCCCCTATACGATACTTATTATCTTCAAATCGATATTTAATTATTATGGGATGTAACTTGACAAAACGATTGATGCAGAACTTCTTCTTTTTGGGGCTACTTTCACGTGCAAATCTCAGAATTGAGTCCCAAAATCATGTGTTGTACTGTGTGATGAAAGAAAAGTTGTAAGAATTAGATATAAGTCCTGTTAGAATGTAAACTTACTAAAACGACAATTGAAAAAAATAAAACTAAATCTGAAAAAAATTATAAAATATAAAAACAAAAAAGGGACATTAAAATAATTTAAAAAAAAAAAATAATAATAAAAAAAAAAAATAAAAAAAAAATTAATAATAAAAAAAAATAAAAAATAAAAATTAAGAAAAAAATATAATAAAATAACTTGAAGAGAAAAAATAACAAAGTAAAATTGAAATAATAATTTAACATAAAAAAGTACCAAAAATATAATAAAAATTTAAAAATAAAAAAAATACATAAAAATTGCAAAAAATAAAATAATATTCAAACTAAAATGTTAAGTAATATTAAATATAAAAATAATAATCAAAATATGATATATAAAAAAAAATATTAAGCAATAGAAATAATAATAATAAGAAAAAGAAGATAACAATAATAAACAAAGAAATAAAATAATAAAAAAAAAAATAAAATAATAAAAAAAAATAAAATAATAAAAAAAATAAAATAATAAAATAATATCAACAAAATAAAAAAAAAGTGATAACAAGTAACCCAAAAAAGAAAAACAGAATGTATAATAAAAACATAATTAAAATTAGGTAAAATTTAATATAAGTATTAATAAAATCAAAATAAAATTAAAATGCACTCAACTAAAAATTAAATGTATATATTTTGCTAATAAAGCTACTATAAAACTAATGAACGACTAAAAAAATAAAAAATTTTAAAACAAAATTAAATTATACGTTAACAACAATTAAATCAATATAAATTACTCTAACAGATGATGGCATGATCGTTAGAACACGTGACTATTGTGCGGGAGATCCATGGTCCATTTTAATTTGATCAGTGGCCCCCTCGATGTTGTCGACAGTATAGTGTCGGGTCAATCGGCATGTCTTGTAAAAGCTTCTCAATAGCAGACGTTCGCATGCGTCGATAAACAAGTAGGTGCCGTTTGTTGTGAATCTTAAAATAGAAAGCGTGTTAATTCACAACAACGCGTGAAGCTATCCCATACCTTATTCATGGGGTGTAAAGAAAAATTAAGTTTTTTAAGTATAATACAAACACAAATTAAAATTCAAAATAAATATTAATTAAGCTGAAATTAAAATGTACCCAACTAAAAATTAAACTAATAAAAATAAAATAAAATTAAAAAACGACTAAAAAATTAAAAAAAAAAAAAAATTAAACAATATTAAATTATAGAAAACGCGTATATAAAAATTAAATCAAAACAAATTACTCGAATAAATCATCACTAATACTTATGAAATGGGGTCAACCGTAGCATGATGGTTAGAACACGCGACACCCATGCAGGAGATCCATAATTCGAATCCTACTTCTAGTCATCAACATTTTCCCTCATTTTTGAAATTTTTGGTCCAGATCCATTAAACTCTGTTATTTGTTTGCATTGCTAAGATTCTTACCTTTCATTTGATACCCATATCGTATGGAAATATTTGATTTAATTTTTTGAAAGTGGCGCATCCATTGAAACTTTGAAGTCCTTTTCAAAAAAAATCCTGACGTTCTGGCGATAAACTGAGAACGCAGTTTTACTACATAAGGTCTCTTATTTCACGTATACATGGTCTTTATCAAGTGTGAAAATTTAAAATTGTAGCAGGGTGTAATTTTTGAACAATAAACATAATTTAAACAAGATGTAGCGTAGGGCCAAACTCTCACGATAATTGCAGATTATTTATGAATCGTTCTTTTCATCAAAAAATTTTACTTTCCCTATCTTCCTATGCAAATCTAAAACACTTTTACTTCTGTTGCTCTGCTTAAGCAAAAATCTCTCATAAGTAAATGTGAAACAGTTAATTTATTTTTACATTTTATTATATCGATCTCTTAACAGAGAAACAGAGTAATCCTCTTCCCCTCTGTGATAACTGTTCTTCATTTTAAACAAAAAAAAAACCCACATTAAATTGAGAGATGTCACAATTTTCTCAAGAAATTCAAACTTAAATTATAAATTAACAAATATTCATCACTTGTTTAACATAAGAAGTGGTATCCCCGGCGAACGTGTCAAATCCTCTGCCTCTCACTCACTCCCTCTATAAGTCCACAACATAGCGATTATTGCCCGCCGAGCCAATCGAATAATAACTGTCCTCTGTAAGACAAAGAGAGATCAAGAGTTACAACAATTAAACACAGTGTTTACCACTCTAATGTGCGACTTACCTTCGTCACTGTCGAACGAGTAGAATCTCTCAGGATCCCGTGTCATACTGCGGCGACTGCGTCGCGTTTGCAACAAGTCCGTGTCTTTGCGAATACTTTGCGGAGTGGCTTGAGCCGAACCCACTAGACTAGAGGGATAGGCCATGGGTGAACCATATTCGGAATTCGGCTGACTAAAGTTCGAATTTGCATCGATTTGTGGTGCAGTGGAAGAAATTGAAATACTTGGTATTTTAGGAGTTACCACCTCTTCCTCTGTAGGTGGTGGTGGCGGTGGGGCTTCTATTATCGTAGGTGCTGGAGGTTTTTTAGTTTTGGCTAACTTTCTCACTTCAGTCGGCGTTTCTTCCTGGATCGGCAATACATTGTTATTATTATTATTATTGATAATATTCGTGGGTGTGACCGGTAATGCCACCGAATCTATGGAGTAAGATTTTTCTATTTTTGGTTTATTTGTAGGCGTGATGTCCAATGATCTTTCACGCATTAAAATAGTTTTGACATTAGCATTGATTTCATCCACCTTTTTCGATTCAGTTTCACTGCTAACCTCTTCTTCTTCGTCTTCGCTGTAGTCTTCGGGACTTTGTGACATGTAGAGTCTTTTCGGTATTAGACGGGGCCGTTCACTAAAGCCGCCATTCGGCTCAAATCTTGATATCAGCTTATTGACTTTACCCACATCTTCGGGATTTACTTGTTCGTCGAAGGACAAGCGTAGCGAAGAAGTCTTCACCAAAGGTCTGGCTACTCTGGACATTGAGGGTGTTCTCTCGGGTATTTTGGGTGGTTGGGGAGCGGGCCTATTGGGCGCCACGGGAGGTTTTGTTTTTGGCAGTGGTGGTACTGCCCTTGGTGGAGATGGAGGCAATTCCTCTGGTGGTGTCGAAGGCACCTTTGGTAATTTCGATAGTCGTATGGATGGCTGGCGTGCAGGCAATGGTGGTGGCGTTGGAGTCACCGCAGGCGGAGGTGACGGTGTGGCCGATGGTGGGCGATTATATTCTTCGTCACTGTCGCTATCATTGTCTTCCTCGTCACTGTCACTGTCTGCCTTGTCCTTTTCAGCTTGGTTGATTTTCAACGCCTCAGCATTTTCCATTAGACTCTCGGCACTGTTGCCATACTGTGCATGAACGTTGATTATATCATCCCGCGATTTTATGGGTGGAGGGCGTGGCGGAGGTTGTATTTGCTTTTGCACTTCTTCCGGTTGTTTTAATATCTTGGTGACTCTCGAGGAATTATCATCGTCGGCGTTGTCCAACTCTTCGCTGCTGTCACGTTCAAAGCTCTCGTTGTTTGATTTCTCACGAATATCTATGACTTTAGTTTCCACTTGTCGCTCAATTTTCACTATTGGCGTATTTTTCAGTTCGTCGTCAAAGTCATCAAAGATTTTCATGCCACCGCTCTTCTCAAAGATATCAATACTTTTCGTTTTGTATAGCGCTTCATCGTTCTTGCCTGCCTGCACCTTCCAGGACTCCTCCGTTTCCGTGACGCTATTCAAACCGACTGCTATGGAGGGGCCTCTGGGCACATCTTTTATCCAAGAGTCTTCGGAACTAGAATCCATGGAGTGTTTACGCGAGTGTCCTTTGGAACTGATGGATGCTATAGTGTCCCGGGAAAGTTCCCTTCGCAGGGGTTCAGAGTTAACCACAACTGTAGATATCATTTGCTGATGGGGCACCCAGTGATCAGCTTTTGTTTCGGCCGTTGATGCCTTCGGTGAATCCGGCGGTAGTTCCGTTATGAAGGCAGACGGCGAGTGTGATCGGGGCATGGGCCTGGTGACCGCTATAATCAGAGTGGATTCAAACACATCGGAGTTGTCCTGGTGTATGAGAACGCGCGGCAAGACGTCGTCATCATCGTCATCGCCTGTATCCATGGAATCAGAGTGTATGGGTTTAGTAGTCCAGGCAGCACGGGCCATAGGAACCAAGACCTTTTGCTGATAAGGTTCCAGCGATTGCTGTTGGGCCAGCTGTTGTTGTCGGCGGTCGTATTGATCTTCCTCATCCTCCTCCTCCTCCTCCTCCTCCTGGTCATGCTCCTCTTCATCGGATGTGTAGTAATGTTGTTTGACTGGTGGCTTGGCGGTGGCGCTTTTAACCGCTGGGGCAGCTCGGCTTTTAACTTCCACCTCCTCCTCCTCGTCATCATCCAGATTAGATTCGTCGCTGTCATGATTGGTAACTTTTGGTTTGACTTCTTTCTTTGTTTCCTGCTTTGGTTCAGTGGATTTTTCCTGAGTTTTACGAAAGTATTTTTTAGTTTCCTTTATTTTCTCCAATGTTATTTGAGGCATTTGTGAAGCTGCTGCCACGCCCTTTTCCAATTGCAATCTGGCTCTAGCTCTAAAGTCTTCCCGATAAGTGGCACCGCCTTCTTCGTCTTCGTCGGGATCATCGCCAGTTGGACGTTTGCGTGAGCGTATTTGTTTAAGCTTCCTCATTAGTGATTGCTGAGCTTTGCCAAGTTTCTTGGGCGAAGTGGGCTCATCGTCGTCCTCCGCTGCCGCGTCGGGTCTTTGTGAATCTGGTTTCTTTTTGAAACTCTTCTTCCAATCTTGCAATTTATTATTCAATCGGTGCATAGGAGAGTCCAACGATTTGTCCGGTTCATTACCTTCCGTTTGCTTGTCCACATTGTCAACGGAACGGAAACGCTTAAGACGCTCGGTAAATTGCTGACTCTTTGTCTTTTTGCCAGCTTCGTCTGCCTCAGATTCTGTGCCAGACTGCGTGGCCGTTGAGGTAGCGCCTAGTTTAATGGACTTTTGGAAACGTTTGAAATTGCCCTTGATGGTACCCAATGTTTTACTATGTTGGGCCTCCGAGGATGAAGAGTTTCGACGTGCGGGAGATGACATGTCTAGCTCGCTGTTGTCTGTCGACCGTTGAGGCAACACGGGAGCTTGACGTTTTTTGGGAGACGAAGGTTTCTTAGTCTTCTTTGATTTCGGCAGACTTGGCTTGGCAACTTCCGTTACATCGATTTCCTCGATCTCCTCTATCTCTTCCATGTCATCCATATCGTCGTCGTTATCGTCTTCCATTTCGTGGTCCTGACTCTTTTGACGTCTTACAATTTCCTGTTCCTGGCTCTTTTGACGTCTGGCCGTTAGAGCGTTAGTGTCTACGCTGTTTTGACGTTTAGCCTTAGCTGCTGGCATTGGCGGTGGGCGCAACGGAATTTCTTCGTCGTCTTCGTCCGAATCATCTAATGAGAGTTTAACGATGCCATCGTCTTCTTCTAATGACATATTCAGCGGCTCCTTCCTAACCCGGGAGAATCGGGTCGAGGCTATGCCCGGCTTACGTGGCGGTGGAGATTGCTCCATGCCACTCTCATCGCCACTTTGTTCACTTAAAGGTTTCTTCTTTTGCTTCTTATTGCTAACCAGTGTATTGGAAGGAGAGTCGCTGGGCGTTGAAATCCCAAAGGACTCTTCGGACTTACGTCTTGAGGTTTTAAAATGGAAATTATAATTGTCGGCCATGGCCTGCTCCCTTTGCTCTTCGTAGCGCTCTTCGAGCCTTCGGTCCTCAGCGTAACGTTCAACATAGTCATCTAATTTGATGCCGTCTTGACGCACCACTGTCTTTTTAATGAACATATGCTTTAGTCTGAATTCAGAGGCGTCTTTGTAGCTCTTTTGTACCCGATCCACGAATGACCGTCTGCCCACCTCCTCGGTGTTAGCAGACCGTTCGCCCCGAGGAGACATGTGAGTTATGGAACCTCGACTTTTGCTTAAATTTTCAGGGGAGGGGCAATAGTCGTCGATGCCACCAGCATTGCGATAGAATCCCTCATCTCCTCGGTTTGTAGAACCCACGCGACGACCACCACCAGCTCGGCGTTTATCCACCAGAGAGGAAATGGTTGAAATTTTATTAGGCGTATGGTCGATGAATCCTGCTGACGAAGTTTCCGAAGGCATTTCTCGCTTGGCGGAACGCTTGGAACCCGAACGCTGTTCGTCGTCATGAATATTCTCACGGGAGCTACCAAAAATCTTGCGAGATTTAAGTTTCGCAATAGACTTTGGTAACTTGAATTGGGTGAACATTTCGGGCAATGGTGGAAGTTTAGCTGTAATTAAGCAAAACGTATAAAATAAATCAAGGTCTGCGCTCACAGGGAAAATTGAAAGGTTTCTTACGAAACGCAACGCAACATTCAATCATTATTTATTGATTTTCAACCCACCTCGTATTGCGTCCACATCAATGTGAGAGCATATATTGTGAAAATCCATGATGTTGCTGACACAAATTTACTGCTGCATCCACTGTTGGTTTAACGATGTTAACTAATCCTTTGTTTTTTGTTGGTTTTAGTGGGTTAATTCCACTCACTACTGCTTAACGTTGTGCAGTCGCAAGATTTTCCGTATAATCATTAAAATATTTAATATAATTATTAAAGCCAACACTATAGCGATCGAATTACCATCTGTTCTGCCGTTCTGTAACGTATCTGAGAACATTTTATGTCCGTCTAACCCTTTGTTGGCTCCATTCACTTTTCAATTCTTGTCTCTATTCTTGTTTGTGTCTTCTCTTTCACTAGTGCCTTTTAGACCTGGCTAATTGAATTAGCAGCATATTCTGCCATTGCAGTTCCATTGTGTGTTGTTGTCGTTCTATTGTAGTTTCTTGTCTCCGTGATTTCGTTGGTGTGTATTTTCTTAACTACTCTGTTTGTTGTTTTGTGAAAAATGGATTTTCTTCTCTTAACAAAATTTCACACAAATATGTGATATTATTCTTTAAGGTAAATAAATAAAGGGGAGAGAGAGAGAGCGGGCAATTGAGGGTAGGAGATATTAGATTTATATTTTGGAAGTGTAACAGTTTTTCATTTCTTATTGACTTTATAGAAAAAATAATAGTAAAAATTTATAATATCATAAAAATTATAAATTTTTAATATTATAAAATTACAATATAATAAACTAAAATAAATTTAAAAAATTATAAAATTATAATAAAATAAAATCTAAAAACTATTACAACATAAAATTATAAAATTATTAAATTTTAAAATTTTAAAGGATTACAATTATAAAATTATAAAATTTTAAAGGATTACAATTATAAAATTATAAAATTTTAAAGGATTACAATTATAAAATTATAAAATTATAAAATTATAAAATTATAAATTTATAAAATTATAAAATTTTAAAATTATAAAATTATAAAATTATTAAATTTTAAAGGATTACAATTATAAAATTATAAAATTATAAAATTATAAAATTATAAAATTATAAAATTATAAAATTATAAAATTATAAAATTATAAAATTATAAAATTATAAAATTATAAAATTATAAAATTATAAAATTATAAAATTATAAAATTATAAAATTATAAAATTATAAAATTATAAAATTATAAAATTATTAAGCTATCAATTGATAAAATTGCAACATTCACATTATGAAGTCTTTAGTTTATTCTTAAACATTTTAATCTAACAGCCACTGTATTTATCCGCATTATATTCTCTGCTTGTTTTTACATTAACCACATTCTGCTCTTACTCAATGTGGTTGCTTTGCTAAATATCTAACACCTTTAGTCTGAAAGGTGACGACATCATGTATGAACTCGTTCACCTCCAACAAAGAGACCTCAAGATTACGCCACATACATACATACATAGCGATAGACAATAAATTTATATTATTTACTGCATATTAACTATTAAAGTAACGCTAAATATAAAAATGACCATAATAACATAAATACATTATAAAAATATTTAAACAATTTAACTAATTTTGTGTACATCTGTTTCTTTTCTTTGCAGTTTCCACGTTAACCGCTGTGTGCTATTTTCTTTCAGATTGACTTCAGTTCAAATTTAATTTCTAAGTAAAAAGTTTAGTAGAAGATAAAAACTACTTATAAAACGACATTCCAAAAATCACCCTAATTTTATATTAGGGATTCAAATTTTTAACCAATAAAGAAACTGCCTTTAGCCAAGGGCAGTTATCTTTACATCGAGTACGAGTGGGAGAGAGTGACGGACGAAGTTCTCCATCCAACAAAATACAGAAAACCGTCAACAAAATGGGACGGCAGTCGTCTAGAACGCTGGCCGTTGTGGTCCTGCTGGTTGCCGTTTTAGGCACCACAGCTGCATTGAGTATGTATCCTGCAAATATGTTTGTATTATTATTTGTGTGTATATATAAAAAAAATTATATAGAAGATTATAAACATAGCAGAGTTTAAAATTATGAACATAAATATCTAGAAGATTGCTATTGTTTTCATCACTACTGTTAAGAGCATTTTGCCTTAGGTTACATTGTAATTTTCCTATGCCTGTCACGTTTTAGTCTGGTGCAAGTACAGAAAAAGCAACGCTATGAAACGTAACAGCCAACAACAGAAATGTTTTATAGCTTTCGAAACTCCTTTTTTTTGTTTCCTTAAACAAAGAGTTTAGGATTCCTATAATTTGGAACCTTTATTCCGTAGATTCCTTTGGGCTATTTTTGGTCGGTTGGTAATGAATTTTGCAGAAATTGAAATGTTTTATTTTCCTATTCCTTTTTTTTCATGTTTCGGATTTTTTTGGCCTCAGCTGATTACATGGGGACGACAACATTTTCAACTTCTTGAACAAATTAAAACATGTTATTCACATGTTATGTGGATTTGTATTTCCGTTTCCTTTTTTGGTTTGTTGTAAGCGAATGAGTGGTTTGATGAAATGTTTACCACACTTATTTTTGGGCGCTTGGTTGCACAAATTGTTTTGAAATTTACTGCAGATATTTTGCAGTTTACTAGATTAAATCAAGTTTCTTTTTCGCTTGAGTTGCTTTTGCAGCAAATTGATTATATACGAGACCATCGACGACAGAGACAAATTGAAAGGCAATTTTTTGTTAAGTGGCTACAGACAGAATATTCCTTGAAAGGTAGTGCTAAAATAAGATTTTTTTTAATTTTATAATTTTTAATTTTTGTGATTTTATAATTTTATAATATTATAATTTTGATAATTTTGTAATTTTAATAAATTGCATAATTTTATAATTTTATACTTTTATAATTTTTTAATTTTGATAATTTTATAATTTTATAATTTTAATAAATTGTATAATTTTATAATTTTATAATTTTATAATTTTATAATTTTATATTTTTATACTTTTATAATTTTGATAATTTTATAATTTTAATAAATTGTATAATTTTATAATTTTATAATTTTATAATTTTATAATTTTATAATTTTATAATTTTATAATTTTATAATTTTATAATTTTATAATTTTATAATTTTATAATTTTATAATTTTATAATTTTATAATTTTATAATTTTATAATTTTATAATTTTATAATTTTATAATTTTATAATTTTATAATTTTATAATTTTATAATTTTATAATTTTATAATTTTATAATTTTATAATTTTATAATTTTATAATTTTATAATTTTATAATTTTATAATTTTATAATTTTATAATTTTATAATTTTATAATTTTATAATTTTATAATTTTATAATTTTATAATTTTATAATTTTATAATTTTAAAATTTTATAATTTTAAAATTTTATAATTTAATAATTTAATAATTTAATAATTTTATAATTTTTTAATTTTATAATTTTATAATTTTATAATTTTATAATTTTATAATTTTATAATTTTATAATTTTATAATTTTATAATTTTATAATTTTATAATTTTATAATTTTATAATTTTATAATTTTATAATTTTATAATTTTATAATTTTATAATTTTATAATTTTATAATTTTATAATTTTATAATTTTATAATTTTATAATTTTATAATTTTATAATTTTATAATTTTATAATTTTATAATTTTATAATTTTATAATTTTATAATTTTATAATTTTATAATTTTATAATTTTATAATTTTATAATTTTATAATTTTATAATTTTATAATTTTATAATTTTATAATTTTATAATTTTATAATTTTATAATTTTATAATTTTATAATTTTATAATTTTATAATTTTATAATTTTATAATTTTAAAATTTTATAATTTTAAAATTTTATAATTTAATAATTTAATAATTTAATAATTTTATAATTTTTTAATTTTATAATTTTATAATTTTATAATTTTATAATTTTATAATTTTATAATTTTATAATTTTATAATTTTATAATTTTATAATTTTATAATTTTATAATTTTATAATTTTATAATTTTATAATTTTATAATTTTATAATTTTATAATTTTATAATTTTATAATTTTATAATTTTATAATTTTATAATTTTATAATTTTATAATTTTATAATTTTATAATTTTATAATTTTATAATTTTATAATTTTATAATTTTATAATTTTATAATTTTATAATTTTATAATTTTATAATTTTATAGTTTTATAATTTTGATAATTTTGTAATTTTAATACATTGCATAATTTTATAATATCGTAATTTTCATTAATTTTGTAATTTTCATTAATTTCAGTAATGTAATTTTGTTCGAAACAATTTTCCATTTGTTTCATATTTCTCTTATGGGTTGTAATATTTTTTTGTCATACTACCTTTCCTCCATTCGCTTTGAGTATTGACCTAATCCCCTTGGTTCCCATTTGCTTTCCCCTCGATATAGATTGAAGTTCCATGTGGATCAAACGTTTACCTATTTCGCAAGTTTGCCTTTGACAGATTGTTTTGAAATCTCATTGACTGTAAATATTTGTCTGTGTTTGAACGTCTTCTCTCCGCTGCTTCCCTTCATGTTTCTAACAAAAGGCCTAATGTCGATGAGAAATGAGAACGAATTCCCCCCACGTGTGTCAATAGAACTGGTTCATCCAAATATACCTAAATCGACCGAGCAACCTCAATTCTGTACCTTCCCTTTCGTACATCGCCGTCGTTCTCAATAATTGGAAATGGCAATCCCCTCTGCATTTGCCTACGAAGCTACGCAATGCCTGAGGCAGATGCATCTAACGTCGATGGTACATGTTCGATGCTCCGCTATGAATCGTGCTGTAGTTGTAGTTTTTTGTGTGTGTTTTTTTTTTGTTTGTTTTGGGAGTATCGTTTGTGCAACACAATTTCAAATTGGATTTATAGTCATGGCATCTGTTCCCAATTCATGTGCGGTGGAAGAGGATGTGTGTGGAGGGTGGACTAGCTGCATTCAGATGTAAAAGCCCCCATAATCACTAGCATCATCATCATCATCGACATTGCTCGACAGCCATTCAACATAATCATCTTTCCATCTTTCGCAATTCAAATGAACGAGGAGACTCTAGACTATCCCATTCATGCTGTCCGAGTCCGTCGGTTGTTCAGTTTGGCTGCTCGTTGAATTGTTATGCACTTTAGGAAATTAGTTGAGGTCTTTGGGGCTGTGATGATGATGCTGCTTCCAATGTGCACGGAAATTAACCTTTTCCAATTGTATATTCTTCTTGGTTCCCCAATTTAAAGATGATAGTATCTGCAACAGTCATTTGGGATGAGTAGAAATTTTCGTCTGGCAATCGCTGAAACTACCGCAACATTTTCTCCACATTCCTTAGAATCGTATTAACTTCTAAACTTGCCATCTCTGCGTTTTGCATGATTTATAAACCAAATAGTTTATTATTCATATAACAATTTGTGTGAATTTGAGCTATCCTCTGTGTCGTGTGCATTCGAGCCTATTGAATATCTGCAAAGATTTTCGATTCCCATACAACGGAATACAATTTGAATTCACATTGAATTTGAATACTATTTTTAATACAATTCTACTCGTACTATGTTTTTTTGTATACAAAAGTGATTGTTTACTTTCCAACCATAAAGATTAATTTTCCCAAAATTGTTGTTGTAAATTTTATCACACACAACTGAGGCAGACTGGGTGAAAATATACCGAGCACTTACATATAAACATATATAACTATAACAATTAAAAACAAATTTAAATATGCAGACAAAGTTTCACATCTGAAGTCTTGTTGACTAATGTTGTTATATTAAAGTTTTAAGTAAATAATTCCGTTGTGTCGTCGTAGTAAAACTTTTTCTACGTAGTCCTTTGAAGTTTTCCTTTTTGTTGTTGTTTTTTTTATAAAAGTTGTTTTCTTTCTTTTGTGGCAGTTTGTCTCTTGCCAAAAGTTTTATTTCTTTATTATGAACTTTTCTTTGTATTCTCTTTAAGCTGCATTAACATCAGTTTTTTGTTTGATGCTGTTACCTACCACTCTCTCCATCATCCCCTCTTTCTCTGGTCGTCCATATTACTTGCTTACTTTTAATTCTTTTATCACGCCCAGTATCGTTGGCTGCGAATCTTTTAATCTCTTTTGTGAGGTATGAAGAGATCCTTTAAATGATGAGATAATCCTTGCAAGATAACCAACCACACACCCTATAAAAGACGTTTTGTGAAATTGTCGCCTAGGGACTTGTAACAGTGGTGAACAATTTACTTAGGCCACGTGCTAAACACGTGGGTTAATAAATCATCCATCACAAGGTGATTTGACGTGGGGGGAGCAACAGTTGGAACAACAATAATATCGAAAGAGTCAATATCTTAAGTATAGAGTAATTGCATGTATAGTCATTAAAGAAACTTTCGTGGGTGCATGGATAGAACGGAACTTTAGAAAATGTTCATCTATATATCATTACATATAAAACATAAACATCGTTCTTACCTCTGTTTGTTACAGATTTTGAAGCAATCCAACATCTGTGACCCAAACCGGTTTCATTACAATGGCACTTATGTGACGAAGATGGCTTTAGACCATTTAAACAATGCAATAGGCATTTTTTTATTCTTCAAGTACAGAATGAATTGTGCTTATTTGAAGCTAAGGATCACCATTTAACAGATTTGATATTTTGATACATCCAGCTTGCCTGGAATACTATAACGCTATTCTTCTGGAAATTTGGTATGTTTCGGATAAAGGGGTGTGGCCTTGCCCATATGGCACTATTAACAAAAATTAGATATTCGATATCTTAATATAGAATTGAGAACTATAAAACTTTGTGAGGGTTTATATTCCCCCCGCAAATGGGTCTTCTCCGGGAGGCCTTTGGAGTATCGCCCCCACGGACCTGAGAGAGCCAACAGTGGACCTCTTTCTGGCTCTGCTGTGGCGAAAAGAGGAAGTAAAGGTAGTATCATCTATACGAGAAGTCTAAATATGACGCTACGGGCGGCCAGTTTCATTAGCCCAAGGTAGACTGAACAACTACTTGTCTTGTCGATTGGGTAAGGCACAGTATTGCTGTACCACGTAGTGGCTAATGGTTAATACTCAAAGTTACGCTAGTAAACTAAGGGTTTGAAGTTCGAGAGAAATTGAGCTTCGTGTCCCTTAATACTAAAAATCTCTTGGTCGAAAACATAACAAAGGGGTTTAGATAGATCCGAACTTCTAACAAAGGTGCACTTAATACCGCTGAAAAGTATGTGCGTTGCAACACATGATTGTCTGAGTAATGGAATAAGTTTAGTTTATTAAATATAATTCATATATTACGTTTCGTCCAACTTAGACCACTGGTATTAGCAGAACTAGACGTATGGAACGTATGAACGGCAATTTTCAAAGCATGACGGTGACTACTCCCAGCCTGACGGGGAACTTCGGTTCCTGGCCGATTGTGGTAATTATAATTAGATAGGCAAGACGAGGTATTGTTTGCGATCCGGGAAGTTTGAATTGAGCTTTGTAGTTGTTTTTACGTTTTATAATCGACTTGAAGTGTATGGCCATGGCCACATCAACGGAGCTGGTACAGTAATAAAGATCGATAAATGTTAAGAGGAGTACTGTCCGATGACGTTTAAAAGTCAAATTATTGCAGATGATATTGAAATTAATAATGTTCGGAGGAGTAGTGTCCGAAGTCCTTGCTAAACGTCAACTGATCAAAATATGTTGAAATACGGATGGATGAAGCCAGACGGATGGGGAACTTTGTTCCTAACTGGATGATAGCAGAATTGTGAATTAGCAGTCTCTTCATAGATGGGTAGAAAGCTATTGTCGAAACGGGATACACATTTACTGAAGTTTGTATCTGCAGTTAAGGCATGTAAGATGACCATCTAGTCAGACCTTTACGGTCATACTAGATGTAAAACACACTCAAGATTCCACTCAATACACACCCTAGGGTTATTACACAATATGGCCGATGAATGGGCCATAAATAATAAATAATTTTTTACATCAAATACCTGAAAAAGTGCAAACAGTGAGATTCTTAAAAACTTTGTATAAGTTCCTTTGCTACTAATGTGCGAAATTGGACGAACAATGGGATTGATCGAAATAGTAGGCGTGGCACCTTTCAAAGTGATGAACCAATCGTTATTAAATTGTTACAATACGAAACATATTTATGGATAAATTCGAAGGCGGGACGATATCAGGTCAGATAGTTTTTTATAAAATTACTACTTCTGTACAATTAGATACAAAGTTTTTAAGACTGTTCTTCTATTTGTAGCGGTTTATAAGAGGGCGAATTCTGAAACTTTTTAAGGATGCCCTCCGGGCTGAAACTTTGCATGCAAGCTTCTATCCTCTAAGCGGCGGTTACGTTCTAAGATGAGTAAGATCGGATAAAAACTATTCCCACCTCCTATACAAACTCGCCCCTTTTGCTGAAATTTGTCATGCAAGCTTCTATCCACTAAGAGTAGGTTTAAAGTTAGCAAAATTGGTCAAAAACTTTTAGGGTGTCCGCCTGTCTGTCTCCTTTATTGCAGCCGTAGTTTAAGAGCTATCAAGCTGAACTTAGATATGCTGGCTTCTGTCCTCTAAGAGGTAACGTCTACCTCTCATACAAACTCCCCTTTTTGGCGATACAAAATTTAATAATTTAATAATTTAATTTAATTTTTACAAATGGTGAAGAATGCCTGAACTTTGTTATAGCCGGAAATAATTATCTTTAATTTTTTTTTTCAAAATTTTCATATTTGAAAATATTGTTTCACAGATTTTAGCATAACTGAAGAACTTACACACAAATTAAACAAAAATCAGTACTAAAATTTTAGTCAGGTAACTGACTGATAAATTTCATCACCCAATTTGAGAAATTGTTTAAGTCTTAAAATATTTAAATTAACCGATTTTTAATTACATCAACGTACAATTAACGCTTACCTTGGCAAAATCTGACTAAATTCAATGGATATACAAAAAAACATGTAAAAGGGGCAATTTAGGTTGTTTATATGGGAGGTACCAGAAGGGGTGTGTCAAATATTTAGGTTTTCTCAGGTTTCGCCTCCTATAACAGGATAAATTAACTGACAAAATTTCATTATGATGGGAGAAATATTAATTTCCCAAAAATAGGGAATTGTGCATAGGAGGTACCAGAAGGGATCTACTGATATGGTTTATATTCAATCCAGAGTTAAATTTTCATAAGCGTGTACTTACAAATAGGATATGTATGTAAAACTATGAGGGTGAATTCGGTCATTTGTATTGGAGGTATCAGAAGGGGTGTGGCAAAGGTTTCTGTTTTCTAAGGAATTGTCTACTATCACAAAATAATTAAACTGACCTAATTCAAATATCCTCCATTTGTTCGTTTGAAAGTTATGAAGGATATATAAATTACCCGAAAATATACAGTTATCCTGCCCACGAGCCATCCAGCAATCAGCCAGACAGAGCGACATGGCTCAATCGTCGTAAAAAGGCAACAAATGAATTTGGTCTTAAGATACTTGAGGTCTAACACATCTTCTTTAAAACGAGCCCCCCACTATGTATTTCTGTTTTATTTTTTAACATTTTAGCTCAAAAAAATATTTTTTGGTACAACTGTTCATATAACCCCCAATCTTTTTACAAAAAAAAATTGAGAAACATACTTTACCACAGAAAAACAAAGTGGGAATACTGATGTGCTTTTGGTGTTGCATAGTGTAATTAATTTTTTTTTTGTCTGCTGGCTTGTAATAATTTGGATGTGCAGTTTTTATATAATTATTCTTTATCTTCGGTTTACGGTATTTTTATAAAATTATAATATTTATTTTATTTAATTTATTTTATTTTTTTTTTTCATTTCATTATTTTATTTTGCTTATTTGGTTTACTTTATTTTATTTTATTTTATTTTATTTTATTTTATTTTATTTTATTTTATTTTATTTTATTTTATTTTATTTTATTTTATTTTATTTTATTTTATTTTATTTTATTTTATTTTATTTTATTTTATTTTATTTTATTTTATTTTATTTTATTTTATTTTATTTTATTTTATTTTATTTTATTTTATTTTATTTTATTTTATTTTATTTTATTTTATTTTATTTTATTTTATTTTAAAACTGATTTGGAATTTATTTCAAGCTCAGGGCCAGTGTTTTTGAAAGAAGTTTATAGCAGAATGATATTCTCATAATGCCAGGTAGTCTGTACAGCTGTTTCGAATTCAGCCACGAATCCTCGTCAGCAGACTTTGGTATAATGGTTGCAAATTGTTTATCAAGTCTTATGCACCAGAATCTCACAACGAAATGAGAATTCTTTCTTGAGTGCATAGACTCGAAAAACTTCACAACCATTCACTATGAGAAACCATTTGCTAAACTTCTTTCTTGTTTTGCTTGTTTATATTGAGAAAGCCGTCGGCTTTCAAACAACATGTTTTTGTTGATGGTTTCGCAACCAACAGATTTGACATAAGCATTATTTCAGCTTTGCAGCTCGCCGTGCTCTGCGTCATCATCATCGTTGTTTTTGTATTTATTCGGCCTGTTTATTAGAACATTGATTTGGAATTTATTTCAAGCTCAAGACCAGTGTTTTTCAAAAGAAGTTTATAGCAGAATGATATTTTCACAATGCCAGGCAGTCTGTACAGCTGTTTCGGATTCAGCCTCACGAATTTTATTTTATTTTATATTATTTTATTTTATTTTATTTTATTTTATTTTATTTTATTTTATTTTATTTTATTTTATTTTATTTTATTTTATTTTATTTTATTTTATTTTATTTTATTTTATTTTATTTTATTTTATTTTATTTTATTTTATTTTATTTTATTTTATTTTATTTTTTAAATGTTTTTCTCATTATATTAAGTCAATTTTATTTTCCTCCTTTCCAGTCAATTCACCGCCCCGCATTATCAAACAACCACCCACAGATGAACTTCTGTTCAAAGTTGCCCAGGCAAATAAGGAAAGCGACAAACCGTTCATAATCGAATGTGAAGCTGAAGGACAACCGGATCCAATGTAAGTAGAAAAATTTTTGTTTTCATTTACCTATAACACAAATCAATGCGACTTTTACCAGCAAGCAAAAGTCTCTTAAAATCCAATTAAATTATACTCTACATCAATAAAAGCCATACAAACCCCTGTTGATATAAATGGGGGGAATGATGTTAATGAAATCCCACCAACTGATATACAAAAGAAATCACTAACATGAGGGTGGGAGGAAAATGAACCATGAAAATGTCACTACATTAATTTAGTTTAAAAAGCGTGACAACACCAAAGCAAACTGAAAGAATGCGTGTGTGCGAGTGTGCGTTTTGTGGTGGCGCTTTTGAATTTAGTGTCCCACATAGACTATTTTTAACAAGTGTGAAAAGTGGTTTTGGATTTTGGTCGTTGAAGATACCAAATGCTTTTATAAATTCTTATTAAAAATTATAAGAAATTTTGGGAGATATGGGGAATATTTTTATATTAACATCTAGTTCAGAGCGATCAGCAACTAATTGTACATCTTGTTGAGAGCTTTTATTTACTAATGTCAAATGATATAGAAAATTGTGTGCAAATTGTCAATGCACAGTGGTTTGTAGCACAACAGTTGGTGATTATCATGAATCTTCCAAATCGCGATGTTTGAAACATGTCTTTTGTTGTTTCATTTTCTAAAATATTATTTTGTGGTCAAAAGAAAATTTTTAAAATTTTCTAATATTTCCTAGGGATTTATGTGAGTTTTACAGCCTTCCTAAGGAAAATCATTGCCATTACAGCCACATGTGTTAACATATTACATCGACAATAATAGTTAAATTTTTTTCACTATCTTTATAATAATTCTCTTGAGAGGATTATGAGGCATTTTTATGTTTTAATTAAAACTACCGAAATAAAGTTCTACATTTAATTTGTTTCCTTCTGGAGATTTCCTTAATTAGTAATGGGCAACAAAAAAATACACGACACTACATATTAACATGCACACATATTTGCCATTATGTCATATTTGCGAATTTTTTTTTATATGATGTTAATTTATTTTTTAACTTCATTAAGTTTTCTCTCAATCCTTGAATTGTCACGCACGCACACATTGCGTTGTGCGCCTCTGTCTCTAGTTGCCGTTAAAATTCTGTTGGCTTCTTACATTCAATTTAATTTAAATAAATATGTATGTATATTGAATATGCTCCAAGAAATAAATTGCAATGAGATCATTTTCCATTAAAATCGAAACATTTTAAATTAATTTTTTCGGAAGAATAAAGATAATATTCGAAATTTTTAAATGCAAATGGATATTAATTAGGTCAAATGTGTATCAATTTTTTTTTCCATAGAACAAAAACAAGATTTTTTCAATCTCGTTTCGATGTTGCGATATTTTAAAGTATTATTTCATATTAATAATGTATTTTAATAGCATTATATTAATTACTTAACTGGTGACTCATATTCAAGTTACTGCATTTGTTTGGAATAAAATTTTTTTTTCGCATTTATCTCTCTTAGGCGTTTTTCTGGTATCTATTGGAATTTTCTTATTTATTTTTTATTTAATTTCCGTCTACTGGGATTTTAACAAGAGTTGTTGTAGCAGCAGCAGCACTTTGACGTTTGTGGAACGCCAGTGTCTATGTAACATTCACCGGAGTGCTTAATGATGTTGAATTTGTATCGTATTACATTATATTATATAAACTTTGTGATCAACAATGTAAAGGGTTCATATAATTTCTTAATGCAGCAGAAATTTTCTCAAATACACTGAGAAATAAAACAGTGGCACAACATATTTTTCTTATATTATACAGTTTGGCTCATGTTACTTGAACTGCTTCATGTTTGTAATATTTGTAACAGTTTTACGTATATTCTATATTAAATTAAATAAAATATTTCTATTAAATTAAATATATCTATTAAATTAAATATATATGGCTGTGTGTTGACTTAAAGCTGCTTAACCAAAGATTCCACTACTTTCCAACTCTTGATAAAATGATGCGCAAGTGTCGGAAATTCTTCATTAACAGGAATTAAGTCTGTGTGTTGGCTATATGCTGCCAAACCTAGCAACCGATTGTTTTGAAACTGATGGAGGTTTTAGTATACATGCAGGAAAATGTTTCTACGGTTATGTGATCTGCACTACTTAGATGGTGTTTATCGGGAAGTATGTCTGTGTATTGGCAATAGGTTACTTAACCGTGCATATGCGATTGCTTTGAAACTGGGTTAGGTATTAGTGGGAACGTCTTGTAGGGTAAGTTGGTTCGCAAGTGTGAAGTTATAGCTGCGGCAAGTATGTCTGTGTATTATTTATAGAATGCGTAGTAGGTCATTAGATAGTTTTGTTTATGTTTTTCTAATGTTTAAAGAGCCGAGAGAAAAAACTGTTGTGCTTCTGTATAATAGATTACAACTTCTATATATGTATTTTCTTTTAACATAATATGTTTTCTTTGCCTAAAGGGCCCTTTACACTGTATCAGATACTCAGATGTATCTGTCGAACTTCCATTTTTATCCAGGAGTCAACATGAACGGTACACCGGAACATGCCTAATATTTGTATTTTATTTTTACAAAAAGTTAGCACAACACTTTTTGAATGTTAATTTTTTAAAATATTTCATCATTTGACTTTTATTTGTATATTCTAATTAGTTTAACAATTTTTCTTATTTTTATTTTGAAATTTTTCTTTGACACAAAAAAAAGTCTGTCGAACCTGTCCCTAAATCTGGGCATACATTATATCTCACAGACTTGTCTGCCAGTGTAAAGTGGGCTTAAATAAAATCTATATGAAAAAGTTTTCTATGATTTTTTTCTGAAAAAAACTATTTTTATACCCACTGACTCACTCCGCCTGTACAGCCTTAGTTTAACAGCTATCGAGCTGATATTTAGTATTAGTATAGGAGCCATCGAGCTGAATTTTGGTATGCAATCTTATATCCTCCTAGCGGAGGATAGAATCTGTCCCCGTGATTACAGCCGTTGCTCAAGAGCTCTCAAACTGAAATTTGGTATGCAAGTTTTTATCCTTCGAGCGAAGGTTAACTTTTAAGATCAACAACTATCTACTACTCCTATCTTCAGTACAAATTCCCCCTTTTTGTGGGTCTTCCTGTCTGTCTGTTTCCTCGCTTGCAGCCATTGTTAACGAGCTATTGAGCTAAAATTTGGTATTCAAGCTTCTATCTTCCACTCGGAGGTTAAGTTCTAAGATAAGCAAAATCTCATAAAAATTTACTACGAATACTAAATTTATCAAAAATACTATATGTAATACTACCATCATATTTTCACATGGTGTAACATTTCTCATTATTTGATAATTTTTTTATAAAGGGTGATTTTTTAAGAGCTATAGGAAAGTTTAAAAAATAATTCACATAAAATTCAGAAAAATGCATGAAATCTTTATTTGAATCGATAGTACGGTCCATATAATTTAATGTTTGAAGATTATTTCATGCAAATGTTGACCGTGACTGCGCCTTAAATGGTCGATCCGCTTAGTCCAATTTTGGCATACTCTTTTCAACATTTCGGCCGGTTTCTCATGAATAAATGCTTCAATGTTGTCTTCCAATGCATCAATTGAAGCGGGCATGTGTGTATAGACATGAGCTTTAACATAGCCCCACAAAAAATAGTCTAAAGGCGTTAAATCGTACGATCTAGGCGGCCAATTGATCGGTCCCGAACGTGAAATAAAATGTTCACCGAACTCGCCTCTTAATAAGTCCATTGTTAAGCGTGCTGTGTGGCATGTGGCACCGTCTTGTTGAAACCACATGTCATGCAATTCAAGCTCTTGCATTTTGGGCAAAAAAAAGTTGGATATCATCTCACGGGAGCGCTCACCATTCACAGTTACGTTACGAATCGCATCATCTTTGAAGAAGTACGGTCCAATGATGCCACCAGCACATAAACCGCACCAAACTGTGACATTTTCTGGATGCATTGGTAGCTCTTGCAATGCTTCTGGCTGATCTTTACTCCAAAATCGACAATTCTGCCTATTAACGTACCCATTGAGCCAAAAATGAGCTTCGTCGCTGAACACAATTTTTCGAAAAAAAAAGTGGATCTTCGGCCAACTATCCAAGAGCCCATTCACCAAAAATTCTACAGCTGCGATATTTTCTTTACTTCGCACTCTACGTAAGCGTGTTGGTGGTTTAATGTCCAACAATGTAAATTTCGTGCGAAATTAAGTCGTAATAGCCCGAATAGCCGCTTCAGTGGGTCGATTAAACTGACCATAAAATGGAAGAAGCGCGCGATGAACTTTCTTCTTAACATATTTTGATAATAAAATTCAATAATTTGCAAACGTTGTTCGTGTGTAAGACGATTCATGGTTAAATTATAGAGCAAACTGAAAATGTTTTACATTGAAACAAAACACGGAACGTGCGTCAGCTGTTTAAACCAGTGAAGATAATAGCTAATATCACACTTTACTTTTAATTTTTTTGGTTGTATTTTTTATTTTATAAATTTTTTTGTATTATTTTATTAACCTTATCTTATTTTTTTCTGAATTTTATTTAATTGTTTATTTTATTTAATTTTACATTCTTATTTTATTTATTTTACTTCATGTTATTTTATATTATTTTATTTTATTTTATATTATTTTATTTTATTTTGTTTTATTCTATTTTATTTTATTTTATTTTATTTTATTCTATTCTATTCTATTCTATTCTATTCTATTCTATTCTATTCTATTCTATTCTATTCTATTCTATTCTATTCTATTCTATTCTATTCTATTCTATTCTATTCTATTCTATTCTATTTTATTTTATTTTATTTTATTTTATTTTATTTTATTTTATTTTATTTATGTTACAGTTATGTATTCCTGCATTTAAACAACAATACCAACAAACATAAAGAAACAAGTAATGTCTGCTATCCTATTACCAAACTGATTATTATTTTATTACGCGTACATTCGAGATTAACTCTCCCACAGCCGAAGGGGGTGGTATACAAATAAAATGATAGCAACTCTCTCTCTCCCTCGCTCCTATTAAACATTTAGTTTGTTTGTCTTTTGTAACTCAGACTTACTATAATGAACATTTTCACTGTTGGCGCTGCAGTGACAGTAGCAGCAAAATGTCTGTTTCCAAATGTATTACAAGTGGCATTTCGATAGACAGCAACGCCAACCGGGGACACCCTGGCAGCCAGACATAAAGCAGCAGCAACAGCAGCTTTTGGTTAAAGTACCACCAGAACTTCATTATCACACCATCATCGTCATCATCATAACCATAATCGTCATCATATGTACTTGTGTCGCGTACACACGTACAAGGTACGTGTAGTTTATATTTATGACATGCAAACAGATGCAAAATTTAAAGTTATGGGGTAGAACTGAAAGAGAAAATGTTTTAAAATATTAAGGAGTTTAAATGTGAGCATCAAATTGAAGACCATAACAGCTAAGGTGCAGATTTCTGGTATATTAAATGAATCGTTCAAACAATATCCGTAAGAGTTACATAACATTCTTGGACACAGACCATCTTTGAGATTCAGTAAAACAATAGTTATATAATTTACACATTTCTGACAGCTCTTCTTTCAAAACTAATTTTATGCGTAAATCTTAGATATCATTGTAATATTTCAAGGTCTTTAGTTATCATTCATAATATCAAACACTTAAGTATGATGTGCTGCTATTCTCAGCCCCATCAGTTTACATTATTTATCTACAATAAAAAAAAAAATCTTGATTCTTATGTTTGTATTTTAAAAGCCAGCCAACAAAAACACATGTGTCAAGAATTGCTCGAATTTAAATCTGGAAATCTTGTTAAACTGGATTCCATCAATGATTGAATATTTTATAACAAATTACACATCTTTTTTTTTTTGTACTCTATTTCTACTGCTCCGGCAATGACTTACGAATAATTTGTTTTCATGGCTTTCAATTTTGTTTCTATCAACAGTCGATTATTCACATTAGTCGCTTGCGATGTAAATATTCTCTCTGTCAGAGACGAGAACAAAGATTAAATTAAAATGACACAAAAAAAAACTGATGGACAGACAGACAAACAGCTTAAGAAATGATGAACTAGAAATAGCAAAAAAAAAAACACGAATTGAACAAGACGACAGAAAAAAAAACATGGAAACATGGTCCGAAATGAAGTCAGACAATTACGTAATAGTTTTGGCCACATAACAGCCACGCCAATGAATAGAAAATGAATGAATTCAACGAGCTAGAAGAATTGTGATGCCATAAATTTTGTTCTATGAAGATGACAGCCAGCCCCTCCTCTCCTTGGCTGTAGTCACAGACGACGACGACCACAGAGTGGTAGGCTGGTAATATGGTTTCTTTTTTGATACTGCTTTCTGAGGCAAACATCTTAATTTATGACGAAAGCGAAATTGAAAACGTAACGACATGTATGAAATCACATATATTTTTTGCGATTCTATCGGAGTTGGTTGACGAGAATTTATTTTTTCCTTTATTAAAAAAAACTAATAAATTTGCCATTGCTTCAGAAATTCGAGAAAAAAATATGTAAAATAAAGAAAATTGTGAGTTAATATTAATATTATTTGTGATATAGATTTCTTCATGTGAGTTATTGCTATAATCTTGATAGTACTAAAGATCTTATGTCACTATATTATTTTTTCCAATTTTTTACGTACCGCCTATATTATAATAACTTAAAGTGTATCTTTATGATTAAAAGTTTGTCTGTGTGTTGACTAAAAGCTGTTTCACGAATTCTTCGACTTCTTCGAAACTCTTCGATGTATTAGTTTACCTATCAGGGAAGGTTTTCAGGGTAAAACGATCGAAGGATGTTAAACTGATAGTATGTCGGTGTGTTGGCTACATGCCGCTAAACCGTGAACCCATATATTTTAAAACTGGGTTAGGTAATAGAGTATAGCTACTGGAAAGGTTTTTAGACTAGCTAACTCTTGAATTGATTTAAAACTCTTTTAGGTATTAGTTTACCTAACGGCGAGGGTTTCCATGTTAAAAAGTTGTTGGAGGTTCTTTAACTATGAATTATGTCTGTGTGTTAGCTTCCGGCTGCTAAATCGTATATCCGATTATGTTGAAATTGATTTAGGTATTAGTTAACATACCGGGAAAGGTTTCCAGGGTAAAATGTTTCACAATTGTGGGAGGTTCTTCACTTGTCAGTATGTCTGTGTGGAGCCTACAGGCTACAATACCTTGCATCCGATTGCTTTTAAACTGATTTAGGAATTAGTATACCAAACGTAGATGGTTTCCAGGGTAAAATGTTTGGCTAATGTTCGAGCTTCTTTAATTATGAAGTATGTCTGTGTGTTTTCTACAGGCTGCTAAACCCTGCAGCCTATTGCTTTAGAACTGATGTAGGTATTAGTTTATATACTGGTGAATGTTTCTATGCTAAAATGACAGGCAAGTACCGAAAGTTTTTTAACTGGGAAGTATGTATGTGTGTTTGCAATAGGCTGCTAAACCCGTGCTTCCAATAGCTTTGAAATTAACCAAGGTATTAGTTTAACTACCGGGAAAGGTTTCCAGAGTAAACTGATTCGAAAGCATCGGTAATTCTTCAACTGGAAGTATGTCTGTGTGTTTAGTACAGGCTGCTAAACTATCCACCCGATTGTTTTGAAACTGATCTAGGTATTACTTTACCTACTGGTTAAGGTTTCTAGGCTAAAATGGTCCGTGTTGGGTGTCTTTCAGCGGGAAAAATGGGTGAGTTTCTATGGTAAATACATTTACTGGAAGATGTTGGCTACTGGCTGCTTAACGGCGCACCCGATAAGATACCAAAATTTGTATCTTATACACAAAATTACTCAATAACTTCATAAAAAATACACCAGATTTCATATTTAATTTAATACCATATTTGTTAACACCAACTTTAATAACAATATGTTACTACTCATTGCCTACTCATTCAAGTAACTTAATATATTTCGCAATAATGTATACGACGACCACCACACCAGTCCAATTTCCTATTTCCGTTTTTGTGCGCTTAAACTTTGACTCATATGACCTCTCTTCGCATGAAAACGAAACATATATATAGCAAACACAAATGTAACTTTTCTAAAGTATTAACTTCCTCTATTGGCCGCAACATGATTGGTTTTTCGTGCTTTTGTGTGTTGTCTTCGTCTTCAACTACGTTTTGTAATTTCTTGGCAACATTTTGTATTGTGAAGACCAACAAACAACTACAAATATAAAAAGAGTAGGAAATATTAGCTTTTGAGTTCGCTCTTTGATATCAAACACACAGACAATGACCAAGAGGAATATGCGATGATGCTGTTAACCATTATTCAATGTCAAAACTTGCTAATGGTCCATTATAAGAGATTAGTTTCACTTTGTACGGCAAGGAAACAAAACGACAAACAGATAGCGAGAGATAACTAACATCAATCTTATATCTATATCTATGTCTTGAAATGTACATGAATGAGGCGTATGGAAAGGAAACTTTCCAGCAAACAAAAAAAAAACAAGAGAAGGCATTCTCAAGGTATTAGTTTAAAAGTACTTGCAGATAAGGAAGAGCTGATGATAACTCATTACCGAACATGTACTTTTAAAGGCATAATATTTTTGGCGCAATTAAAGTACTTTTTGGTACAAAAATGTAATATTGGCACAAAAAATTGTACTATTTGTTACAAAAAAAGTTAAAAAAAAAGCTATTTAATACCACAAATTTTAGGTTTAGGTACAACAAATTGTACTTTTCGGTACAATAAATTTTACTTTTTAGTACAAATTGTACATTCAAGTTAAAATTATACTTTTTGGTAGAAGTAATTGCACATTTCGGTACAATAATGTGTACTATTAGGTACTACAAATTGTACTTGTTGGTATAATAAACTGTACATTTTAGTACAAATTGTACTTTAAGTAAAAATTATACTTTTTGGTATAAGTAATTGCACATTTCTAGTGTACCTTTTGGTACTATAAATATTACTTTTTGGTAAAATAAGTTCTACTTTGTAGTACAAATTGTACTTTTAAGTATAAGTTATACTTTTTGGTAAAAGTAATTGCAATTTCAGTACTATAAATTTACTTTTTGGTACAATAAATTTTACTTTTTAGTAAAAATTTTACGTTTAAGTACAAATTATACTTTTTGGTATAAGTAATTGTACATTTCGGTATAATAAAGTGTACCTTTTGGTACTAAAAATTGTACTCTTTGGTACAATAAATTGTACTTTTTGGTATAAGTAATTGTACATTTCAGTGCAATAAAGTGTACTTTTTGGTACAATAAATTGTACATTTCGGAACAATAAATTGTACTTTCCGATACAGTAAAGTTTACTTTGGGGTACAGAAAAAATAAATTGTATTTTTCAGTACTATAAATTGTACTTTTCAGTACAATAATTTGTACTTTTTGGTATAATAAAAATAAAAATAAATCGTAATTTTCATTACCATAAATTGTAGTTTTAAGTACTAATTGTACATTTAAGTACAAATTATACTTTTAAGTACAAATTATCCTTTTTGGTATAAGTAATTGTACATTTCGGTACAATAAAGTGTAAGTTTTTGTACAATAAATTGTACATTACGGTACAATAATTTTTACTTTTTGGTACAATAAAATTAAATTGTACTTTTCAGTGTTATAAATTGTACTTTTTAGTACAGTAAATTGTACTTGTTGGTACTATATATTGTGCTTTTTGGTACAAATAATTGTACATTTCGGTGCAATAAATTGTACATTTCGGTGCAATAAATTGTACTTTTCGGTACAATTAAGTTTACATTTTGGTACAATAAAATTAAAAATAAATCGTACTTTACAGTACCATAAATTGCACTTTTCAGTACCATAAATTGTACTTTCCAGCTCCATAAATTGTACTTTTAAGTACAAATTATACTTTTTGGTATAAGTAATGGTACATTTCGGTACAATTAAGTGTACTTCTTGGTACTATAATTCGTAGTTTTTGGTACGACAAATTTTACTCTTTGGTACCATAATTTATACTTTTTGGCACATTAAACAATTCGGTACAATAATGTGTCCTTTTTGGTAAAATATAAATTGTACTATTTAGAACCAAAAAATTTGCTATTTAGAACAATATATTGTACCTTTTGGTACAATAAATTTTACTTCATTGTACAATAAAATTACCTTTTTGGTATCATAAATTGTACATTTTGGTGTACAAAATGGAACTACAAATGGTATTTTTTGGTACAATAAAAATACTTTATGGTACAATAAAGTGTACATTTAGTACAATAAATTGTACTTTTCGGTACTATAAAGCGTACTTTTTGGAACTATAAAGTGTACTTTTTGGTACTATAAATTATACTTTTTTGGTACAATAAATCTAACATTTCGGTACAATAATATGTACTTTTTGGTTAAATAGAAATACTTTTTGGTACAATAAATTTTATTATTTGGTGCAATAAATTTTACTTTTTTGGTTTAATAAATGTATTTATGCTCCATTAGGAGTGAAAGGAATTAGGAAGTAGGAGAAACGTACTTTTTAGTGATAACAACAAATTACAGTAAATTGTACTTTTCTAAACAATAAATTGTACTATGTGGTACAATATAAGTATTATTCGGTACAATAAAAGTACTATTTGGTACAAAGCAAAACCTTTTCTGTACTATTCATTATACTATTTTGTACAATCAACCAACTTTTCTGGTGCAAACATATTTTGATTTGACTGTCGTGCAGTACATATTTAAGTGTATTTGTGTCACACTATTTTGTTCAAAACTGCCACACTTTTGTTCTTATGCTCTCTTCAATTTGTTTTGTTTCTATACCAAAACAACGCCGTTGTCGTGGACATGTTTTGGTCGCACAATCAAAACAATCACACGTGTTCAACAGAAGTAAATAGACTTGAACCCATTTCAAGAGCACTTATGTAGGGCCTAGTACCTTAACTGTATCCAAAAGTACTTAAAATGTATCAAAAAATACTTATACAAAATATACTTATTACATACTTACAAAAACAAACAAAAATATTCTATATAGTCTACTTTACTCTTCATGTGTATATTTACTAATATTTCCTAATTTTTAGTTCAACCTCAAGACATATTTACTCTACATTAGTCACAATTTCCGGATTTCATCTCTTCTTACTTAAATTAACACTAAGTGGCCACTCTGTCCTGGGTCTAATGTTACATTGTGGATAGTGCTCGGTGTCATTTTCATCTTAACGATGATGATGATACATCATTGTCATAAGACTTGTCTATCTTCTTCTTCATACCGGTTACCGGTCACTATGCTCAGCTTTTAATTGATCCGGTTTTGTTTTTTGCGAATAAAGTGACATCCACGCGTTTATGCTCACGTTGTTTTTTTTTCTGTTCATTACTTTAATTCGCATAATTGTGGGTTTTAATTGGAATTCATGTCATATTTATGTCACAGATATACGTTAAACGCATATTAACTTGCATTAGAAGTAAAATGGAAAAATTACTAAAGAAGCATGAGTGTAATAATAATAACAACAATAATTAATGTGTTTTTGGTTATTAAATACTCCTTTTACGCTAGTTGCAGTAATTTTTATGTACACGAGCTTAAATTAAAAATTAAACGTTGTATTTAATTTTAAAATGCCAACTTGTATTTTTTCTACTTGATACATTTCTAAGCAAAAAAAATTTAAATCGAGAACTTTATATGACAAAATAGAAAAGGGGTTCTAATACGTTTTGGAACATAAGGGGGTATTTAAATTTAATTACAATGTTTTATCATGGTTTATATTAATTACTGTGTTTTTATACACAATTTACTATGGCTTGCATCATGTTTGTGTATATTTTTATTTGTAATAATTTATGAAGATTTTTAATAACATTTGTTTTCCTCTATTTTTTCTCTTTTTAGGTAAGTTTGAATATTTGATTTTCCAAAACTATTCCGTAAGTTTTAGTTGAAGTAAGATTATATAAATAAACATTTTACTGCTGCATATAAAAAAATCGAATTGCGAGACTATATGAAAATAATTTTCGTTTAATTCCGATAAGTGATAATTAGGGCAAGGGATCTTATGCAAATGCATATTTTTCGTGGACAACCTAAAATGGAAACGGTTAAGTTATCTTTATGAATCACGAAATTTCCTTTAAAATGACATTCATTCGTTATTGCATATTTTGCATATTTTACAAAAAATACCTGATTTTGTATATTTAAGCGTATATTTAAAAAAAATCATTTTCCTTTAATTCCGATAAGTAATAATTAGGGCAAGGAATCTTATGCAAATGCATATTTCCCCTGTACAAACTTAAATGGAAACGGTTAAGTTATTTTTATGAATCACGAAACTTCCTTTAAAATAACATTCATTCGTTATTGCATATTTTGCATATTTTTTAAAAACGACGTTATTTTGCATATTTAAGCGTATATTTGAGCAATTTTTTACAGTAAATGCATATTATGGCTAATTTGATTAAAAACCATTTTAAAAAGTAAAGCTCATAAACATTTTGTCTGCAATTATTTGGGAAAAGTTGATTTATAATTTGTTACACAATATTCATCTGAATTACCTTGTCCAACAGACAATATTTGTATTTACACTAAATTTTTACACCGATATCCAGGGGAGATAGCAAAAAAATTTTTTTTTGTGGGAATTCTACATGAAAAGAAGATATGCGCGACAATAAATGTTTGCTCAATGTCGTACAAGTAGACAAAACCAATCAACGTCTCCATTATTATCTTATAGCGTTAATTTTACTTAAATTTTAAATAAAATACGAGAAATTTTTAATTCCATATTTAATGAGTTTTTAGTGCATATTTTTTTCAATTTTGAGTGTATGTTATATGCGCATATTTTCGATATGATATATATATCGACCATTTTTTTTTTGCAAAATTACATTCACACTTTATTTGTAATAAAGATTTGAAAATTTTTTAATTGCATATTTAATAAGTTTTAGCGCATATTTTTGAATTTTAAGTGTATAATATATGCGCATATTTTCTATTTTTTAGTGCATAAAATACCTTTCCCTAGTAATATTTAATCCCAATAATATAATATGGAACATTTAATTCGTCAACTTTCTGTAAGACTTACTACATATCCTTTGGTACATAAACACGAATGTTTACAACCTTAGCAATATGTTTTTATATTCCTCCCTCCAAAAGTCTCAACAATTTTCATTTCGAATTTTGTATTATATATAACAATCTAACATAGGAATCCAATTTCCACCAAGTTGTGCAATCAAGGGACCATCAGTATTTGCACTTCGTTGGTACCTGACGCAAGAGAGCATAAAACAATACCATACCATACATATCTTTAGCTTAGCATTACGCGGTTCAGGGTGAAATAAGAGTAACAAAACAAAACAATTTCCCGACAATTGCATTTTATGCAACATCATGTACACTGCCGTGCCACCACCAAGCCAATGACATTGGTCGCAATGGCTGGCAGGTTGGCTTGCAGGCAGACTACATATTCTCTATTGTCCTTAGTCCTACCAACCAAAACAACTAACTGTAGCTCAGGGGAGTTTGCTGCATATACATATAACGAGTGAGACTTACGAGGATTGCTGTTGCCAACGTTACCCCTTAAGAAAACAACAGCAACTTTGGAAGAAAATCTTGCAATTTACGTCCTTTTTAGTTTCCCGTGGGTGGTGACTGTAGGGCAAGTCTGTTGGCATTTTGAAATAAAGGGAAAATAGTTTAGCGTCATGCAGTTTACATTTCATTTCATTCAATTCAATTTCTTGTTTCATTGTTTTGCTGTTGTTTTACTGCTTATCCAATTTTGTGGCGGAGAAAAATGTTAGAGTTGTTCAAATAACTAGAAATTCATAGCGTTATTACTCTTCAGAACAATTGCAATTGGCTAAGATATTGCAATACTAGAACCAAATACCACCACAGTCACACTGAACTTGATGGAGAGTGAAAAAAGTTTATGCAACCCTGAAATCCATAGGAATTAAAAATTGAATTATGAAAATAATCAAGGCTGGAGTAACTAAAGAAAAAGGATTTGTAATAATTTGTATATAAGTTAAATGTTTCTTTTCTAGTACCATTAACAAATGTGTGTCCATATGTTACGCATAGACTCTTATCCTATTAGTCTAATTGCTATCAAATTTAGCTCCATCGTAGTCTATATGCTGCCGATGTTTTATAGTGCAATTAATCTACGATAGGTGGCGCACCAGACGCGTGCATAATAGTCAAAGTATGACTGTCAACAATAATGGAAAATAATTCTCGAGATACCTTACGATGTTATTGGAAAAAAAAGAGGGAAAAACTTTGAGTCATGCAGTTTACATTTCATTTCATTCAATTCAATTTCTTGTTTCATTGGTTTGCTGTTGTTCGCTGCTTATCCAATTTTGTGGCGGAGAGGAATGTTAAAGTTGTTCAAATAACTAGAAATTCATAGCGTTATTACTTGTCAGACAATTGCAATCAGATAATAGAACCAAATACCTCCACAGTCACCCTGAACTTGATAGAGAGTGTAAAGAGTATATGCAGCCCTGAAATCCATAGGAATTTGAAATTGAATTATGAAAATATTTAAGGTATAAGCAACTCCTAAAAAAGGATTTTTAATAAATTTTTAAAGCATTGTATTGTTTGTTATTTAACACCAATATTTTATGACTATTGTTTAATAACTCTGTTAAAGATCATACTATTGACAATTATTTAATATCGGCGATATTTAATCTTTTTAACCTTAATCGTAAACATTATATGTATGTGTGTCCATATGTTGCCCATAGACTCTCAATCCATTCAGCTAATTGCACCCAAATTTCCGTATGTTGTTGTTGATATGCCACCGTTGGTTTATAGTGCAATTAATCTACGATAGGTGGCGCACCAGACGCGTGAACAATAGTCAAAGTGTGACACACAACAGTAATGAAAAATAATCCTCAATATATATATATCTTATGACATTGCTGATTTCATATATTTAGTCATTTAATTCAATTGTATATATTATACATATATACACTAGTACAGCAAATAATTTTGTTTTCATCAACTTTTAATAAAATTCGCCATCTCTGTTTCGTCTTCCTCAAAAAAAAACCTACCATAGCAATTGGACGCCACTCCAAATTTGTTGTTTGTTTATATGTCGTGTCAAAAATTTCGGCATAAATAAATATAATAAATAAACAATTAGCAATCGATATGATAATGCTGATGAGAGACTATTATTGAGAGGAAATAATAAAATTGAAAATGCAAACATAAACGCCGGTATAAATAGTGATACTGGAAACGGAAAATAACTACATTGCATGCATATACATATTGATTCACAACAAGAAAAAAAAACATTAAATTAAACCAAAAAATCAACAGCATGTTTGTCACTAGCATTAGCAAACAATTAATAAATGAGAAAAAAACAAATATTGCTTTAAAAACGACTTCTATAAGGTATTTAATATATAAGGTATTTACAAGCTTTTAGAAAAAACTCGTTTTTGAGTTTGCACTGAATGAAATTGACATTCAATGGCTATGACGGACGAAATAATGTGACAAATCTTCAATCCATGACATCATCACCATCACATAGTCAGTATAGAATGGAAACTGTGGTCGACACAAATATCGATGCTTAGAATTTGTAAACATATTGGAAATTGAACAAAGTCATCTATTTTGTATATTTAATTAGTGGAGGTTCCGGAATATTAAAGCTTATTCGTGAAGCGTAATTGAAACATTGAGCAGGAAAAATCATTTGTAATAATAAATAATTGACACATTTTAGCACTTAGGATGTAAACAAAGCTATTTTTTATTCAGATTTATAAATAACTAGCTGACCTGGCACACTTCGTCCTGCCATAAAGGAATATTTATCAACAAATATTTAGATTGTATAAGCAACATAATATTTGGCCAAGTTGCATACTAAAATATTGTTTATCCATTATTACTTACTTTTTATGACATTATATGACTTATAGCGGATACCCGGCGTGCTATGCCAATGAACAAACGATATATTAGATTTTTAGGTAGGAGTGTAAATATATAGATTTTTCGGGTTTCCAACTCTGGAGCAGGCAACATAAAGTTGGCCGTGCAAAAAACATTAAGTTAGCAAACTTAGCGATGGGCCTTGAGCCTTATTGATATTTATGGTGCAAACCAGGCGCACTGTAAACTGGAACCGCTTGAAATCGAAGAGTATAAAGTTGATATAATTGGAAACGGTAGTATCAGCACATCCTCTCCATTACATTTTCCGCTGATTATTGTGGATTCGATTAAATTCGGTGATAGTTTTTAATAGCAATTCTTGTTGCACAATTATGGTGGATCGAAATTGTGAATAAGCATCAACGGTAAATCAACCAACCGGGAAGCTTCAACTGAATTTTGTTGCTAATTCTGCTAATATCATAATTTTTTGGAGCCAGAATTGCTCGTTCGCAAATATCTGGAAAACAGTTATGCACAAAATTGTGAACTGAAGACTGCATTTGGCACCTTGTCAAAAACAATACAGGATATTGAAGAGCATCATAACATCGAAGCAGTGTTTTCGAGGCGCTCTACAAATTGTATATCGTCTCTGAATTATGATGTCTCGCCGATCGAATTCCGTTCCAACCATTAGGACTGCAAATTCGTTGATCGTTGGAGCATTAAAGCGCCGTTCATGCTGACAGTCATAAAAGACAACAACAAAAAAACTAAAAAACAGACAAACAGGCATTGCTAACAATGTTTAAAGCTCCGAATGAAGTCATTTGAATGCTCGAATTGTATTTCCGAATGTTTTCGACAAAGCTGTTGTCACAGAAACGTAGCTCATAAGTGGTTCGAGTGGTTCAACCAGTGGTGGCAACTTCACTTTATCATTTAAACAAAACATGCTGGGTGATTCCTTTTTAATTTCAGTGCTCGGCGGTACAGACAATAAGTTCTCATCGGCCCAATCACAACATCCGTATTATTGATGTAGTCCTAGTCTTTATCATAATTAAATGGGGCCACAGAAAATCGATTATCTGTCTCGATTGAACCGCTTGTAATCGAACACATTCAATCAGTTTTTCATGCTGTTGAGGAGTTTCAGCAGCTCTTGTAATAGAAGCTCAGATCCGAACTTGATCTATACCTTCTTCATGTTATTCGGGTGTTTCTGCTGCTCTTCAGTCCTGCTTTTGACTGCCGCTCTCCCAAAATATTTAACTCTAATCGCGTTTGCTGTATTACTTCCAATTATAGCTCTTTTTTAAAATTTAAATTTTAAAAATTTCAAAATATGGCAAAATTTTTGTATGGGGAAATTAGTAAATCGTCTTCATGAATGGATCAAATATGTCTAAGTAGCCTATAACCATCCTTGGAAGATTGTCTTTTTAATGGAACCGGTATGTTGCACATCGGTTGGACGGTTTTCAAGTCTATAGCGGTCATAGGTAGAAACAAATGTTCACTTTTAGATATATGGGTGTTTCCTGGCGTTGCGGACGCACGTTTTTTTTTTATTTTGTAGTTTTCTCGAAAATTTGAAATATTTTGAAAATTATGTTCAGATTAAAAAATGTAGATTTTGGACAGCACTATACTGCCCTCCTAAGAAAGAAAGTCACATCTCCATTTTAGTACTTTTGAGATATTTAGCTTTTACGTTTTTTATCTTTCGCGTCTTAAATTTAAATGTTTTTGCAAAATTTCAAAAATTATTTCAAAATGTATTATTTTTTTTTCAATTTTATTATCGTAACAAATTGGGCATATTTTGATGATAAAGTAGAGAAAATGGACTTATGACTTTTTTGCCTAGTATAAGCACCCAAAAAAAATCTTACAAAACCCAAATTGTACAAATAAGTTCAACATTTTCTTGGATTTTTCACTATGATGAGAATGTCTTTACCAATATAAGTTGCTATTTTTAATTTATATAATAAATTAGGTTCTGTCATGTTTGCAAGATCTTGAGAGTGATAAAAAAGTCATACTATCCAAAAAAAAATCATAGATACTAAAGTATGGTTTACACGCTATCTACCCAAATCTACTCATATCCCCTCAGCTGAAAGAGCGAGATAGCCTAATTAGAAAACATGTAGGAGTAAGCACAGACAAACACTACAAAATTATAGCAAAGTAATATTGAATTATAGGAAGGTGGATAGGAAATCAAAATGTACTGATTTGACAGGAGATAGGGGATATGGGAGGATAGCGTGTAAATCAGCCTTAAGGAAAAAAAATCTTAAAAACGACTTTTTAGAAGTGGTAGATGGGACCATTTTGCTTAACGTTTATCGGTTATTTACAGCTGAAAATAGGTTATTTAAGTTTAATGCAAAAATCAGAAACTAATTCACGCTTCCGAATTTGCCATTATCTCATTTTCGAATTTTGGCACTTATGACTTTATTTCTTAGGAGGGCAGTATAATGTTCTTTTAATGAAAGTTTACTTAAAATGTTGTTTTCAAAATTATGACTAACACAAAGTGCGTTACGGACACACATAATTCTCTATAGCTACTTAAAGTGTCTATGAAAATTTGTGAAATTTAGCAACATTTCTTATGTGGCTAGTCTTTTCTTTTTTGTTAAATAAAGAAGACATATTGGGGTTATATAAACAACTCTCTTCACATTTAAAATACGTTTACCTTTTATGCTACTTCAGTATAAATGTGCGTTGCGGACACACACATTATTCTATGGAATACACAGAGCGACAAAAAAAATCAATACATGGGAAATTATACTATTTTTCTGGTACGTGCTGCTGAGCACTACAAGAATCTATTTTTAAAATTTCCAAAACCCTCAAAATCTTGAGTTACAGGTAGAAACCCGTTTTTTCAAACTTTTACGCACTTATAAGCCAATAGCGCGGATAAATATGGAAAGAAGAGACTTTCCAACGATATATATAGTTTGTTCTGTTAAAGTTAAATAAATTCATTACATGATTACAAAAACAAAAAGTTAAAAATATAGAAATTTTTTACTATAAAATTGTCCGTCCTTCCGCTGGAAATACCCATACAGATTATTTGAAGTTTACTAAATTTTATATCTTTAATTTTAATAAAATTTTACTTGTATTTGATATTAAAGTTTATTTACTTTTAAATAATTTTTTGCTAATTAAATTAAAATTTTTAAATTTTATGTGAGCTTTAATTGAATTTTATTCACATGTATTGTATTTTAATTTTATGTGAAAATTGTTTTTAATTCTATTTGAATTTATTTTATGAAAATATAATTAAAATTTCATTAACATATTCTTTTGAATAGTAAATTATTAATTTTTTTATTTACTTATTTTGTTTTCTTTTATTTTACTTTGTTTAATTTTACTTTTTTTTTTATTTTACTTTGTTTAATTTTACTTTTTTTTTATTTTACTTTGTTTTATTTTATTTTATTTTATTTGAATTTTGTTTTATTTTAATTTATTTTATTATGATTTTTTTTATTTTATTTTAATTCATTTAATTTTATTTAATTTATTTTTATTTCATTTTATTTTATTTAATTTTTTTATTTTATTTTATTTTGGTTTTATTAGAATTTTGTCTTCAACAAGGCCTAAGTATTATAAGCAGCCTTGACCATCAGATACACACATACATATAAACGTGTATATTATAAACTGATAACTTCATACCAGTTTTGTACCTACATAAAAAAGGTTCGTAGGCGTTATAAAATGATGTTGGTAACATGTTTAGCACATAAATCGACATTGGTTTCCTTCATTAATACATAGCTTTCAAATTTGTTGCGATAGTGTTTGATATTTGAAATTTTTTTTCATGTCTTTTTTGTCTAATACAAGTATACGAGTACAATGTATTCATTTTGTGCCTATTTGACGAATGGATTTTTATTTGTTTGACCTTCATTTTTAGTTTATCCATAGACAGCGCTCCATAATACCGACTATAAAGTGTCGTCACAAGAAACCTGTTGTTGAGATCATAAAGAAAATCTTAAAAAAAAACCACATTTGCATTGTCTGTCTGTCTGCCGTAAGTGTAGCTATGATTATTTGTTGTTGTTGTAAATGTGAGGTGTCAAGCAAACAATTTGTTTAAATTTGACTTATGTCTATGACCATTATGGTGCCAGTTTTAGTATTATTTAATCTAACTGCAATGGGGATAGAGTCATAGCCGCCATCAGTGTTCATTGACTTTTATAGCGCTGGTGTTTTTTTTTTTCTTTTTCTTTGTACTTATGTTTGTCCTCGCCTTTGAGAAATTATTTGATGGTAGCTTATTAAGAAGATAAATTACCAAAATAAAAAAAAAAATTCAAATAAAATTGTATTGTGCACTTAACTTAGTGATTAATGTCCATAATTTGTAATTTAAGAATTTCCGTTGTTCTTCAATTTTTTATTAAAATTTGTTACTAGCATAGGCACCATATATGGAGGAATTCCAATGTGCTAATAGAATATTAAAATATGTCGTTAGCTGCCAAATTGGTTGAGGTGATGGATGTATGTACAATTTTGTATTAATATTTATTTGATTTGAATTTTTCGACATTTAAGGGAATATTAATTACTATTGAATTCTTGCAAAGGTATTTGGTTTAACAACGTTAATGAAAGTTATGATATTTTTTACTAAAAGGGCTTATATTTGTAGAAGAATGTTAATTAATGCTCATTCGTAAAAACTTTAATAAAATTTGGAATGTTTTTAATTATCAATTTTTTTCTTTCATACTTTCGAAAATAATGTTAATGCAAAAAGAGTCTTAATTATAAAATTTTTAAAGTCTGAACTGATGTTTCAGAAAGTTTTTAATTTTAAAATCACATGTCGTATATTATATAAGACATTTTATATAAAATTAAATCTTCTTCTAAATCAATGTCAGTGATACCAAAGTCATATGTATTGAAGAAGTTGCCTTCATCATTACAAGTATGAAACGTTCTATGTAGTGTAATGCAATAGCGTGAGATTTATATAGATTTGTATAAAATTCTATTTTTTGTCTTTGTTCTTTTATTGAATTCTCAACAACATTCATTATTTGAAGAAAAGAAAAAAAACTAAACAAAATAATAATACCATTGCATTATGAATCATAAACAAAAAGTGTTTGTGTGTACATGCGACATTGAATAGCATCTTCAGAAAGGCAATATTCTAACAATGATTCATGATCAATGAATGTGATCAAGAAGAACTTGACATTAATTAAATAAAAACAAAAAGTGTCATTGTTAGTTTTTTTTTTCTTTGTTAGTCATCAATATACAAAAACTACAAATGCTAGTTTTATGAAAAAGTTTGCAAGTTTTAAATAACAAAAAATATATATGTTTCAAATTTTGAACTGATAATCAGCTAAAATTTAATTTTATTTTTTTTTGTATTAAATGCTAAAGATTATCATTTTATGGAGGCTTAGGTCAGACCTTTTTATTAAGACTATAGTAAATGTATTAGTAGCTCAAACATAACAAAAAATTTCAAAATTATATGGGGGATATTGAACTTACAAATAAAGCTATGCAACACCAAAAAAAACATCAGTATTTCTACTATATTTATACCCTTCACCACGAGTGCGTGCGCACCGAAGGGTATATATCAGCTTGTTCTTTCATTTGTGACGACCATAAGGAGGCTTGGTATAAATGACAATCCCTATTATCTCTATTAGGCAGTTAGTTATAGTGCACTAACCGAAATTACCATAGACTATATATTTTTGGATTTTTTACCCTATGGGCGAAATGGGCATGGCAAACCTTTTTTAGAGCTAGAGAGATAAAATTTGATATCCAGATAAATTTCGGCAATACATATATGATTATGGAGACATTTTATTGCATAGGCCTACTGGATCAGTAGGCGGAGTGGGCGTGGCAAAACTGTATTTTATACCTAGATACATCAAATTTGGTCCACAGATAGTACTCCGCGACACAAAAATGATTATGCAAACGAAATTTGTATTTTGGATCAGTAGGTGTAGTGGGCGTGGCAAAACTGTATTTTAGCGCCAGAGAGATAACATTTGGTACACAAATAGTACTCGACAACATAAATACAAATATGCAGGCGAAATTTAAATTTTGAATCAGTGGGCGTGGCATAACTGTATTTTACCCTTAGAGAGATCAGATTTGACACCCAGATAGTACACGGCAATACGAATATGAATATGCAGGCAAAATTTAAATTTTGAATCAGTGGGAGGAGTGGGCGTGGCATAACCGTATTATAGCCGTATAGAGACCCCTTGCCCTATAAAGGCCGTATTTGACACCCAGATAGTACACGGCAACACGAATATGAATGTGCACACGACATTATAATTTTGAATCAATTGCCGGAATGGGCGTGATCAAACTGTATTTCAGCCCCAGAGCGATCAAATTTGATATTCAGATAGTACTCGCTAACACAAATATAAATATGCAGACGACATTTTAATTTTGGGTCAGTGGGCGGAGTGGGCGTGGCATAACTGTATTTATGTCCCAGAGAGATAAAATTCAGTAGATAAATAGTACTCGACAATACAAATAAGAGTATGCCGACGAAATTTAAATTTTGAATCAGTGGGCGGAGTGGGCGTGGCATAACTGTATTTTAGTCCTAAAGAGATCAGATTTGACACCCAGATAGTACACGGAAACACGAATATGAATATGCAAAAGACATTTTAATTTTGAATCAATGGGCGGAGGGGGAGTAACCAAGATGTATTTTAGCTCCAGAGAGATAAAATTTGGTACAGAAATAGTGTACCAGAACACAAATATGAATATACAGACGAAATTTAAATTTTGTATCAGCTGTATTTTAGCGCTACAGAGATCCTATTTGACACCCAGATAGTACACGGCAACACGAATACGAATATGCAAACAAAATTTTAAATTTGGATCTGTAAGCGGATGAGGCCTAAACAAATTGAATTTTAGCCCTGAGAGATAAAATTTAACACCCAGATAGTACTCTGCACTTTAGGTTTATATTTGCAGACGAAATTGTTATTCATAATCAGTGGGCGAAGGGGGCGTGGCAAAACTGTATTTTAGATCTACAACGATAATATTTGATACACATAATACCTGATACAAGTTCAATTTAATTTTTCAAAAAGTACATTTTTTGTACCAAAAAGTACTATTATTGTACCAAAAAGTACATTTATAGTACCAAAAAGTGGAATTTATTATTCCAGAAGGTACTATTGTAAAAAAGTACATTTCTTGTACCAAAAAGTACATTTGTGACATCAAAAAGTACACTTATGACATCAAAAAGTACTTCGTTGGTACCCAAAGGTACGATTTATTGTATTAAAAAGTATAAAAAGTGTAACAAATAGTTCCAGAAAGTACTTTTTTTACATTTACATTTATTGTACCAAAAAGTATATTTTTTAGTATCAAAAAGTACTTCATAAGTACCAAAAATTAAAATTTATTGTACTGAAAAGTAAAATTTATTGTACTAAAAAGTAAAATTTATTTAAATAAAATATATTTAAATTTAAAGTATTTTTATTTTACCAAAATGTTCTTAAATTGTGCCAAAAATTATTTTTATTCTATCAAAAAGTACTTTTATGTTATCAAAAAGTACTGTTGTTGCAACAAAAATTTTATTTGCCAATGCTTTTTCAGCATTTTGACAACATGTTTTTCAGAATTGTGTCAGTAAAGTTTAAGAACTTTTTACACGGCGTCAGTTTGTTCTATCAAAAATTCGTTAGAAAAAAAGTATGTCGGTAAATTCTGACAAAACAACCTCATTTACACAATGCTCACACATTTTGAAGTGAAATACTGACAAATGATATCAGTAGTGTATATTAGCCCTTAGAGTACTCGGCAATGCAGACATGAATATACTGACAAAATATTTATTTTCGGAATATAAAGGTGAATATTTTATTTCTGATAGGAGGGCAGAAGGGAACGTGGGAAATATTTTTTTAGAACTATAAGAGGTAATATTTATATACAGATAGATATGAACAGGGCAAGGAATGTTATGCACTAAAAATTCGAAAATATGCTCATAACACATACAATATGCAATTAAAAAGTGCATGAATTTCGGTCAAAAAAAAAGACACAAAAATTATTTGTATACCCGTATATCGTTGTCAAATCGAATTTGGTATAATTTTTGACTCTGGAGGAGGCGGAACCACATGACATCTTTCATTAAAAATCGTCTTTTCATATAAAATTTGATTCCTATATCCAGGTGAAAATTTTTTTTTATGTTTTTTTGGTAATTCAATAGAAAATTGTTTAACATATCATAAAGCAACTTTTACCCAAAAATGTCCCACAAAAAGTTACGGCGTTTTAATTTTTAAAGTTGTTTGTTCATCAAAAAGCTAATTTATGCAACAAAAACATGGATTGCTAAAAAAAATGCACTTAAATATGTAAAAACGCGTAAAATATGCAAAAACGATTGAATACCATTTTAAAGGAAACTTCATGAATCGTAAAGATAACTCAACCGTTTCTATTTTAGTATGTCCAGAAAATATATTCATTTGCATAAGATTCCTTGCTCTACATATGAATTTGAAGACGGATTTTTCAATTTCGGTGAGATATTGTTAGTTTGATGAGGTTAAGGGGGAAATTGGGGTAACGAATTGTATACAGTGCGTACAAGATCGGCGCTACAACTTAGCTCTTTAATTAATCAAGTCAAAGATATTATAAGTTTTCGTCAGTATTTATATGTTAATGATAAGCGTTGGGACCAGCCGTGGCATGATGGTTAGAACACGCGACTACCATGCAGGAAATCACAGGTTCAACTCCTGGCTGAAGTCATCTTAAAAAGAAAAATTAAATTTCTTTCATTGTCGGCTCCCCTCGAATGTTGTCGACAGCAACTTCGCAGTATTAAGTGTCGAGTCAATCGGCGTGTCTAGTAAGAGCTTCTCAAACAGTGACATTCGCATTCGTCGATAAACAAGTAGGTGCCGTTAGTTGTGAATCTTAAAATAGAAAGCTTGTTAATTCACAACAACGCGAGAAGCTATCCCATACCTCATTCATGGGGTGTAAAGGGAAATTAAGTTTTTTTTTTTTAAGTTTAAGATCAGCGTCGAATTCTGAGTCGATTTAAAGATGTTCGTCCGTCCGTTTACCTGTCCCTGCGATTACACCCAAGCATGCATATTGTTTTTTGTAAGTATTTGAAATTTACTTCAAATACTAAATTTATTTATAACATTGCAATACTTGACCAAACACTTATGATCCTGAATACCCCTAATATTTTTATCACCAGTTTTACGTATAGTGAAGTAATTATCTTACTAGTTAAAAAAATCGAATTCTGACTTATTTTTCAAACAACACAGTTATGTATTTTGCAATATCGCTCCACTGTGCCATTGACTATGGGTGCAACATCAACATTCCTCGACAGGGGCATTCAGCACCACAGCACAACAACGCTCTGCAGCCACGTTGAGAATGTCAATGATTTGATGAGATTATTTATTTACAATTTGCAAATTGCACACAAAAACTCATATAGCTTCATGAACAAATATACATTAGAAATTGGTATTTCTTTGCACTTCCCCCCTCCACCTCTATTAGTGTCAAGAGAAACTATAGCAACTTTGACTGTCTGCAATGCTTTGAAAGTAAATACTAAAGCTTGACTACGATCTCATTCCTAAAGTGTTGTTTGCAACAAATTACAAATCATCAGTTTGACTTTTGATTTATACACAGATTTTTTGTTGATATTGCCACTACTGTCATAAGGCAGCAGCATCACAGAGTCATCACATCAGCTGAATCATTGGTTTCCATTTGTTTATTTTCGAATTTCCCAATATGTAGCTGATTTCTGCTATTTCACTCTCTCTTTCTCGCTCTCTTTCTATATCCCCACTATGCAACACATTGTTGCTGTAGCAACCTATGACAATAAGCAGCTCCATGAAGGTGGCTGTGCAATATACAGCGATGCTGATGATGATGATGATGCTGACTATGGCTGATAGCATACTGTAGCTAATTTTTTTTCTTCACATTTCACTGAATCTGTTTCATTAGAACGTTGACCTACATTTCGAAATTTTTTAACTGTGAGAAAATAAATTATGGCTCTTTTGCAGAGAAACGTGCAAAAATTGTTGCTGTTGTTGTGTTAGCATAAAACAACAAAAACACAGATAAGAAAAGAAAATAAACAATTATGTATGTCTATTAGTTATTGGCGAACAAAATGCGGACTTAATAAGTAAAAGCTGACAGAGAAAAATATTTTGTTAAATTTTTGTAAAGAAAAGTGTAAAAATCATTGATTGTTATACACTCAGAAACTTTTGCCTATATTGGTAATACGTTAAATTTTGTTTTGAGTTTTTGTTATAAATATTAATAAAATATTTATAACAAATATATTAAAATGAAAAATTCGGCAAAAGTGCAGAATATGGGGCGGGAGCCCAAAAAAAAGAATGCCACTCCCCCCAAATACGCCCTAAAACACGAAAATCAAGGTCAAAGTTGGCGTTCTATGATAACGCCACATGTGTGGGTACTCAAATGAAATATACTTTCGAGACGAATCCAACGATGTTATTTTTAAGTTCCTACGGGTCTTTTGGGCCGAGTTAAATTTCCGGGACATACCAAAAAAAAATTGAAAAAATCTGAAAAAATTATGGAAAAAGTAAGAAAAATTTAAGGAAATAAATTGAAAATTTCTAAAAAAAATTGGAAAATTTAAAAACCGCGCGTTTTTTTAAAAAAAAATAATTTTTTCTGAGAAACCCCGTAGAAAATTAAAAAAAAAATGGGAAAATTAGAATAATTTAAGAAAATGAGTTGAAAGATTCCATAGAAAAATTAAATGTCAGCAAAAATGTGTGAAAATTTATTTTTTTTTTTTGAATTTTTAAGGTTTTTTTAATTAAAAAAAGAAAATTGAGAAAAAATTAAAAAAAATTAAGGAAACAAATGGACAATTTCAAGAAATTTTTAAAAAAATTCAAGAAAAAGTCCAAAAAGTAATATTTGAAAAAAAGAAAATTGATAAAAAAAAAGGATGAAAGTGGAAAAAATTATGAAAAATTTTTAAAAAAAGCTGTTTTGATTTTTTTTTTTAATATATCGCTTTAAATTATGATTTTTTTTTTTAAATTAGAGTTGTAACGGTTGAGATGGTTGCAGTAGCGCCGCTGGCGAAATTTTTTTTTTAAATATCGCGCGATTTTTTTAAAAAAAATTCTTCTTTTCGGTATATTCCTGGAAAAATATTTTTTTGTAAATTAGAGTGAAAATGGATATGTTGGTGGTAAAAGCGCCGCAAGCAAAATTTTTTTAAAAATTGTTTTTTTTTTGTATGTCCCGAAAATTTAAATGGCTCTAACTCGGTCCAGGTGGGGGGGTCGTCATAGAACCGAAAGTGGCCCCTTTTTTGACCCCCCACGCCCCCATGGGCCTGAGCGCCAAATTAAACCTACCATTCCGATGTTTGGGGACCAAGACGAAGACAATGGCATATATTTTTTTTTTAATCAGGCTCCCGCCCCATATTCTGCACTTCAGCCAAAAATTCCTATAAAAAACAACATGAATTAATTAATATTAAGAAATAAATCAAAAACTACTGAATCCATTTTAGTAATTTTTGTACAAAATTATTACACATTGCACATAGGATATTTAGTTTTTTTTTATCTTCAAATGTTATTGAACATAATTTTTGGATTTAAGTTTAAAATTAATAAAGCTTTTTTGAGGTTTTTTGAAATCGAAAAACGAAACACAGCCCAATGTATAAAGATAAAATTTAAACAAATAAGTAATTCTTTTCTAAATATTTTATTTTCCATAAAAATCAAATGAAAAAAAATTTACAAATTTTTTTGTATGTAACGGGTACACTCAAAAACGACAAAATCCTTTTTATTAAATCTTTTTATTAATCATCACAAATTGTTTGATGAACAGCATAGAATATTTTTTGTTTGTGTTTTGAATTCATTTTCATATATATTTTAATAAATAATTACAAATTGGTTAAGGAACAGAATAGGATATTTTATTTTAATACCATCATTTGATACAAGAAAAAGTGTAACGTATAAATAAGGACCCCAAGTATCTTAAGATCAAATTCTTTTCAGGACTTATTGAGACACATGAGGCATGTCCGTCTTTCTGGCTGGCTGGATGGCTTGAGTAAACCTTAACTGATCCTTATGAAAAGTTACCAGTATAAGCATTTTCCAAAATGAAGTAATGGAATTGTAAATGGGGAAAACAGTCCCACCCCTTCTGGTACCTCTTATATAACATTACCTATTTTTGGATAATAACTTTTTCTTCAATAACTTCCAAACGGACAACTGGAGGATATTTGAATTTCATCAGTTCTCTTATCTTGTAATAGTTGACAAACCCTCAGACAACCATAACCTTTGCCAAACAGCATCTGATACCTCCCATACAAATGACCAAATTGGCCCGCATAGCTTTAAATACTAATCTTTTTTGAAAGACCACTGAACTCAGAAACTTTAATAAAAAATAAAAATTAATTTCCCTTTGCACCCCATGAATGAGGTATGGGATAGCTTCTCGCGTTGTTGTGAATTAACACGCTTTCTATTTTTAGATTCACAACTAACGGCACCTACTTGTTTATCGACGAATGCGAACGTCACTGTTTGAGTAGCTCTTACTAGACACGCCGATTGACTCGACACTTAATACTGCGTAGTTGCTGTCAACAACATCCGAGGGGAGCCGACAATGAAAGAATTTTTTTTTTTTAAGATGACTGGAGCCAGGTTTGAATCTGCGATCTCCCGCATGGTAGTCGTGTGTTCTAACCACTATGCCACCGCCGGGGAGTTTAACTCAGGAATGAATATGGACTATATTGACCGCCCCTTCTGGTACCTCCCATACAAAATTACCTATTTTTGGTAAATATTGTATTTCTCCAATACATTCCAAACCGACAGCTGGAGGACATTTATATTTTGTCAGGTTAATTACCTTGTAATAACATACAAACCCTCAGAAAATCGAAATCTTTGCCGCTTCTTCACAGAAAAGAAACACAATTGTTGTTAAGTAATTAAATAAAATTCTTAGCATTCAATTTTAATTTATAACAACTTTTCCATTTGAGAGTGGTTGTAAATTGTCATATTTACAAATTTTCTACCACTGTTCAAATTCAACAAAAATAAAAAAATTGTAAATATGACAAAACTGTTTATTGTTTTTACAATTTCGGTTGTTGGCGCCTTTTTAATTAAATATTTAATTGTATTGACGAAATGGTGTTTAATATGAAAATTCATTTGTCATAATTTTTTTTCTGTGTTTGTACCTCCCATACAAGTGTCTGCATACACCCTTATAGTTTTACTTACATATCTTTTTTGTAAGTGAATTCAGACATATTTTACGTAAAATGTTTGGCTCAGGAATGAATGTTGACTATATGGACCGACCCCTTTTTGTACCTTCCATACAAAATGATCTATTTTTGAAAAAATAATATTTATCTAGTAAGTTACAAATCGACAGCTGGAGGACATTTTAAAACCTCAGAAAATCGAATTCTTTGCCACTCCCATTCAGGTTCCTCCCATACAAATGTCTGAATACACCCTTATAGCTTTACTTACAGAGATATTGAAATGAACTTTTTACGTTTTTTGGCGATTTATATCATATCATTATTAAATCATAATATCATGCATAGGGTGAGGGTATTTATCAGTCAGTTCATATGACTGAAATTTCTGTACTGGTTCTATCTTCAAATGTTATTCAACTTAATTTTTCGATTAAACTTAAAAAAAAAAACACTTTTTGAGAGATAAAAACTAAATTGTCAGAAAAAAACAAAATGTGAAATATTTGAAAAAAATTCATTTAAATGAGAAATATTTTACGTAAATGTATTTTTTTACAATAAATTCAATGTTTAGAAATATGTGTTTCATTTAAACAAAGTTGTTTTTTTATAAAAATAAGTCTAAAGAAATTACAGAAAAATATTATGTAATTGTTGTTGTTGTTTGTAACGGGTAAAATCATAAACAATCGTATCTATTTTAATAATTCCTTTTATAAATCCTTAAATATTGTTTAAATAACAGAATAAAATACTTTATTGTTTATTCTTAAAAGTTTTTTGTCTTTGTTTTTTTAATTATCAGCAAGCAATAAAAGCAATCTTGTATGTCCGTGTGATGTCGTGTGAAAAAAAAATGTTTTAATATATCAGAGCAGTAAAACTCTTTAGCAAAATATTTACGGCCTTATTCATAAAAAGTTTCTAAAGTGGATATGAAGAGTTCTCTAGCTAAAGTATTCTTTTTCTCTAAAAAACCTACAATAAGAAATTGTATTCATAAACGTTTGTTATCAGTCCTTTAGCCTAATGTGTTCCGGTGGCAACGCCGACCGTTATTGGTCATTAATGATGTACAAAAAGAGCTTTATAATCGGATACAAAAGCTTTATAATCGAATACCAAACATGTATTTTTACTTATAATAACTTCGAACATTATTGTAACTCAATTTTTAATTGACTACGATTCTCGTGACGATAAGAAAGACGTTAAAGTAAAAATTGTATTAAAAAATTGTATTTTCTTTTCCTTATGTTGAAATAATGTTCGGATACCGATTAAATGTTTTTCTTGTTTTGATTGTTTATACATCACGAAAATTATTTCATTATTTACAAATTATTTTTGAAGAATTTTGGAGAAATATTTTTCAAAATGAAAAGTGTCTATTTAGATACTTTTCTATGTGCGCAATGATAAAGAAGAAAATTTCCTACAAAATTAATACATGCAAGAACTCTTTCCAATAGGAAAAATGACTGAAAACTCAAAATAAAGATATCAAATTCATGAATATGGAATAAATTGTACAAACGTCAAGTTATAGCATGCTTAAAGTGGAGACAACCATACTTTAACTTATTGAAGATGTAAATCTTTTATGAATCTTGTTTTCTCGAAATTTGCTTAAAAATGTTTTATAAACCTCTTATAAGTTTTTATGAGCAATGAACGTCTTTAAAAAATATCCAATTTTAAAAATTTAACTCTTTACATCGTCTTATTATAAGTACAGAATGCTGACGGATACTTATAACTAGGACAAGAAATCTTATGCAAATGCATATTTTTACCAGGACTCCTTAAATGGAAACGGTTGAGTTATCTTTACGAATCATGAAATTTCCTTTAAAATGGCATCCAATTGTTATTGCATATTTCACACCAAAAAATATAGTTTATATTTTATATTTTACCAAATTTTACTTAAATGCATGTTTTGATGCATATTTTAGCTATTTTGACTAACAACTATTTTAAAAAGTAAAACGCCTTTAACATTTTGTTAGACATATTTTGGTCAAAGTTGACTTAATATGTTACACAATATTCATTCGAATTTTACTGTAAGAATTTTACATGAAAAGAAGATATGTCTGACAAAAAACAGTTTGCTCAATGTCAAAGACATAAACAAAACCAATCTACGACTCCCTTGCATCGCTCGGTGAGGATTTCGATAAAAATAAAGTTCTTATTTTTCTAACCTATGCAGCGCCTACGTGGTAAAGGCGACAAGGGGGTTACATAGCTGTTGCATGTGACTTTTTATTGAAGTTTATTAGCGAAATAATGTTATTGAACTGAATTTTCTTATATCAAATGAAAAAGGTACCTAACGTCTTTGCGAGTACAGTTTTTTTTAATCTTCTGGAATTCCGCTTCCTCCAGAGCCAATTACAACAAGATGGTGAACGTGGGTTAATGTAATCGAACATCGAAGAGTTCAGCAGTGAAAGAGCACCACGAAAGCGATCAACATCGATTAAAAACGTAAAATAATTTTTCGTCGTGCCTTCTGTCAAATCTTAACTGATTTCTGTACATATAAATAATCCGTTTTTATGTGAAGTTCACTGTAAAAAATTACGACAAACTAGTTGTCATATTGAATACCATTTCGTCAATACAATTATACATTTAAATAAAAAGGCGCCAACAACCAAAATTGTAAATACAATAAACAGTTTTGTTATAGTTACAATTTACAAACATGTTCAAATGGAAAAGTTGTTAAAAATCAAAATTGAATGATAACAATAATATTTAATTACTTAACAACAGCTGTGTTTTTTTTCTGTGTAATACAAAATTTAGAATAGCATAATCATTCAAAATATGCGATAACTTCGATAAATAACGAAAAGAAGGTGATGTAAAGGTTAAATTTGCACTAATTTTATATGCACATATATACAAATTAATGGTTTTCTGTCTTATTAAAAAAAATCATGCAAATTTTTTTTATAATTAAATTTTGAAAAAATTTTAAGTTGCATATTTTATGTGTTTTTAGTGCATATATTTGATTTTTAGTCCAAAAAATTTCAGTTTGAAATGTTTTACGAAAAAATTTTTATAAAAAGGTAGATAAAACAGCGCACACCGGGAATAATAAAATCAATAAAATCTCAACCTCAATCTCAATACAAAACAATGTCACCAAATACTTTCCTGCCATTCAAACACCACCTTAGAGCTGAAAGTGTGTCATGATGTCAATATAAAGCTATTTTTATAGAATGTGTTTATTTCACATTTAATTGAAATTCACTTATTATAGTATTGTACGACCGGCAAATGGACGGACGGACAATTAAAAAAAAACTCATGAAAAAAAGTGTTAACAACACAAACGATGACAACGAATACAAAATTTTCACTGCGTTTTTCGCAAACGATGTGAGTGCGCTCTGTGCTCATTATACAATTGCTACGCATAGTTATGCACACAATTTGTCTTTTCTCTTCTATTAAGTTTTCCAAGTTTACGTTGCATTGTATGTTTTACTTGTATTTTTTTTATATATTTTTTTGCCTTTTGTATTTACAATTTAATTCTACTATTAGAAAATACATACACACATACATATTAAAAAATGCAAACAAAAAAAGAAAATCAGACATAGCTAAAAAAAACACAAACTGCGCGAAATAAAAGAATTGTGTCATATGTGCCGCCGACATTCACGGCTGAGCAACTAAACAAATGATTTTCAGTTTTGTCCGGAGCAAACGAAAAAAATGTTGCCTTTGCTGTGTTGACATACGATTAACGTACGTCGACGACGACGACATGGCGATGACGGAACGGATGCCCGGTGGACAAGAGGTTGGACCGGCAGAGACAGAGAGAGAGATACGACGACTGATTGATGGCTGGACAGACAAACAGACAATTATTAAGTTAAGTGAAGGGAGATTGAGCTGGAGATAGTGATTTTTTTTTCTGCCATCACCAACACTCTTAATTCGAAATTATTCTAATGTAATATAAAGCGGGTGCTGTATTCTGTGTACTGTGAACAATCTGACAATTTAGATTTCTGTTTCTCTTGGCAGACTACAACAATTTATGTATGTCTGTTTGTACTTTAGATGTTAAATGTTAATTTTGCAAATGTTTTGTTTTTTCAATGTCAACATTTGAGAAAGGAATCATTTGACATTAATGTAACAGTGTTTTTAAAGTGAGTTGACACTATAGAATGTTTTGCATAATGAAATCGTTTGTTTTCGCGTCGATTTCTATTAAACTTAGGGTAAACAACTGATTTTAGAAAAAAAAATGTTTTTAAAAACTACTACTTTGTTACAAGAAGTTGAAAGTTGATGTTTGGGTCCTTGGTGGGATACTAGAGCGATGGTAGTGTACATTCAAAATATACCTTAAAGCCCTTAAGGAATAAATGCATGCTTCACTTGCCAAACCGATCAAGTCCAAATGATAAGTTCAGAAGTGTTAATTTTTATTATTGAAGGAATTTTTTTCTAGTAGAAAAAAATGTAGAATCTTTCCGTGATTTAAACTTAAAGTTTTTAAAAATAAAAAATTCTGGAAGATCGGTTTGACAAGTGAAGTATCCATTTATACGTTCAAATAACAATCTCTTTAGTTCATTGTTAAGGGGTTTTAAGACGGCAAATTATATATAAAAAGTACTAGGAATACAATGTAATATGTACATATACTAGTGGGCCCGGCAATGCTTCGCATATTGCATATTTGACGAAAATTAAAAATATTAACTGCATATAATATATTTTACGGAATTGCCTCACAGTTGTAAGAGCTTTCGTTTCGTATTCATATCAAATTTCAAATCTCTGAGGATAAAAAACATTATCACCACGCCCATTCTGAAAAATGAATCTGTGTAATGCCGAGTAATATCAGTATACTCGTAGCATATTGAACTAATCTACTCTTAAGCTTACTCCGCTCACTGATCGAAAATTTATAATTGTTGTACCGAGTTATATCTATTTATCAAGTTTTATCTCTCTAGGGTTAAAATTCAAATAAAATTTTCTCTGCAATTTTTAATTGTAGTGCCAAGCACCATATGTGTACCAAATGTTATATTTTTAGGGCTAAAATACAGTTTTGCCATGCACCACCGCTGATTGAAAATATAAATTTGGTTAGGAAATGTCTCTCAAGGTCTAAAACACAAATTGACCACGTTAAATGCGCCCAATCATTGAAAATTTAAATTTTGTTTCATATTCGTGTTGTCAAGTACTATGTGGGTAACATATTGCATCTGTCTAGCTATAAAAAAAGTTTTGCCACGCCCATTGCGTTCAAAAATAAAATTTCGTCAGCATATTCATATTCGCGATGTCGAATGTTAGCTGGGTAACAAATTTTATCTCCCTAGTTCTAAAAATATGTTTTGCCACGACCACTCCGTCCATTGGGTCGAAAATTAAAATTTCGTCTGCATATTCATATTCGCGTTGTCGATAACTATCTGGATATGAAATTTTATCTCTCTAGCTCTAAAAATTGTTTTGCCACTCCCAGTCCCCCCATTGGGTCAAAGATTAAAATTTCGTCTGCATATTAATATTTCTGGGTATCAAATTTCTCCTCTCTAGCTCCAAAAAAAAAATTTTGTCACGCCCACTCCGCCCATAGGGTCAACACTATAAACAATATATAGCCTACGGTAATTTCCATACAGTATCCTACCAAAATTTCAAATTTCACTGAAATCGGTTCTGCCGTTAAGGCGTGATTGAGACACAAACAGACAAACATTCACATATATAATATTCTCGGGATGTTCAGAAGTGTTAATTTTTATTATTGGAGACATTTTTTTTTTAGTACAAAAAATATAATTCTATCAGTTATTTAAACTTTTAGTTTTTTACAAATGAAAATGTGACGACCGATCTTTTTCAAATTTTCAAATTTGGTGGTGAATATAGGCTAATTTGAGTTTTGATATATGATGTGGGCGTTGCCACGCCTATTGGGCCCTATTTTTGAACCCGCAATATCTAAGTACTCTTGCTTCAATCGCCTTGAAAATTTGTGTTTGTGATACAACAAAAAATGGGAGGGAATTAATCATTGGGCGTGGTATAAAACTTGAAACTTTAAACGGCTGTATCTCATTAACTGTAAGAGGTATAAACATGATATTTAGTGTGTGTTGTTGGTATAGTATGAGTTACAGCCAGGGTGAAAGTAGACTGTGCCACGCCCCATTCCAAAAGGAACCGTCATAAAAGCCATAATAATAGTTCGAACGTCCTGAAAGAGCAAATCAGGTTCGACTTTGCTGTTGAACCAAAATTTCTAATGAACTTAAAGCTTAGCAAAATCCTTAATATAAGAAATTTAAATCTGGAAGCAAAAATGTCTCACCTTATTGAGTACTCACTGATTGTAAAATGCAATTACCCTGATATCTTGTTTTAATTTAAAGTTTGCCGGAAATTACGCTGCCCAACTTTAATTTCCTACAAGCATACACCAGTTTTCTTACGCATAAGAAAATTGTGTATCCTAAAATTTGGGATCGAATTTTGATTGTTTTTGGGTTATGTCCAAAATCTGAGGTCTTGGGGCTCAGTAGACTTCATATTCGGTTTCAGCGACACTAAAAACTTAAAATGGTCATAGTCTGACCTTAAGCCTTAACACAAATTAGGTTCGACTCTGCTCTTGGACGAAATTTTCGTATGAACTTTTAGCTTATCAAAATGCTTAATACATATAAGCAATTTCAATCTTGAAGCATAAATGCCTCACCTTATTGAATACTCAACGACTGTGAAATGAAATTACCCTGATATCTTGTTTTAATTTAAAGTTTGCCGGAAATGACGCTGCCCAACTTTAATTTCCTTCAAGAGTACACCAAAGATTAACAAGCATCTTTAAAGTATACTACACAGTTTTCTTACTTGTAAGAAAATTGTGTATCCTAAAATTTGGTCTTACCTTGATCATAAACATTAATATTAATTGGACTCTGCTCTGGAACCAAAATTTCGTATGAACTTTAAGCTTATCAAACCTATAAGCAATTTAAATCTTGATGCAAAAATGTCTCACCTTTCTGAATACTCAACGACTGTGATATACAATTACCCTGATATCTTATTTTTATTTAAATTTTGCCGGACTGCCCAAACTATAATTTCCTTCAAGAGTACACTAATAAATTAACCTTAAACATCCTTAAAGTATACTACACAGTTTTCCTACTTATAAGAGAAGATTAACAGGCATCCTTAAAGTATACTACACATTTGTCTTACCCATAAGAAAATTATGTATCCTAAAAATCCCGCAACTTTGTCTTAAAGATATTAAGCAAAAATGTCTCACCTTATTGAGTACTCAAGGACTGTGAAATGCAATTACCCTGATATTATATTTTTATTTAAATTTTGCCGGAAATTACACCGCCCAACTTTAATTTCCTACAAGCATACATCAAAGATTAACCAGCATCCTTAAAGTATACTACACAGTTTTTTTACTTCTAAGAAAATTGTGTATCCTAAAATTACCGCAACTTTGTCTTAAAGATGTTTGCTGCTCGCTCCTCCGGCATTTTATAGCAACTTTATTGATTTTATTTTCTTCCTTTTTTTATCCTTGTTTGTCCTTTTTGGCGTAGTAAGGCAGCCTTTTTGTGTGAGAACTAAAAGAAAGAGCAAACAGCTGTTAACCGCAGGATACATACACAGCGAATATATACTCGTTAGTAGAGCGTCGAAGTTACAGCTCCTAAATGTATACGTGTTGTAAATATTTTATATGCCGCTTTAAGACAGCAAGTGAGTGCGGGGTTAGGTAGTGGGAGGGAGAGTAGCAATAATATCCCCTGGCAGCAGACTTTTACTACCTTGTATTCTGTTTTGTATGTGCCATAAAAGTTGACTACAAGCAATGTAAACCATCATAAAAGTAAGCAAGGATATCCGAATTGATACTTTGATACTTTGTTGTATCATGAAGGCTCTCTGTGGGTCGTAAGCGCTTTGCTGTATGCTAACTTTTATGTAGACATTTATTGGTCTATCGTCTTAGTGGTAGGATATGGAGTAAAGGCGGCAGCTGTTGGCTATATTGCAGCCCCAATATGATTGCTTGGGTGTCCTTGCAACCCCTCACGGGTTTTGTTTTGACTAGCTCCTACATTTCACTGGATTGTTTGGGTGGCCTGATGACGTTCGTTGTCATTTGTTTTCGTTTTAGTCCGTAACGAAATTAATAATGATGGCTGGCGCCAAAAGGATGACTTTGAATTTATGACAGACTTGGTTTGATAGTAAAAATATGCATGCCATGCATGTTTTAGCACTCCGCCACATGGCTGTGGCTGGCTCCCCCTTATGACTTAGTTAGGGGGCGAGCAAAGAGAGAGTACGAGTTTGGTCTGTAACAAGTTTTTAATAGAGAAAAATGGGTTAAAAAACATGCACTAAAATATTCATAAAATGCTTGCCGTATAACTATAACTATATAACTCCCCCACTATTTCTCTCTCTCACTCCTTACTCTCTTTTGCTTTTAGTGAAAACCAATTTTCATAGTAGACTCTACGCTGAAATATGCTAAATATGCAAAATGTATTCGTGCGGAAATGCAACAAAACCAATGGCCTTTTTTATGGCATACTTTTAGGAGCCATAACCATGTTTTGATTGAAGTATATGCTTCGGCATGATTGGGGGTTAGTTCACAAAAATTGTGAATTTTATCATATATGAACATATATTTCCTTGGTCATCCCCAGAGCGCGGGGAGAGAATGAGAGACGAACCGTCGTAAATTGCATTTATTTTATAATAGAGTTTTGATAAATTACCATTAAAGGAAAGTAGAGTGCAGGAAGTATGATAATGTTTTTTTTTATGATATTTACTAAAAAGACATACAATGATTGGCATTTATGGATTTCTTTATACTAATGTTATTTTTTTCTCTTTATTTCTTTTTAGGTAAGTTTAATATCTGAATAATGCATTACTATGACATATTGTAAGCATGTAAGTTATTTATATTGTCAATATGTATAAAAATTTCAAACATAACTGGCGAATTGGTCGCAGATAAGAGTTAAACAAATCCACCACAATTTTGGAGAGAGGACATAGGGAGAGGTTATTTACAGTCAGTTCAGCTGACTCAAATTTCTATACTGGTTATGTAAATAGCTTATACATTTTTAAGTAAGAAGTAATGTCTCCCTAGTCTTAAGCAACTGAGTAAGAAAAGTTTTCTCTTTCTGCCCCTAAATGGCAACCAGCAGCAGCTGCAACAATTTCAATGCAATCAAGGTGTGGTAAATAAAGTGTTAAACTTTTTCTATCAAAAAAAAAGAAAAAACAAAAAAAAACCATCACATACAAACTATACAATGTCTAGCAACTAACCAACATTGTCTCGTCCCTCTCTTACACTTAAAACAGACAAGTGTATAAAATGCAACCAAAAAGTCAAGTTGAGTTACAAACTTGGTTAATGGCATAAGAAACCAAAAAAACATAGTCTATGCACCGTTAACAGGGATCCGCACTGTAAACTAAGATTTATACACTTTTTGTGTGTGTATGAGACAATTTCGTAGCTACAAAAAAAGTCTCCGAAAAAACAGTGTAAATTGAAAATGCACACAGGTGTGTAAATATAGACAACCCTCTCAAGTAAGAGGCAAAGTATCCCATATCCCAAAGACAATTGAGTCCATGGCTTTAATAGAAAAAACAACAACAACAACAGTCGACTGAAAACAATGGCACAATTCGAAAGACTCTAATAGAAGTGTAAAGACAATGTTTGAACTTTAACTGCGAGAGCAGCAAAGTAACTGCATCACAAAAAGGGGTTAGATGTAAGATAAGACGCAAGACACTACTTTGCTACATTGAGAGGTGTGACATCGAGGTAGGTTAAGAAATTAACGGGCGAACAGAATAAAAACTTGTAAAGGCTAAGGAACGGTAGACGTGTCTTAAAAAAAAGGCAGATCTAGTTTAATTTTTACAATTTAAAAATTAATTATATAAGTAACGGATAAACTACAAAAGTAATGAACCGATTTTAATAACACAAAAGTTAATGTTTAAAGCTCGAGATCAGACTATAACCACTTTATGTTTTTAGGGGTTGCTGAGACCGAATCTGAACTCTATTTTGCCCCTTCACGTTAGGTTTTTGACATGATATAACCTGAAAATACACCAAAAATCGAAAGGTAGGGTTATTTCAGGTTATGTCAAAAACCTGACGTGGTGAGGTGAAACAGATTCGGTTTCAGCGACACAATAACATAAAAAAGTCATGGTCTGCTCTTGAGTTTAAAACATAAATTTTTGTATACAAGAAGCTGGTTCATGACATCACCTCAAAAAAACTCTATGTTTGAAGTCGTATTTTAAGGTATATTAGGGTTATGTCAAAAATCTGACATGATGGGGCAAAATAGATTTCATATTTAGTTCAGCGACCCCATAAACATAACATAGTCTGATCACGACCTTTGAATATACACTTTTTCTTTGTGTACCTCTGCAATTTTTTACCCTTACCCATAGGTATGTGGGTGTATACAATTTGAATGCATTAAAGGCGACGTGTTGGATCCCAAGTATCCTAACACTAAATTCGTTGCATGACTTCTTAAGACGATTAAGTCATGTCCTTCTGCCTAGCTGGCGGGTGGGCACAATGACTCGAGTAAACCTTCACTGATGCTTAGGAAAATTTACACGTGATACATCCCAAAATGTAGTTATGAGATTGTAAATAGGCAGAATAGCTTTATCTCTTCAGGTACCCCCATACAAAATTTAAATTATATTATAATAGCAGGCATAATCTTTGAAAATCTAAAGATTTGCCACCCCTTTTGGTGTACATCTCACACATATGGTCGAATTTACCCTTATACAATTTCCTAATTTTTTTTGTAGTAAGTACTAGGGTGATCAGTTCGGTTTTCAGAAACCGGCTACTCGGTTTTTTTCACTCATAAAAACCGTCGGTTTTTTTTAAATCCCTGTTTTTCGAATATCGAATAATCCGGTTATTTTTTGTCGAATCTCGGTTTTTTGGCGTTCGATATTTTTTATTTAAATTTATTCATAATTGTGTTAAATGTGTACTCGTACATGTTTTTTCCAGTGTTTCGGCCAAACAACCTAATTGTTAATTTTATAAATCTTCAACG